>JBBMOI010000002.1:4257500-4915000 GCA_038088405.1 Porites divaricata
TTGTTTGGAAAGTGATTGTGATGAACAGGTATTATCATAATTTTTGTAATAGAGCGATTTTTGTATGACCTTGAAAAAAGATTTCGGTAAGTGTTCATTCTTTGTTTCATCAGCCAATGGATGAAAAGATCAAAACATGGCCTCTTTGTTTTCCCGCCAAAGAAACCCTAATATGGAGAAGGCATTGTTCAATTGGCCAATCGTGTTGTAGTATGATGTCAAAGCGAAGTATCGGTTGATTTCTAGAAAGTTCTCGGGCATGAAGTTTTTTCACCCGAGCGTTCGCTTAACCAATGAAAAGCCAGGCGCGTTTGTCTGTCCGTTCGATAAACCAATCAAATCGCTCTATTTCCGTTCGTTTGTCATTTCTGTTTTGTTCGCGCGCTTTCATTTCAAGGTCATACGAAAATCGCTCTAGATAGCACAGTGGAACCTTGATGTAACAAACGGCTAAGGGACTAGCAAAATATGTTGACTGTATGAGGTTTTGTTATAGCAAGGTTCTTTTTCATATATTTTGCTATTTCTGCAGAAAAGAAATTTTTTGTTGTATCGAGGACTTTGTTTAGAGGTTTATTATGTCGAGGTGTCACTGTACTCAAATTTGGAATAATTATTCTATTACAGTGAAGCAAGGTCAAGCATATCCCCCAAGTTTACAATGATGAATTTATTATTAATTTTGAAACTTGAAGATTCATCTCTGCATTCCTGCATGTCTATTATGCCATGGACAGAGAATTCACATGCAAGGTAGTTATGAAATTTCTACCAGCTTAGTTTTCTTGAATTTGATGTAAATGTCTTCATTTGAAACAATATCTATCCATTCAAAGATTTTTCATTCACACTGAATACTGAGAAGTTGTAGCCAAATATTCACTGCTCATCACACATGCAGTAATGCTGATTCATATTTGATAGTGGTTGTGGCCCAGTGAATTTCGGATTCATTTTTCAAATAATTAATTCATTAATGGGATCTATGGAGGAATGCTGGACCTGGTTGGACTGTAATGAAATTGTAATCTGTTAATCTTGGTTGTGCTTGACAACTTCTTTATTTACTGTAACATTTACAAATGTGTGTCCTTTTGTCCCAGAATGTATGTATGTGTATGTTACAGCTGATCATTAGCAAGCCAAGCGGCCGGATGAGGCCAGAATCGTTTTGTGTTACAAAATAAACATGCTGTTGCTTGTACACGAGAACGGTTTGTTTGCATATGGAGCAGGCATTTGAAACTTTACTTGAGAAAATGAAGCTTGATACAGATTTCCTAGAAGAAACATTTGTTTTATAACCCGAATTGGTCTTGTTTTGAGCATACAGTCGGTGGCGCGAATCGCGAATGTACACATAACCATGCCGTGTTGTGTTACAGCTTATGTCTTTGTAAAATTATCAAAAAATCAGTCATGGATGAATCTTTTTCCTGCGAGACTCGATCCTCGACTCGATTCTCGATTCCCGATTCATGCAGGAATCGGGAACTGCAAATAGAGTCTAGAATCGAGACTCGCAACGAACTGTCAACTTACTTTTGAACGATACTGTACTTTGTGCCTTTACCCATACACAAAATGCTTCTATAGAGTTAGAGCGATTTTCGTATGACCTTGAAATGAAAACACGCGAACAAAACAGAAACAACAAACGCTTGGAAATAGAGTGATTTGATTGGTTTATCGAACGGATACAAACGCGGGTGGCTTTTGGTTGGTTAAGCGAACGTTCGCGTAAAAAAACTTCATGCCCGAGAACTTTCTAGAAGTCAATGGATCCTTCGCTTTGACGTCATACTGCAACACGATTGGCCAATCGAACAATGCCTTCTCCATATTTGGGTTTTCTTTGGCGGGAAAATGAAGAGTCCATGTTTTGATCTTTTCATCCATTGGCTTATGAAACATGACGAACACTTACCAAAACCATTTTTCAAGGTCATACGAAAATCGCTCTATGAAGACGATTTGAAACAAATTTCATCAGGGAGCACTAACCAAAATAAATGTTTTGGTGATTTCTGGCAGGCCAACTTTTTCAAGTTTCAATCCATGTCCATCCTTGTCATCCATAGCAATAGACAACAGGAAACAGTTTCAGGGGGTTCATTAGGCATCGGAGATTGGAGAATTGTCCATTTATTACAATGAATTATCAAGCTAACATTTGGTAGCCGACATGTGTATGACTATTGTTTATTCAGATGTGGAGCCTCTTTCGAAATATTCTCCTGTACATCTTTCTCCTGCTACTAGAATTCTTAATGAAAACCCTGCAGTTTTAATGCCTAAGTAACATTATAGACTTAAATAACATTTTTATTAAACTGAGCCATTATTTTTGGAATTCAATTGATGCAAAGACTTGTTTTAGCTTTTCAAAAAGATATCGAATTGCATGACATAATTATCCCCTTTAAATATTGTGCCAAAATCCTTAGCTTGTTGTCTTTTTGTTTCAGTTATTGGTGTCAATAGCATTCACCCAGGTTGTCAAACTTCACTCGCTCAAGATACAGGGACCAGATGATGGTGAGTTGTTTAGATCAGATAAGGTTAAATTTAATAGCAAGGTTTTTGTTTTCAGGTGATGTTGAAACTAAATATTTATTTATATTTTTGGTCTGATAGGCAGAGGACCAAAGACAGTGAAACTTTTTACTAACCTAACAAAGACGATGGATTTTGATTCTGCAGAAAGCTTTGAAGCCTTACATAAAATTGAGTAAGTCACTATTTTTTCATGAACATTGGAATTGTACTGTTAGCGTATAAACAATCATTCTCCAACTCCTTACAAGCAATGTAGGTAACAACAAAGAATAGCATAAGTTATTATAATCCAACCTCATTTCAGAGGCCTTGTTAGGGTATGGCCTTGAAAAAGCGACACAAGACAGCTGAAATGGCCTCCCCTCCCCCACCCTAAGAAGGCCTCAGTTCCATGGTGATAATAATTATATTATTTTCAACCTCATACCCAGGGTTTCTTTCCAGAGATGAGTAGGAGGGAAACGTTAGAATGAGGTTGATAATATTATGGTCAACTCATTTTCCAAGAGACAAACGTGTCCCTAAAACGAAGTTAAAGGTTTGGTCTCTGCCATTCCTCACCTTTTTTTTTTTTTTTACTATCAGACTATTATTTTGATTATTTGCCATTCAATTGCTGGTTTTCAGTGTCACGCCATTCAAAATAGATCAAAATAAAAATCAAAACCATTAGACAGATAAAGTCCAGAATCTTGGAAATGAAAGGAGGTAAATATACAAAGACCCTCGCCAAGATTTGGGTCGAAGGAATAATTCGTATACGAGATATCCGAGGAAATGTTTTACGCAAATTTATAGAGCTTTGTATGGAGACGCCATGCTGGAGCTCATCCGGATGAGCTCCAGCATGGCGGACGGAAACCAACAGAAACATCTGTTACCGAGTTTTTCTACAAAAGCGTGAATTTACTCCTAGAGGAACTCATAAACATGAAATTAATACTTTTTCTAATACTTGAACTGTTTAGATAGCAAAATTCCTCGAAAAAAAGTCACTTTTTTAACCTAAATGACAGCTCTCTCGGCCGTCATGTAAATGCTGCGTCACGCAAAACTTTAGAAATTCAAGCGTACTCTATTACAAAACCAAGAACCCTTTTGAAGTGAAAATTTGTTTGAAAATTAGTTTTCAGCTGCTCTAATACACCATGAAAGTAAAATCTCAGTAGGATCGATAGTTTTGTAGTTTGAATTTTAGTGACGTCATGTGAAAACCAACAATATGTATTTCATTCTTTACAGGCTGACACCAGAAGATATAAAAGAAGACGTAATTATTCCCCTGAAGTTTGTCAAGTTTCAAAATGTTTCAAGTTTGACGGTTAGTACAGTAGCATGGTCTCAGCAGGTGCCAGCAAGATAACATTAGTTTACTTGGCCTCTAGACGCCAAAACGTATTCGCTAATCAGTAATAATAAATAGATACAGTAAAAGGGAAAAAAATGTACCCAGACGTGTAATGTGTGAAAGGTGGGAATAAATGAATGAATAGCTGCTTATCACGCTCAGGGATTTATTTCCATGCTTGGGGATTTTTAACAAACTGTGGATAAGCAGTTATGCTGTAATTGTTCGTATGTATATGTTGTGGTTCAATTTTTTCCTTTGTTTAAATTTTATTTTCCTTTGTTTTGGGGTATGGTAATGTATTATAATGAGTTTTAAACAAAGGAAAATAAAATTTAAACCAAGGGGAAAATTGAACCACAACATATATAAACTACAGAATAAAGTTTGTCTCATCGAATATCCAAGCATCGAGAAGTGTATTGTACAAAAGACGCTCAAGTGTTCTTTCGTGCCTCAGTTTTATCATTAGAGAGATTAAGGGCCTGTTTACGTGGAGATGGGGGACCCCAGGTAGGTGAGGTAACCCGCCTGTCCATAATTATAATCTCTCGTTTTAATTTGATCACGTTTACATGATAGGTGGGGTAACCCGCCACGTGTTACCTCACCTACCTGGGGTCCCCCACCTTCATGTAAACAGGCCCTAAGATTCGCGTTTACGGCAAACGGCAAACGTAAGATTCCAGTTGAGAGTTTCTCAGAATAGAAAAAAAGCAGATAAAAACTGTCCAGAACAATTCTTATGTATAAAACTGGCGTGAAACTACTTATTTTGCCGTTTGGCGTGAACGTGAACTCTCTATTGTTGTTTCGCCTTTCTCAACTTGAGAGTCTTACACATAACGTGTTGTGTGAACGAGCTCATTGTTACCAAGTTTATTTTTTGCTTATCTATTCAGCTATTTTTTCAAAATAATCAAGGAGGCGAAGAAACAACAGTAGTGGACTATATTGGGTTCATTGGAAGTCCTCTGGACACAACAAATATGGAAGATTTTAAAAGGGTAAGACTTTGTATTTACGTTAACCCTCATATTTCAAGAGCTAAAACACGTAAAGCAGCGTAGTAATTTGAATTGGCGCCGTCCTTCTAAGAATTAATAGCTCCCCGGAGCCTTCCTAATCACAAGGTATAAGTACTCCCACTAATTGTTTTATTCTTTGCCAGTAGGCGGTTATTTTAACCTCCTCTTTTGCACGTCAACAGGTCAGATACGTATTTTCCTTTCTTCCCCATTCCTCTCCCTTTCCTTCGCCTTCAGTATCACTCTTACACGGTTTAATTAGTTTTTAGCAGGGGACCCTGGTTTTAAGTGTTTTATAACTGGGTTTTGGGAATTTTTGTTAAAGAAATACGTTCGCCTGTACTCTTTTGCCGTAACTTTTCGAGGAAGTGTATGAGAACGTGTGCATGTTTGTTTAGCCCACGCGGGTCGCCGCATATACTACGCAACCTTATGAGTCTGTGTTCTACATTCTCGCGGAAAAAAATAATATATAATATTTATTTATATATTCATCAATGTTATCTTCTAGGTGGCTGGAAAGAAAGGCGACAGGCATTAAGACGTTGATTAAACTCCGCAGTTGGTTTTGACTTGGTGTCGACCTGAACTTGTTCAAGATTAGCCTACTTCAGACGTCCCTACTTTTATAATTAGCTGTTTTATTTCGCACACAAGCTACCAGATAGTAGCACACAATTTTACAACGCTAGCGCTAAAGCGTGAAAAGCAAAAAAAAGAATAGGTACTTTGGGGAAAGAATGCTTTGTTTATTAATACTACTGTGAACAAAATTGAGAAGGACATTCTGTTCTTTTATTTTAATAAAAATGAAAAACGAAACAGTAATATTAAAAAAATGACGAGAGCAGAATTTACTTTCTCAGTTCACATATAACACACCATTCGATGAGCTACAGTAACGGACTGTGTCAATCGAAAACGGTCGAAAATCGATTTCACTGATTTTAAAAGAACAAAAATGCTCAATTTGCTGACCCAAGTCGATTATTTGTCATTGACGTTAATTTTTTACTCATGTACTCGGGCAAGGAAACTGACTTGGAAGAAGATGTTACGGGCAGTAGCTGTTACGTAGACAGTGCATTGGGTCCGTATAGCACATCCTCATGGCGGTCTTTCAGGACGGATTTCTACTGACGTGTATTTTACGCGCATTAATAAAAAAGAGAGGTCACCCGTAGACATACACTCCACTGTCGCGTATTAAATTAGAGAATTTACAAATCGCTACGGAGCCCTTTACCACGGCGGCCGGAAATAAAAAGCCCAAAAATGACGCACTGCGCATGCTTACTGGAAATGACCTTTCGCTGAAGCGCCAAATCCTACAACGTGAAGACCTGTCTTGTGGCGTAGTAGCTACTACTTGAGAATGAAATTCGACTTTTCTCCTATTTATTTAACTTTATCAAATAATGCATTTGTCCAGTAATTACGCGTCTCCCCGCCTTTTACTAACAGCGAAAGCAAACACGTAGTCACTGTTTTGGTGCCGCTTGCTAGGAATGTATGAAAGGACGCGCGTAAACTTAAAAGTTGAGCAAGAGTTGACTTAAACGTGTAAGCGCGACGCACGTAAAGATTACGCGAAATTCGAAATCCACTTTTACTCGTAAAACCTCAACCTCGGCGTTCTCATCATGCATACCAGAGGGTGTCTATTCATCCTGTCGCCCGAGGCCCGTTCTAGGTATTCCCGGTAGCCTTTCGAATCCGGCCATATTTTAAGATCAAAATCTAGCAGCTTTCAAGAACGGGCCTTACGAAGGTGTCTTCAGTTATCTCGAAGGCATCACAGCCTATTGTTATATGAACCCAGCGAGAAGAAGCTACTTTCCCGTGAGGTGAACCAGAAGACGGAAGTAGCCTCGTCTATGAATGACTGAAGCTTTATTTAATCTCGGGTTTGGTGAGGTTGGTTATATATTGTTAAACTTCTAGCAATAATTAAATGTGCTAATAAGCCGAGAAAAAAACGAAATAATAGAGAAGTAAAACGGAAAATTAAAAACCTCCAATGTACTTTCAATATACAAATGGAGTCTAAGGCTTAAATTACGTGATATGTATAGCTATTTACAATAAAAAGCCTAAATACATGATAAATATAGCTATTGCTAGAACCCTTAGCTGATGGACTGCTTTTTTAAAAAGACTATATCCTTTAGGATCTTCAGGTATAAAAAAACCTTTTTCCAAGTGATGGCCGCCAAAGAGTTTATTGAGTTCTTGCCATATCGAGTCGTATTAGGTTTCGGTACTAGCAGTTCTCAGGTTTTTGATGTTGTCTCTTAACCTTGAAAAGGTCTCTCAAATATTCAGGTGGATATATAATTGTTTATAGCTTTAAACACAATAATTAACATGTTCTGGATACGTCGATCCATAAGGCTGTAACCGGCCAATACGATAAAAAAAAAAAATTGCTGGTTGAGAAGACTCCTCGCTGTATAAATAGCGAAGTGCTCGTTCATACAACCTATCCAGTTTTTTGCTAGCAGACTTCAAATAGTGATGCCATACCGAGGAAGAGTAATGAAAATGACTCAGGCATTATGAACGAATTATAGAGGCAGAGTTTGGTCCGAACCGATAATATATTCTTTGATGTACAAAGAACATCTAGCTGCTTTCTAACTTTCTTGCTAATTTTCGTAATGTGTTTTCCAACATTCAGGGAATCGTCCAATGTTAACCCAAACAGATCGAGATCAGCTGTATCAACTAATGGTAAGGCAACACCAGCAAATGGTGATAACTTGACAGTGGGCTTTCGCGCGAGATCCAAATACTCCTTAAATTTCTCAGGGTTCAAGATCATCCTGCTATTACGAAACCACTTGTAAACCACCACAAGTTTCTTGTTGAGAACTGCATTAGCAGTTCTCACCTGAGTTCTTCCACCCGATTCGTGAGTTCGTTTTGGCTAGCAAGGGCTCAGTTCATCCTGACCTGAAGACAATTACCCTAGTCCCAGAGGTTTTGCTTGAAATTTCTCTTCGCGAAAGAGAAAGCGAGCCGCGAAGTGGCAAGGAGAGAGACGTAGAAACCTCGTGTTTCTCTGTCTCTCTTCTCTTTTTTTTCCGAGCGTACGCACGGAAAAATTACGCGACAATTAGCCTGCGTAGAAAGCGTTTCCTCATAGACCGCACAGAAACGCTTGCTACGCAGGCTATGCGACAATGGAAATCCACCTTTATCTTGGAAACTTTCGGTGTGTTTCGATATGTGTTATTTTACGGGAGGTGGTCGTCCAATGTATGGATATAATTTCTCGAGATCTCGTGATAGAACAGTCCTTTTTTGTTCTGTTTTGTACTTTCCTCTTTTGAGTTTTTTATTTACAAAGTAACAATGTCCACCACAGTCAGTCATTTAATCACAATAGCTGCAACTCTATTGCAAGCCCAAAATGATCCGACACCTGCGCCTTGCTAGCGGTTTCAAGTTTGATGATTTCTTTGCGTACAACTGCAATATTGGAGCTTGCAAATATGGCGTCATAGTTACCACCGTCAATGTTGGTTTCTATTCTAGAAGGGAAAACAGAGCGGAGACCAACTTCCTTCATTGTTCGTAACAGTTCTATATATTCTTCACTGCTATTATTGAGGGTCGGATAGCGATTATCAATGTTGAAGTCCCCGCCCAAGATAACATAAGCAGAAGACATGGTGTAATTCCTCGTTGCAGAAGTAAGCTCTTTTGCTTGCATGATTCTTGTATCCGGCCTGCTTGGATCAAGATGTGTGTTAACGACATAAAGATGCCGAGAATTTACTATGTACTCCCCTACAACGAAACCCATGTAGTCCGTGTACTGAAAAAAAGAGAAACTCTGAAATTGCCTGGATGTTGTTCTTGTCAAAGGTATACGGCTAAATATAGCAACTCCGCCACTTTTCCCCACGTAAGGTGCCATAAAATCTGCAATAGAAGTTCTATAATAAAAGCCATGTTTAGACATTGCAGTGACCAAACGCGAGGCGCAGTTTGAGATAACGCCTAATCCCGCGTTCACGATATATGCTTCTTGAATAAGTGCAATGTCAAAGTCCTTAATGCCCTCGACAAGGCTTTCGATTCGTTCATTAAAGTTCCATATAGAAAACGGGTTGAAATATTGACAACGTATATTATAGCTGATAATTCGAAGGTTTCGTTCAATTTTACAGGTAGGGTGAATTTCGGAAACATTTTCTTGGCCTACGACACTGTAATGGAATCGTTGATCGACGTTGCCTCCTTCAAAGATGACATTTTTGGTCAACTGCAAGATCACTATCACACACAACATAGCAAGCAAGATTTCTTTTCGATATGAGCGCCTACACATCTGAAACGAGAAGAAAAGAGCAAGTTTAAAATAATGTATCATATCATATATAAATATATATATATGGGCTCCTGATCATATCATGAAAAGCGCACTTATTAATTCTTCATGAAAATAAAAATTTGTACCATAGCATGCATGATACTATAAAATCTGCGAAGTTACTTAAGGTGATTCCCTAGTAAAAGAACCTAACATAGATTGTAGATGAAACTTGGTACATTGATGTAACAAGTCAAGAAGATGATAAAATGGTAATAAAAAGTGGGGGTCACCGCGCTCGTTTTGACGTCACAATGCCGACAAATACGGCTATTTTGGACCCTTTGACAAAAACCGCGCGCAGCCCAAAACTAGACAAAAAGGAAAGATTTTTTCAATGATGCATGTGGTATCGCACAGAATTTGACTTTAATGTATTGTTTATCCACTTACGTACTAGAAAAATGCCTTTTAATGCCCTTGTTTTTACTTTACGCTCCAAAGTAGAATTAAATTGGACACGCGCTATTCGACACGTGATAGCTCAATCCGTACAATTTAGTAAAATTGCCAAAAAACTGAACATAGATTTGTGCCGATTTTTTTCTCACCGAAAGGAAGCACTGTCCTTATTAAAATGGGGGTCACCGTACTCGTTGTTGCGGTAGAGCTGCAGAAAGTGCGCACCAAATGCATTTTCCTTGATTTTTGAGAGTGGACTGGGGCGAGTTTCAAAGTAGAATGTATGCGAAAGTGGGAAGAAAGTATTAAAAAATCCGTTTTTACAGAATTTACATCGAGATATCACATTTAGGACACAATTAATGTGATAGAGAAAGCGTTTAAATGAAAATCAAATTGAATAAGCACAAATTAAACATCCACTATCGAGGTTCTCCGTGAGACAGTCGAACTCAGCAACACGCGTACTGCTTACGTTATGCACATTCCCACCACATTGAGTCTCACCTCGGCAAGAAACAAACGCAAGTAAAAATTGCAATAGCGTTTCTCTTCGGTCAACTTCATTTTAATAATGTTACTTCACATGCTCTTTTTTACGGAGGCCATTCTCGTACCCAGAGCCACTCGGCTTAATTTGTAACGGCCATCTTGTTATGCGCAGTAAGAGATGCGCAGTGCAAAACCAGGGAATCACCTTAAGCCCCAATATCTACATGTATAACAAGGCCCTATATCTACATGGCCCCTTCTCTTAAAATGACCCTTCCTATAAAGACTCTCCCCCCACCCCCGCCCCATCATTCCGTTTGCTCTCCATTAAACCTACTCCTCTAATGCATCCTCCCCTAGAGCTTAGTTCAAGTTATTACGAAAATCCCAGGAATTTCAAAAATTATTTTGAAGGAAGTAGTATTGTTGGTTTTCACATGACGTCACTACGATGCAAACTAAAAAACTATCGATCCTACCGAGATTTTACTTTCACGATGCATTAGAGCAGTCGAAGACTAATTTTCATACAGATTTTCGCTTCAAAAGGGTTCTTGGTTTTGTGATAGAGTACGCTTGAATTTCTAAGCTTTTGCGTGACGCGGCATTTACATGATGGCCAAGCTAGCTGTCATGTAGGTTAAAAAAAATGACTTATTTTAGGAAATTTTGCTATCTAAACAGTTCATGTATTAGAAAAGTATTACTTTAATGTTTATGAGTTTCTCGAAGAATAAATTTACGCTTTTGTAGCAAAACTCGGTAACAGATGTTTCTGTTGGTTTCCGTCCGCCATGTTGGAGCTCATGCGGATGAGCTCCAGCATGGCGTCTCCATACAAAGCTCTATAAATTTGGGTAAAACATTTCTTCGGATACCTCGTATACGAATTATTCCTTCGACCCAAATCTTGGCGAGGGTCTTTGTATATTTACCTCCCTTCATTTCCAAGATTCTGGGCTTTATCTGTCGAATGGTTTTGATTTTGATTTTAATCTATTTTGAATGGCGTGACACTGAAAACCAGCAATTGTTGGGGAGGAGCAATGGAGGAGAGCGCGAGCGAAATGGAGGAGAATGGAGCGGAATCAACAAACACCTTCGCGGTTTCGCTGCTCATTTGTGCGGTCTCTACACAAAACCGCCAGCTACCTAACCTTCAATGCACATACTTAACCTGCGAGCAGTTTCTTTTGAGTCACAGTAGATCGAGAGCACGCGCGAGGGGCGAGCAGCAAAGGCGCGCAGAACGAGGGCGAAAGCCCAAGCGAAGAAAAAATTATTACAATGAATAATTATCCTTTTTTCCTCTTTCCATCCCAATTTGGTCTACTTTTTACCATTCATTAGTATGATATTAATTTTTTACTAGCCGCGCATGGCTCGGAGGAAAGAAGGAGGTTGCGGTCTAATCTTAACTTGGCCAGAGTACCCGGCCAAAGCCCCCACATTTGCAAACAGAAAATTTCAGGGCTGTAATTAAGAACGAACGTGTCACCCGGCTACTTTCATAAGAAAATAGAAGAAAAAGTAGAATTAAAAGAAATCTCCAGCTGTTTCATTCCCCGCCTTCCTGTTGTATTGACTTAAATTCTTATTCTTGTCGGACACCTCAATTTTACTCGGATTCTGTTCCGTATCAGACGAAATTTTTTCCGCCCTTCGTGTCTCGTGTATTTTCGCAAATATAGAAGGGCCGGATTTTGGCCAGTAGCCAGCCAACAAATGCTAATTAGATATTCATTATGCTCAGCAAAAACAACTTCCGGCAAAGTATACTATACAATGGAACCATGTGGGCGCGTTCTGACTAATAATCGCAAGGTATTTCCACTCGTCTTGTTCCTAGTCTTTGATTTTTCTTACAACTGTTGCCCATACTATTCCAAAATGTCTTTTTCTGCTGGCAGAATTTACCCTCGTTTTAACAATCGCTTATTCTGCCAGAACGTCTACCGACAGATTAAAATCCACGTCTAAACCACACCTCTCTGTTCTACGACCCTGAATTTGCTTCAGTCTTTACTAGCAAAGCTGGCTGCACTCAAACAGTCATTACAGCAACAGATCATTGTAAAGGGCAAAAGATGTTCCACAACACTGAAAATGCCCAAACGACAAAGTAATATGTGCATCATTATCAGAAGTTATTTGCATGTTATACATAGTAGTAAATTGCACAATATTGGGACAAGTTTGTGGTTTTTCAAAGGGCCTGTTTACGTGGAGGTGGGGGACCCCAGGTAGGTGGGGTAACCCGCCTGTCCATATTAATGCACCTATCAATGGTTTGCCCCAGGATGGGGGGGCCGGGCAACCCACGGGAATTAGACTTCGTAAAGCGAACGTGGGTGGGGATTTTGACATCCACAACGGGATGACATCCACAATTTTGACATCCACAATGGGAATTTGACTTACAATGGAGACCCAAGGGTGGGGAAATTGACATTTGAAAACCTGAAAATGTCAAATTTCCCGTGGGTTGCCCGGCCCCCCCATCCTGGGGCAAACCATTGATAGGTGCATAATCTCTCATTTTAATTTCATCACGTTTACATGATAGGTGGGGTGACTCGCCACTTGTTACCTCACTTATCTGGGGTCCCCCACCTCCATGTAAACAGACCTTAAAAAAATCTGGTACAGTTGACTCCTTCTTACTGGACACCTCTATATGATGGACACCTCTATATTATGGACACTCTATACAATGGCCACCTGGTAAAATGGACACCTAGAGTTGGTCGCTACCTTTCTTTACTCTCTTTATTTGACTCTCCATCAGACAACACCTCTCTAAGACAGAAACTTCATGCTGGTCTCCTTCTTAGATAGAGTTGACTGTATATCCAAAGTGTGGGATGTGTCTGCACTTTACATTATTCCAACCGTGGCAGGATTAGGTTAGTTGGTAGAGCACTTGACTGCAGAGTGGAAGGTCATGGGTTTGATTCCAGGGGCCGGACCAGTACTCAAGGTCTTAAAATAACTGAGAAATGAAGATACTGCCTTTGCCCTGCAAATGGCTAGACCTTTGCGTGGCTCGGATGACCACGTAAAATGCCAGTCCTGTCTCCATAAGGAGATGTAAACATTTTGTCCCCAATTAATACTTTTGTGCTAAATACATTGACACTCAAAAAAAGTGCTTTTTTTTTTCATGAGAGTGGTTATTGTTTCTTTCTTCGCGTTTAACATTACCTATAGTTTGCCTTTTTGTTGAAGTTTTATGGTTAAAAGTGATATATGGTATGAACTCTTTTTAATAAAACTACATGCCACATTCAAAAAAAGAGTATGATTTGCAAGGCTCTGGCTTTGATCAAGGTGCAACAACAAAACATCTCAACATCATGGCTGTAGCATTCTTTCAATCATGTCATAAGTCACATCTGTAACAATTTGCAAGCAGAAGTTCACCAGCAACATAATTATCCAAACCGAAACTTTTCCTTGACGACAATTGTAAATGCCTTTTATATATCATTATGCTCATTATGAATTGCAGATACTGGTATATCAATAATTTTTAATTATTACATTGTCCTTTACAGATATTTGTATTTTTTTTATGAGTAAATAATAATTATTCCAGCATTTGTATATATTTTAAATTATCCCTTTTAATCTCAAATTTTCTTTGCATTTTCGACCGATTTTTTTTTTCAGGAGAGTGTTTCAACAAGCTACAATTAACTCCTGAGCGGTGAATTTTTTAACAATTATCTTCCCTGCATTCAGTCAGATTGAAATATCTTCGAATGAACAAAATTGCTTTGACGACATTTACATCAAATTCAAGAAAACTGAGCTGGTAGAAATTTCCTAAATACCTCGCATGTGAATTCACTGCTCATTGCACATGCAGGAATGTAAAGATGAATCTGAAATCTACAACTAATAATGGATTTTGAACAATTGAATCTTGGGGTTAATTGCTTGACCTGGCTTGACTGTAAATGGGTGATTAAAAAAGGTTAATCAGAAAATTTATGAAGAAATATTTTGAATGAATGATGATATAATTGACCGGGTATAAATAAGCCTGGTCAAGAAGAAGTTAGTTAGTTTGTTCTTATTCATTTTGTTGTTAAGTATTTTTAGTTCTTTGACTAGCATTTTTAGCTTCTAATCTCTCAAACTTTCCTCTTACTACCACAACTAAAACTAACATTGTAAGGGATAGTTTGATTATATCAGGGATTGAAAACTTGAAAACTTGCCTACTACTGCCTCATATAGAGAAATTAAGGTGAGACATGGTCTAGAGATGGCAAACCTCATCTCATTACTGTATTTCCTCATCCCACATAGAAAATATACAAAAACGAGAATCAGGACTAATATTGGTCTTCATATAAAGACATCTTATTAATTGAAAACAAATTAAAGCAAACAGGATCAGTGATGACGGCAACAAGAATGTCCATCAAAAAAGCTATATAGGTTCTAAGCAAGACAACATGTGAACTTTGCACATGCAGCACACTTTTTGTACATTTCTTTGCCGTCACTGCATGACTATGACTTGAAAATGCCGAATTTCACTTTTATGCAGGACGTCAACAAGCCACAACAAAATTTTCTTTTTCACTCTGAACTTTAATATGGTTCTTAGGAATTTAACTGCAAGGGAGTTTTCCTGCATTTGGCAAAGTAAATAAGCTGGAATAATGGCAATGAAGATAACAAAAGCACACGTGCACGTCACATCACTGTCACCAACATATTACTGTCTCTAGTCCTGTAGCTGAATGTGCATGGGATGACTCAAGAAAATGACATAAAATTTTGCAGCTGTACAAAGATGAAAAAGCAGAATCATTGGCCAAAATAATTGCGAGAAAATCCATAACAAAAAAAATCAACGGATTTCAACTGCTCTTAGTAGAGTATGTGCAAAAAGGAGCAAAAACATTCATGATCAGGGAGCTAAGAATGTCATAAGGGGTTACAAGTTAATTTCAAATATTTATAGGAATTATTAAATAACTTTGAATTTAGCTTTTGCTATCTATGATCTGAAGAATTATGCAGATGTAAGAGAGTGTACAATCCAAATGAATAACACCCCCCACCTCCCCTCTATCTGCATAATTCAACCTCTAACTACAACCAGAAGCTACGTACGTGGCGGTACAACAAAAATATTGAAAAATACTACACAAATTCTTTTCGTGGATATCTGTAATACAAAACAGTTCGTTCTTGAGTAATTAGAGCAGAAAATAAGCCGTCTATATAGAAAAGTCCTGACAAGTTTGAAAGAAATAAAGGAAGCTTACATGTACGTGAATTTTCTATTCAAGTTTTGGTTCGAGTTACCGAGGCTAGCGCCAATACGACCGTACACTATCCTGATGGATAACACAGGAATAGGAGGCTTGTACCAAGTATTTTAAAAACAGCGGAACCATTTGTTGTCTTAATATAAGTGAATAAGGAGGAGACATTCGTCGGTTGCCCAGCAAAAAAAACTGATAAATTGAATACATTTAAACCAGGTGTTTAAACTTAAGTGAATTTTATGCTTGATAAATCCCCTAGAGAATACTCGCGCATAAAACAAGATTCACTTACAATTTATTTGGAAACCTCTCGTTGCAGTGCGTCCTTGTTCAGTGCTGTTTCAAATACGTAATGCCACAATAATTAAACCGCGTCGATCGTTCCGTGGCTACGCCGCCATTATTGACATTATTATTATGATTTATTAGCGGACCTAAAAAGGCTGGAACCGAAACTTTCGTAATGGAATCTCGGGGACCCCAACGTCGCAGAATAACGTCACAGAATAACGTCACAGCCCTCGTTTTTGTTTAGACTTTCTCAAAGTCCTTTGCTTGTCATTTCCGATTCCGGTAGTTGGCCCCAGCTCACGCTCTCTCGTTCGTTTTTGCCAAAGAACACATTAAAAATCTCCCGCTCGCGCAACTTGCCTGCTAGCTGGCGGTATTGTGTAGTAGTCGAGTGACATTTGGCGGCGGAGCCGTTGTAATAGATATATAGTCGAGTGAGATTTGACGGCGTAGCCGTCACGAGCGGCGAAGCCGCGAGAAATACTTCAATATTTCAATATTTCAAACGCCTCGTCTCCACTCCTTTTTTGGGATCGCGGCTCCGCCGCCAAAACTTTAATCTCACAATACCGCCAGCTGCGCAGGCTATCGCGTACCCTGCGAGCAGAGGCTACATTTCCGCGGTATGAGCTGGCGTGCCGAAAAGTAAGCACTTGTTTCCATATCTCAAACCACCCTCTCCCTTTTCACTTACACTTACATGAAATTTCTTAAGTTTCTCGACTCAGAGACTTAGTTTCTGCTCAACAAATGTCGTCAAAGTGCAAGTCTCTTCAATTTTAAAGAAAAAAAAAATTTACGAGCTGGAGTCATCCCGGAATACTAAATCTGACCTCACATGCCCTAACCACTAGACAACCGCGAACTCGCTGCAGGGAGTAGGAGTAATTTGACTACTGTAGAGAAAACCCTAACCCTAAATAAAGCTAACCGTTAATCCTAATCACTATTCTAAGGCTTAACCCTAATCAGTATAGTCAGTGCTTAACCCTAATCAGTATTTTCAGTGCTTAACCCTAATCAGTATTGTTAGTGCTTAACCCTAATCACTATAGTCAGGGCTCACTCATATATGTATACATAAATGCAATTACTTTGTGTAGGCATCACAAGGTATCCAAGGGCGGTTTGAGATATGGAAACTAGCGTTTACCGCGAAAACTAGCTCGACTTCGCTTAATTTTTCCATATAAGGAGTCGCCATGGAAATACGTGCGTCACAGAATGTCACGCAAGTCAACGGTCGGGGTTCGTTTAGCCATGGACTTGACTGTTGCAAGTTTATGGCGTTATAAGTGTTTTTTTGGAGCCAGTTTCCTCTGCAGGCCCGGGGGGTACTTTAGGAATTTCTGGGTGGGGATGTGCCGCTGGGACCCTGGAACCCTTAACCTACACCAGAGCTAGCTCAGCTAAATTTTGCTACCCTATACTAGAGTAAATTCCCCAAATTCCCCCTATCCTAGAGTAGCTGTCTTCCAGAAACCACTGAGGTCACTAGCACAGTCTAGCCAAAACAAAACCTTATACCACAGTCCCAAGTCTAGATAAAATCTTCAACCAACTGATCAGTTTCCTGAAAAATGATACCCTATTCTAGACCCAAACGCTCTGATTTATATACCCTATCCTAGAGTAAACTGCTTGAAACCATACCCTTAACTTCACAGCGGCACATACCTATATAGCCCATATGTGGCAGTACCCCCCTCCCCCCCGGTATCTCAGGTTAGATAAAGGTTGGGCGGGGAAACGAGCGCGCGTGCGAGCAAAAAGGTGTGATGCAGTGGACTGGGACGCATGCGATGTGGTTTAACCTGCAGACACTGCCGCTGTGACTGAAATATGGTGGTTCCTCGTTCCTTTGTGCTGCTACGCTGTCTCCTAGAGGCAAATGTTGCTAATTTTTTTTGCGGGAGGTTTAGTTGGAGTAGACAGCATCTCTTTCAAATGGTTTCTCTGGTTACTTCCATGACTCTACCATTGAGTTATATTTCGTTCTATTACTCGCCAATGTTGATGTTATTCCACAACAAATACAACTAAATGCTGTCTAAAACACGAAGGAAAATCTCACCATGATAAAACTTAAAGACAGCAGATGGAACTAGATGACCACGTGTATTTTATACATGTAATTATGCTAATTTCAAACACCATTAGCCTTTCTTTTAATTTTGAAGAAAACGTCTCATACGTCTTTCTGTTTTTTCGGAACTTCGAAATTAGGTTTTCATTGTTTACTTTGTTTTGTTTTAGAGAAAAAAATTGAGAAAAAACCTTACAGCCTGAAAAGAAAGTGGTGTCCAATAGCCCGGGGCTAGTGGATTCTGTTCTTAACTTGCCGATGGGCAAGTGAAGTTTTTTGAGGAATTCAAGTTACAATCAATTCTGCCTATCAAAATGTTTTTATGAGCTAGTTAAAATGACATTTGGGCCAGTATATGCTAGCTTCAGCTTGCCCGAATGGCAAGCTTTAAAAATGACCTCCTTTACACCCTGCCTTACAATAAATATAACCCCAATAAATTTTGTTTACATGCGGTTGCGCGAATCGCCATGACACGTTGCACCATTAAGTTGCGCCAGAGAAGCAATGTTTGAAGTAGTACAAAGCCACTATATCAAAATATATCAAGCTAATTTTTTGTTGTTATGTAAAACCTATCCCCCTTTAACATATGTAAAAATAACGGTTAAGAAGTTTTAAGCTTTTGCAAACGAAACGGCGAAAGACGATTAGGTCATATTTAGCGGAAGGAGGAGACATTCAACACTTTCAAACTGAACTCAAATTTTGGCATTATACGACCAACAAGTTTGACTTTTAGGCATACGACATAAACATACGAAACTGTTCATTAATACTGTTGTGGAAGAAATTTATCTATTTTAACTGTAGCCTGAAATTACAGAAAGAAAACAGGATTTCCAGTCACAGTTTGCAAAAAGGAAAATTTCTCTGGCCTAAAAGCGCACCGGAAGCGCGGAAAGAGCGCTCTCAGCCAGTCCTCCGCTCAGCATCACACACATTAGGGAGCTTAAGCAACTACGACGATGACCACAACGACGACTTCAAAAAACAATAGGTTTAATGATCAAAACAACAGCTCAGCACGTGCATCGATATCATGCTTTTCAGTACATTTCTTTGACGTCCTCTCCACGACTAGGTAGTGAAAACTCCTAATTTGCCGTTTTGTGGAGGACGTGGACAAGCCACCATTGGCCACGACGAATTTTCCTTCCTCTTTTTAAACTTGAATAAAATCCTTAAGAATTCAACTCCAGGAAAAGTCGCCTGCATTTGACATATTTAGAGGGTCCAAATAGACGCGATTAAGTTTGAAAGAACGTAAATTCATTTTTTTAGCGACGTTCACTGCCGTCGTCGTCGTCCTTGCTTAAGGTCCCTATTAGATGAGAGCGGAGCACTCGTTTCGCTGCCCACCTTTCTCTGCACGCCCTGGTGACGTCATCTCTCTGGCCGTTCTGTGCACGGATTCCAGGACCTACTAAGACTATTTGGGCGAGTTTTGACTTGTAAACAAAGCAATAGATACAATATTTTGCTAGTGGGACTGGGTGGCCCAAAACTTATAAAAAATCTTTGAAATGGGAATAGGAGGCAAGAGAAAAAATTCCAACTACTATTGTTGGTTTTCACATGACGTCACCAAAATGCAAACTAAAAAACTATCGATCCTACCGAGATTTTACTTTCACGATGCATTAGAGCAGCTGAGATCTAATTTTCATACAAATTTTCGCTTCAAACGGATTCTTGGTTTTGTGATAGAGTACGTTTGAATTTCTAAGCTTTTGCGTGACGCGGCATTTACATGACGGCCAAGCTAGCTGTCATGTAGGTTAAAAAAATGACTTATTTTAGGAAATTTTGCTATCTAAACAGTTCATGTATTAGAAAAAGTATTACTTTAATGTTTATGAGTTTCTCGAAGAATAAATTCACGCTTTGGTAGCAAAACTCGGTAACAGATGTTTCTGTTGGTTTCCGTCCGCCATGTTGGAGGATGTTGGAGCTCATCCGGATGAGCTCCAGCATGGCGTCTCCATACAAAGCTCTATAAATTTCGGTAAAACACTTCTTCGGATATCTCGTATACGAATTATTCCTTCGACCCAAATCTTGGCGAGGGTCTTTGTATATTTACCTCCTTTCATTTCCCAGATTCTGGACTTTATCTGTCGAAAGGTTTTGATTTTGATTTTAATCTATTTTGAATGGCGTGACACTGAAAACCAGCAATAGATATCAAGATATGGCCTTGAGAATTGCTGTAAATGCAGACTTTCGATTTTTAAATCAATTTTTTGTCTAAAACATTGACGACGAAAAATTGCAATTGTAATCATGTTTCGGCCAAAAAACTGCCCTTTTGGACTTCGCTGCCAAACTGACGGTGATATAAAGTGAAAATTGGGAGTTGCAATTGGCTTGTTTGCTTTCACAATTGCAAAATCTACCATTTAGAGCTATGGATAAAAGTCCAATACATTGTGACTCAGTAACGTAAGATAAGAAACAAATAGTTAAAGCATGTACGGTATTTTTTAAGCATATATGCGGTGTCAACCTCGTTCCCAGGGTTCTCTCCTACCCGTCCCTACAGAGCGAGAGAGAGAGAGAGAGAGAGACCCTGGTTGGGTCTGGTCACGTGGTCCCAGAACAAAATTAATTCCGAGGGAGGAGTCCTTTGTCTCTCACACTTATCCGCTCCTCCCCCAAGTCATTCGTTTGTAATCTCCCAGATTCTGGGAGACACGTGACAAGACCCAACCAGGGTCTCTCGACCTGTAGGAGAGAGAACATGGGAACGAGGTTGATGCGGTGTTAGGCTTTAAAGGGTTAACAAAGAACATTGATGCTTTATTTAAGTTATCTTGTGTTATTTCATAGTACCGTGTCATAAGCCGTTTTGTTACCGTTAAAGCACTGAAATTCGTGCATTAGTCCTTTGTTACATCTACCAAGAAAAAAAATTGTATTGTGAGAATTCTCTACTTCATTCCGCTGAGTCAACAGATCGTTATGTTTTTTGAATAGGAAATCAACGAAATAATTTAGTTACAACCCGAGGACAACGAAATACAGCAAATGAGGTAGATGTCATGGAAACACTTTTACATTTGAAATATTCAATAACATTGATCTTAAAAGAAATGTCCCTCAAGACAAACTTCACACATTGCCAAATCACACCTCTTTAGTAAACTATTTCCATTTGAACGTAAACATCTTAAAACGCATTTAAGATTTTCTTGAAAAGTTCATTGAAACATGTCTAAGTTGGTTGTCGTTCACTGTATTTGTACTCTAGTTCGTTCTGTTGCGGCTAGCTACAGTGTTATTACTATACAAGTTTTGTACAGTTTGTAATTACAAGAAAATACAAATTCTTAGCGTTTATATGATTCGTACCATTGTTAAAATACCCATTGTGACCACTAAGAGAATTAAAGCATTTGAATTATTTTAAAAACAGTTTCTCTGTGTTTCCCTTTTTTCCTGCCATTTCCCATTATCGCAAACTCCCAACCGTAACATGAGACACATGCAGACCACGTGGACGCTTCTAAGCGTCTTGGAAGTTACTAAGTTAGTAGACTATTATCGGAGGCTCGCGCAGAGGCCAGGAGGCGATTACTGATGCAGGGGTCTGTAATATCTCATCATCCTGACGCCCTGATTTTACCCCGAAGAAAAAAAAAACACTAAGTCGGTTGTGGTGCCGAGCAGTTCCTAGCTCTACCCGGGAATTCAAAAGAGAAAACACTGGGTCAAATATATAAAGGTCGATTAGTAGAACTCTGGGACATCACGTGATTCGCGAGAACACCTTTTCTTTATTATAAAATTGAGCCAATCCCGCCGTCCCACGTTTACACGAGGAGAGGACTGGGGAGTGGGGGGTGAGAGAGAGAGGACTCCGCTGGCTGTATAAAGCAACAGAAATGGAAACCTCAGAAACCCGAGCTAGGGAGTTTCTTAAAAAAAATCAATAACAACAACGCCCTCGGTCCCTCTTAACCACCGAACACACAGAGGTATGTGAAATGCAGGAACGTATAGTTCAGCTAGCATTTTAAACGACACTGCTCTTGAAGGGTCTACCTGAGCAACATGCACTTTATTCGCTTTTATAAAGATTTCAGTCGGCTAAAACAAATTATAACAATACTCAGTGTTTTTTTTTTTTACTGGATCTGTTACTGTATAACAGATACAGATGAAAAGAAACAACGGTATAAACACAGTCTGATCTCTGATAATGAACCTGTGAGCACACAAAACACCAATGCGGGATTGTCCTCTTAGGGGAGCTGATCGCTTACGCCCACGGTTAGAAAAGGTCTGTCAAGTGACGTATAGTCAGATAATCATAAACAGAACTTATTCCATACTGAGCTCGGATAGTTAGAGAGAATTAGTTTTTTATGAAAGATGCCGATCTTTTAGGGGGCATTGAATGTGGTTGGAAGAAGTAGAAAATATCACCACCAAATCGAACGCTGTCTGTGCTGTAGATATTGCATGTAAACCCGTTCTTATTTTACGAAACGTTTGGAATGCTTTCTGAAAACGTTTTAAGTGTACTGGAGGTTACTACCGGTGCAAACTGTTGTCAACAGAATTAGCTAGAATTGTACTCGGGTGCGCAGAGATTTTAGCGATAAGAAGATCATTATTTGGAAAAAGGGGGTAAATGCTTCCATGTTTCCACTATAATGGTGAATGAATTGCCCCGTAAATAAAGCAAAAGGAACGCCTCAGGGTCTGGAGTTTGACCTCGGTGAAGTGTGGAGTGGGCAATGTTGGGGTTAGCCTGCGAGCAAGCTCTCCTATTTGGGCGAGTGAAGCGAGTCTCGCGAGATCGCGCGAGCGAGCGGCGAAGCCGCGAGGGGCCGGCGAAAGGAGAGCTTGCAACCATCCCTTATAAATTTTCATTTGCACTTCGCCCAGACGAAGGGAAATACCATTGGCTGAAAAATGACGTTCCGGAAATCAAATTTGATTGATAACAGGCTAAGCTGGCACCTGCTTCGTCTGTGTGTCAAATTTGGTTCTCAGGGGGATCAGATTGGTACCGAGAACTTGTTTCAGCCCTCAAAGCAGACGGGCTCATTTGATGTAATTCTCGTAATTATAAAGAGAATATTGCGAGCCGAGGATAAGTCGGATCGAGTTTGTAGTTCTTGTGGAAGGAAAATGAAACCCTTCATCACTGAGTTGTATTCGTTTGTGTCAAGCACCTTGCTGTTTAGTTCTGAAAACCGGGAGAGTGAAAGTGAAGAGTGATTCAAGCGCTGTTTTCCAACATCGGTTTCTTCGCCCAGTTGAATTCTACTGGGTAGAAAAATTCAGAAACATGTACTTGACAGTGTAGCTGTGTAGCGTGACCGTAAAGAAGGAAAAGAGAAAGAGTTGGAAGCTACTGGAGTAAAACTTAAGAGAACCAAGTGTAGGAAAACGCTCTTCTCCAGTTCCAGACGGACAAATATATGATGTTTTGTTGGTGATTGCGATGGGAAGTAGTCTTCTACACTGCAGTAGGGATGACGTTTCAAAAGTAAACGAAACGAGAATCAACTTAGTGAGTTCTTATCCGAGTGGACACGTTGAAGTTCAATGTCCCCATGGAAAAAAACATATGAAAACATTGCTTTGTTGCTGTTGCGAAAGCGATTTATAAATAAACAAGACGCTGTGGTAGCGTTTATTTGGGCGTGGTTGTTCTGCGCGTATGTGAAATTTGTTATGTGTATGAGGGATATCTGGGTTTTGCAGTGGTAGTGTATGTGATGGTGCTTTTTGAGATGAGGGGAGATAATTGATTGTGGTAGTTTGGAGGTATGCAGTTGTGTTGTATTAGCTTGCATTACCTTCTGTGTTTTAGTCATGATCAGTATCCAATCGAAAGGGAGTGATATAGCCTAAAGAGTTCCTAAATTTGAATGGTTTTATGTTATTTACTTAGACTTCTAAGAAATACAAAAACATAATAAGAGAGTTTTTTTTTTTTAAGTTGGCTAGCGGTCTACAAGAAAGTGCGATTGTTGTTGAAAATTTGAAAATGCAATGTATTCCGAATGGTGTAGGTTTGCAGTTTGACTGGTAACGGAGGAACTTTGGAGGTTCAAGGAGTATGATTTTTCTGAAGACTTGCCCTTTTCAGTTACCACACCAATACAGGAGCTTTTGACGTTCAGGGAGAGTGGGCTGTTTGAAGGCTTTGTCTTTGGTCTTGGTTTGTTCGGGCGGGATATGATGATTAGAAGCGCGGACAATAAGGCAATGAACATTGATTAATAGGTTAAAGAGAAATGAACAGCAGTGCAAAAATTTGTCCTTTTATAGTGCATAGTAGGATCGAAATTGGTGTAGTTCGATTGGTTAACGTTCCTCTGAGGAAACAGGTAATTATACTTGATGTGATGATTGGACTATTGCAATGTATGGGCATCGTTATATCACGTGCATTGTCAAATGCATGCACGTGAAGATATTGAACTTTGGTGTGTGGATTGTTGATTGTGTAGGATGGAAGTTCGTGGAGTTTAATTGGTGAACGTTTCTCTGAAGAAACAGTTAATTATAGGTGATGAGCACGCTGCTTATAATAATAATAATAATAATAATAGTAGTTTATTGACACTTCTAGTAGATAATATAACTGAATAAACAGTGAAATTTACAAAAATTTACAAGATAATACTAAAACCATTTACAAGCCCAATGATCAATAATACAGTAATTGTTTAATTTATCCAAATCTAAAAGTAAAAAAGGCATTAGCTCTCTTAGTCCTTTTCATTGTTCTTGTTGGTATTGTATTCCCTTATCTTAATTGATATGGTAAAGTTCTTATTGTCTCTTGCGGAGCCAGGAAAGAAATTGGGTGGCTCACATCCTTCATAGCAGCCATTAGTTTTTGACATAAAAGTTCCCTACGACTAGCTAAAGATGTAAGCTTAGCATGATACAGCGCTCGCTGGTAGCTAGAGTTAGGGAATATTATTCCCAAGGCTCTTCTTTGTATTGATTCAATAGCCTCGGACAGGTATGCAGGGATATCCTGCCACACCTGCACAGCGTATTCTAATACTGACCTAACATTACATAGGTATACTTTTAGTATGTCTTTTGGCATTATTCCTGCGCGCTTCAGTAATCTAAGTGCATACAATCTCTTAGCTGCTTTGGCAATTACGCATTCAGCATGCGCATTCCATTTAAGGTCATCACTAACTATAACTCCTAAAAGCTTATATGTTCGTACATGTTCTACTTCTTTGTTTCCAATAGATATAGGTCGTAAAGTTGTGATTGAATTTTTCATGAAATCTACATACATCTCTTTACATTTCTTTGGATTTAGCTTCATCTTATGTTCAATACAATAATCATGAATTTCTCAGACAACTATATCTAGTACACTAAGGGAGTTCCTTGGGATAATCTCGAATGCAGTAGTGTCATCAACATACTTAGTACGCATATGCCAGTTCTTGAGCAACTTGTTTATCATGACAGCAAAGAGTGTTAATCCTAGTTTTGTCCCTTGTGGCACACCTCCGTTGACCTTTGAAGGATGTGTTTACTTGCAGGGCGAATACGAAGTATGAGAATGATTTGACTCTGCCTTTTTTAGCCGCAGATACATCGTGTATATAACTCTTGAGTCTGATTTAATGCATTTTGACACGTAGTTTAGGATGTTACCGAGTATAAAAAAAATTGCTGAATGGTGCAGTTGTTTATTGGGGAGCTCTTTTATACCAACGTGAGGGATCGAAATACACCAATTAGAGAGGAAGGTTTTTTGTCGAAATAGGTTATCCCATGAAATGTGAAGACGAATATCGAATGGAAAACCAGTATTTGATGAAAACAAAGATGTATGTGTATAAAAACGAGTGACAACGTGTTCTGGAAACGTGTTTCTAAAGTTGACCGGATGAACTGGTTATGAAAACTTGTTTATCAAGTTGAACTAGTAAGAATTTCTTGAAAAGTTGGTTATGAAGTTGTGCTCGTATAAAATGATAGTGAGCATCTGATATAATGAAGTGATATTTGGTGATAGAAACTTTGCTTATTTAGAGGAGGGCATGGGTTTTTCTTTGAAAAAGGAAGAGTCTAGAACTGCTTTTTTGATGTAAAGAAAGGTGTTCGTGTACAAAAGGGAATGACAAGTGGTTATGAGAATCTGGTTAATAAAGTTCATTTGGTAGACTAGTTATGAAAAGTTGTTTATCTAGTTAGATTGGTAAGAATGTCTACAAAAGCTTATTATCAAGTTGTACTGGTACAAGCTTGTGATGAGAACGTGATTATCAAGTGATATTTGTTTATTGAAGGCGCGAACTGAAACGTGCCGAATGCCAAAGCTTTTACTTGCAAACTGCATAATAACAGAAGTTACAGTGAGTTCATTCCAAAATGGGAGGACTTTGTGTCTTCACGAACAAAAGATTTGAAATAGTGGGTTGGCCACCGAAATTTGAGTTGAATAGAGCTGTTAATGATATGAATTTTTGTAACTTTAGATGTGGGGCTGCATTTTGGAGAATTAGTCTTATTATAAGAAATTGTAATGTTTATAATGCAAGTTTGGTATCAATTTTTCGAACTGTTTGTTTATGGCAACATAGTTTATGCTCTAAGTTGGCAGTTATTGATCAAGGAAAACTGCATGAAGGCACTTTAAATTGAGTGAGAAATCAACCTATTTCCCTATTGCAGGTGACTTGTTGGACCTTTGTATTAGTGAGATAACGATGTGAAATGGTGGTTCTATCTCCAGTTGGAAATGTAAGAATGCTGTCCCCTATTAGTGGTTTCGTGCTAAATAGATTGAGACTGATTGCAATGAAATGAATTCTTTTATTATTAAAGAAACAGAAAGTGTCAAACAATGGGCACTTAATTACAATAAAAGTCAACACAACTTGTGAACATTATATATTGTAGTTTCTACATGTAATAGAGTTCAAATTGTTAAGTACTAGATATATTTTTACTAGAACAATGAAATCAAATCGAACGTGAGGTAAAATACAATTTTAAGAAACAATATGAGAAATGACTCTGCAATAATTAATATGAAAATATAACAAAAACGAAGGAAACTTTTTAAGATAGCTACTGAATTTTGGATGTATTACAAAATATTTCATAATATATTTGAGTTTCGAAGAAAAATGGAAGGAAATGTAATGGAAATCTTGAGACAAACAATAGTTGTTCATGGTTGTTACATTTCGACACGTCTGACGATGTTTTGGCCGTCGTAAAAGATGGTGAAGTTGTGAAGTTGTAGTAATTTTTCAAAGATGATTTGATTGTCCAGTGTATTAACATTGGTACCAATCATTTGGGTAACAACTTCGTGAAATACTATAAAATGGTGAAAATCGCCATCTGAGTCTTCACTTTTGTTTACGAGAAATTTAACCATCAAATTTTCTTTACAAACTGAATTTCTTAGAACGTGACCACAGTGATCACATTGAACAATTGCTGAAGCAGTGACCTGTTGGATTTTTTTCTGGCAATGAATGCACTGCTTGAAGCGAGACAATTCTTGTATAGAATAAATGTAGTTGACCTTTAAAGAAAGCTCCATAGATTCATCACCTGGTGTAAAATTTTCTGTTTCTAGGTTTGTCAAGTTTGAATCTAGTTTCTTAGTAATTACTGTGTCTATAGTGCTATTGAGTACGACTGTTTCTTCACCTCTATGCAGTCTTAGTTGGTTAAAGGAGTAGACTTCACCAACATCTACGTCGTCAATGTTATTCTGCCATAGGATCAGCTTAGAGTTGGCAGTTTCGTCGGCAATGTAGCATGTAGTTTTCTTTAGTTTTGTGGAGCCAACAATCTGAGGTTCTTTATCTTTGTAGACGACCTTAGCTATGACATCGATCATATCCATGTCGAGTGCATTCTGAATGATTAACTGTAATGTGGATGTGTTGCTGTTATAGGTTTCTAGGAACTGGAAGTTGTATTCTGATGTTGCTGGAGAAGAGAGTATAGTCATGTCGTTAATAAAAATCGTGCGGCCATCTTGTGACGTGTTGTATCTTTCGATTTTCAAGGCGGTTTTGGTTGCGGCCTTCTCATCGAAGAAACGTCTTTTAGATCGGGAGAAGCAAACAGCAGGCTGCGTTGCAAGAGCTGTCTGGAGTTTGACGTTGAAGTAAAGTGTCGATCCTTTCCTACTACGTTTGACGGGGAGAGGCTTTGCACGTAGGCGATAAGTGGAGAAGTTGGTCGCTTGTTTGAAGAAGATATAGAAGGTTCCTTCTTATTCTGTATTTCGAGCGTGTCTTTCGATGGCAAAGTTGGTGGAAGGTTTGGGTTATTTTGATGATGTGCAGTTGATAAGGCTTGATTGTTGACAGGAGTTTCAATGGCAAGCGAGTTGGTTAGGGCAGGTTCAGTAGCAAGTGATGTGCTTTGGAGGTCAAAGGATACTGATGTTTCTGAAGGATTTAGCTTTGCAGTTTCAGGAGCAGTTGGAGGGCGTCGTTGGCTCAACAGATGTGAAGTCAGTTCCAAATGGTGTAGGTTTGCAGTTTGACTGGTAACGGAGGAACTTTGGAGGTTCAAGGAGTATGATCTTTCTGAAGACTTGCCCTTTCAGTTACCACACCAATACAGGAGTTTTTGACGTTCAGGGAGAGTGAGCTGTTTGAAGGCTTTGTCTTTGGTCTTGATTTGTTCGGGCGGGACATGATGATAAGAAGCGCGGACAATAAGGCAATGAACATTGATTAATAGGTCAAAGAGAAATGAACAGCAGTGCAAAAAATTTGTCCTTTTATAGTGCATAGTAGGATCGAAATTGGTGTGGTTTGATTGGTTAACGTTCCTCTGAGGAAACAGGTAATTATTCTTGATGTGATGATTGGACTATTGCAATGTATGGGCATCGTTATATCACGTGCATTGTTAAATGCATGCACGTGAAGATATTGAACTTTGGTGTGCGGATTGTTGATTGTGTAGGATGGAAGTTCGTGGAGTTTAATTGTTGAACATTTCTCTGAGGAAACAGTTAATTATAGGTGATGAACACACTGCTTGTCCTTTCAAGGATGTGTTTATTTGGAGGGCGAGTACGAAGTATGGGAATGATTTGACTCTGCCTTTTTTAGCCGCAGATACATCGTGTATAACAACAACAACAACAACAACTTTATTCAAATTATTTATAACGAAAGATACATTTGCACTGGCCTGCAGTTAGCGAGGCTATTCGAGGCAGGCCACTGGGCTACATAATTTACTACAGACTACAAAGAAATTAGACGTTAAATAAGTTTATATATTTTACAGTAAATAAAAACTATTTTACTTAAATACAAGGACAATATTAAAGTGAAAATTTTAAAAATAAAATGAGAATACAGGACAAGAGGATTACTTTTTCATTTTTACAATAATCGTATCCACATCAATATAGGAGTCTTCAGCTTGAAGGATATCGAGTAACATTGCTTTTAGTGATCTTTTAAAAGTTTTTTTCGGTCTTTCTTTAAGAACTTGAGGTATCCCATTCCAAATTTTGACCCCAACACGCGAAAAAGCATTTCGTTTGATATTAAGGGTGTATATAACCCTTAAGTCTGATTTAATTCATTTTAGACGCAGTTTAGGATGTTACCGAGTATAAAAAAATTTCTGAATGGTGCAGTTGTTTAATGGAAAGCTCTTTTATACCAACGTGAGGGATCGAAATACACCAATTAGAGAGGAAGGTTTTTTGTAGAAATAGGTTATTCAATGAAATGTGAAGACGAATATCGAATGGAAAAACCAGTATTTGATGTAAACAAAGATGTATGTGTACAAAAACGAGTGACAACGTGTTCTGGAAACGTGTTTCTAAAGTTGACCGGGTGAACTGGTTATGAAAACTTGTTTATCAAGTTGAACTAGTAAGAATTTCTTGAAAAGTTGGTTATGAAGTTGTGCTCGTATAAAATGATAGAGAGTTTAATGTCCACATCTTCCCGCAAATCTGTATTGTAAGTGCCCGCAATTAAGGTCCCGTCTAGATTCTCCCCGCAAAAATTTCAGTCAAACGCCCGCAAGTCGCTAAGAGGTCCCCGCAAGACACGCAAAGGGGCACAATTCTTACCCTCCACCCCACAAAAACAAATCACGCAACCTGTTTCAAGTCACACAAGTCCCTCCACTACCACCCCCCCTCGGGATATGTTTTTGAGATAACGACATAAAGAGAGTATGTGACACATTTTACACTTTGTGTGACACAAGGATCTGTCAATCAAGCAATAAAAGAACAAAATAAAAGTGTCAAATATTATAATAACTTGGGAAACTAAAAATAGATGAATAGTTTTAACATAACGCCATGACGCGAGTATGTGACAGGTTTTGTAACATCATGTCCTGTCAATCACAAAACGCAAAAGAAAATGTTAATAAAATATTCCGAGAAACTAAAAAAGGACTTGGCTGAGCGTAACCTGGGACCGAGTACAGAAACAAAAAAAAAAACGAAGCGTACCCAGATTTATGATTAAGTTATTCAAGTTCACGTCCACCAAATATTTCATTTTTAATTGATCCCAGTAAATCATCGATACTCATAATAAAGATAATACGATGGTCATCTATACTGCAAAATTAATATACCCGCTAATTGTTTTAAAAAAACCTCAAGACATAGCAACATCGACACGGCAATTATTTATTAAATGTCTTAAAACGACACGACAAAACACGACCTACTTAAAATCACCCTCGGTTGTTGCAGTTAAAAAGTTTGTTACAATCAGGGCATTTGACTAATTCGTTCAATTATTTATTTTAACGCTTTAGCCAATAATTTTTTTTCTAATTTATATGACCCAACCTTAAAAGACTGAACACTGAACACTGCCACACAAACACTAATTTCTAGTTGGCTAGTTGGCTTCCTTCCTTCGTACATGCTTTAAAATTCAAAATCAGTAATTGATCAAAAGGCTTAAAGTCTTGCGCGTTTACCTTAAAAATGTAGTCCTCAACACCGTGGCAGTCGGCAAGGTGGTTCCTGAGATAATGCGATCAAAAGATCCAACTTAGCCTTTAAACTGGCTTGAGATGTGGACATTAAACTCTCTTTCTTTAACCGCATTCATCGCATAAAGTATTTAATTGCGTGGAATGTGATTGTACTTAAAAACTTAAAAATGAGAAAGGATGTACGAGGAATACAAACAGGAAAACGACTGTTTTATTCTTTTCTTTGGTTATTGATTGTAAGGATCAGTTTGCCGTTGTATATTTTACAATTCTGGTACAACGCATTGGTTTCATGCTGTGCTTTTGTTAACATTTTAAATATTTTACCTCCCACTCTCACTGCTCTGCTAGGTAACTCCCCCTCACAAAAAAAAAAACAAAAATATTGCTCATAACAAATAAATCGCAAACAAATTTGAAACCTATAGTTTTTACGGTTTTTATTAAACTCACCAATCTTAAAAAATCGATTACATTTATGTCCCAGCGTTGCCCTGTTTCAGGTACGACATTGTTTGCTTTCCTTCGAGCTTCTCTTCTCTGCCTCACCCCGCTGGGTTAACGCGTCATGCGCCCGCGATATATGTAGTTCGCTAAACCTTGCATCGCCATCAGTTACAAGTTTTCTTTCATTTAACTCGGTTAACAATCTCTCCGTTCTTTCGAACCTCAAAAGAGCGACAAAAACAAATAGTATCAGGATGTGGCCACAAGGTAAAGAAAAGAAAACAACGATAAATTTCGTAAGCGCGAACTCAACGTGCAAGAAAAAAGTTTAATAGTTTATTTGAAATCTCTCTTTTCACTCAATGTTTAATTGGCGATTAATTAATACGTAAAAATTATTCCTCAAAAGAGTTATAACATCTCTTACGAAGATAGCGATAAAAAGTAAATGCGCTTAAAACTATTATGTAAAAATCCTTTCGTTTATAAATTTCTTGTCAACTCGTATATAACAAACAATAGATGTTGATTACACTCGATGTCTCTGAACTTAGAAATGCTTCCAACTAGTATAATAGTAATTTGAAACGTCTCCTTTGCGCCAAACGATGTTAGTTAATAAGTATAAGTAAAAATTACTTCTCTCCTTCTTTCTTATTTTAACAATTTCCCACCTTTAATTTTACCTTTGCTGTTGTCACTAAAACTTATCCTTAAATTCTTCAATATGTGCAATGACTACATTATTTTTATTGCGATCTTACAGTACTTAGAGATAATTAAGTTGTTACTGTTTTTTTGATAACCTTAATTATTTCTTTGCAAACCAGGAACCAAGAAGAGAGTGCCTTAGGAAGACTCATTGGTAAGACTTTATAATTACAATATCGAATATCCGCTCACTTGTTTTAAGAAAAGGCAATTAACCTTTGTAACGTAGAATTCCCAACTAATGCCGTTTTTACAAATTCAGCTAAAGTGAGAAGATAAACACGAACACTGATAAAGACAGCTGCTGGTATTATGGTGAGCAACCCCATAATCATTCTTCTCCATATCATACTATTATTTCTCTCTGGTTGGCTATTTCCTTCACGTTTATAATATTTAGTTCTCTTTCTTGCAGCTACTCCTTTCGTTGTTAGAAACTCGCCTAACTCTTTTCTCATTAAGAAGACTCTCTGATGACTAGCAACATAAGCTGGCATTCCCGCAAGTAACAGAAATGAAGTAAGGCATTTGATAACAGTTGTTTTTGAACAATTACAACTTGCAAAGATAACTGGAATAATCCAGTACTCATTAACCACCAACAGCACGGACTTGTTTCCATTATTCGTTGGTACACGCCCTTTGAAAAAAACATTACTCCTCTCAATATTGCTCAGTAGGCTTGAAGAACTCTGGGAAACGATCTCATGGATATTATAGGTGGCTTTACTTGCACCACAAACTGTACATTAACTTCAAATTGTGTTTATTTGCTCAATCAAATAAGCTACATACAAGTTTTGTGTTTCAACAAAAACGTTTTTCTTGTATACTGATTCATAGTAGAGCGATTGCTGGAGCTTATGAATTCACTCTTTAGTTGTAGTTCAGGATACATCACTGTAGACAGTATGTGAGATTTGATGTTACCTCTTCCATAGTCACTGTAGTATATTATGGTTTCAAAAATATAGCAAGAGAGCTTACCAAGTCTCCAACATAAGAATTTTGCATTTATTTGTTATTTTCCATCTTCATAGTTGTCTGACGTGTAGAATAGTTATTTCTGATTAGTCTTTTTAGAATGAACTACTCCCTTCCAGTTCACAATATGTCCTTTTAACACACTCTTATATAACCTGTGCTTTTTTCTCTATTTACACATCCTTAACCTCAGTACCTTCATTGCCTCTTTCTCCATATTTCTTGTTTAAATGAAGTACTGCCTTCAAGTTAATAATAATGTCCTTTAACACACTCTTATATGACTTGTGCTTCTTTCTCTATTTGCACGTCCTTAGCCTCAGTACATTCACTGGCTGTTCTTCCATATTTCTTGTTTAGCATTGCTGCTGCTACTACTGGGTACTTCTTATGTATGCATCGAAAGTTCAAATCTAATACTCTCATCAAGTGCAGTAATTACAGAAGTTTCAATTTCTCTCTTAACTCATAGTACACTTGTTATGAATCTTTGTTATAACTATAAAAATATAACTTTAGTCTTGCTTGTCGCCCAATATGCTGTTATCCAAGTAGCTTGTAAATTGCAAAACTTTGGGAAGATGATCCAATTACATTATTGTCTAATTTTTTTTTTCATACATGTTTTTTTCCTCATCATCTCTAAAACAAAAGAAAAAAAAAAGATACTCTGTTGCACATATTAATCAAATAATACACGTTAACGCAGGCAACAAATTCAAAACACATCTTAATAACAAGGGGTCTTGCTTTATTTCCCTCACAAACACCTCAATTTCCTTCCCACTATCTCAACCTCATTTTGTACTACAATGAAACCTCCATGTGCAACCACGTCCATAACAAACTCCGATCACGTTTTCAGCTTCAATTATTTTCTATTCTTTTTTAACCTCGTACACTCCTTGTGTAAGTGACAACTAATAAAATAAACACTTTTTTATAACTATTTCCACTGTTGGCACTCAACTACTAAGAGTATATGAACAACTCTAGCAATAATATGGAACTACACATGGCATATAACTCTTTGCATTTAGCATGATCGCTTATGAAAGGTTCAACTCTATTTTGCTCTTTTCAAAATACGAATAAAAAAGATATACACATTTTAATTATATCATCTAATGACTTTATACTATATTTCTAATGTAACTTACCTTGAGTGATAGGAAAAAAACTCCATTACAAACAATCCCACTTAAACTGTGAGATAGTCTAATGGGACATTTTATAATATATAGATTTAGCTAGGGCTAAACGCGAAGCTCCATTAATAAATTTATAATTTAAAACAAACAATAAACCTGTAATCCACAAATCAGTTAAATTAAGGGCACATTCGTGTGACTTTTGAGGGACAGGCTAAGTGATTTTCGAGTGAAACAAATCTTGCATCGAGTTTGATAGCCTCATATGTACACCCAAAAAATAGCACTGGCAATCATCTTCGGTCACATTTTAGAGCAATAATGGCTCTTGATCACGGTAGATTAGGCGTGGAAAACAAATTCTTGGAAAAAAAATCAGGCAGAATTTTTACGTTCGACAAGTTTACTTTAGAAAATCTTGCCAACAAATCTGGGTGCGTGCAAATCAACCTTTTATACTTTTTATGCATCACATCTGAGGTGAAAGAGTACTATGAGGCGCTGTTTTTATCATACAGACCGCCTGACCTCAGACAATTAGCAGTCAGTTTCACAATTTTTCAAGACTAATTCCATTCATTCAATATTCAGGACCATCGAAGCACGCGTGGGCTTTTAGCGAAACCGTTCAAAAAAATTCCAAAATCACCTACCAAGTTTGCAAAGAAATTTTAACAGAGTTACGCTTCAACATAATAAAGAATTTATTGTGTTTATTTTGTATTGACAGTTTTATGACCGTCACGGCGATGTGTAATATGCGCGGAACGTTGAGTACTCCTGCAAGCGATGTTTATGAACGACTGTAAACAAATAACGGCAAAGCGATGAAAATTGCAAAAGACAACTAACAATAAATAAAAGATCAGAAATATAACTCGGTAGAACATTTACAGAGACAACAAGTTTCATTCACGAAAACAAGAATTTCAGTGTCTATAAGAATCCTAGAGTCTTTAAGCTTAAAAATTAAGTTTAATTTTAAGCCGCCGGCTTCTCGGTGTTTGCTGTTTTCCTCGATGAACTCGCGACAAGTAAATCGCTCAAAGTTTTCTTTCTACAGCCAAAATAATATCTAAATATTCTTCGGAACGGTTTTTCTTGTTATGTGCGGTGAAATATCGACTAAAGGCTTTTCAAAGTTCTGTAAGCTTGTGTCAAACCTCATACTAGGTCAGATCAGTGTCTCAAATCTAAATACAAACGTGCATAAACTAGCCTCATAAACTGCGCTCGACTTCACGAAAACAGATATAAATACAGCGATAACTCAGGCTTACCATATTTCGAGATGCAGCTCCTGAAAGCTATCAAGTAAGGCCTGAATCGCTTACGCATCCAGCAAGGTGAAAAACAAAAACGATGCCATCCGAAATCAGATTTCCCACTTTGACAAGCAGCGCATTTCTCAACCAAAAATTCAATAAACAAACCAGCCATGAATAACGTTAACAGAAGACTCTTGGTAGCAGCTGTATTTCATCTTGTACATCCAGTGAAAAAAGACAGTTATTAAAAACATCACAAGTTGACACAAAACTCTGTCAGCTTCCGTCAGCTGTTGAAGCAAACAAGTTTCAAGATGTTGTATGAATTTTCCGCATGAACTCACCTGTCAAATTTTGACCAATCAGGGCATAAAAATTGGACGTGGAGCGTGACCAAAGCGTGACTATCCTGAGAAAAGTGAAAACCATCTATTTCCCCTTCTTGCATTTTTAAATAACTGGCTGAATTTTGGCTTCCGAGGTCAGTTTGAAATCAAAATGTTAATAGTGCTGGGCCATAATGACATAAACACAGCATATTTCATATGAATTTTTTTTAAAAAAAATGGAGCCTGCGATCATCTGAAAACTAGTAACTTTTCAGTGGATAACCTCAAAAAAATACTCGCCCTGGATGAGTCGACACCTGAGCCCGCGATACGGCCAGGTGATACTGGTCAGCGGATACCTTGTCTTGACAGCTGTCAATTGATCACAACATTGATAGTTTTCTCCTAGGCTCCCTGGGCTCCCAAACTAGCTAGAAAGTGTGAGATTGAACATTGGTTGCCCTGTGGTGCGGACGGACGGTCGGTCGCTCGCTCGCTCGCTCGCTCGGTCGGTCGGTCACGTGATTACCAAATTTTCTGGGATGGGTAGATTACTTTAGTTATGGGGCTGCGCCCACGCGCGCGCTTCGCGCGCGCGAGGAGCTCCGCTATAACTAACTAGCCTATTTTACTGAAACAGGCACAAGTTTATAATTTAAAATTTCTCACAATTTGTTCAATAATCAAGTCAATTATCTAATATTAGTATTTTAAACACTTTCGCTGAAAAGAATTATTAATTATTTTTTCTTTATACAAGTATGTATAAAAACAATATTATTACTTACACTTCATCTAATTAGGGTATATTTATTCTGACTTTAACAGCCTCATGATCAGAATAATAACATGAAATTACTGAGTGTTCAACCACTGGCAATGCAATTGATTTCACATAAACATGGTCTAATAAACTTCCAGAAGAAATAAATGTGGGACTCTGAACAACTTGTACATAGTTGAGAGAATTTATCAATAACTGTAATCCTTTCATGTCATCATTACTGAAGTAGTTTATGTTAAAATCACCAAGAAGTATGTCAACGTTATAACTAAGAAGAAGATATCGAATGCCCTCTATAAAATCGGAGATATTACTCCTCTGCTTTTTATATAGTAAAACAATTGTTTGATTAAACTTGCTATTTTTGTCAACAGCAACAAATTTCACAGCATTTAGAGCTGGAAAATATTCATATTGTCTAATTTCAACATTGCTTTTTGTACAAAGAGCTAAACTACAAAATTTGTCACAAGCATGATCTTCCCTATGTAATGTATATGGTAAATTGTCTCTTATTTCCTTGTCATCAGTTTCTCGAAGAAGTTGTGTTTCAGTTAGCAATAGTAAATCACTGTCATTTATATTTCCATCAAACTTTATGTCTACACTGTGTTTTACAAGAGACCTTATATTTAGAAGACTTATTATAATATTTTTCTCATTTTTCCTAACAATCGCTGGTTTGGCAATATAACTAGTTTTTCTTAGTCTTTCATATTCTTCATGTACCTTCGAATTTACCCTGATATGTTTGCTTTTTATTTCTCCAAGTATATGTATACCTTCTAATGTTTTACATCGACTAATTGCAACATATATCTGCCCATAGTTAAAATATTTCTGACTATTGAGACTCAAACTAACAACAATTTTGTCTAATGTTAATCCTTGAACTTTATGTACAGTACAGGCCCATGCTAGTGTTATAGGAAACTGTACTCTCTGTATTTCTGGAGATGATGGCTTTTCGGGTCTTACTTTAAATCTTGCTAATATTGTCTCAATTGGTACAAAATTATTTTTTTTAGCCAAGTAGTTATTGGATTTGTTAATAAGATTTTTTCCAGCTTTACTATCATCAAATTTTATGTAGATAATAGTTGGCTTTTGAGTAGTTGGATTGACATTGATTCTCATTATAGTACCAAGTTGTCCATTTATTAATCTGTCTCCAATATCAATATTCGTTGTTAGCATTACTCTCGCTGATTCTTTAACGCTTATTTCAAAATCAAGACCCCCAGTCTCGGATCTTTGTCTTCCAAGTAAATTCTCGATTTCTTGTTCTGAAACATTTTCTGGATATTGATCTGTTGTTCTCAAGTAAAATAAAGGTTTATTAATTTCTTGTAATTTCATCTTGTTATATTGATTAACAGGATTGTTCTCAGCCCATATGTGTAGCACATCATGTGGATAATTAGGATCTGATGAATTTATTGATCTAGACTGAATAAGCTGAATGTCTTCATCACTCTGTGATCCAAATCTGAGCTTGTTTAAAAGATTTGTGAATCTCTTGTCATCTTTTTGTCTCATAACTTTTCTTAGCTCAATCATTTGAAAAACATGCCAAGGGTAACAAATATTTAAAGTATCGTCCTTATATTTTTCAAAAACAGGTTTACTGCGTATTGGCTCCAATTGAAATAAGTCACCAACTGTAATTATACTTTTCCCACCAAACAAAAGTGATCCACAAGTACCAAATATTTGTTGTAACCGTTGATGAATATGAAGCAAAGTAACATTTGATACCATTGAAATCTCATCTATTATCAACAACTTCACCTCAGATAGCAATAGTCTCATTTGCGTCTTTTTTACGTCTGACATAGCAGGTAATTTATAACCTGCATTTTTGGGAATTGCAAGAGCACTATTTATAGTTGTTCCTTCAATGTTTATTGCAGCTACCCCAGTTGGTGCCATAGGCAATACTGTTGGTCTTTCTAGATTTGTAGGAGCATACCTAAACGCTTTTGTTACAGTATGGTATATAGTTTTAATCAAAAAACTTTTGCCACAACCTCCACTTCCACTTAAGAAAAGATAAATTGGTTTCACTGCTTTTGGCCTCAAGCTGTTCCAATTTTTCAGACTGTTTCTACACCACGAAACTACAATATCAAATGCTTCACGTTGTTCACAAGTTAAAGATCTAACCGTCCTGCTGTGAATGCCTTGTAAAAGATACACGTTGTGAGAAAATGACACGGTTGAGTCAAGCACCGTTCACCGCTTTCTTTTTGGTCATTTCGCTGTCGATCCTTTATGGAAAACACTTTTGTGTCCTCGAGTTTTAATACATCTGTCTAGATATCAGCTACTGGCCTACGTCCTATTTTAAAACTGATGTTAAGGCAGCCAATAGGTAAGCAAAATAGTTTGTGTTTCTATGTTAGGTCGCCGTACGCCTGTATAATTTTGAACAATCAATGCACATCAATAAAAAATAATGCTATCAAATATTGAGAATATTCCTGAATATTGAGACGAGTGAATACAAAAACTCTCTCCGATAAATAACACACTCTAGTCTCTTAGCAGAGTGAACTCATAACTGGTTTCATTTGGTATGCTCGTTTGCAATGTTGTCCACGTTTGCGCGCCCTGAAGTATTTCCGTTGGAACCAATTTCTCTTTTGTTCTGCGCTCACCGGGACGGGAAACCTTCTCGATCTATGGTCATTTGGAAGGCGTTTAGCAACCGCCCAAGGTATCTGGTAGGATCGGAAAAGGTAGGAAGGTTTTACGTTTGTAATACCCATATATTGACTTATTTCGCGTCCGTTATATCTGTTGTTCAAAAAAAGGCAACGTCCAAGTGTGCCGTAAATTGTAATATAGCAGGATATATAAATCCCGAACGGCTCTCTTTCTTTAACTTTTGTCCCAGTATCTGTTTTTACGCTGCTGTATTTCTCTCTTTTAAAACATTTTATCGTATAAAATGTAAGAGCTCTGTTAGTAAATTTATTCACATCTTTGAACACAGCGACTCAGATTACACTTTTTTGGTGATGTTTCCCGGCTGTAGGACCTCAAATTTGACAGCGGGCGTTACCGCCCATAGTTACTTTGGAGAGGCTCTTTGGCCAATGCAGAAAAAGAAGAATACAAAAATAGTTTATAATGTTCAAGCAAAAAAAAAGAAAAAAAAAATCACAAATGTGAACAGTATTTAAACATTTTCCTAAAAATAAACTGATTGCCGCATGCAGGGCTTAAACTGGACTATTTTAAAAACAATTTAGCCTGTTCACAGACCCTCTATTTTCTTTTGAAAGTCGGCAGAGCGCCCGTGATTATAAACAACGGAGAATTAAATGACCCCTAGCGCAAGGGGGTAGGGGTGGGGAAAGAAGCAGAAAATAGAGGGTCTGTGTACAGGCTATTTTTAACCATTTGTCTTGAAGAATAGGATATTTGTCTTTGGAATTTTTATTTTCTTCTGGTTGACATAAAGTTATTGCTTTTTACAAAATAGTCGCCCTTACAACTCAACTGTAGCCTGCGCACAAGGTGTCATTAGGGTGCTTAGGGATGTTTGGAGGCGCGAGCGCGAAGCGCGAAACACGCAATAGGACGCAGTTACGTCACGTTTGCCATCTTCAACTCGATTTTTGAACTTACAGAAAAAGGTTTCACCTAAGCTTATCTTATTGCCAAAAACTACATTGATTTTTCTGTACCTGTAATATTTACTGAAGTACTGTTCCTGTACGCAAATTTTTTATGACGGTCGCTTTAAGAAAACTGATTGGGTCTCTCTGTACCCCCCAAAAAAGGCTTGCCTTCCTAAGTGTGATCTTACTTTTTTGTTCAACCGCATTTCGATTCTATAACTTATATAGACATCACACGACCATCGTACAACATAAGGTTACATGCCTTTATAGGGAATTGTCTGACTGCAAAACAAAACATTCCCGACTTACATACGACTATTGGCTTTTGCTGCGAAACTTTGCACAGGTCTGGTGTGAAACTTTTACGGTGATTGGCCGACTGACTGCGTACGACTTATGGCTTTTGCTGCGAAACTTTGCACCAGTTCTGGTGTGAAACTTTTACGGTGATTGCCCGACTGACTGCGTGCGACTTATGGCTTTTGCTGCGAAACTTTGCACCAGTTCTGGTGTGAAACTTTTACGGTGATTGCCCGACTGACTGCGTGCGACTTATGGCTTTTGCTGCGAAACTTTGCACCAGTTCTGGTGTGAAACTTTTACGGTGATTGCCTGACTGACTACCAACGACTTATGGCTTTTGCTGCGAAACTTTGCACCAGTTCTGGTGTGAAACTTTTACGGTGATTGGCCGACTGACTGCGTACGACTTATGGCTTTTGCTGCGAAACTTTGCACCAGTTCTGGTGTGAAACTTTTACGGTGATTGCCTGACTGACTACCAACGACTTATGGCTTTTGCTGCGAAACTTTGCACCAGTTCTGGTGTGAAACTTTTACGGTGATTGCCCGACTGACTGCGTGCGACTTATGGCTTTTGCTGCGAAACTTTGCACCAGTTCTGGTGTGAAACTTTTACGGTGATTGCCCGACTGACTGCGTACGACTTATGGCTTTTGCTGCGAAACTTTGCACCAGTTCTGGTTTGAAACTTTTACGGTGATTGCCTGACTAACTGCGTACGACTTATGGCTTTTGCTGCGAAACTTTGCACCAGTTCTGGTGTGAAACTTTTACGGTGATTGCCCGACTGACTGCGTACGACTTATGGCTTTTGCTGCGAAACTTTGCACCAGTTCTGGTTTGAAACTTTTACGGTGATTGCCCGAAGGACTTTGTACGACTTATGGCTTTTGCTGCGAAACTTTGCACCAGTTCTGGTGTGAAACTTTTACGGTGATTGACTGACTGACTGCCTACGACTACTGGCTTAATTTTGCTGCGAAACCTATGTGGTGATTGTCTGACGACGTAGCACTACAGAAAAAATGAGTGAGTAAGATCAAACTCAGGAGGACAAGCTCCCACTAGTGCAGAGAAACTTACTACAAGAACACGTTATCAGTTTGGCTTTAAAAAGTAAACTGTTGCCATAGAATATTTGAAAACATGGACAGTATTGTTTTTTACACAGCAAGAGAAAGGTCCCTGTTTGCTCTCAGGGGTTGACGTAAATGACGAAAGAGAAAACCATTCTTCGTAAGTTGAAACTCGAATTAAGGACCGCAAACGATACCTTATTTTGTGGGCTCGTGGTTTTCGGCCGTGCGGGGTTAGAAGTTTCCAAAGGAAAGCCTGTTAACACGAAACTTTCTATCAGTTCTGGTGTACACCTTTTGCGGAGTTATTGTAGCCCGACATACAATGCTGACCATAAGCGCGTGTCTACACTGAATTTGGAGTGATTTTGGCAAGGAGACCACACGTAGATCGAGCTTACTTGTTATGTTGTTTATTCTTAAACTTTATTTCGCCTCAGTCGATAATCATTGTAAAATATGCATTGGTCCCAAGCCTTTGCGGTGATCACTTTTTTTATGTGTTATCGTGTTATGGACAAAGTTCGGGATCTTCCGGCTTAGCTTTTAATCGTTTAATCTGGCAAAAACTCAGGACTCCTCAAGTCCACTGGTTCCAAAACTGTCAGTACCGCTGAATGTCTATATTTGTTATATCATTATCATGTAATAATTAGGGATAAGGAATAATATATACTAAACAAATACACCGATCTTTTCCCTGTATCCCCAAAAACACCCACAGCTAGATAAAAGCGTGAAACAGGTTAAATACGCTTTTCTTTTAAAGTAAATTTGACGTAAAAAGACATCTTTCCTAACTCATATGTTTTTCTTGGCAATTTGTTAATTGAAACTTCGCTGGCTGTCCCATAACTTGCTTACGCTACCGCTGGCTGGCAACTTCCAACTTCCGTTTCACGCTGGCTGGGATTGCGTAATTTTTAGTTTTTGTAACCGTGCTGGCTGGCAAAAAACGGTCAAACATCATTGCTGGCTGGAATTTTTATTTTCTGAAAGTCTTGCTGGCTAGAAGTGAAGAGCGGGTATTTTTTTCCCAGGAAAGTTAAATATTAAGATAGGTTGACGTAATAGCACTCTGCTAGTGTTTACGACATTGTATAATCAATTTTGCGAAAAAAAGTCGTTGGGTACTCCTGAAATGAGTTGTAGCTCATAGCCAAGAGTGTTTCTATTGCTGTACCTAGTGGCATACAGTAATTATACCCCTCAATTCTCGCATCACCGTTCATGTTACACGTATAACTTTCACTGTATTGAAGATGGAAAAATCGCTCAAACACAGTAACTCTTTCTGGTAGTTCTGAGAACATTAACATAGGTTGTCTTGTAACTAATGACAAGCTAGAATATAATTCGTTACCAACAGTCGTTATCTGAATCATATCATTTACTGAAGTAATCCTTCTTATCTTACCGTAAATTAAAGCACACAGACTCATTGCAACACATTGTTGTCCAGCATTTTCCCCAAATACTGACACGTTTGCTTGACAATATGGAGCATGAATTGTTTTTGTACCATCTACAAAAACCGAAGGTCCTGGGTTCTTCTCGATATCAGTGAAAAGCTTGACTTGCTCAAAATTAACTAAGTGATTCAAACTCTTGTAAGCACTGTAGAATGGATAGTTGCATGTACAAAAGCACGAATACTTACTTAAAATCCTACTTGGACATCTCATCCAATTTAAATCACCTCTTGTTTGATGCTTAGACGACAGATACACCTTCCCTCGTTTTCGAACGAATTTTGGACTTGTACTTCTGTAACGCTTTAAGTCTAAACAATTTCGATTATTAACGTAACAATAGATTTTAGACGACACTGGTGTATTTTTCCGAATACCCTTCCATACAAAAACCCTGACTTTCCGTGTTTTCTGTAACAAAGATTTTAATTTCTTTACAGGTAGTCTGCTAGGTGCACGACAACGTCAAGAAAAATAACTCACCTTATTTAAATCAACGGAACTGTAATTTCGCTTATAAATAAATTTTCCACGACGAGATCTCAATTCAACTTCTTTTATTTCTTCCACAACACAATATTCGTAACTATCAGTCCTTTGCGGTTTTAATTGTTGACAACCAGCAACAGACACAGGAAACTTGTTGTGTTCGCCATTGCAAAAATCACAATCGCTATTGCCACTCTGATAACCACCTTTACAAGTCTTGCTACTCACAAACATTTTAAATATTTCTCTGTTGAAACTCTTATCTATTTTACACGTACACTCCTGATATTTCGATTTCTCATTGCGTCTATGGGGTCCATAAGTCTTTGATGTCATTGAATGTCTTGATAATTTCCTTTGTTTTCCTTTGAGTTCGCGAAACAGCCCATTCCGAAAACATTCCGTGCTATTTTTTAGTGTGGGCCTACCGCAAACAGTGTGTGTATTTGTAAGTTTAACGGAGAATAACATAATTAAACAATATATTAACACGTTCCTTAAAACGCCACATCCAAATGTTATCCGAACTGCTTGTTACAGCTGCTTCGAAAACTTTTGACCAAATGATATGCAAAGCATCCCGCATTGGATTGTCCACTCAACCTAACAAAATTGACCAATTACAAAGACATAAGAAATTTAAGGAGCTATCTCAGCTGTATCCTCTCCCGCAGACATTAGAGACTTTAAGATCCAAAGACGCGGACGGCGAAGATAACGTCAAAAAAACAATAGGTTTTATAAGCAAAACAACACTAAGAATGTCTGCGGGGAAGGCTATGTCAGCTGGAGAGCATACGCTCTGACGTTATGCACATTACTTTTAACTGTCAAAATTCTATTGTTTTTAACGCGTGACTTTCTCCATGCTCTGTGAAGAGAATTCGGTTTGAATAGGGAATATTTCGATGATCTATTTCCATATCATTTACGGAACGTATTTTCTCTGGTTGTGCTAGATCAAGAATACAAATGTTAAGACAATTTAGAGAAACAAACTTTTATGACACCCTGTATACCATTCTGCGCGAACTTTCACATTTCAATCTGTCAATTTTGGCCAATGAAACATTATCGGTTAATCTTTGTTATGAAATTGACAACATTATTTACATATTTTTGGAGCCGTACTAACATGTTTTGATCACGTTTTGTCTAAATTTTAAGGCTTTTCGTGGGAACGTATTCTATGTTTAAACTCTGCATGTGTCAACATACTAGAAACGTTTTTTTCAATGATTCCGCCAAAGAGTCTTGAGGATTTAAAACAAACTACATTTTGCATGATTTGCACTTACATGATTCCGAACGTATGTTTTATGGATTTTGGTCTACTTTACGACAACGATCAAGGAGAATATGTAGTGTTTCATGACGTTCGCATGGCAAACATTCGCATGGCTTCGCTTGTTTACTTGCCCTGTTTACCTTAGCACATAATGCGTGCCTATTGCACATTTGAAAGTGAAAGAATGATCATTCTTTCACTTTCATCTATCACCGCAGTTGAAAAAATGAAATATTTCATAACTTCCCATTATTGCACATTTGCGATAAAATAAACAAGTTTGCATTACTCTATTTGGGGCCCCGCCCAAATAATAATAAATAATTCTACGCGTCCTCGGCTGTCTTAACTTACTTGACAGACGGTTGTCACTTTTCCAATCTGCGGCAACTTTGCGGTGACAGTTTTCACGCTTTGCGGAGTCCCAGGGTTTCCGGGGTGGAAATGAAAATTTGTGAGAGATCGTTGCAAGCTCTCCTTTCCTCGGCCCCCTCGCTCGTGCGTTCTCGCGAGGCTCACTTCGCTTACCCAAATAGGAGAGCTTGCTCGCAGGCTATGTTGGGGTGAGGAATATCACTTGCCCGTGCGTTTTGTTCTCGTGGATATATGATTCACAAAGACACGCGTGGTCTGCTCTGCTTATTACACAACACGTGCTATATCTATAAAGGGCTTCCTTTTCAGAAAACCACAAGGAGGAGCCTGATGACGGCTACCTATAGTGTGACGGTCACAGCTTGAGTTTGGGCGGGCCTTTGATTTCTTATATACGTATCTCTTCGGGTGAGCATCCTGAAATATTTCCGACTGGGCGTCGCGAAGAATCATGAAATCTATTTTTCTCTTCTGCATCGGCCTCCTGTTTCAAGGAGAAGCTATTCATTCATCAACAATAGAGGAACAAAGTCAGCCAGATTCGAAGACCAACTCATGCACTTTAAACAACTACAACAGCATTTATGCGGAGCCCAGCAAGAAGTTGGAGCATGTTATTTTGGGTATGAAAAAACAATTGGATGAGATTCAAAAGAACCTACACGATTCCTCGTGCAAGGGATCTAGCAACAATACCAAAGGTTAGTTAAATCATGGGGAGTAAAGTTAATTAATATAAGGAGAAATCTCGTTTCGTTGAAGAATGGGCAAGAATGCGTTTGCAATTCCCATTTTCGCTGCCGGGGCAAGCCAGGACAAGAAAGCTCGGGTCAAGTGCGTTTGTTCAGTAGTTGCATGGAAGAGTACTAAGGCGGTAACTTAAGTCAATCGCGCCGCGCTTCCGGAGCAATGCAATATTCAGGGTCTTAAGAAACTGAGGAAGATGGCATTGCGTTTGCTCTGCAAACGAGTATGACTTTGTGGCTTGCATGACTACAATTAGCCTCCCCCGCAGACATTCTTAGTGGTTCGTCACGCAATCATTCCTCTCCCCACGAACGTCTGCTTCAACCCGTAGCCACTTCCGTTCAGGCGAACTGGCCAATCACCGGCCGTTTGCCATTTTTTGTAAAACGGGACTTTGACCTCAAATTCATTTCGCGGGTACATGTAAACATGCGAACGTCGCTTCGGTCCTCGATCTTGTGTCCCAGAAATTTTGTATTCGGGAGTTAAATGCCCTTCAGAAAGAAGCTATAATCCAATTCGTGGAGAAGCAGAGGGATGTTTTATTAATCTATCTACTGGATTTGGAAAATCCTTAATTTATCAACATGGTAAATAAATAGTGACAGGCCATTCACAGATCCCGCAAGCTTGTCGCATGAATGTAATTACTTATCAACACGTAGTGTTGAAGAGATTGACTACAGTTTGGCTCTAACAAGTACGTCTCTTAATGAAATGCCTCTCTTATAAGAAATAATTGGAGGCTCTTTAAACATTTCCCTAAGTTTAGGTTGTGATTCTATAAGATGCCATTTCTCCATTAAAATGTGTTTAAGGTTAGGCACAGATGGGTTGTACTGCGTTACAAAGGGCAATATTTCTTTTTGCAATCTTGTATTATCCTTGAGAGCTTTCTTCTGTCAGAGAATTTTACTTCCGAGAGTGTTTTGTCAATACGGTTGTGCGGGTAGCCTCTCGCTCGAAGGCGTAGTTTGAATAATCTTATGTTTTCTACGGAAGTCTCCTCTGAAGAGTTAGTTCTTAGTAGTCTCAGGCCTTCACCTTTTACGAAGCCTTTTTTGACTCCAGGTGGGTGACACGATTTAAAGTGCGTTTCTCGTAGTCTTTCTTGATATCTTTTTTAAAATTACAGAGGTTATTAGAAATTTTTTGAAAGCGAATTAAACGTCTGTAACAGTTTGCTGTGCAAATGAATATTTCACCCGACGAAAAAACAGTCACGTCCACATCGATGGCAGCTTTGATTAGACTTTGAATGTCCACAGAACTTTTGCCAAAAATACGAACTCTTTCTTTATTCAGTGTGCATCCACAAAGGAAACAAATTAATTTGCTTCCAACGATCTTTTTGGGGGTTTCATCCACACATGCCATACAGTGGGAACATGGAATATCATGAATTTTAAGAGAAGCATGAATTGAAACTGAATAATTTATTTACTGAGATGGTTTCGCGGAAATTACCCTGCGGGTGACAACTTCTTTTCTTACAGAAGTTGCTATTGGCTAGTGATGAGACAATAGGTGAAGGCTGATTGGTTGCCTCGAAACAAAGGCGAACGGAAGTGGCTACGGGTTGAAGCAGACGTTCGTGGGGAGAGGAATGATTGCGTAACGAACCACTAAGAATGTCTGCGGGGGAGGCTAGACTACAACTGACACAAAAGCAGCCAGTCTTAGTTCCAGTCGTGACGTAGAATAGTGTTCACTTAATTCCCTAGTTTGCCACTTCGTTTAAGTCGGCTACTCTTTCTTTATATGCGCGTGGTTTTGGACACTAACTTCATAAGAATAACCCTTTTTTCCAATTCGGTATGTTTGTTAGGGTTAGTTACGTTAGTTAGCCGCCTGCCCATGCGAACGAAATCGAAGCGCGAGGCATTACGGGAAGGGCAATAATTGATGAGAGCAGAATGATATAAGAGGGTGATAAGAGACAGAGAGATGTGTGTCTTTCACCTCCGCACGCTCAGAGCATATTATCGGGCAAAACGCCGGTTCAAAGGTAGCCAAAGCTTGAAATATGAGCTTCGGCACTGTTGCATATCCTTCGAAGTACAGCGCAGATATAATATATCAGGATTTGTATAACGAAAAACGACTGTTTTTTTTTTAACTTATGAATGTGAAAGGAGCGCGTAATCGGCTGACCTTAGTCACGCTGCGTGTTTCCCTTCTTTTTTGTATGATCCTTAAGCCGCACCGTTTGATGATTTAACCCCGTTACCTTTTTAACAATATTTTCAAACAGCGTTTTTGTCATTTTTGTTAAAATCCCGGTTATTTTCGTCTTCAATCAGCTTTTTCAAAGTTATTTTTCCGAACATTTTGCCCAGATTCAGTCCATTCCCACAAAGACTGTGCTGAGCTGTACAAATGTGGTAAAAAGATCAGTGGTGTTTACACAATCGACCCTGATGGTTCAGGGGCCTTTGATGTGTTCTGTGACCAAAAAGCGGCCGGTGGTGGGTGGACAGTGTTCCAAAAGAGACTGGACGGCTCGGTCAATTTCTACCGTGGCTGGGCTGACTACAAAGGTGGTTTTGGTAACTTGAAAGGGGAGTTTTGGCTTGGGCTGGACAAGATCAACCGCTTAACTAACAGTGGACGGTACAAACTTCGCGTGGATGTAGAAGACATTGAAGGAAACACGGCCTATGCTGAATATGATATGTTTGCTGTAACCAGCGAGCGAACTAAGTACAAGCTGAGCCTTGGAAAGTACAACGGTATGGGACCTATGGATATTTGTTTGTTTTTTTTATTCTTTAGTGTTAAAACGGCTGCAAAAAGTCTGCTTTATCACTTAAAGGAACTTTGTCAGGAAATTTATCAAGAGTCACCACCAAACTTAGTGAAACATAAAAATAACTGCTGAAAACGTGAAAAGAAGTTAAAGATAACACAGCAAATTCAAAAGGAGAAACGGATGGAAAAACTTGAAGAAGATTGAATCTGATTGTAATTCTGGTTTTTGAAAATTTGTAAGCAATTTCTCCAATTCCTAAGCGAATAATGAGGCGTCAATGGCATGATTCACAAAACAAACTACAGACAAACAGGACACAACTCCTTTAAGCAAAATAGTTACAAAGTGCGGATTGGAGGGCAGTACTAAAATTGTCGCATTTTGAAAATTAAGAGGCTCCTTAGACCCACAGTGACCTCTCCGTCAAACATAACTCTGCGTTACCTATGCTGTAGGTAAGCGTGCATGTTTTCCCAAACGTCCGCCTAATTCAATATGGCTCTTAATCAATCCAGGTAGTGTCTTCTCGTTTCTTACTTTCGGCCAGTAAAACTTCAGTTAGTTTGTCAAAACTAACATGGTTAGTCCCAATCCAACTCAAAACGGACTTTCCTCCTCAAAACTTTTCTTCGTCATGAATTTCAATAAGCAAATCATTGAACGAAGAAGGATTTCACCCATCAAAGGAATCTGGAATCCAAGTTCCACTTACAAGAAATTTGGAATCCAGAACAGGAAATCCAGAACAGTACACGGCGTGGAATCCAGAATCCAAGACTGTCTGGGATTATTATCTTACATCGGACGAAAGATTAGCGAATACTGCATCATTAACAAACATATTGTTTCTAACAGTCAAAAGTTGTTTCAAAACAAGTTGCGGTTATTTGCATTCCCATAGTGCGCGTCGAAATTTTCAGTATATTAGTACCCTAAAATCCACCTTTTTCTTCTCCAGGAACCGCCGGGGATTCCCTTTCTAAGCATCGCAGTTTTCCGTTTTCAACCGTAGATCGCGATAATGACGAAGTCTGGAGTACTAACTGTGCAGAGCGTCACAAGGGAGGTTGGTGGTACTACGATTGTTTCTACTGCAATCTCAACGGAATGTACCGCCATGGTAAGTACCAGTCATATGGATCCAGAGCTGATGGTGTGGAGTGGAGATCGTGGAAGTATGGCTACTCTGCAAGGAGAGCTGAGATGAAGCTTAGGGAAGAAAACCTTTAAGAGTGGATCTTTTTCTTGGTTTCTTTTAGAGGGGTGATAAGTTAGGGTTTTTTTTATTATTCTAAATTTATTGTGTCGTGAAACAAATTTGCAACACAGTGTAACAGACTTTTTGTTTTGTATAGTATTAAACAAGGGCGGATTTTGGGGTGGGCCCAGGGGATCCCAGCCCCCCCCCCCTTCCTTTTGTCCGGGAATTTCTTTTGCTTTTGTAAACGTGTGTCAGATGGTACTTTGAGCCTTGTGACTTAAATATATTTGCTTTAATAAACATTCAATTGTTAATAAGAAAAGAATCTGTGTTTGAAGCCTACATTTTTTAGTCGCAAATGACAAAAGCTCCCAGAATGCATGCAGTAAATATTCGTCTCAAACAAACTGGATTTGACAATTTTTCAGGGAGACAATGTTGCCGCCTTTTTCAGGAGGTTGTGCTTTCGCCGCAATCGCTTCGGCCCCTGCTAGCATCATAAAGTGTTAATTACGTCTTTGACCACAACCACAGCTGTGGTTTATTAAATGTTTCAGCATTACATGTTGAATATGAGTTTAACAAGGTTGTAAGTTAGTAGTGGTGAGTTAAGGGTGGTGAGTTAACTCGTGTGAGTTGCAAGATTTGGAATTTTCCAAATCTTGCCGGCAAGATATGGAATTTTCCAATTGCCGGCAAGATTTGGAATTTTCCATATCTTGCCGGCAAGATATGGAATTTTCCAAATCTTGCCGGCAAGATATGAAATTTGCAAGATTTGGAATTTTGCAAATGTTGCCTGCCGGCAAGATATGGAATTTTCGAAATCGTGCAATTTTCTCATTTGCTGTACGTGGCAATTTGTGAATCCAGGCGGGTATAACTTCGATTTTTTCTGATCGCGTCGACATGAACAACGGTAAACGTACCTTGAAAACAAAAGATTGTATATTTTTGCTCTAACGAGCGTGTCTTTTAGGGATTTGCCTCTCTTATATGATATAATAGGAGGTTTAGTATAGATGCTTTTCAGTAACAGCTGGTTTTGTATTACAACCCAGTTATTCATTAAAATTTCTTTTAGGCCACGTATTGGCGGGTGATATGTCGTGACAAATGGCAAAATTTTCGTTTGAGTCTGTTTTCTCAAGTTGTTGGAGAGCCAACCTTCTGTCCTTGAAACGGACTCACCGATTCAAGTTAGATTTTTTGGTAGGGGTAGACAAAATTCGTGCTAGACAAAGCAGCTCTCAGTTCAGCTCTTACGCAATTTGACATCGCGATAAATATCTTGAAAATTACCAGATTTACACGTGCTCAGAGAAAATTCAAAATCTTGCATGCAAAATTTGGAAAATTCAAGATCTTGGGGCAAAATTTGAAATATTCATAAATCTTGTAGGTAAGATTAACAAAATTCCAAATCTTGCCGACAAGATGTGGAAAATTCAAAATCCTGCCGGCAAGATTTGGAAAATTCCAAATCTTGCCGGCAAGATTTGGAAAATTCAAGATCTTGCCGGCAAGATTTGGAAAATTCCATATCTTGCCGGCAAGATTTGGAAAATTCCATATCTTGCAACTCACCACTCGCTAACTCGCTGCAGTAACTCACCACAGATAACTCACCAACTTGCCGGTCCCGTTGAATATGGAATCCCGGGTATGTAATCCAGGTATTTGCTAAATTTAAGCGTCCAGAATGCACTAGATTGCATCTCACAGAACTTTTAATCTCAAAACGTTTCCCTACAAAAGTGCGCCGTTCGCAGTTCTGATGGGCTCTATCGCACCCATATTGCCATTGTATACTATATCTCTAGGCCCCCTCTATCACAAAATCCTCCGTCCGCCCCTGTTAAACCTGGACTCTTCTTTACCTTACCTAACCTTTCTTATTGGTTTTGAGTAGAGAGCATGGCTACTCTGTAAGGAGAGCCGAGAAGAAGATCAGGGGAGAAAACCTTAAAGAGACTATTTTCTTTTTGACGCGGGGTACGGCGAAAAGTCAGGGTATTTTTTCAATCAGAGGCTGTTTACCATGTACATGGGCAAACCGGTCGGATCATCGTTTGGACAAATGGTAAGCACAATTCAGGACTGCATGGTAAGTTTCATTTTGGAATCGGGTGTACAATTTGCACAAATCAATTCTATTAACCGAAAAACGGCTGCAAAGGGCTTAAACTGGTATCAAAGACGGCTTTGAAGAAAGGGAACACGAATTTCTCTTTGGAACATTCCGACCGGGAAAACAGGAAACCTTTTCCGATGTTCCGTTTCTCCCCGGAAATTTTCCTCTGGAAAATATACCATTTTCTTTCCAACCCGATTTTCCATAAACTTTAAATTAAATAGTAAACAACCACAATTAGCTTTAATTTACAACACAGTGAAAAAAATTTGTAACACAATGTAATAGACTATTTGTTTTGTATGGTGACTCGTAAAGGGGTGTTTACATGACACCGGGGCGACTTTCGCGCCGCGACGAGTTCACTCCGGTTCCCTCTCATGGCACTACATTTGTTTACATGATACCACCACAAAAAGTCACGCCGGCGCGAGTCGCCCCGGCGTGAGTTCACTCCGGTTGTCGCACCGGGGCGAGAATTTCACTCCAGTACGAAATCTCGCAACGGTATCATGTAAACACGAAACGACCACCCGTTTTGGTGTGAAATCGGTCTAATGTTCGCGATTTTGAATCATACGTGCATTTTATCAAAATGAAGTGTACCTTCAAATAACGAGATCATATGTGAAATAACCCAGTCATCATGTAAACGCGATACGAAATCAAAAAGTCATGTCGGTATGAAACTCGCGCCGGTGCGAGTTTTCTCATGTAAACACCCCCTAAGTAATGAAATTAACACGCACTTTATGAAATTAAGATATTAGAAATAAACGCGACTTAAATATCATCAACAGACTAATAAATCGAAGAAAGACTATCGTCAACTCATGGGTACGTTGTTTAGAAAATAATCAATTAGTTATCACCTCTGCTTTTCCCACAGTAAATTTTAGGAAATGATAGAAATTCAGATTAATATATAGATTTAGCCAGGGCTAAAAGCGAAGCTCTTGATAATATTTATAGTTTGCTCAAACAAAATGTAAAATCGTGTAATGCTAAGCGGCGAAGGCAACTGCGGAGAACGGTGAAAAACAACAACAGGTCTAATTAGCAGAAGAGCAATTTTGCACGTGCAGCACACGTTTTTGTACATTTCTTTGCCGTTGTTTTGCACGACTACAACGTGAAACTTCCGGGGAACTCCAGGTAGGTGAGGTAACCCGCTTAGGTGGGGTAACCCGCCTGTCCATATAATCTCTCATTTTAATTTTATCACGTTTACATGATAGGTGGGGTGACCCGCCCAGGCGGATAGCCCAGTCTGCCAGACCGGATAACCCTCTCAGCCGGGGTTCAATTTTCCACGTAAACGTTCAAGATGGGGTAACCCACCTAGCCGAGATCCGATTCGTGATACATCAAATACGCGCAAAATTTACTTTGCGGTATGGCTTTGCATCATTATTAAAAGTAACAATACAAAGCCACGGCACTGAAGGTTGCAGCAAGAGCAGCAAGTGAGGTAGAAGAGCATTAATCGCCAAAATACGTGGTTTGCCAGCATATTTCTTGTTTACGGGCTTAGCGACCATTCAATAATCTTGAGAAAGTACACCCCAGGATGGCGTGGTTGTAAGATTGCATGTAAAGGAGGATTAATTTTTTACCCCACCTAAGCGGGTTACCTCACCTACCTGGGGTCCCCCACCTCCATGTAAACAGGCCTTTAGTTACACATTTTATGGAGGAAATGTCGTGCGTTTTCTAGTTCACTTTTCTTCATTACCGCTCGTTTTCACCTTGCATTGGTGGCCGCTAACATTTCTCATTTTGTTACCGCCGTTACAAAATTTTCATGTTGTTCTTTCAACAAAAAATGTCTCCTTTGTTTTTTATCTGTCGCTCTAGATCTCTGTCGCCCTTTTTCTCGTTGAGCTTCGCTGGCCTTCCGCCTACTTGCTCTTTTTCTCGTTCTTTCTCTTGCTCTATATTTTAAATTTGTGGACATGACAATTAATCTAAGCTTAATACTGTAGAAAACACGGATAAAGAGACAATTTCCGCTTTCCGTTTTCGTCCTCATTGACTACTTAGTTCAGTCTCTACTTCACAAGACGCTTGTAGCTGTGCGACTTCCCGTCAAAATAACCTCGTTTTGCATTTGGGTTGCCATACCTGTTGATTTTTACATTGGTATGCCTGTGGTGCGGACGGACGGTCGGTCGGTCGGTGTCCGGTCACGTGATTACCAAATTTTCTTGGATGAGTAGTTTACCACATTTTCTTACCCATGGTGCTCCGCTGCGCGCACTCCGTGCGCGAGAGCTCCGCTATAAATATACTATCCTTGTTCTGGAAACACAATACTTTTCTTGCTGCATGAAGTGCCGAGTAAAAAAATGGACAATTTCCGTGTTTTATACCATAAGCCGATCTTGCGACCCCTCAGTCTCCTGGTTTGCGGTCTACAGAATGTGTAACGAAAACGAAACGACTAACGAAACTGTAACGCGAACAAAATAACCCATTTTTCAGAGGTTTTCGATGGGTTTTGATGTCCTAACGACAAACACATCTCCTCTGGGCCCTGTGGCCATACTTAACCGATTGAAAAAACGACTCGAACCAATCGGATGAAATTTAAGGCTAATTGAAATCAGGTTACTGACAGTAAAAACAATGTAAACACATTTCATGTCAATGAAAGAACATATGCGAAACAAAGTCGACACAACTCCTCCGCGAAATAGGACGCAAAACATAAGCTTATGTTTTCTTATCTCGATTTCTGCTGTTATTTTAAAGCTAATGCTCAAAATCACATCCATTTCCCCCCGTGATCTTAAGGAGTCCTTATAAAGAAGAAGAAGAAGAAGTGCCTTTATTTATTATACATTCATTCATACACATAACCTACTACGTTACTACAAGGTATGAAATCAAGCCAGCGTCGAAGTTGAAGGAGTAGAAGAGCAAATGCTCATCTTCTCGTCACGTTTAACGCCTGGACGAGTCAAAGGCTCTTGAATCGTACTAATCTTGAATCGTGTCTTAAATTTGGTAAGACCTCTGTCCTCTGACCGTGCTGTAGCGCACGATGCACGCTCTCGGCGAGGAATTTAATGCCACCGAACTTCGGCGAGCGCGTGCTTCTTTGGAAACTATAGATCTTCGCGCTCTCGAGTTCGGACCCGATTAATTACGAAAACGTCTACTACGAGTGAGCGAGTGACTCATTTGCATATCCCTGTCCCTGCAATAACTCGTGGTACGCTCGCGCGTACCCACGAGTTAAAAAGGAAAAAACAGACGTATCCTCAGAGTAAAATAGTTACTTTCTCAAGCCCATGGACTCACAACGCTTTTTTTTTTCACAAGTTAAGTGATCAATATATATGAAAAGAAAAAATATCGTTTTTTGCAGCCTGCTGGTGTGAGGCTTTAGGAAGGGAGGGGACATAGTGGAAAATCCTCCTCCCGCGCGTACCCCTCTTTTATAGAGCGCTCGATTTCCCACTGTTTTCTGGAACTCCTGCCACGCACGCACAGGTATTTTACCAATAAAAAAAATACCATTTTTGGGGTTGTTCACAGTCCTGTTCCCGTCTGCAGAGCCCTTTTCTGTCATTGTTAGGAACAAAGACGAGGGAAGAGGTACACGCGCAGCGATCCCGGAAGGGCTTTCGTTGTCTGCGTGCAAAACTCTCTTACATACTTGATATATATTTCCTTTGTTGCTCACGGAAAAACCCCTTTTCATTGAGCAACAAAGGAAACAGGGGATGTCTTCAAGCATCACCACCGTGCAACTCATCTGATAGTTAATGAAATTATAGTGAAGATAAAAAAGAGCATTTACCTCAGCACGAACCTTAGACTGAATCTTTTTTAACTTCCTTATGATTGGTTTAACTCACTGTAAACTAACAGCTGGTGATTCTGACAGCAGGCAAAAAGCAAAAGCTGTTCAAGCAAACAAACTAAACATATCAAAGTAAGAGTTTTACTCAAAAGCACTATGGTTCATTTTACCTCCTTCGTGCTCTTTGTTTCGATTTTGCTATCGATCGATTCGATCACAGCCCAAAAACAGAATCAGTTAGGTTCAAAAGGAACTCAGCAGTGTACAATCAATAACAACTTCTACGCTGGACCGAATAAGAAGGTCGAAACTATTATGTTGGAGATGAAGAAGCAACTGAATGAAATTCAGAAGGAACTTAGAAACTTAACACAGAAAACAAAGAAAGAAAACAAGACCAAAGGTAGCTGTCTGGATTCGTTGCTTGCGTTATATCATTTCAATCTGTAAATCAAATTTAAAACTATACGTAACGTACCTACATTGGGTTATCGTAAAAGAAAGTCTTTGTCCCAAAGATATCACAGTTGATATTGCACTTGAGAAAACGTTTGTACTAATTTCTTATCGTTAGGCCTATTTTTGATAAAATATCTCTAAATTATTTTCACCTGATAACTTATTTTGCCTAAACTAATCCTGAAACAAACGGTTAGGTTTCCCAAGAAGTAGACTATGTGATAAAATGTTTTCCTTTATTTTGTGCGTAAAAAGAGCCCCGCCGCAAGTAATATCAACTTAAGCAAGCACTTTTCAGTTTTGTTTCCGCTTTTGTGGTTGGACTGGGAGAGAAATCTTTAAAGCAAATTTTGAAAAATAATAACGAGGCATCAGTTTTCAATATTTATGGATAGACACTAATTTGAATTCTTCAGTTTCCTTTAATTAAATCTTCTTCTTACTGTCCCTAAGAAATCCATTATCGCAAAAACTGTGCTGAAGTGTACAAGTCAGGTGACAGGATCAGCGGTGTTTACACAATCGACCCTGATGGCTCAGGCGCCTTTGACGTATACTGTGATCATAGTGCGCCCGGTGGGGGGTGGACAGTGTTCCAAAAGAGACTGGACGGCTCGGTTGATTTCTACCGCGGCTGGAATGATTACAAGCTCGGCTTTGGTAACCTGAATGGCGAGTTTTGGTTGGGGCTGGATAAGATTCATCGCCTGACCAAGAGTGAACGTTGCGAACTTCGTGTGGACCTCGAAGACACCGCGGGAAAGACAGCCTATGCCGAGTATGACATGTTTGCTGTAACAAGCGAGAGAAGCAAGTACCAGTTAGGACTTGGAACTTATTCAGGTATGTAGGCCTATCATCTGAACAGGGCTAGGAAAGGTTATTGCCCAATGGCGCCCGCCCCTTGTTTTTTTTTGGCGAGAAAAAAAATTCTTCGATGGTAAGCAGTTTGCGAGAGTGATTATCCAAAAAAAAGTGTGGAGGTAAAGGTGTGCGTCCATATTATTGTAGCGAGGCCCACTATACACACAAAGAAGCAACCATATGCATGTAAGACTGTGAAGATTGTCGGTTTTTGTTTTTCCAAGTGTCTTACTTTACTTGCTTGGTCGATGCAGATCATGATCATTGAGTGTTAAGTACGTTTTTGCCTAACAAGTAATTCAACTGTGTGACGATTTGTCTGCAGGGACAGCTGGAGATTCTTTGACCTACCACAGAGGTCACCCTTTTTCAACCAAAGATCAAGATAACGACAACTGGCCCAAGCACTGTGCAGAGCACTTTAAAGGGGCTTGGTGGCACGACAATTGTCTCTATTCCAATCTAAACGGTCCTTACCATCATGGAAAAATTTCAGCTTCATACAAAGGCGTGGTCTGGCATCATTGGAAAGGATATAACTACTCTCTGAAGAGAGCTGAAATGAAGATCAGGCCGGAAAAGTTCTAGGAAAGCTTTGTTACTAAGCCTGTACAGTAGTAGACTTAGAAAGTCTTGAGGACACACGAAAAGTTTCGAAATTAAAACCTTTACTGATCTAATTATAGAGTGATAATGTTTTCTTGCATGTGATTAAGCAAATAGTTTTATTTCTCTAATGAACTCAAGAGCGGAACCCCTTTATTAGCACCACCGTTGGACCAGGAAAGTTAGGTCACGGGTTAATCAGCGTATCAAAACGAGGTAGCGAGGAAGTCACTTATCATTTCTAAAGAATTTGAATTGATGACAAAGAAATAAAATGTCTTTCTAACCGTCATTCTGCTGATATGAAAATGATCATTTATCAATCATACACCCAACAATAAAATAAATAAGTAAATAAATAAAGGTTTATCAACTGTAAGTTTGATTGGTTTTCTCACTTATGTAGCTAGTCTCACCAGTCAGACATAGAAGATTACTCCAATACGCCTGTAACTTCTGATCTATCGATTTAATTTACGACATCACGTCCAGTTGCAAAGCTGGCGCTAAGCAGCAAGATGGACACCCGATGCTATTTGGTTTCTTCATTATTGTCACCCACAGGTTAACGAAATTTTATAGTTTCTTGAATTCCGAGAATGTTGAAAAGATATATTGCCCCCTTTTTAAGCAAATGTCATGACCAAACAAAAGACACTTTGTATTATTTTCACGATAAGCTTAACTATCATGCGGCCGTGACGAATCATCATGGCGAGTCTTTCGTTGTTCTCAAACGGTTAGAGTTTGATCCCATTTGCTAAAACCCCCTTTGGAAACCTTATGAAGTTTACAAAACCTAGTATTCCTTATCGCGTCGGTTTCGAGCACTGGCAACAATACTGATTAGGGTTAAAAAAAAATATGTGATGCCCACTTTCCTCACTTGCAGCCAATGGCTGAATTGCGCTTGAACCAGAGAGGTGTCATCGGACGTCACAATGTAAAGGCGCACTCTTGCAGTCACTTCAGTCCATTTTTTGATCACACCTCGCCCACCCATGAAAGACCAATGACGGCAAAAATCAGAAAGACCGTGACATCGGGACCTACGTCCCCTACTCTTTTCGAACAATGTTACGGGTTCTTCTACGTCCCTTTCCAACTGGCGTACAAGGATGAAGGAGACAAGGCCAACGGCTCAGAACGTCACCGCCCAATGACGCGATCATCTGAACTGAGAAAGGCGTTTCATAGCTAGCATGATCTCACCAGTTTTTTAAAAGAAGTTGCTTGATGGTCTCGCCGGGGTTTGAAGTCATGACCTCCACTCAGCAGACCGGCGCTCTTCGGACTGAGCTAACCACTGACTATGCTGATTAGGGTTAAGCCCTGAGAATAGTGATTAGGGTTAAACACTGACTCCAAACGGTTAGCCTCTATTTAGGATTAGGGTTGTTGCTACATATAGCTTCAAATCAAACCTATTCTCCCCAGCAAATTCTCAGTGGCGTTGTGGTATAGGTGATGGACTGTGAGTCTTTTGCTGTTTAAAACGAGTGTCCGTTCAAGAATTTGGATTTTGTGGTTTCTAATTTACCGAAATCATCAATCAAAATAGCCTATCAAGAGCGGAATAGAATGGAGAAAAATCCGGTGGTCAGCCCCATTTACCTGGCCGGTTTGAGCAATAGAGAGTTTATTAATAAGCTTCACGTACACGGCAAACGTCAGATTCAAGTTGAGAGTTTCTTATAATAGAAATTGAGAAGATAAAAACAGTTCAAAATAATTTTTATGGAAAAACAATTGCGTGAAACTACTAATTTATGTGTAAAAATAATGAACAGGGTGAAAACTTGCTCACGTGATACAATTTGAGGTAAACGCTCCTTAACCTCTCTTTGCTGTTTCAAACGAGTGTCCGTTCAAGATTTTGGCTTTTGCGACTTCCGGCTTACCGAAATCATCAATCCAAATAGCCTATCCTGAGCGAAATAGAACGGAGAATAAGAAGATAGTGACAGTTTAAATTGTTAACTGCTGGAAGGCTTTATCACTCGACATAAATTTACGGAAAGCTCTAAGTCCTCAACTGATTTCGAAACCTAAGTCGCATATGTTGGTGCTTCTGGAAGGTTAGTGTTGGCTTTTTTGCTTTTATTTTGCCTTTGAAGATTTATGTTCAGGAAAAGCCTTTATACCAAAAGTCGTCCAATTAAATACTATATCTGAGAAAAATCAGGAAATTTTGTGCTCTGTATTACTCTCACACCTAGTCATATTGCTTAAATGATAACTACAACTGATCAACTGATAACTACAACACTTATGTAAAATTGTGTCGATTGACTCTTGGCCTTTCAAAGTTAGGAAAAAAATGCTATGATTTACAGTGGTTATAGTTATGTATTTAAGTAGAAATATGGCACCTACAGCGTAGAATGGGTTTTTGAGTAAATGATGAAGTAAAAAAATATATCAGCTGTAAAAACTGCTTTAGAGGAGTGAAGTTCTCGATTCTGGAGTGATCATCACAGGGCACCCAACGGGAAATTTTGAGAGTAAGACCTAAAAACAACAACAAAGCATCAATAAATCTTTCTGAAGCCATTTTAAGCATTTTGGGAGATTGCTGGGAAGAATTTTTCTGTTCCTCACTCCCAGCAAGACTGATGGAAGAATTCCCAGCCAACAAGGTGTATCTCTGACAACCTGCAACTTGACTTACTGCCCATTGTCCCGCAGATGTATGTCAACACAATACTGGCCAGTTGGGGTGTGGTCATAGGGCGAAATTCAACCCTTCAGTTGGAAATTGGGTGTGGTATAAGGGGAAAATGGGGGGAGGGGGGCGGGGAGGCGAAAAGGTCTCTGACAAATTGCATATAGCAGATATTCCAGACATCAATTCCCCTCAGACATCCTGAATTGTTTATTTCTCAGCAATACCGGCTTTCCTTCCAAGGTCATTTTATTTTTTCCAAATCTCCCAGCCAGCCAAACTTTGCTTGAAGAACAAATATTTTGAGGAACAGATCCATTGGGTTCCCCTGTCATCAGAGCTGTAATATGAGACTCAATAAGAGGTCCAGTTACTTTAGAACTTGTTAGCGGAAATGTAGAGTTTTCCTACAGCAGAACACATATGTTCGATTGCTAATTATTACAGCATAACTATATTTCTTGATGTAAATTGGTATGGATTATTAATAACTTTAAGTGGGTCATACATAATTTTGTACTGCACTTCTAAAGACTAAAAATATTTCATGTCACAATATTATCTATGGTATGAAAAGTGAATTTTGTGTATTTTTGAAGACTAATGTCATGAATATCTACCCGGATTTTTGAAAACGTTATCGCCAAATGGACCTTTTGCGTCCAACGTTTTGTTTGCGGCCAAAGTAGCTATTATAAAACCTAAGAGTGCAACAATTTTTTTTCTCTTTCCCTCTTTTCCTTTTCCTTCGTTACTGTGATTTTGGAGCTTCGCAGTAGGGCTTAAGAATTAAGTGAAAATTTCTAATTCCAAGTTTTAAGTCTTAAATCGATTTAAGCTTAATAGGTTTACCGACTAAGTCTTAAATCGATTTAAGGTTAAATAGATTTAACGATTAAGTCTTAAACAGATTTAAGCTTAAATCGATTTAACTAAAAAAATAAGTCTTAAATCGATTTATAAGTAAATAAGTCTTAAATCGATGATAAATATTTTTACCTTGTTATTAATTTACGTAGTTACGTATTTTTATTTATTAAATTTATATAACATCCTTTGGCCAGCTGCTGTTAATGATCCAAGAAACCTGCCTTTTGACGCCTTTTCACTCAAATGGCTGCAAATTTCGTTAGGTTGGTTTTCAAAAAATTGGTTAGATATACATTTAGCCTACAAAACAATGTATATTTAAGTCCTAAATCTGGTCCTCAGACCAAAAATTAAATGGTAAACAACCACTACTTATAACACAGTGAAACAAATTTGCCCACGATGTAATAGTCAGACTGTTTGTTTTGTATGGTGACCCAGACGTAATGAATCTTGAATATGACGCTCCATGAAATAAAGATATTGGAAATAAACGCGACTTAAATATCACAGACAGACTTAAATATAAAAAAACAAAAGTATCCTCAGAGTGAAATAGAGGCGGACCTCCACACAACGGCCACTTTTTTGACGGATAGTTCATACACTAACTCTTGTTTAAACCTCTCTACAACGGCCACTTTCTTCTGTCCTCAAGGTGGCCGTTGTGAAGAGGTCCAACTGTAATATTATTATCTTCTCGAACCAGGAGCCCTTGATTGGCTCCTACTCGAACCCCAATCTCGTCCCCAGAGCCCGTCGTTTCTTTTGGTCACATGGTCTTGAAACGAGGGGCTCGCCACTGGTCGGTTACAAATTAAGCCAAGAGGCTCTTTTATAAGGACGAGAATGGTTCGAACCCATGGACTGACAACGCTATTTTTACAAGTAAAGTGATCGATATATTTCGAAAACATTTTTATCCAGCCTGCTTGTAAGTACAAAGAGAAAAATCAGATTGTTCTCTCGTGCTTCTCTGTCATTAGGAATAAGTTAGACGCAGTGAAGGTTGAGAACAGAGGGAGACTGGGTACAGGTGTACATGCACCGATCCCAGAGGGCTTCCGTAGCCTAAGTGCAAACGTCTCCTATACGTTTGATATACTTTTCCTTTACTGCTCTTTCCGTAAGCAACAAAGGAAGTAGGAGATGTCTGTACGCATCGCGAACGTGCTCTTACTCTGGTGATAGCTAAAGCAATTATAGGGAAGATAAAAAACGAAGCGTTTTCCTCAGCACGACTCTTAATCATGAATTAAGCCAAAGTTCCGGCAAAACTTGAACTGAATCTTGTTTATCTTCCTTATGATTGGTTTAAACCACTGTAAACTAATAGCTGGTGATTCTGACAGCTGAAAATAAACCAAGGATGTTCAACGTAACATACTAAACATAGCAAAGCAATGGTTGTACTCACGAGCACCATGATTAATTTTATCTCCTTCGTGTTCCTTGTTTCGATTTTGCTATCGATCGATTCGATCGCAGCCCAAACACATGATCAGAACTTAGGTTCAAAAGGAACTCAGCAGTGTACAATCAATAACAATTTCTACGCTGGACCGAATAAAAAGGTCGAAACTATTATATCTGAGATGAAGAAACAACTAGATGAAATTCAGAAGGAGCTGAGGGACTTAACACAGAAAACAAAGAAAGAAAACAAGACTAAAGGTAGCTATCTAGATTTGTTGCTTATTTATATCATTTCAGTCTGTAAATGGAATTGAAAGACAACGTACCTACATTGTAAGATAATGGTCCTTCTTAATACGGACACCTCTCTGTTAAACGGGCAGCTGTATTGGTCCCAAAGATATCAAAGTTGGCTTAACCCTTGAGAAAGTGCTTGACATTTTGTAATGATAAAATATCTCTAAACTATTCTATACATGATTATTGCCTAGGCTGCCTAGAACTCATAACCCATTCACTAAGTGGGACAAAGTTTATGTCATCCTCAAAAGATACTGTTTTTTTTGTCTTGGAAATGGCTTACGTAGTTAGGACTAAGAAAAGAAAAACGTAAAAAACTGATTGCTTGTTATTTTTCAAAAATTATTACTTTAATCATGCAGAGTTTCTTTCTCCCAGTCCAACCGCAAAAGCTGATACGAAACTAATGTGCCAGCTTAAGTCGATAATGGGCTTTTGATCAGTTGACGCATATGGTAAATGAAATGAAGTTTTTTAAGTTGTCAACTCCCGGGGGTGGGGGGTGGGGGTAGTCCCTATAATGGCCTAAGCGGGGCGGCACCGCCCAAAGGGGTACCATTTTCAGGCCTCACTCATGAAAAGGTATATATGAATCTCACTAGTTGAAGTATATGAAAGGGTAGGGAAATCTATCATTTCAGCTGGTAAAAAGGCCCAAAAGGGTAACAGATGCATTTTATGGCTGTGAAAAAGTCGAGAAAACGTCCCGGTTGTGTGATTGATTCACATTTCAAAGGCAGTACATTTACAGCAGTTAAAAGGGATGCAAGGCTCCAAACTAGGTATGTAAAACGGGTACCATTTGTCAATAGAGGGTATACGAAAAGGGTACCATGTGAAAAATGGTATGTAAAGGGGTAAGGGGTTGGACCGCGGGGCAGAGCCTCCCCGTACAAACCTTTCTTGAGTGCTTCCCGGAAGTCAGCTAGGATAAGGTTCTGTTTGACACTAAATTAAATTCTTCCTTCTTTTTTACTGTCCCTCAGCCATTCATTATCGCAAAAACTGTGCTGAAGTGTACAAGTCAGGTGACAGGATCAGCGGTGTTTACACAATCGACCCTGATGGCTCAGGCGCCTTTGACGTATACTGTGATCATAGTGCGCCCGGTGGGGGGTGGACAGTGTTCCAAAAGAGACTGGACGGCTCGGTTGATTTCTACCGCGGCTGGAATGATTACAAGCTCGGCTTTGGTAACCTGAATGGCGAGTTTTGGTTGGGGCTGGATAAGATTCATCGCCTGACCAAGAGTGAACGTTGCAAACTTCGTGTGGATCTCGAAGACACCGCGGGAAAGACAGCCTATGCCGAGTATGACATGTTTGCTGTAACAAGCGAGAGAAGCAAGTACCAGTTAGGAATTGGAACTTATTCAGGTTTGTACGCATTATCTGAACATTTTTTTTATTAACGAGAACGCAACCCCTAATTTGTGTTGGGTTTTATGTGCATTGTTGGGTGTCCTGTGCAGTTAATAAGGGAGGTATTTTCGAGATTGCATTTGTGTCGACACACATTTGCCTCGTTTTGAGGCGATTGTTTACGTTTTGCCTCACTTTGACGTGCTAACTTACGTGGTGATTCGTGTGTCCTAGGCGTTCATCCTCCAAACAAACGTTTGCTGTGGTCTGCTATTTGTCTTCCACCATGTCCACCAGTCGTAAAGCGATCATATTTCAAGGGTTTGCTGAAGTTCTACTATCGATCTGTTTTTGTTGAATCTTCCAAAGCGTTTAACACCCTGGGTAAAATTTTGCCTTGGATTAAGCCTTCATACTTTCAGCATGTTTCGTGGAAAATGTGTGCGACCCCTGGTGCATTCATCAATGATCGTGAAACCGGGTTGTTTACCTCGGCGGCCCTTATGCCACAAAGTAACTCTACCGAGATATCAGGGGCACCCAACGACAAATTTCGGAAAATATCTGTTCGGAAGACGATTTGAAATCTAGAATTTTCGGAACATTTGTTGTAAAATTTCTTGCTTGCCTGCCTCTCCTAGGATTTTCGAACATCTAAAAAATGGTATAATTGCCCATTTTTAACGGATTTTTACCCTAAAAAGGTCCCCTAGAATTTTCGGGAGCCATTTTTCTGGCTGAAATTTTCGAAAAGGCAAGTTTTGATCCCTATAATTTTCGGATCACTAGACTTTCAGCTAGAAAATCCGAACAGATAAAAAATTTTTAGGGGATAAAAATATGCCTATATCTACCGTTTAAATACTAAAATACGTTCAACAGTGCTATGTGTAAGTGGTATTGGACTATACTCTCGTTGGGTGCCCCTGAGATATGAAGCTCGCTGACCTCGGCGGCGCGATTTCATCATGACTTGTGATATTTTCGGCACTAGACAAACGAACACTTAGCTCTATGTTATTTATTCGGAAAAACTTTTAAACCAGCCTACAGTAGCGCCACTCTCAAAAATCAACACACTAGACCAAATTACTGAAAAAGTTGTTGACGTGAGCACACACATTCCACTGAAGGCTTTGATGATTCCCTTGAAACTTGTAAGAGGTGTAGTGTACGTGAACCAGTCAGTTCAAACACATTGTGTTCCAGCGTTCACCACAAAAAACGTGGTCTTGGGTCTTTAATATCCACACAAGTTAAGAAGACTTGCCAGTAACGTTTCATTTTTTAGCAAATTTCAGTAATTGTCTACATGTGGAATTCCCAATACATAAAGTTATGATTACCATTAAAACGTTGTCAACTGTCTGCTTTTTAACGAACCTGGCCCGGGTGGTTCGAAGCTGGTTAAGACAACCCAGGGTTAGTGCGAAATTTGAATTCAGATGTAAAAGCTTAAAACGTAAATTCAGTTTAATTCATTTTGTCAACAAGTTGATGATTGGATGCTGCTAAAAATAACAGAGAAAATTATCCGAAGAAATGTTTTTAAACAGAAAGAAAACGAAATCCCGACGCATACTCTGGCCAGTGTCTCCCCAAATTACCAGCACCTGAAACGAACCATACGATATCACAAGCTTTCAAAACCTATTCGTAATAAGACACAGTTTAAACAGAGGTTTCGCTGTACACAATCCTTACGTTCAAAACTATATGCCATAATCATGTTTATCTATCGCAAGAACCATCCACTCTCCCGGCCCCCTCAACTGCTACCTGTGCGCCTGAAAAACATATCGAACGCACTCTCCTAAGCTACGATTAGTCCTAGTTTTACAATCCATGCACTTATGTTAGAGGAGAGGAAATTATAGGCACGTGCACCATTGATCCTTGGTCGATTTACCAGATGATAATAGGTGCGCTCACACTAGCTAGTGATTTTACAAACTTATAACTTCAAAAGCACCTTGAAACACTCGCAGGTTTTCTTTAAATAAGTGTTCAAGAAATCTTTTCTCACTGTTTTCTTATGAAGTCGTTGAAACAATTTTAGTAAACCCGTACTTCTGACTTCTAATTGAGCTGAATTTGGTTTTCTCTCAAGCGCGAGCGAATCGAAGTCGACGTCGTCCTTTTTAGTCTCTAAATGAATCACTCTTGCCAAGCTTAATTTATTTGACAGTTTTATTAATAATAGTAATAGGACTGAGTGGAGTCCAATTTGGTCTGTAATCATATATACGAGTGATTAACAAAATCGGACGACCGCTGAGCGGGATTCCGATTTCTTTTATCAGGAGTGTGATATTACAGACCGAATTGGACGACACGAAGTCCTGTTACCCAAAATTAATCATAACCGTTACAATTTCTGAGAAAATAAATGTATTCTTTTTTGGTGAAAGAGCTTTTAATATCAAAAGTCCAAAATGAGGGAAAATATCACTGGCGGAGACACTGTCTAATGTCACAAATCCGATTACAGGTGTCCTCGATTACCGCCAACTGCTCGATTACACAATCCTACACAATGATTAGTGAAAAATAAAGCAGTTAATGCACCAATAAAATTTTGAAGAAATTGTTATGGCTAATTAAAAGGGTTAAAAATGGCCGTTTACGATTTATGTCAGCCTTCAATGTTTACAGCGATGTTTCCTGCTAAACGGGGTTCAAGGTTTTTCTTCTCCTTGGGCAATTTATCGCTGTGTCACCGCAAACATGAAAGTGAACAAAACCCAGAGCGACCCCAACCCAAGCTATTTCTCCATGGGGAGCCTTGGGGAAGACGTCTACACTAAGTGTGACGATACCTAATGATCACTGAGTCTTAGGCCTAGGCCAATCGTCGAACTTTTCATGAGACGAACCAAACTTAGTTATTATAAATTCATGAAAAGTTCGACTTCTGTCTCAGTTAAGTTCGTCTGAATGAGTCTGGATCGTCCAACACGTTCCATCTGTCTGAAGACCGTCTCTGGGACAAACGTTGATCTTCACATGCGATGAACGAAACTAATAAACTAAACTTTGTGTGATAATGTAAATTTAGCCCCGTTTGGGAGAAAATTGATTAAACTTGCCTTGTAATTTGGTCTGATTTAGTTGATTGATTCGACGCGTCCTTAGTTGGACGTCTGACCCAACAGACGATCTTAACGGCTTAATTTAGGTCAACCCAAATTAGAGTTAGGTTCGTCTCATGAAAAGTCACAGTCGACGTTTGGCCCAGGCCTTGACTGCTTTTTATGTTTAACGAGTAATTCAACTGTGTGGCGATTTGTCTGCAGGAACAGCTGGAGATTCTTTGACCTTTAATAGAGGTTGGCCATTTTCAACCAAAGATCGGGATAATGACAACTGGGGCAAACACTGTGCCGAGCAGTTTAAAGGAGCTTGGTGGCACGAAAGTTGTCTCCTTGCCAATCTAAACGGCCCGTACCATCATGGAAAAATGTCAGGCAAAACTTCATACGTAGGTGTGGTCTGGTATCATTGGAAAGGAGCTGACTACTCTTTGAAGAGAGCTGAAATGAAGATCAGGCCGGAAAAGTTCTAGGAAAGTTTTTTTTACTAAGCCCGTACAGTAGTACGCTATAATAGTCTTGAGGACACACGACACGTTTCCAAAATTAAAAACCTTTACTGAGCTAGTTGTAGAGTGAAAATGTTTTCTAGTGATGAAGAATTAGGATAAGTTCTCTAATGGACTAAAAAAATTTTTATAGAGTGTAACCCCTTTATTACCACCACCGTTGAACCAGGACATTTTGGTCGCAGGTTGGTCATGCAACAGCGAATTAACGGATAGCGGTTCTGATACTTACTATTTCTACACTAATTGACTGATTGAAAAAGCGCTTATTTCCGTTGAAAGAGGTAAAGCCCTCTCCCGATCGCTGAATGATAACATTTCTAACATTTGATGACTTGTTTTCGTCACAACGATATTCTTGATAAAACCCGTAGTATGGTAGACCGACGACCGCTACCACTAACAGTTTTCCCGCCAAAATGACGCTGGTTCACGCGCGAGCACTACTCAGTATTGAGAAAACCTCGTTCTCGTAGTTGCCCTCGACTTGGAATCTAAAGCTGTCTAGTATCACGTCGAAAACTTGAAGTAACGGGCTTTCTCTAGTTTCATAAGCGGTGCGAACATTACTAACCAAGGATAATAGTGATGATTTCTGGGATAGCCTTCGATCGTCCGATCGTCTCAGTCGTTGAGAGCTTTTCCTTATCATCGCTTCAAAATTTCCACGATCATCCTGATCGTCCGGATAGATCTCAACTCTGTCCAACTCTATCTATCGAGGCCGTGTTAGTCGTCCGGGTAGCGTTTCCATATGTTCGTGCCGTTCTGAAAATTATTTTAGGCGACTGGGACGATCGGGTACGGGACGATCCGGACAATCATATGGAAACCAGGCTTTATTCACCCCGAACTAGTCATACCAGTCACTAGACAAGCCGAATTCAGTAGACGAAGTAACGTTATGAGGAAAATAACAGCTTGACTTCAAAAGATGGCCGTTGGTCCACCCAGTACAGTACTAGGTGGTGTTTATCAACGAGGTTGTAGAAGAAGGATATGACTGGACTTCACCCGTAACAAAACGCTGCCTAGTTCAGCCATGCATAGGGAGTCTCTCTTGTTAACAGCCGGTCGGTACCTTTCTCGAATTAAGAAAACAACGTGTAAACGGTCTTGTACCCGTTTCCAGGGGTTCTCAAGTACCATGCCTTTTTCTGTCGGGTACATTAAATAATTTGTACAGCAGATGTCATCTGGAACAGGTACTTGTTTCGAACCGAGCCGTTCCTTCTCTTTTAACGTGTAAAAGGGCCTTGAATCATGAATTAAGGCTATGTTCAGACTATACTAGATAACTTTTGCGCCAGCACAAAAATCATACCGGACTGGACTTCTGTTCACAGATTTTAAAAGAAAAGTGATTTCAGCGCGAAAACTGTAACGTACGAGGCGGCTCAGCGCCGATCTCAAAAGTAGGGAGTCAAATATTGGCTAGGTTATGTGCCACACTTTGGTGTAGTTAGCCTGCGTGCAGGCTCATTTGTATTTGTGCGAGTTCGACGGGGCCTAAATTTTTCCCAAACTTGGACAAGTGAGCCTGCTCGCCCGGCTATGGTGTAATGTGAACAGGTAATCGGACCCTCACAGAAGTAAATAGGGACTTTTAGCATCGATGACGGCGACGGCAGCGAAAACGTCACTTTTAAAATGAATTGGTGGTTGTTCAAACTTTGTCCCGTTTATTTCAGTTCGCTGAAAATGTCTATTGTAGGCAAATTTCCCTGGAGTTGATTTCCTGGGAACCGCACTCAAGTTTAGAAAGAGAAAGAAAATTTCGTCGTCGCTTGTTTACGTCCTCCATAAAACGTGAAATTAGGCATTTTCACTTAGCAGTCGTACAGTTACGGCAAAGAAATGTTTTCCAATAAGTGTGATGCATGTCCAGAGTTGTTGTTTTGCTTATCTAAACCTATTGCTTTTTTGACGTTCCCGTTGTCGTCGCTGCTAAAACTCCCTAATAAGTAAGACAGAGGACTGGAACCCACTGAGACTGAAGTAAATACACTGTTTTTCTATAAGAATTTATTTTATAAGAATATATAGGTTAAAATTTGCGGAATTTAAAGAATATTTTAAGAATAATCCCGAGGCTGAGAGTTTGTAAAATATTAATGTAAATACCATATTATCCACTTCCCTCAGGGTTTTTCAGGGATAATTTACAACACTGTTTGGGGGACTTTGCCCGACTGCTTAAGGTGCAGTTTACCAGTAATGAAGGAATGAGTAATGATGCCCGAATACATGAATGTAAAAGTGAGATAGACCAATACACCGAGCTCTACGTGCCCTGCTCTTTATGAAGAGTGTGTGGGTTCAACGTCCCACAGATTTATTACATGTGCAAGGGCTTGTGAGACGGGGCCTACTGTTTATCGTCCTTATCCGAGAAGACTAGAAAGTCAAACCGTTTGCAGATGTTATTACAAAGGCAGCACTTTCTCCTCAGTTATTTAAAGACCCTGAGTGTTGGTCCTGCCGGGGTTTAAACCTACCGCCTTCCTCTCAGCAGACCGGCGCTTAATTATCCCATTGAGCTAACCGGGCGGCGGTTTCAAACTCTAAGGGACTCAATTTTGTGTTTGAAAATCTGTGAATACAGTACAATTAAAATATGTTTTAAACTTAGCCATAGAAAATTATTCCTTTCACTAATATAAACGTCAAGAACACCGTCTGGTAATTGAAACCCCAATACACTCTAAAGCGGAAATGCCATAAGCTATAATTAAATTTATAATTAAGAATAATTTAACATTTATTTTCAGCCTAAAATCGACAGAAAAATAAGCATATTCAGACTGGGTCGGAAAAAACAATAATCTTATACACAAAAAAAGAGTGTATTCAAGAGTGAGGATTGAGATTTAAAGAACCAGGACCAATCGATCGGTCAACTGGTCCGGCACGATGTTCAATGTGTGTTGCTCCAGTTCTGCTGTGACGTGACGGCTGTTTGTACAGTAGGGAGCTTAAGCAACTCGGGACCTTACGATCCTACAACGGCGACGTCCATGAAAACGTCTCTGAAAAACAGGCCTTGCATCAATTTAAACTTTTTCGCGATTATAACAATTCGTCCTGTTACTTAAAAGAAGGCGATTTTGGCTGAAGCTGAAGAGAGGGGAACGCGCTCAAATTCGGACAGAGATGGTAGAATTTATCGCCTCGCCGTTCCCATTCCCAAGTAAACTTAAAATTTGGTCATTTCACGTCGTAGTCTTGCAGGGAAGGCAAAGAAATGTCAGCAAAAAAGCGTTGCACGTGCAGAGTTGTTGTTGTTTTTTTTGCTATTGCTATTGCTTTATTGACGTTCCCGTTGCTCTCGTGGTCGTGGTTTCGTAAGGTCCCTACTCACGACGACCACGACAACTTCAAAAAACAATAGCTTTAAGGTAATGTTACACGAGACGATTCGCAACGACGATGTTTAGAGCAAAACAGCGTTGCAACATTGTTGCGCCCTTATTTCGAATGCTTACAACATTGTTCCAACATTGCAACGCTGTGTTGCGCTAAAAATTATTGTTGCGAATCGACCTGTGCAACATCACCTTTAATGATTTAAACAACAGCTCTGCACGTGCATCACGCTTTTTAGTACATTTCTTTGACGTCCACTGCACGACTATGACGTGAAACCTCCTAATTTGACGTTTTATGGAGGACCGTGGACATACGACGACGAATTTTCCTTCCTCTTTTCGAAAATGAACAAAATCCTTAAGAATTCAACTCCAGGAAAAGCCACCTGCATTTGACATTTTTAGCGGGTCCAAATAGACGCGATTAAGTTTGAAAGACGCTCAAATTCATTTTTTTTAGCGACGTTTTCACTGCCGTCGTCTTCGTCGTTGCGAACGTGAACGGAAATAAAATGAAAGTGCATGCACCGATCCCCGAGAGCTTCCGTAGCCTGAATGCCAAAGTCTCATGATCAATTGACTAGTGTTTTCTTTGCTGCTCTTGGAAAAGTCCCTTTTCCGTGTGCAACAGTGGAAATAGCAGATATCTGCACGCATGGCGCACGTGCTATAACTCAGCTGATAGTTAAACCATTTATAGTGAAGGTAAAAAAGTAATTAATTTAGCACGACCCTTAATCATGAATTTAAAGTCTACGTTCGGGTGGAACTTGGACTGAATCCTTTATATCTTCCTTATGATTGGTTTAAACTGAATACTTTAATTAATAGCTGAAGACTCTGACGGAAGGAAAAAGGAAAGCTGCGGTTCTTAGCTAACATACTTACATAGCAAAGCAAGTCAGAGTTTTACTCAAAAGCACCATGATTCATTTTGTTTCCTTCGGGTTCCTTGTTTCGATTTTGCTGTCGATCGATTCGATCACAGCCCAAACACAGAATCAGTTAGGTTCAAAAGGAACTCAGCAATGTACAATCAATAACAACTTCTACGCTGGACCGAATAAGAAGGTCGAGACTATTATGTTGGAGATGAAGAAGCAACTGGATGAAATTCAGAAGGAACTTAGGAACTTAACACAGAAAACAAAGAAAGAAAACAAGACCAAAGGTAGTCATATGGATTTGTTGTTACGCCCTACTATTTCAGTCTGTAAACGAAATTGAAAACTGAACAACGAACCTACCTGGTTCATTGTAACAGAATGGAGCTTCTTTTACATGATACGGACGCTTTTCTCTTACGGAGAAGTTTTGTGATTTCTTATCCTTTCCAATTTTTTCAAAACAACATCTCTGAATTATTCTTTATAACCTGATAAATATTCTTGCCTAAAACTCATTCTCAAAACTAGGGGAAAAAAATGTTGTTTTTGAAAACTGATGTCTTGTTATTTTTCATTTGTCCACCTTAATCATGCGAAGTTTTCCTCTCCTACTGGCTAACCACAAAAGCTGAAACGAAACTGAAAAGCGCTTGCTGAATCTCACATGATAACCCACATGATAAATGTAACGAGGTTTCTCACGTAGTCAGCTAGGATTAGGTTCTGCTTCTCAGTGACACTAATTTAAATGCTTAATTAATTATTCAATTTTACTACCCCCCAGCGATCCATTATCACAAAAACTGTGGTGAGGTGTACAAGTCAGGTGACAGGATCAGCGGTGTTTATACAATCGACCCTGATGGCTCAGGCGCCTTTGACTTATACTGTGATCATAGTGCCCCCAGTGGGGGATGGGCAGTGTTCCAAAAGAGACTGGACGGCTCGGTTGATTTCTACCGCGGCTGGAATGATTACAAGCTTGGTTTTGGTAACCTGAATGGCGAGTTTTGGTTGGGGCTGGATAAGATTCATCGCCTGACCAAGAGTAAACGTTGCAAACTTCGTGTGGACCTCGAAGACACCGCGGGAAAGACAGCCTGTGCCGAGTATGACATGTTTGCTGTAACAAGCGAGAGAACCAAGTACCAGTTAATGAAGTCACCGCCTGATGAAGACTAGCAGTATTGCAGTCGAAACGTCGCGATCAATATTTCAATATTTCGATCCTCATTATTCCGACTAGCAGATGATGTTCCCTCAGGGGTCCGCTTTGTAGTTGAACGGCTGTTGACCCTCACCGATACACACGTAGGGTCAAAGAGGCTATCCAAATAAGACTTCATTCTAATAACATCAATAGAGACAATGGAATCGAAATTCCTGAAGCATGGATGCCCACGATCAGAAAGCATAACAGCCGTTCAACTACAAAGCGGACCCCTGAGGGAATATCATCTGCTAGTCGGAATAATGAGGATCGAAATACACCAATCACAGCGAACCAACGTGCATAAATAGCTACACGTAAACAATCGACCTCATCGCCTGATGAAGACTAGCAGTATTGCAGTCGAAACGTCGCGATCAATATCTCAAAGCGATTCTATCGTGAGACAAACGAATAAACGTTCTTTCCAATAGGATATGTGTTTACGCCCTCCTTGATAATGCCAGTGGTGGAACATTCATCAGAGAAGACTCGTTAAGAAGACTTGGTGTTGAAGGAAGTGAAACCAAACTTTTGCTCACTACTATGCATGGTACCCAAGAAGTCGACACTAAAGCGGTAGATGGGCTAATGGCTTGCCACTTTCAAGAAAACGAGGCTATCGTACCCCTACCGAGAACTTACGTCAGACAACGGATTCCGGCAGATCGTGATGAGATTCCGCGTCCCGAAGAGCTGCAAGGATGGTCCCATTTGCAGACGATAAGTAAACACGTACCTCCTTACATGGAAGACGTAGAAATAGGACTCCTGATCGGGCTAAATTGCCCTAGCGTAGTGCGACCAAGAGACGTTGTTTGCGGAAATGAGAATAAACCCTATGCAGTACGATCACTACTGGGATGGTACGTAAACGGTCCTGTTAACCAAGGGAGCAGTAAACAAGTATATTGTAACCGTATTCAGATCCTGAAGAGCAACACGGAGGATAACGTGAATGGGTACATCGTTACTAAGACAGAGATTAAGGAGCGGCTAACTCCACAGATGGTTTCTCGAATGTTTGAGTTGGACTTTTCCGAAAGGGAATACGGAGTCGCATTATCAAGAGAAGATCGTCAGTTCCTGAAGATTGTAGAAGATGGAATCCATCATAGAGATGATATGCATTACGAGATGCCTCTGCCCTTTAGAGAAAAGAATGTCCAACTACCCAATAACCGTCCTCCAGCAGAACAACGCCTGCATGGCCTTAAGAAGAGACTCCAAGGCGACACAAGGTATTACGCTGACTACGTCAGATTCATGGCTGAAATTATAGAGGAGGGATATGCTCGGAAAGTTAAGGTTGAAGAGCTACCCCAAAAACCTGACAGTATACGTGTAGTGTTTGATTGTTCAGCTTGCTACCAGGGTGAATCGCTCAATGGCCACCTTTTGCAAGGGCCCGATCTAACAAGCAAGCTCACTGGAGTGCTTACAAGATCCAGAGAGGAAAAGGTAGCCTTCATGGCTGACATTGAGAAAATGTTTTTTCAAGTCAAGGTCCCAAAGGAAGATCAGAACTTCCTTCGCTTCTTATGGTGGCCGAGTGGAGATTTAACTCAAGAACCTCAAGAGTACTGTATGACAGTGCATCTCTTTGGAGCTGGTTCATCCCCAGGGTGTTCCAACTTCGCTTTGAAACGTACAGCCGAAGACGGTGAAAGAGAGTTTGGTGCAAGGGCTGCCGAAACATTAAGGAAGAACTTTTACGTCGATGACGCTCTGAGATCGGTACCGACAGAGACGGACGCTGTAGAACTAGTACAAGCTGTTAAAGAGATGTGTGCGAAGGGAGGATTCAAACTAACAAAATTTGTTAGCAACAATAGAAAGGTGATGATGTCAGTACCTGCTGAAGACAGAGCAAAGGAGATCAAGGGCCTAGACCTAGGCAGTGACAAGTTACCAATAGAGAGAGCATTAGGTGTAGAATGGTGTATTGAATCGGACGCATTCAAGTTCAGGATACAGTTGAAGGACAAGCCGTGCACCCGTAGGGGCATACTGGCAACTATAAGCTCGATCTTTGATCCTCTGGGGCTGATCGCACCCGTCGTCCTTGCTGGAAAGCAGATACTTCAAGAGATCTGTCACGGAAAAAACTGGGACGAGCCAATCGAGGGAGAAGTTCTCGCCAAATGGGAAAGATGGAGAAGTCAGTTACCGCTATTAGAGCAGCTAAACATCCCAAGAAACTTTCAGCCTCCTGATTTTGGAAGCATTGCCAATGCTCAGTTACACAATATGTCAGATGCGTCTCAAGTCGGGTACGGACAATGTTCTTATCTCAGACTGGTTGATGAAAACGGAAGAATTCATTGTTCTCTTGTTATGGGGAAAGCTCGTGTTGCACCTTTGAAGACAGTCACTATTCCAAGACTTGAACTAACTGCCGCTACTGTTTCAGTAAAGGTTGCAAGCATGCTCAAAGAAGAGTTAGACTATGATGGGCTCCAAGACTTCTATTGGACCGATAGTAAAGTTGTCCTCGGGTTCATCAACAATGAGTCTCGAAGATTCCAAGTGTATGTTGCAAATAGAGTGCAGTTCATCCGTGACCACACTTCACCAGACCAATGGCGCTACGTGCAGTCTGGATCCAACCCGGCAGATGAAGCATCAAGGGGGATGAACGCTAAGGAGTTTATGCAAAAGTCGCAATGGATTAAGGGCCCAGATTTCTTGTGGCGGACAGAAGATCACTGGCCTCAACAAGACTCTTACGAAAACGAGGTCGACCACAATTCTTCTGACATTAGAAAGGTCACCGCTAATGCGACAGTGATAGAAGAACACGGAAACATGTTAAGCAGATTCGAAAGATTCTCCAAGTGGCGAGTCTTAAAGGCCGCAGTTGCCGTTTGTATGGAATACAAACGACGTCTTAAGATGAGAGTCGGTACAGCAGACAAGGGACCTCTAGCTCCAGGTGATCTGTGACGTCACTGCGGGGGCCTGGGGAAAGAAATTTTAATGCCGTATCCCATGAACCAAAGCTGACGGGAACAGATTGAATTGAATTGAATTGGTGCGCGCGTTGGTTTATGGGATACGGCATTAAAATGTCTTTCCCCAGGCCCCCGCAATGACGTCACAGATCACCTGGCTGTTGACGGTCCTCATGTTAATGGACGAAGCCGTGAATGTGAATGTCGCTCGGCTACTTCGCTTACGGTCCGAGACCTTGAACAAGCAGAAACAGAAATTCTTAAGCTTGTGCAAACGAACTATTTTGATAAGGAAATCAAGATTCTGAAAGATTTTCAAACCAAGGCCGAAGGTGTGCCTAAAGATCGTCATCATGACAAGGAGAAGAAAGTAGTTTTGAAGAAAAATAGCAGCCTTAACGCCCTTGATCCATACCTGGATGCCAGCGGATTGTTGAGAGTTGGAGGACGGATAAAGAAGGCTAACCTCTCAGACGGTCTTATAAATCCTGTCATCTTACCGAAAACTGGTCATATTACAGAGCTGGTCCTCCGCCACGCCCATGAAAAGACTCACCACGGCGGAAGAGGCCTCACCTTAAACGAACTTCGTTCAAATGGTTACTGGATTATCAATGGGAATGCTGCAGTCAGACACTTTATATCAAGGTGTGTCACATGTCGACATCTCCGTGGTACTTTTGGAGAACAGAAAATGGCCAACCTCCCAAGCTCCCGTGTTGAACCCGCGCCACAGTTTTCATATTGTGCTGTGGACTACTTTGGACCGTGGTATATTAAAGAAGGCAGGAAAGAAGTTAAAAAGTACGGAGCCTTATTTACCTGTTTGGCTAGTCGAGCGATACACATCGAAGTAGCCCACTCCATGGAAACAGATTCTTTCTTACAGGCATTACGGCGCTTTACCTGTCGGAGAGGACCCATAAGAGAACTTCGCAGTGACCAAGGAACTAATTTTGTTGGAGCCGAAAACGAGTTAAAGACAGCGCTTCAAGAAATGGACGATGAGAAAATTAAGGCAGAGTTGCTTAAAGAATCTCACCCACCCAGTTTGCATTGCGCGCTCACTCTTAACTCACGCTCTTCATTCGCCATTTTCAGGGCCCCCGAAAATCCAAGTTTTATCACCTTGATATTCCCTCCTTTCTTTTGACAATTTATAGGCGTTATTAAGGTCCTGTTTCCTCTGGAATTCTTTCTGTAGTTTCTGAACTATCTTTTTGACTCGCATTCGTGGAAGAAAATTCTTTCAAAAGGCACTGTCTAGTTGGTTTTCTGTCGCGGTTCGTAGAAACGTCGGCCAATATGGCGGACAGCCGTCCTGCTAGGGGCCGTCCAAGAAGGCCAGAAGGCATCAAACGCCTAAAACTCAGGGAATCCGCATACAATATGTGGATTGAACGGAAGGAGGCCCTTGGGCTAAACGGAATCTCGAATAATGATTTTGCGGAGATACTTCTTCACCAGCAACTTAAACGAGAGCGTGATCGATCTCCTCACGCTCATCGAGATGACACTTCACCTCAAGTGCATCAAGGTAAAATATTGGCAAGGACAGCCTTGTACTTTTCTTGCGGCTGCAAGTATTTTTACAAGTGCAAACCTACAGCGAGTAATGCTAAAGTTAGTCACAGCAGAAACAACAGCTAACTGAAACGACACGAATACAAAATTTTTAGTTTGAGCCGATTCTTACCACGCGATTGCTGTTGGCGTCGCTGGTTCATGGAGCAGCGACTGCGGCGGTCACGGTGGTTTCACGGCGATGAGCCCTGTTTACGGTTCTAATCGGCGATGAAAAATCACGCTCACTGTCTCCTTCAATATTTCCATAACAAATGTGACCTTTCACGCTTGTCTGGACCTGTCTTATCTTAGACCAAATATGGGAGCGTTATAAGCATATCCCGGATAACAACAACAACAAAGGTGCGCAATGCAAACTGGGTGAGTGAGATTCTTTAAGGAGAACATTGATTGGATCAGAAACCCTGCTACAGCAAGTAATTTCGGAGGTGTTTGGGAACGACAGATTCGGTCCGTGCGGAACGTTATGGCAGCACTCATGAAGCAGCATGGTCACAGTTTAAACGACGAATCATTGCGAACTCTGTTATGTGAAGCGGAAGCCGTGGTCAACAGTCGTCCCCTGACTATCGAGACCTTAAGTGATCCGCTCTCACCGTTGCCACTATCGCCAAGTACCCTTCTTACTGGTAAAACCAAGCTCGTCCTTCCCCCTCCAGGAAAGTTTCAGCGAGCGGATGCTTACTGCAAACGTCGCTGGAGGCGCGTACAGCATATTGCGAACGATTTCTGGAATAGATGGAGTAAAGAATATCTTCAGACCCTACAGTTGAGGCAAAAGTGGACATGCAAGAGAAGAAACTTTACGGAAGGCGACATTGTTCTGTTGAAGGACAGCAATTCTTGCAGGAATAAGTGGCCTATGGCTAAAGTGCTTACCGCACGTCCTGATGATGAAGGCCAAGTCAGATCGGTGACTGTCCAAACCGGAACTGGATCAGTATTGGATCGACCAGTCAATAAACTTGTGCTGTTGCTAGAGTCAACTAAGGATAGACCGGGAATCGCCGACGAGGAGCCTGAGGAACTGTGATACGTCAGAAACACGATACCTAGAATGCTTAGCAATTCTATTATTTTGAACGAGTTAGAGTAAGATTTGTTTTGGTTAAAATGACAAACATTTTAGGGGAGCCATGTAAATGTTAGGTTTCCTGTGTGGTTAGAGCCCAGTCTCTGCCGAGGTTCCATTCGAGACTAGGTCAAATCTCGGCACACATGTTTTTTTTTGTCGCTGTTATTTTCGCCTTTATTTTTCGGATAAGGATCGTTTGATTAGACTCACATCGAAGGAACAGAGCATAAGGGAATCATTACGGATATTGCAGCGATTCTCAAGGTTACGGACACGGACACTTGCTTGTTAGTAAGGATTTCTTTTACAGTATTGTATTCGAATAACGTGCTGAGCGTAATTGATCGGATCGAATAAAACGTGGAATTGACGCTGAATTGACGGCTGTTATACATACTTGAGGAGCAGCACATCTGAACGATTGTAATCCATAGGAGGTTGTAGTAACTCTTGGTAGATCCAATTTTAGGGTACCTCTGAGATTGTACACTGTTGTTCGTTCTTTCAGTAGTGATCGGAGCCGCGTTGGAGCAATTCCTTAAAGAGACTTGTATTCCCTTATCAAATTCCTCACATAGTAAGTACGCCTTCGAAACAGCGTCAAAATCCTTGTTCTGCGTCCCCGCCTGTGGAATAGGACTTGAGTACGCGCAATGATTGCACTGTTGAAAAACCATTGTTGATTTGGCCAATCAGGTTGAAGGAAAATTTGAAACGCACCTCGAGTAATTCGTAGAGTCCATCGGTGGTCCAGAATAAGAATCTCGGCGCTTCGTCGCAGGCGTTACTTGCCATGGTTGTTCATAGCTGTCGATAATAAAAGACCCTCGATCTGCCTAAACGTTCGATCGCTCGTGGACGACTTCCGTATCAAAAGGAAGGGAATGCTCTTGGTCTTGCGATGTAATGTAAATTCTGGCCTCACTTATGGAGTTTAGGATGGAAAGCTTGGAAATAGTTTTACCGGTATTGCTTTGGGTTGTGCGTAAAGAATTAGCTGCCATCGAACCTCCTGAGGCGACCACCCTGAAAATGAAAAATAGTCGCTTACGGGGAGTGGTCGCAGACGAGATGGACCCGCAGAACGTCTCTCCGAGAAGAGTTTCGACCACATCTATTTTTTTGCAGACAGTGTACTGTATGAAATGTTACTTTTTTGTGCATGCGTGTGGTTTCAGTTGTCACTAAAAAGTCCTCGTATACTCTGAGTGGAGTACGTGTAGTACATACAGTGAACTAAGGAACCACACCTTAAGCCAAGTGGTCGCTTACAAGGGGATGAAAACAATGGAAAGCTAAAAATCGTCCTGCCAAACAGTGGTCCTCACCGGGTCGCTTATGAGTGGTGGTCGTTTACGAGAGGTTCTAACTATAGGACTTTGACTGGGAAAATTTTGATGTTTTGGATAGGTGGTTAGTCAGCCATAGAGACTCGACATTATACAGCTATTTCGAGAAAGGTTGTCGGACAAAATGTGCATGCGACAATCCCTAAAGGTAATATGGGATACGATCAATACTCTGTTCCTGACGACTGTAGCTGTCGAATCTACTTTTGATGCTTTCCTTTAGAACTCGCAAACACATTTTCATGGCCTTTCGTGCCAATTCTTTCAAATTTCTTTAAAGAACAGTGAACTCAAAACCACCCACAATGCCTTTCAGTATTGTCGCGTGCACTTTTTCCGACTACCTTTCTCGAAATAGCTGTATAAACATTCATATGCCGTGCTGAACACCGCATTTGATTTCATCATCTTTAGTACAATGAAAATCATGCACCTTGGCTTTCATTTGATTGTCTGGTTTAGTACAGTCTACTTTAGGGGTTAATTAAGCCTCGGCCACGCCAGGATTGCTCTCCTTTACAGGTTCCATTCTAACAATGTGACGTCCAGCATCCCGTTCCCATTCATATGGATTACTCCCCCAACCCCTCACCCTGCGGGAGGGATGGTGACCATCATGAAAGTATAGCCGAAAGTAGAACTGATCTATCTCAGCGATCGTTCTCACAAATGATCGCCGCAATCGCTATGATGGATAAAGAATTGTTTCTATTCAATTGCTGCAATCTATAATCTAGTATTTCTCGGCGATGCTCGCGTTCACAGCGATCAATAATGGTAGAAAAATTTTTACATAGAGAATCTTAAATTATAGAACCTTACGTATTTAATTCAGCACTTAAGCTCGTTGTGATGCACTTCAGTAAAAAGAGAAGTGTTCATATGTTCAACGCTTTACCAAATAGATTTTGGATGTATCAACTGGTGTTATTCTTGGTCCACATCAAGATGGAGAAATCTGTGTGAGGGGGCCAACAGTCATGAAAGGTACTACCCTCGCCTCTTTTTCTAAAATAAGATAATAGAGGTCTTGAATCCGCTGATAAAGGGCAATTGCTCGCGAAGCTAGGCCAGTAATAAAAAATTTTTGGAGCAAGTTTTTGTGATATCCGCAATAATAAACATCGGGGTAAGTGTTGCTCTTGGAAATCATGCTTTGCGCGCGCAACCTACGGATAAGTCAGTTATCTGCTAGCAGACAATGAACTTATCTGTAGGTTACGCTGCTTTTCAATATCAACTGTAAGCTCTTAGTGAGTGAGAAGACGGATAGTGAGTACAATGTATAATAATTGTTAAATGTTAGTCAAAAACACTAACGTACACACGTAATGATCTCTTGGAAGCACTAAAATTTTATTCACGTATTGCATCTTTAGGTTATCTAAATAACCCGGAAGCCACAGCTCGATTAATAGATAGCGAGGGATGGGTACATACTGGAGACATAGGAAATTACGATGACGAAGGGCATTTCCTCATTGTGGACAGGCTGAAAGAACTTATTAAATATAACGCCTACCAGGTATGATTTTTTTTGTAGTTGTTTATGTGCGGGTTGTATTTCCTTGAGGAAAATTGAAAACTAGCTATGCGAATAGAGTTTTGAAAAAAGGCTCATATTTTACTCCAAAAAGGTATATTTAACAATTATTCCTCGAGCCCGAATGGGCTCTGAGTCAATAGCCCATGAGGCCGAAGGCCTCATGGGCTATTGACTCAGAGGCCATGAGGGCGAGAGGAATAATTGTTTTAGTAAAATCCAACTAGTTGGTCAAAAATATCGAGAATAAAAAAGTTTCAGCTTGTTAAAGCTAGACTTTAATCCTTTTTTGCCGCCAAAAACCCGCGCTTTTCGCTACTAGTGGGCTATAACATATAGCCTAGTAGTAGCTCAACCAATCAGAACGCAGCATTGATGATAGACCACTAGTTGGATTTTACTAAAAGAACATTATTTGGTTTACTCCAGGCCCATGGTTCTTCTTATTAAATTCTTAACTTAAATTAGTCTTTGTTTAGTTTTTCGTTACTACATATATTTTTAATGCATTACTGTCCGCGAATTTTCACTTTACTTATTTCTTTGTGACAGGGGAGCCCAGGCTTCATAAGACTTCTGGTTTCCTCTGGGCTCCCTTGCCAACTTACAATTCTTATATGTATTCTTGTATTGTAATATATTTTGGCTAAATAAAAGTGAACTGAACTGTCCTGAACATGGTTCAGGATTCATGATACGTATTTTCGAACTCCCAAAGATAAGTCGATTATGCGTGGACGATCTTATTTAGAATCCTTATGTCCATTGCCTCGTGCATTTTAACCCAATAAATAAGGACAAAAAGTAATGTCTCTGCCAACACGGAGCGCAATTGAGTGCAGCTAGGGGTTAAAAAGTATGGTGAGTGAGAAAACAAACAGCATTTCAGGTTTTCGCTCGTTCGCTCCCTCCTTGCTCTCGTCGCTCCATCTCCCCGGCCGCTCGCCTATGGTCACGTTGTTACCAGTTTTTTTTTTTCAAGATAATCGAAAGACTCCGAACTGCTTGATTATTATGTAAGCACGTATTGTCTCTTGTCAAGAGGAAAAGCTAATGTACAGCCCAATAATAATTTGATGGCTGTCTTGTCTCAAGAGATTTGAATTTCTCCTAGACTCAAAGTAATAAAAATGTTTTAAACTATCATTTCCTCTTCTTCGCAGGTCGCTCCAGCCGAACTCGAGGCGTTGCTGATTTCTCATGCAAACATTGATGATGCAGCAGTCATTGGTATTCCCGATGAAAAATCGGGAGAGTTACCAAAAGCATTTGTTGTACCCAAGGGTGACATCAAACCAGAACAAATACTAGCCTTTGTAGCTGCGAAAGTCGCACCACAAAAGAAACTCAGGGGGGGGGGGGGGGGGGGAGTGGAGATTATTGAAAAGATTCCAAAAAACGCAAGTGGCAAGATTTTACGAAGAGACTTAAGAAAGAGAGAAAATGAAAGACTAAACAATAAATACGCTAGTTGAAGACTCAAGCAGACATGAAAACAGTTTTTGCAGTTCAAATAACAACAACAATAATAATAATAACTAATAATAATGATTATAATGCATTTCAAAAACTAGTCTTACTGTCTTTTGTCAGAAGATAATTTGGCAGATTAGACCTATTTCGGTTACAATTTGACTTCATATTTCGACAGATTTGATTTTAGGGGGTCTTAGTTTTCGCAATCTCTAAAACTAAGACGGGTCTTAGGTCTTAGTTTTCGAAGGTCTTGGTTTTCGTAACACCCAAAGAGTTTTAACCGACGTTTCGGCAATGCTGCCTTCTTACGGGTACAAGACTAAATGAGACTATTTTTGAATCCTGAAGAAGACAGCATTGCTAATACGTCGGTTAAAACTTCTTTGAACAGCGTCAGAGGGGCTGGCAGCGAGGTCTGTAACCGAGTTTACATGATCGCCCCAGTTAAGAAATTTGGCTGAGTGAGACTGAGTACCATTTTCCTTCAAAACAAATATGGCGAAGAGTGCAGACATGGAAGGACGATGAGTTTTTGCTCGGTTATAAGTTTTGCCTCGTCGAAACATCAAGAATAGGTTTTCAATAATATTTTTAATTGAATTTTTGGACATCAGGAGGCGTGATGTATGAACAGTTCATGGGTGACTTCACTTATCGTGATTCAGCATCTCGGCAAGTTCAGTTATTTATAAGCTTCCTGAATTTTCGAGCATCCAGCCTAGTCTCCATCTCTTATATTTTTCCACCTACAGTGGTATTAACAACTCTCTTCCTTATCCTAAACATATGCTACGCGCTCACTATATTAGTATGAGTCTTGCAACAGTCGTATGGGAATGTTCATTAAACCAATTTTCTACTTGAACGCTGTTCGTAAGTTTGTTTGTAAACCGGGAGCCACAACAAATATTTATGGGCGAAAATACAGAATACAGGGTCAATTTAGTAAAAGCCAGGGTAAATTTTCCAGTCACTTTGCTTCACATATACTAGGCCTGTCAGTATAAGCTATTTTTAATATCAGAAGGTCTGGGAGCGTTTTACTGAACCTTCAAAACCTTCACTGGAATATCACTGGAGTGATAATCAATAAATTTCCAACAGCAATACTGTATTTAGTACTTTTGCATTAGATAAGTGACCTCGGTTTCAAGTATTTCCTTGAAATTGTACAAAAATTACCCTGTTGTTCTGAATTTTACTTGAAATGATTATTTAACAATTAGTCGCCGAAGGCAATGTGAATATCGGCGAACAGTCACTTAGACGAAGTCGAGGTGACTATTCGCCGTTATTCACGTCGCCTGAGGCGACTAATTGTTTTAGTATAATTACCTTGATGATTATTCGAGAAAATAAAAGTATTGATCAATTTTCGACTCCGAAACATCAAAAAATGTGGCTGCCATTTTGAAAACTCCTAGGCTTCAATGCTATAATCACCGCGCGGTGATTACAGCGGGATAAAGCGAATCTCCTAGCCGATCACAGCGCTCTATTTTCGATAATCATCAATGTAATCATACTAAAATGGGTTAGTGTGGGGACAAGTGGCTTATCCAGTTGCTAATGATAGTGGGTACATCAGAGAGGGGTATGCATTGAGAAAATTCCCCAAAGGACTGAAGTACAAGGAACAGAAAAAAGAAAATTATTATAAATGTTTTTCAAAGTTTATGAAGAGAACCAGAAGGAGCTTGAAAAATGTACAACTCCAATAGTTTTTGCAAGTTATGAATTTGATTTACAACTAAAACAAACAAGGTAAAATTGATTTTTATCAACCATTAAAAGAAGTTATTGTCCCTTGAGCCCAATCCCCTCAGCAGTTCTTTCTACGATACTAACCTTGGCTTATTTGGCCTAGAAGGGTATGTGCTGCTGATTTAGGGTGGTGAGCATTTCACCCTTTAGAGTTTTGAACAGGGTGTCTGTTTGGGCAGTGAAGGTTGATGAAGAGCAGTATATAGTTACATTTTTAAAACCACCATTTTTTCCCCAAGTTTTTTCCATGTTTCTAAGTTTAAAAGCTAACTTAATTCTGTATGCTAAATGAAATGAATCAGAATTGTAAAATAACTCTCTTGGCTTAAAAAAGGGTAGGGAAATAAACAATGTGTCCTACTATACCCATAATCTCTCTTTCAGTGCAAGCCCATGGAGGTGATCTCACATTTTAATACCCTTTTACCACTTGTTGTAACAGCAATTAAAGTCAGGGAATGTTTATGGTCTCTGAAAAATGTTCTTGCCTGCCTCAACACAAGTTTCTAACTGTTATTGTTGACTACAAATAATTTTATTATCTTAATAATATGATTTTACATTTTTTTCCAAGGCATCCTATGGTGTTCTTCATATCCAAGTACAAGGCAATTTTTAGGTTGAGAGGGTTTGATTTCATTAACAACATAGAAAATTACATGCAACTGTATGGCAAAAACTGATCACAGTGGTCAAAGGAAAGGCAGAAATAGAAATGTCACATTTTCCTGACCATAATCTTGTTCCAAGGGGTAGTGTAGTTTTTGGAATTTATTTTTCCCTCTTTGTTTGCAGCAAAAGACACTTGAATGAGGACTCAAACTGAAGGCAGTGTAATAACTGCTGTCATGAAAAGAGAATTCCAAACACAAAAAGTAATTACCCTTTCATTTGCCTAAGATTCATTTGATGGAAACTACAGTAAAGTTTAAATTAAATCACACGAAGAACGAAACTTAAACATATGAACATGTGCAAAATCAAGAGAGAATGATCTCTTGGCAAAATTTATTTACTACGAGATTTACGAGATTTGACCATGCCACTCAATCATCCAACGCAACTCTGCCAGGATAAGTTCACAATCAAGGATGTAAAATAAAGAATCTCAATCATCATTTCTTCTTGTCTTAAAGGTGTAGTAAAACCGTAAACAACTCTGACAACTCTTCTACTTGACCACAGCCACCACACTTTTTTTTGAATATCGCGAAGAATTACTTTTAGGCCTTTCACTTGAAAACATAAACTCTTCTACAGACGTATTGGAGGGCTGGCCCTTCTTTTAGTCTTGCGGGTCTATTAAGAGCAGTTGTCTGTAAGATTCGAACTATATTGAAAAGTCGCTGCCACACTATCTCACCGAATTGGCTAAGAATTGGCATGTAGACTTGATTTGGGGTCTTTAATAAGGAATAGGTAACTTTAGGTTCTAATTCCTCATATTTCGGAAATTACCGACACGGCCGGTTTTGGGGTGCTTCGGACCGGCGCCATATTGGTTAATAGAAGATGTTTTTGAGCCTTCAACTACAACCCTGTCTTCAAAGCTTATCTTCCTTTGCCGATACACATTGAAAGAACTATCCCTCTTCATTGTATTTTTAGAAACTACTTCGAAATTGACAACATTTTCGCAACGATCGATTAAACTTTTGGTGGGTATAAGTTATGTACGGCGCTAAGCATTGTGGGTACTTATTAAATATTCATCTTACAAACATGGCTCCTTAGCGTATAACGTACACAACATGGTGTCAGAAGTTTAATCGGAAAATTCTCGCGTGAAAGAAAGCCATCGCGCAAAGAAAACCTTGTATCAAGATCGATAAGAGCCTAACGGATATTCAGAACCGAAATGGGAGGCGTAACAACGGCAAATACACCCAAAATGGATTGGTCCAGTGGCGACTTGCCGGGAGCGTGGCGATCGTTTAAACAGCACTGCGAATTCACCTTCGGCGGCCCTCTCAAAGGCAAGACCGAAGAACAACGGTGCAATTACTTGATGATTTGGATTGGCGATAAGGGCCGTGACATCTATAATACCTGGACTCTCGACGACGAAGCAAAGAAGAAACTACAAACGTATTACGACAAGTTTGAAGCCTACGTAAAGCCAAAATCGAATCATGTCTTCGCACGATACAAATTTCATAACAAAGTACAGCAAGAAGGCGAACCGTTCGACCAGTTCCTCACCGACTTGCAGCTGCTAGTTAAAGATTGCGGATATCAGGATCCAGATGAGATGGTTAGGGACAGAGTAGTAATTGGATGTCGCTCACAGAAGTCAAGAGAAAAGCTGATTCAAGAAGGTTCTGGACTAACCCTCGAACAAGCCGTTGATATCGCTAGAACACAAGAAATATCCAGTGCTCAACTACAGACGATGGCTGGCGAAGATCCCAAAGTTCAAGCTGTAGAAACCAGCTATACGAAGTGGGAAGATCGTTCTAAACGCTCACGTCGAGATAAGGAAAGAAAGTCCACAGAATGTACGAGATGTGGATCGACTCATGGAAAGAGCAGTGTATGCCCAGCACTAGGACGAAAATGTGGCAAGTGTAACAAGCCAAACCATTTCGCAAAAGTTTGCCAAACCAAGTTACCAAAGAACATCCACTTTGTACAGGAAAGTAGCAGTGACGAAGAATTATATGTGGGATGTCTCGACACAGTGAACGCAGTTGACATGAGCGAGTGGTATGAGGAAATTATGATCCATGACAAAGTAGTCAAATTTCAGTTAGACACAGGAGCACGTTGCAATGTGATGTCCCTAACAACCTTCCACAAGCTAGGAATTAAAGCAAAATTTACAAAGTCAGCTGCGCAACTGAAGTCCTACTCTGGTCATGTGATCGATGTCAGAGGAGTCACAACAATGCCATGCCAATATAAAGACAAACTGTACCAAGTAAAGTTTTACATTGTTGACCGCAAAGTGCCAGCAGTACTTAGTGCAGCCACCTGCAAAGAGATGGAACTAGTCAGTCGGATACATACAGTTACATCCACATCTAAGGACCAACAGGCAGATACCACCAGCCCAGTAAGTTCAGTAACTCACACCGAAACAAAGGCCAACCAAACAACCACCAGTGAACCGCACCAGGCAGATACTCCTGACATACTGCAAGAGTATTCTGATTTATTCCAAGGACTTGGTTGTCTTCCTGGAGAACATACAATCAAGATTGACCCAGCGGTCCAACCTGTTGTCCATCCTCCTAGGAAAGTCCCTGAGGCACTCAAAGGCAAGATAAAAGACGAGTTAGATCGCATGGAAGAAGCTGGAGTGATTGTCCGCCAAACTGAGCCGACTGAGTGGGTCAGCAGCATGGTCACGGTTATAAAACCCTCCAAAATTCGTTTCTGCATTGATCCAAGGGATCTAAACCAGGCCATTAAACGTGAACACTATCCAATGAAAACTATTGAAGAAGTTGTGGCAGAAATTCCTGGAGCAAAGGTGTTCTCAACCTTAGATGCCAGGTCAGGATTTTGGCAAATCAAGTTAGATGAAGCCAGCTCCAAGCTCTGCACCTTCAATTCTCCATTTGGCAGATATCGATTTACTAGACTCCCCTTCGGGATAAAATCAGCACCTGAAGTGTTTCAGAAGTCCATGTCCAACCTGTTTGAAGATATTAAAGGAGCCAAACCCATAGTAGATGACATACTAGTCTGTGGACGAGATGTTAAAGAACATGATGCACGACTCCGACAAGTCCTAGACAGATCTCGTGAGGCAAACCTCAAACTCAACCCTGAGAAATGCCACATCAGAAAAGAAGCTGTACCCTACATAGGTCACGTACTCACAAAGGATGGGCTCATAGCAGATCCAGAAAAAATCCGTGCGGTACAGGAAATGCGACAACCACAGAATGCAAAGGAACTGAGAAAATTTCTAGGATTCATGCAGTACTTAGCCAAATTCATGCCAAATATGGCTGATGTGAACTCCCCACTCAGACAGCTATTAGAAAAAGAGGTTGAGTGGCACTGGGAAAAGGAGCAGGAGGAAAGCTTTCAGAAGCTCAAGTTGATGGCTTCTAGTACACCTGTACTTGGTTATTATGACCCTGATAAACCAGTCACACTGTCGGTGGATGCCAGTTCCAAGGGACTCGGTGCTGTGGTTCTGCAGGAAGACAAGCCAATCGCTTATGCATCCAGAGCACTAACATCCACCCAGGAAAAATATGCGCAAATAGAAAAAGAAACCCTGGCTATTGTTTACGGCGCGCAGAAATTCCACCAATATCTCTATGGCAAGCAAGTTATGGTCCAGTCAGACCACAAGCCTCTCGAAGTCATTCTGAACAAACCATTACACCAAGCACCACTTCGCCTACAAAAGATGATGTTGTCCCTACAACGATATGATCTAAAAGTCAAGTTCAAGCCAGGAGCAGAAATGAACTTAGCTGATGCCTTAAGCAGAGCATTCCTCCCTGAAACAAAGGAAACACTAGTGCCAGATCTAGAGGTCAATGAAGTGAATTTGACAGCACACTTACCTATTTCACCTGAAAGGTACCTGGAATTGCAGAAAGCTACAGCTAATGATTCCGTCATGCACGTGCTTCAAGATGTAGTGCTGGAAGGGTGGCCAGACAAGAGGGCAGATGTTCCACTAGAGATCAGACAGTACTGGACGTTCAGAGAAGAGATCTCTTGTATTGATGGCCTACTATTCAAAGGACAAAAGCTCATTGTTCCACAGGCACTAAGAGCTCAGCTGCTGGAGAAGATACACGAGTCACACCAAGGGATAGTCAAGAGCAAACAACGTGCTCGAGATTTACTGTTCTGGCCAGGAATGATGACCCAAATAGAAGAACAGGTAGCCAAGTGTTTCAAGTGTAGCCAGTACCAGACTGCACATGCCAAAGAGCCAATGATCATCACTGAAACACCAGAGAGACCCTGGTCAAAGATAGCAGCAGACCTCTTTGAGTACCAAGGAAATAGTTATCTATTGTGCGTAGACTACTATTCCAAGTGGATCGAAGTCGACAAACTGGATGACCTCATCAGCAGGAACACCATAAGTTACCTCAAGAGCCAGTTCTCAAGACATGGAATACCAGACCAATTGATAACTGACAATGGTTCACAGTTTACAAGTTCAGAATTCAATGCATTTACTAAGTGTTATGGGTTTGATCACACCACATCTAGCCCGCATTATCCTCAAGCAAACGGCGAGGTGGAAAGAGCAGTCCAGACAGTGAAAACTCTGCTCAAGAAAGGTGCAGACCCATATCAAGCTCTTCTGAACTATCGAAACACACCACTAGAGAGAATTAATTTATCTCCAGCACAATTTTTGATGGGACGGAGACTTAAGACAACACTACCAACCACTGCAGCCCTACTCAGACCACAGAGTGCCAGAGAAATAAAACACATGCTGGAGAAAATGAAAGAGAAGGAAAAACAGCAATACGACAGGCACTGTGGCAGAGAGTTGCATCACTACACACGGGTGATGTTATCAGAATGCAACATGGCAAACAATGGAAAGCAGCAACAGTCCTGTACAAACACAGCTCACCCAGGTCTTATGTTATACAGGCACCTGATGGCACCAAGTATCGCAGAAATAGGAGGCACTTACATGTCACGAGGGCTCCAGCCACTATCGCATCAGAAGACACAGCAGCGTTAGATAAGCGACTGGCCGTCCAGCCGATGGATAGTACCAGCTCTCTAGTAACTAACACCAGTGCAAACAATAACAAGGTATCTCAAACCAGAACAATGGAAGAATCGAGGAATGACCTAGCTGCACCTTTAGAACCACCTGTAATGACCCAATCGGAGGCAGAGGTAGTCAAGACCAGATCAGGACGAACTGTGAAAACCCCTATTCATCTCTGTGACTTCAAACTGTAGATACTCTATTGTGGTAGTTGCTCAAGTTAAGGACTGTTTCATTGTTGATATATTGTTCAAACTGTGGATCTTCTATTTTGTTATTTGCTCAAATTGAGGACTGTTTTAAGTTTGAACAGTGGACATGTTCTCGTGTCAGAAACTTTATTGTTGATATTTTGTTTAAGAACTTGTTATGTTCACACCAGTATTATCAACTTCTCGACTGCTAATAAGAAAAGGAGAGATGTTATGTACGGCGCTAAGCATTGTGGGTATTTATTAAATATTCATCTTACAAACATGGCTCCTTAGTGTATAACGTACACAACAGTATATATTTTGAATTTTTTACACCCGTAAAATTAACAGAAATTCAAAGGTGTATATCTCTCTTGCCACATCGCTTTGAAGGTTGCCACTCAACCTGAATACTCATCGTTTGTAGTTAAATCTAGTTCGTTAATAAAAAAATTGGGCAAATTTAATGGAGCAGAAACAAAAGTAATGAATGGAAGAGTGTTCTAGCGACTTTGCCAATGAGCTTTACACCGATTACTCGCCAGGTGTTGTCAAAATCACAATCGATCATAGAAATTCTGTCACTAAATCTGAGTGGTCTATACAACAAAATTAGCCTCTGTAATATAAGCGATAGCTCTGCTGCTAAAAACAGTATAAAAAGTCAGATTGTATGAGGAAAAGGAAAATGAATTTATTACATTTATGCTACGACGCGTAAGTAAAATGCAGCCATCACAGTCAAACTGGAATTTTCCTGATTTTCCTCCAGTTCCTTTATCGAAAACAGAGCTTTTAAAATTAACTATAATAATGAAAATTGAAATGTATTACCTTACTCGACGACAAAGATGCCAATTTCCACCTTGATCGAAAAAGAGTAATATTTTCCCACGCATATCGCGGGTCAATCGTCACGTTCCTTGCATGGCGTTACAACTCATGTGAAAACCGCCTGGTTTCAAACAACTGAACTGAAGAATCCGTGAAAATCGTAGCCAGGCAATAAATAATGGCATTGATATAAGTTATCATTATTAGTGAGCGAGGATGCGATGATAGTTCCAGCTACATGTATTTACAGCGTTTGAAGATTCAGTCAAACTCATGAGACATGAGCCCTTGAAATAAACATTATTACTTTCGGTTTTGCAAATTGGGCGTAGCAAAGTAATAAATAGACTCATTCTGTCTTGTACACCATTAACAGCAGTTTCAGCTATTTTGCTTCAATCACGCAACTCGTTTTGAGGAGATTCTTGGTCTTTCCATAAAGTGTTTTGTGATAAACAGGAAAATTGGTTTGCAAGAGGTTGAGAAGAATGAGGGGTGATCACAGGAGATAAGAAAAGTCCCCAGTCACCCCACCGAGGGGCTTCAAAACTGTGCACAAATGCCCCACCCTAGGGACAATTCCAGACTTTAGTTTTCTTGAAAAAGCTTAAAATCGCTAGTCCATGTATGGATAACTCAAGAGAGTCCTAATTCTAAATAAAGGAAACAGCAAAGAAAATTCAGTTAGCGACCAGAGTGTTTATCCGATATCGCGAATAGTAAGGGTGTTCTTTCACGGAGTGACTGAAGATGTGTCTGCAGTTTAATGTAAAATAATTCACCATGCTCACGGACCTTTCGACAATATAAGTGTACCGATTGATAATATCAGTGGTAAAAAACGAACGCTTTTTACTGTAGGACGATGACGTCATCATACAAAAGGCATCCTCATTTTCTAACGGTCAAAAACTAATTTTCTCTGCTCGTAAACTCAAAGCGCCTCTGAAGACAAGTAGTAGTAATGTGCTTGTTAGTAAGACGTCCACCAAGCTGTGCCCATCGTACATAACCTATTGCATTTTCCATGTTAAAGGTGCGGCGCTTATTAGGGAGCGGCGCTTATTTCAACTACGGGTAAAAACACTAAGGGGAATATAGAGAGAACTCAGACTTCGGCAAGAAAAAGGACAAATATGCACATCTCGAACTGCTATACGAACCTGGTTTCGAAAGTTCCCGTACATTAAAACTTTAGAACTCACTAGTAGGTCGTGGTCTTGTTTGTCAAGCGATGTGGTTTTGGTATCTTTTTATATCAAGCGCCGTAACAAAGGTAGGACGTTTATTTGTATATGAAATTAGCGCTACGGCGCCTATTCCGTAGCGGCGTTTATTCGAGAAGCAGTGCTTAATCGATCATTTACGGTAACTGCTTGGAAAAAAAAGAAGAAATGAAAGATATATTCTGTCACTTGGGAAGATAACCTTGATTTCATAGGTTCGTTGGTGTCAAACAGGTAACGTAGTGCTTTCGTCATTTGAAAAATTGGAAATTTTTGCTCTATTTTCCCTTGGCTTGGTGCCTTAGTGGTATATGCTTCTTTGGTCTTTATGTGAGCTCGGCTGAATTCATTATAGCTTTTCTTTCAAATATATACTAGAAAAAAAAACGTTGCTCAGTTTCTATTTTTAGAGCACTGTCCAGTCAATAAGTTTTTTTTAGTCAGGGAGAAGATAGTTTTTTGTTAACCTTTATAGATTTTTTACGCATGTACGGGCCTGAGGAAATGTTACCTGAAAAGAAGCTACGATCCTAACTTTCTACCTTCGAGTCTCGACCTTTTCCCTAGCCATACGTTTTTCCCTCGAGGAATTTTTCTTTGTTTTACATAATGATTTATCTTGCATGCTTATCCTGCGATTTTTAAGGCTTAGTCCTGTGCCGTATTCTGATGAGATCTACTTTATGTCGCTTTCCCCGATCTAACAGCTCCTCACTGAACAAAAACGGTTTTAATTGTGTTTATTCAGGGAACTAGCTAATATTTTTCCAGCGGTACGCACGTTGTTCCCAATTCCCCATAGTCCCTGTCTTAAGCGCTTTCATGTGCATTGGTTAAATTTTCTATTCATAAGCCTACTATGGTTGTAATGGCGCGCGCATTCTGGCGTCATTTATCCTTAAAAAATTAGTTTATTGAAGAAAGGCTGAAGTAAAGGTGTCATGAGGCGTTTGTGTTTTTATGAACTATTTGACGCGGTCCTCTTTTTACGGATTATGTCCGTTGGTGAAACTGCTACTTGGGTTTTCTTGGATTGAAAAGGGCGGGCTCTTTCTAAACGCTGCCGTTGTTTATGGGACCTTAGTATTCGGAACAGAATCAGTCGATGGCAAACAACGAAAATACTTTTATGTGGTAAGTTACAGTGATGAACTTTGCCTTGAGATGGCCATTTTTTGTTTGTACCTTCAGTGTTGATCCGAAAATTTTTTGTTATGGATGGGAGAGGGAGGGGGGGGGGGGGCAGAGATCAGAACATGCACCACGTGTTGTTGACGAGACATTAAAGATATGGAAACTGTTAAACAGTCTTCTATATACAAATCAGAATAGTTGCAAATGCTTAAGGGAGGCCCTAACTATACAATGATTAGAAGGGCAATATTTGGAAAGGTGCATGGTCATGGAGTTTAGGAGATTTGACTAAGCAGCCAATTTCCCGCCAAACATACTGGCGAGGAGTGGCGCCAAAATTGTGTTCGCTCGCCCCGGGCTGGCTCCACTTTTAGGATACGGTCATAGAGTTCAATATAAACAATGAGTTCATCATCTATATAGCCTGCTCGCCCCAAGGTGATTGCATTTTGCTTTTCAGAGACCCATCAGTTACTTTTTGACCCTCTCCGGAATCAGAATTTATGTCCGTGTAGTGTAATACTGGTGGTGAGGTCAGTCTACAAGCCGAGTCGTGAAAAACACCAACACTTTAGCCTTTACGTTCAAAACATTTCTGGCTATCGGGAAAAAAAAAAGAAGGAGCTTAATATACCAAAATAAAATTTCATTTCAAATTTCAATTTGTGACCGTTCAAAAATTATTGTGAATCAGACTGAGTGAAAGTTCACTCAAATAGGGGGGCGAGGGGGTGGGGAAAGGAATTCTTAACAGTTCTAGTTTGCTAGAAAATTAAAAGGTACGAGAAAAAACTGGGCGAAATGCAGAATACACGCAAGAAGGAGAAAGAGAATAAAAAAAACTTTCTGTTCAAAGTCGGGTGAAACGTTTAATAGCGTCAAGAAGACTGAATTGGATTAAGGTTGTTCATTTCACTTCCGTTCCAGCGTGCAGTTGCGCTTTGACCTCCTAAAAATAGCTTCGTTTCCCACCGATCATTCCATGTCATATTTTTCGGACTTTTATTCAGTAATGACGGTACGATCACGTAATTTGACTTGATGAGTTCTTTAACTTCATTTCATGGACTAGTTTTATATCTTACGCCGGAAAGATCTGCCAAATGTGCATAGAAGCAAAGGTAGGTTCCTGTTTACACGTGTAATATCGAATAACATATAATTCGCGTAAAGCCGCAGTGCACGGTTTGTTTTTCTAGCCTTTTGATAAAAATTGACAAAGTTTACGTTATCTTTGCCTGAGAAAATATGTAAGTTGTAGCTTTATACAGCGAAATACTACAGAGAAAATTGTAACTGTGCACACGAGCGGCTCCCGATTGGACTGGCAAATCGAAGAGCGAACTTGAGCTAGTACTGTGTGTAACAAAATGTATAATTTTCATTTTAGCGCATATTTCAAGCTCTTCGCAAGATCAGAAACAAAAGATCGTCTTTTTACATTACAAGTGAAGGTTTTTTAAGCGATAGATAGGCTTTAAGAGGCACGATCAATTTTTAAGAATTTTCTTTTCAAATATTCAACGAATTTCGTTTGGGAGTTTTAGCGGCCAAATGGCTGAACCATTGCGCATTCATGCAATTATAGTTCTGCTACATTACATTTGCCCAATTATTTTATTCTGCAGTCTAACTTATCTATAAACAAACTATGTTTAAAAGTAGGTTGAGTTTGATCGTCCGGGTTAACGTAGTCCTGAATAGGACTGTTGTCGTTGACAGTGACTGACGTTTCGACAACCTTTGCGGTAGTCATCTTCAGAGTCAAAGTGAGTTGTATCACGTCAGTAGATGGTATTATATACTCTGGTTGGTCAATAAAGTCAAGATGTTATTGGTCGTCTGTCAGTGAAGCTGCGATGTCATTGGCTATGAAGACTCGTAATCAGTAATTGGCGCGTTTCGATCCGTCTATTGTCACAGTTAAGCAGTCGTCTATTGTTAGTCAAATTGTCAGTTCTCCAGTCGATCTCTCGTAGTTAGTTTCGCTTCATCCCGTCAATAAGTCGTTTGTACGGCGCTGGTAACTGTTGGCTACGATTCAGTGGCGTCTGTTCTAAGTTAGTGAACCAGCTTTCCAAAGTAAGACGTTGATGGTAGTCTGTAGAATACGTTATACATGTCGCAGAGTCCCAGTCAATTTGATGTTTCGTCTGTAAATGATGCTCAGCAATGTGATTGTTGACGTCACCATTCCTCGTTGCTCGTTTGTGTTCGGTCAGTCGCGTGCTAAGGTTTCTGCCGGTTTCACCAATGTAAGAAGCCTGGCAGTCGCAGCATTTGATCTTGTATACTGCTCCCTGTCTGTCCTCCGGTTTGTCTTTGTCCTTGACATTAGTAAGCAGGCGTCGTAAAGTGGTTATGGGTTTGTGTGCAACACGTATATTGTAAGGTTGTAATATACGTGCAATAGTTTCAGAGGTACCTCTGATGTACGGTACAGTAGCTGTCGTAACAGGGCCAGAGTTGACGTTCGTCTGAGTGTCAGTGTTGCTGTGGTTGTTCCGTCTAACAAAGTCCGTGTTGTAATTGTTCTTACTAAAAACGTTGTAAAGATAATCAGTCTCGTCTTGTAGGCTGTTAGGTGAATCGCAAACTAGTTGCGCTCGCCTCGTCAAAGTCCGGATAGTAGTAGCCTTGTGAGAGGTCGGGTTGTACGAAGACTGGTCTAGTAATCGGTCGGTATGTGTCGGTTTTCTGTAAACAGTCTTTTGTAGTTTGTTGTTGTTGCGAGTGACCAAGCAGTCTAGGAAAGGTATCTTACCATTTTCTTCGATCTCCTTGGTGAACTGTATGTCCGCGTTCTGTCTGTTAAGGTGTTCGTGGAAATCGTCGATTCCGTCTTTGTGTACGGCGGTGAATGTGTCGTCAACGTAACGTAACCAGATGGGTATAGTTCGCGTGTAGGTAGCTAGGGCTTGTTCCTCGATGTTTTGCATGACAATTTCTGCTACAACAACAGAAACTGGAGAGCCCATAGCTGTACCGTGTAACTGTTTGTAGTGTTTCCCGTTGTACTGAAAATACGTCGAAGTTAAACAGAGGTTTAGTAGGTCCATGATGTCGTCTGTAGGTAGTGGTAGTTCAGCAGTAGAGTTCTTAATAGCGTTCTCAGTACAGTCTAGAGCCAATTGAAGTGGAATACTGGTGAACAGTGATTTCACGTCAAAGGACACTAGTTTGTGGTCGTCCGGTATCTGTATCGTCTTAATGGCGTCAATAAAGTTCTCAGTAGACTGTAGTTTATGTCTAGATTCCTCCGTCAGTGGTTTCAGTACGTTAGTTAAGTATTTAGACAGTTGGTAGGTCGGGGACCTACAGAAAGAAACTATGGGCCGCATAGGTATGTTCGGTTTATGTAGTTTTGGTAGTCCATACAGCTTGGGTGGCTGCGGAACACTACACCTCAGTCTGTTGTAGCGTCGAAAGTCGATCTTGTCGGTTTTCTTCAGTGTAAGCAGTTTGTTGTTAAGTTTGCGTTGCAGTGCGGGTGTCGGGTCTCGTTTGAGTACTTCGTAGGTCTGTTTGTCGTTAACAAGCGAGTCCATTTTGTCGTTGTAGCTTGTCTTGTCCATAACAACAGTCACTCGTCCTTTGTCTGCGGGCAGTATGACTATGTTCTGGTCTGTTTTCAGTCGTTTAAGAGCTCTCTGTTCGTCAGTAGTCAAGTTACTGTTTGGTAATGAGGCTGATTGTAAGGTAGAGGTCACTCTACTTCTGATGTTATCCTTGGTCGATTCTGATAGCTCGTGTTGGCGAGACAGAACGGCCTCAACGCTAGATACAATAGCCTCCGTAGGTATTTGTTTCGGCGTCACTGAGTGTTTAAGTCCGTAAGAAAGTACTTGTGTTTCGGTCTCGTCTAAGGGACGGGAAGAGATATTCCTGACCCAGTTTTCGTCGGGTTTACGTCGTTTAGCGTTTTTTGTGTCTTGCAGTCGTGTCAGTTTTAGTTTCGTTTTCGCGCGGTGCTGTTCAGTTGTCTTGTCAGCGCGTTTGTCCGCAATAGTCTGTATAGTACTAAGTAAGCTAGTCGGTAAAAGTTGTTTGAGTTTGTCAAGTCGATGTTGTAGTTTGTTGTTGTAGTAGCTGAGTCTTCTGTGACAGTCGTTTATCCGCGCTCGGATCAATCGTCGACAGGTGGCCTTGACGATTTGAATGGCCTCTTGTGTGTTCAACGGGGACTTAAGTCTAAGTCCTCTCGGAACAAGGCCGAGATCTTTGCAGCGATGGTTGAACCAGAGTTGTTGTCGTATTCGTCTGACGTTACTTGCGTAACTGATGTAGTCGTTAGCAAGTCGTTCGCTCTGTCGTCCAAGTGAACGTAAAACTGTGAAAGGTTTGAACCCAGGAGTCATTTCAAAAGTAGGTTGAGTTTGATCGTCCGGGTTAACGTAGTCCTGAATAGGACTGTTGTCGTTGACAGTGACTGACGTTTCGACAACCTGTGCGGTAGTCATCTTCAGAGTCAAAGTGAGTTGTATCACGTCAGTAGATGGTATTATATACTCTGGTATATAATACCAGAGTATATAATACCATCTACTGACGTGATACAACTCACTTTGACTCTGAAGATGACTACCGCACAGGTTGTCGAAACGTCAGTCACTGTCAACGACAACAGTCCTATTCAGGACTACGTTGACCCGGACGATCAAACTCAACCTACTTTTGAAATGACTCCTGGGTTCAAACCTTTCACAAACTATGTTTAGTTAAAATGGCTTAGTCTAAATCGATGTGGCATGGGTGATACTGATCTTCCAATTTCTACCAAATTTGTGTACCTTTTAAGTACCGAAAAAGTGCCGTGAGAAGCTATAGCCGTTCGTAGCTCAGGCTTAACCATTTTCAGATAAGAGTAGGTAAATGAAAGGAGGAAGGATAGTTCTTTGTGACTGTATGAGTCACGATTAAGTTATTTCAATGATAAGGCTAGAATTAATTATAGCAAACCTCTTTCAGTTCACCAACATGGCGGCCCCTCGAGGCCTCGTCAAAACTGTCATTCCTGTATCTTTGAAACCAAAGAGAATTCGAACCTTAGAATATGCATTCAGTATTTAGGACACCATTCTAAGACTACATGCTAAAAATCAGCCAAATCGATGAGGTACCGTGTCAGGCCGAAGTTCGAATTTTACAGACAATCACTCTTAAAACAGAAAGGAAAACAGGCCTTCGCATCATTCACCGTAGGTGCGGATGGCATCAGATCATCCATGTAACAGTGTTCTAGAACTGCATTAGCTCCCAAGGGGTAAGTCTCCTTGTGAAGTCTGGCATGATGTTGCCAGGCAAACTGTACACAGAATGGGCAGTAACACCCTCCAAAATAAACCTCTTAAACTCGTAAACCTTTGGTGTATTCCCACTGTCCAAGTTCCTGTATAACTCGGAATCTGTGCAGAGCCCTGTCCTGTGGTCTAAGAAGTATTTGTTGATACATTTGGCTCACATCACCAGCCAACGCAACTGGCTCTTTTCTGAACTTAACTAAAACATCCACAATGTCACTTTGCAACTTAGTAGGACCCGGTAGTGATTCACTGTTCAAACTCTTTCCCTCTTGCTGAGCTGAGCCGTCGAAAACAACCCGAACTTTGGTTGTGGCCTTCTCTGGCCTTACCACAAGGAAATGTGGAAGGAACCATTCTGATGGTGGTCTCGGCTCATCCTCTGGAACTTCTCTGATATATTCTTTACTCAAGTAGTCATCAACGACTGATTGGTAAGCCTGTGCCAGCTTCCCGTCTTGCACTAACGTCTTCTCAACTGTGTGAAGGCGTTTCTCTGCCATCTGTCGGTTTGGTGGTACTTCTGGTCTTTCATGTTTCCAAGGCACAGCAACTTCATATCTCTGACCATCAAACCTGATCGATTCTTTCACTTTATCAAAGGCTAGTTTCTCTTCGGGGGAAAGTGGCTGCTCCACCTGCGGTTTGATTCCAATAGCTTCAAGGCTCCAAATTGTTCAGATCTCCACCACCACACTCTGACTGCTGTAGGCGATAGGTGTTCAGGTAACCAGTGTTACTTGTTCCAAGTCCCTCAGATGTACCAATGGTACCAATTGCTGTCCACCCCAATGGACACAGTCTGGCACTAGGTTCATTGTCGCCTCCACGAACCTCTTTCATAGGAAACAGCAGGTTGTAATAGTCTGAACCAATAAGAACGTCAATTTTACTCCTTTTTCCAAGCTTAGGAAAAGGAATTTCCCTCAAATGATTCCACTGGTCTTTGATTTGCAGCCAGTTGGTGGGTTTCATCCCACCACAGATGTTATTAGATGTTCTCGCTACAATTACTGTATCCACCCGACCATCCAGACTCTCCAAGCCAATCTCCATGGTTGCTGACCTTAAATGGACCTTCTGTCTATTAGCAACGTTAATAATTACTTTTTCCTTCCTACCATCCAACCCAGTTCCTCTACCACATCCTCATTAACATACAACGTATCATTGCCTTCGTCCAAGAAACAATTAACTTGCAAGCGTCTCTCCTCATGTTTCAGAATAACAGGAACAGTACGCAAGGCAATACTTCTCTGTGCATGTTCTTGCACTGTTTCATATGTACTGGACTTGTTTTCCTCTGCCACAGGTGTGTCAGTCTTCCCCTCCATGGACCGAGAAGCTACTTTCTCCTCGTGAAGTAACCGATGGTGTCTGTCCTTGCATCTGTCAATTCCACACTCTCTGTTCCTAGTCACCAAGGTGCCCTTTCCCCAAGCAACGGTAACACAGTCCAAGTTTCTTCGCCGTCTCTCACTTCTTTCTATGTTCCATTCCCTTGAACATATCACATTTCCAAATTGGGTGTTTTTGGTTGCACACTTTACAGGGACGATCACGTTTCTCTTCTGTGCTTCCGAAATAAGACTTAGTTGAGCTCTTTCCTCGTATACTTCCAACACTGGACAAACCATGCTTAATTTCTGATGCTTGTACCTGGTACTCAGCTTCCTCAGCAACCCAGCGACGCAGCTCTTCAAGAGACTCCATTGGCTAAGTAGAGCTTGAGGAAGTTTCTGCAGCACAATTGCATACAATGTTCCTCCGTCCAGGTCAGCAAACTTTTTATTTTCCTTTAAAGAAACTACAGTCCTCTCCACTATGTCCGCAAATCTTTCTAGCTCTCTTGGGTTATCAGTGTTTATTGGCCTCATCTTAAGTAACTCATCGATATGGGCTTGAACCTGACCTGTCGCCTGTTTCCCCCATATTTTCGATTCAACCTTGCTTTAGCCGCTTCGTACGCATGATCCGAGTAACCTAGTCCTTTCACCGTTTCGGCCGCCTCTCCTTCTAAACAACTTTCGAGCCGCAACATCTTAAACTGAGCTGACAAAATTTGTTTCATCCACATAACTGGAAAACGCTGCCCACCACGACTGTTATTCTTTCTTGTCGCCCGACAACTTTGGGATTCGAATCCGCTCGAGCTGTTTGTTTGCATTGACCACGTGACCATCTTTGCCATGTGCGCTATCAACTTGTGTTATTTCCTTCGCTTTCCTTGATGTTACTTTGCGATTAGAAAAGCCGAGCTTCCTTTGTCTCGTTGTCCAAACGATCTATCATTTTATCCGCTTCATCACCTGTTGAAGCTGTCAAAGGTGCAAGCTTATTTTCCCCGTACAAGGTTTGAAGCGAGTCTAACAGCTCAAACAATTCATTCCGTAGCTTGTCGATGTCCTGCACTCTTCCCGTGACATTTTCCTTGTTTGGCGTTTTCGTCGATAATTCCGCCGCTAATTCGTTCAGAAGCTTTGTAATACTTGTCTTGAGGGTTCTTTTTTCCTTCTTTAACTCTTCTATTTTTCCATCCATAATTCCTCCAGCTTTAGTTCTCGATGGACTTCCCGCCAAATGTTTCCAAGTTCGAACGAGTCCCTTGCAAATTCCACAATACTGGTTCCAATTAGTCCAATTAATACACCAATGCGAATATCCGGTTTCCGAAGGACCAAAATGTAGATTCTGTTCTAAGACTGTAACCTCTACAAGTCTCGAGCCAAGTTCCATATACAAGAGTCCGAGGTCAAGTGCGTCGCATGACATAAAACACGTGATAATTGCCAGGACGTACATAATGTAACACAACTCGTCTCTAACAACTTGACTGAATTAATTCTATTAAAAACTGCGATTTCTCCAATTTTTCGCAATTTTTGGAGAAATCGCAGAAATTGCAGAAATCGCAGTTTTTGCTGGGCACCCTTGTACCTCCTCTAACACTTGTCTTAATTAATTTTAGCCGAAACTGCGATTTCTCCAATTTTTCGCAATTTTTGGAGAAATCAAAGAAATTGCAGAAATCGCAGTTTTTGCTGTACACCGTTTTACCTCCTTTATCGCTTGAATGTAGTAATTTTAGCAAAAACTACGACTTCTCCAATTTTTCGCAATTTTTGCTACTGCTTGAAGACTTGGACATATAATGTAGCCTTTCAGGTCAGTACTGAACTGAAGGTATACGAAATAGCTGTCATTCTGTTTATATAACAATGTGAAATTATGAAAACAACATTGAACATTGTTAAGGGATTTCTTTTTTATAATTAAAGGAAAATTGAGTCAAAATTAGCAAAGTAATGTTGCTTGCCAGGTGTACTTTCTTCATATAGTCTTCACAGAAGACCGACGTGAGCGTCTCCCTCTCCCAAAATATAACGCAAGGCCTGCATGAGCGCAATTGCTCAGTCAGTACTCACAGCATTGCTGAGAAACAACGAACATGTCGTCTATAGTGCAAATTGGGCCAACTTGTTATAGTTATGCTCTTCACGTGCAGCGTCCAAAACGTGGCTGCGAAATGCTTGTTTTACCTTTCTTTACATATATTATTTGGGAAAGGTTTGCATACTCAAACCCAATGGCCTGTGCGACAATACGCTCGAAGTTTCAGAGTTCCTCCTGCATGTTTTAAGTGTATAAATAGCTGCACGATCTACAGTTGTTCTTAAAGCAATCTGTACAAAATTTTTTATTGTATAATTACTGCTCGAATTCATCATATCACTGGCAATTACGTGGTTTGGAAAAGTGCTTTCTTGATTCTGTTTCACGCTTAGTATTTTGGCATCATTCCTAGATCTTCAGCTACGAAACTCCGCGTGCGATTGCCGGAGAGGGGAAATTCATTCGAAACTTAGCTCAGATGACGCTCGAGTAATAAAGAAGAAAAGTCAATAATAAACTTCAGAAAAAAGCATTTGATTCTTCGCAATGTGGCTATAAAAGGAAAGCTATCCACTTCCAGACGTATTCAGTGCCACGACAGCACAAGTCAACACAAACGAGATGAAAAATTAGATTCTCGTGTACATAAATTTCACCGTTCCTCTATGTTTTCAGGGAGCTATCTTGTGGTTGTGCTGGGGTAAGGGGAGATGGGGTTAGGGGAGGGGGGGGGAGGGTTGGGTAGATGGAGCGCATGTATAATCTTCTCCCGAAATTCAACCTGTTGTAAATTGATCTATCTTCGCCAGTCAGCAGTCCAAGTCATATTCCAAGAGTACACTTCCATCAAAGATCATTTGAGGGAGTGAGTGGACTGGCCTGAAGTCTTCATATTCAGCTAACGTCAAGTCAAAGAGCAGATTAATTGCGTTGGCGAATTCCAACGATCCGACGTTTCAGGTGTTAACCATTTTTGGTTCTGATTATTCTTTTCTAGTTGATCAGGATAGTCAAACAAGCTTGCAAGGTTAGGCAATGAGTGCTTTCTATTAGTCTGCTAAAATCCATGACATGAGGGCTTTATCACCTTGAAAGTAACGCCGAGAGCCAATTAAAAGCCTACTTTTAACGATTTAACAACTTTGGTACAGTAGTAGAAAGAGTTAAAACTACGTTTACGTTTACGGCCGGCTTTAATAGTTTTAACTTTGAACTTGTATTCTTTTGCTCTAGTCCACTTAAATCACTCCAACACGAAATAAGAAGTACGTCTCTTTTTCAAAGCAAATGCAAAACTTTTCATATTAGCATACAAACATCTGAAAGCAATAGGCGAAATATCACCCTTTTTCCAACAAATATAAGAATTAGATATATTTTTGACGGCAAATGCAAATCTTTAGCACACAAACAAATGGCTAAGAGAATAGGCAAAAATATAATTTTTTTATTTCCGTTGGCCGTTTGTCGTTTGTCGTAAACATGGTACTAAATCCATCTAGATCTGCATAATACAAACTGTATAAGAGTCTCAGATTGACGGATTGCGTATTTTTAACTACGCAAAGAACCAACGTGGGCATATTATTTTTTTGCGAAGGAAAGCTCTTCGTTAGCCATCCAGCACGCAGTTTAATTTTGATACTTAGTTCAAAGCTAGGCATTTTTAGTATTTGGTTATTTCACTTATAACTGTTCTGACTCTTTCTTTGTTAAAATTATTCGTGAATGGAATGACCTGCCCGCCAATGTTGTTGAGATAGGAAATTTAAGACCTTTTAAAATAGCTCTTAAATCATACATGCGTATTTCTTAAGTTTTTATCTATCTTAGATCTTAGATTTTATTCATAAGCATATATTTTTAATTTTTATTTTTGGAAGTTTATTTACATAGGGTCAACCTCTTAAACTTCCTTTTTAGGGTATTATTTGTATCGTTTATTTCTTATGATACCTTAAATAAAGTTTGTATGTATGTAGACTTCTATGTATGTATGTATCAGGTAAACTTTCAGAGTTTAAAGGGGTTGATATAATATTGTTTAAAAGGGCAGATTAGGACACATCACTCAGTAACCAAGCGTTATTTCCACTAAAGAATACTTGAAGTTTGTTGCCAGTTATAAATTCTGCTACTAGAATAAAGTTAAAATCCAGCCAAGATACTGACCAAGAGCTTCCTTCTCAACCTGCGGTGAAATAACAGAAATTAACATGAAGGCAACGATTTTTCTTTGTTTCTTGTTCCTTATCTAGTTGGCATCAATATTAATGTGAATGGATAGCTTCTTTGGCTCTAGGGGACTATGGGATGAATTGTGGCCACCAGCGTCGTTGTTTCGCCAATTAACCTTAACTAAAGGAACGTTGGCGAAGTCAGTAAGCGAACGAAACACGACTGCGCTCCTCTTCGCGCGCTGTTTCAAGAGAGTTAATTCACCAGGCACCAAACTACATTGTATGGCGACTGCTGCATTTAATCAGAGTTCTCTACGAGAAGAAAGACCTTACATCACTCATAAAAACGCATTGGGGTGGTTCTGCCTACTTCAAAACTTGCATTCACGGTATTGTTAGAGTTCAGGGAAGAATCTCGCAAATTTATGGCTTGCTGTGTTTGGTTTGCCGGATATTGTCGTAAAACGTGCAGCGGCTACTTTCTCTGAGGTGGATTTCCCCTCTCTTTCCTCCCTCTCTGTTTTTAGCTCGCGAGATTAGCAACCTGTATTATCAAATAAATAAACTTATTGAGGCCAAGGAAGCCCAGATATAAGACGAGCTATTCCAGAAAAGGTAAGGAAACATCCGACATCTTGATTTAAAGAAAGAAAGAAACCGAGAGGGGGGAAAGGGAGCGAAAATTTACGTTAACACTCTTCCAGGTGATCTGTGACGTCATTGCGGGGGCCTGGGGAAAGAAATTTTAATGCCGTATCCCATAAACCAACGCGCGCACCAATTCAATTCAATTCAATCTGTTCCCGTCAGCTTTGGTTTATGGGATACGGCATTAAAATTTCTTTCCCCAGGCCCCCGCAATGACGTCACAGATCACCTGGTTAAAACAGTGAGCTAAGAGGCACGGACTTGTGTTTCGCTGAATTATAGTGAAGTCCGGGATATAGGAAGACCCTTACCGGAAGTTAATTGCGTAACAGAGCCTCTTTAACTTGGATGCTCTTTGAGTTCAACATACCCATCGTTACCGGTAATTTTGTTGTTTACTTTTATTTTTGTTTATTTTAATTTTTTTTTGTTTGCTTGTTTTGCAACGTCTTAACGTTTATTTTTATCATTTGCTGCCCGTTCAAGGTTTGCCGTCTTAAACAGGAATACTGGACGCAATTTATGGACTTTATTCTTGCTTATCTTGCCTCAGTCTTTTCTCATACGGAAGGAACAGTCTGTAATTGCCAAGAATCTAAGGGCGCGTTTTACTCGGAGTCTTAAAAATTACAGGGATAGCGCTGTGCGAAGCGATAGGCAAATCGAACTCCACGTGACATGTAATTTCCGGTTAATTTATAGATTTAGCCACGGCTAAAAGCGAAGGTCCTGTTAACTCGAATTTATGATTTAAAATCAAACAATTAAACTTGTATTCCACAATTCAGTTAACTTAATTTACAACACATTCATGTGACTTTTGAGGGAAAGCTAGTTAAGTGAGTTTAGAGAACAGTAATTTGCAAACAGTCCAAGCTAAGAGTGAACTTAACCTTACATCGAGTTGATAGCCTTATATCTACACCCAAAAAATAGCAATCATCTTCGATCACATTTAAGAGCGCGGGCTCTTGATCACAGTAGATTAGGCCTGGAAAACAAATCAGGCGGAATTTTTTGTGTTCGAATTAAGTTTACTTTACAAAATCTTGCCAACAATTAAGTCTGGGAACGTGTAAACCAACCTTTTACACATCACGTCTGAGGTGAAACAGTACCATGACGCGCTGTTTTTGTCATACAGACCTCGGACAGAATGCAGTATTTCACAATTTTGCGATACAAATTGCACTCATTCACGATCATGAACAGTATTCAGGAAGATCGAAGGACGTGTGAGCTTTTAGCGAAACCGTTAAAAAAAATTCCAAAATCACCTATACGGCTAGCCGGTTCTCACTTTTGACAAGCGCCAAAGTCGACTGTTTAAATCATGATTAATTATTATTATTAAAACGATGTGTACAGTATGTTGTCCTTGGTCGCGTCATGGAATTCGCAAAAAGGCGATCGTTTTCGATCAGTGTGATGCAGTAGACTGGGACTGATCTGCTTACAAATTTAACTTACAAATATCACTTGTTTAATCGCTTGTTTGCGACTTCGGTCAGGGCTTGCAATGTGGTTTGTCCATTAGACACTGCCGCTGTCACTGAATTATGGCGGCTTGATTTGTTTTCTTGCACTTCTTCCTCGTTCCTTTGTGCTGGTACGCTGTCTCCAAGAGGCAAATGTTGCTACTTTTTGCGGGAGGTTAAGTCAGGAGTAGACAAACATCTCTTTCAAACGGTTTCTCTTATTACTTCTATCACTCTTCCACTAAATAATATTTTCGTTCTACTACTCGCCAATGTCGGTGTTATTCCAAAACAAAAACAACTAAGTACTGTCGAAAACACGAAGGAAAATCTCATCCATGGCAAAACTAAAAGACAACAGATTGTGTTTCAGATTACTTGTATTTTATAAATGCGTGCAGCTCGTGCAAGGTGAAAATTATGCAAATTTAAATCGCTACCATCCTTTTTAATTTTGAAAAAAACATCTCATACGTCTTTCTGTTTCTTCGAAACTTCAAAATTAGTTTCCCCTCAGTTTTTACTGTTTACCTTGTTTTGTTTTAGAGAGACAAACGGAGAAAAAACCTTAAAGTAACCTCAATAAATTTCGTTTACATGCGGTTGCCGAATTTGCGACGCATTGCGCGAATCGCCATGGCGCTTTGCACCCGAGAAGCAAAGTTTGAAGCAGCACAACGCCACTATATAAAAATATATCAATCTAATTTTTTGTTATGTTATACAAAATGTATCCCCCTTTAACATATGTAAAAATTGAGGCTAAGAAGTGTTAAGCGTTTCCAAACGAAACGGCGAAAGACGATTAGGCGATATTTAGTGGAAGGAGGAGGTATTCAACACTTTCAAATTAAACTCAAATTTTGGCATTATACGACCAACAAGTTTGACTTATAGGCATACAGACACAAACATATGGAACTGTTTATTGATATTGTTACGAAACGAATTTATCTATTTAACATTGTAGCCCTGTTTTCGATGGTCCTTGGTAAGCAGCACGATAAAAACGTAAAAATGTTATAGTTTCCACACGAAAACGTGATTTTCACAGTATTTCTTGTTTTTTTTTTCTTGATGCAATTGAGCAAAAGTTTTTTTCGGAAGATGTTGTGAGCGTAAAATAATCTGCTTTTCTTTCAAAGACTTCAGACAACAGTCTCCTCTAAGTCTCCCACACGAGCGTCGACAACCGGTTTTTAGCAGGGCGGATAAAGGTTGGGCGGTGAAACGAGCGCGTCCGAGCAAAAAGGTGTGATGCAGTGGACTGGGACTCTGCTTAGAAATTAAATGTCGCTTGTCCATTAGACACTGCCGCTGTCACTGAATTATGGCGGCTTGATTTGTTTTCTTGCACTTCTTCCTCTTTCGTTAATTTTTGCTGGTACGCTGTCTCCGAGAGGAAAATGTTGCTATTTTTCGCGGGCGGTTTAGTTGGAGTAGACAAACATCTCTTTCAAAGGGCTTCAGTCTTATTACTTCCATGACTCTACCACTGAATTATATTTTCGTTCTACTTCTCGCCAATGTCGATGTTATTCCAAAACAAAAACAACTAAGTACTGTCTAAAACACGAAGGAAAATCTCATCCATGGCAAAACTAAAAGACAGCAGATCGTCTTTCATAACTAGATGACGTGTATTTTATAAATGCGTGCAGCTCGTGCAAGGTGAAATTATGCTAATTTCAATCACCATCATCCTTCTTTTTAATTTTGAAAAAAAAAAAACATCTCATACGTCTTTCTTTTTCTTCGAAACCTCAAAATTAGTTTCCCCTCAGTTTTTACTGTTTACCTTGTTTTGTTTTAGAGAGAAAAACAGAGAAAAAAACCTTACAACTAACCTCAATAAATTTTGTTTACATGTGGTTGCTGGATTTGCGACGCATTGCGCGAATCGTCATGGCGCGTTGCACCCGAGAAGCAAAGTTTGAAGCAGTACAACGCCACTATATCAAAATATATCAATCTAATTTTTGGTTATGTTATATAATATTTATCCCCCTTTAACACATGTAAAAATTGAGGTTAAGAAGTGTTAAGCTTTTGCAAACGAAACGGCGAAAGACCATTAGGTGATATTTAGTGGAAGGAGGAGGTATTCAACACTTTCAAATTAAACTCAAATTTTGGCATTATACGACCAACAAGTTTGACTTATAGGTATACAGACACAAACATATGAAACTGCTCATTGATATTGTTATGAAACGAATTTATCTATTTAACACTGTAGCCTGAAATTACAGAAAGAAAATAGGATTTCCGGTTTGCAGGAAGGAAAATTTTGCCGGCCTTCAAGAGCACCGGAAGCGCGGAAAGACCGCTCGTGCCAGTCCTACTCCGCATCACACATTAAATGAAGACTAAATTTATGGTCTTTAAACCAAGACAAAAGCGTTCAATTTGTAATATTCAAATAAGTATAGATAATCAAAATATTGTTGAAGTAAAGGAGACAAATTTTCTAGGCGTAATTTTGGATGAAAACCTAAATTGGAAGTCGGAAATTTCACACGTTGCAAGTAAAGTTGCGAAGTCAATCGGTATAATATCTAGATGCCGCTTCTTTCTTCCCAAATCGTCTTTACGTATGCTCTACTTTTCCTTAATCTATCCTTATTTTTACTACTGCAATATCGTTTGGGCTTCGACCTATAAAACCAATCTCCGCCGCCTTGTTATCCTGCAAAAGCGCATTATTAGAATTATTAATAAATCACATTTCAATGCTCATACTGATCCCATCTTTAAGGACCTCGGTATACTAAAATTTAATGATATCCATTTGCTTCAACTGGGCCAATTTATGTATTCTTGCAAAAATTCATTCTTACCCCCAAACTTTAATAACAAATTCTCTCAAAGCAATCAATTCCACTCCTACAATACAAGAAATTCCCAGGCCTACCGTCTACCGTATTGTCGTACAAACACGAACAAGTTCTCGCCCTTTTTTCAAGGGCGTAAGTTTTTTAATTCACTAGACAACAAGGTCATCAACTCTCAATCCCTCTCCTCTTTTAAGAAAAAATTGAAGATTAAGTTATTGAGTAAGTATGAAAACAGTTTATAAATCTTTCCATCTTCGACTTTTCGCCTTCCTTTCTTCTATTGATGTGAAACAGTTCTAGCTCATAGTTCGAGAAGGCCTAACCTCTCATAAGCTCCTATAGTTTCTGTTAGGTCTCCTCGCCACTTCTTTCTTTTTTTCTTCCTCTTTTCAAATATTTTTTGTAATTATTATGTGGCAAATAAAATAAAATAAATAAAAAATAGAGCGGAGCGCTCTTTTCACCGCCAAACATTTATCCGCCCTGGTTTTTATTGCGGTCGAAAATAATTACCAAAAACTTTGTATGTACTCGAAGTATTAAAAAGGAGAACTTGTAGAACTTAGCCTGCGAATAACTAAAACGCAACGGGAAGACTTGTCTTTTTGCAGAACAGGTTTTCAGATCAACTTATTTCTGCTGTTGGAAGCATATTGCTGTAGACGCTATTTTTTTTGTTTTAGCGACTCTTGAAAAAATGGGTAAGGACAAAATATGGGGTAGGCCATGGCCCACCCCATGGGGTAGGCCATGGTGTAGGCCATGGGATAGGCCATGGTGTGGGGGTGGTCAATTTTCCAAAAAAGAAAAAAAACGGAAATTTCAATAATTTTTTAATAATATTTATGCTACCGATTATTTTAGATTATTGTGCCGTTGTTGTGAATAATGTATTTAGGATTGTAAAATTATCAGCACACCACCCTAGAGGTGGGTGGTAGCGTGGTACATAATTTCCCGCCATTACAAGTCACGTGTCAAGAAAGACATCGGTAAAATGGCGGAAGCAGAAGGAAAGAGTTGAGTCTTTTTTCGAATGAACTTTGCCGCTCTCTTACGACTATGAAGGAATTTTCTAATGCTAATGATGTTTTTGCTAATGAGGTTTTGACATGTGGTCTCATCGTCTGACCTTTATGGGTTGCTATATACACAGGGCGCGAGATGTTCGTCATCATGAGTTCGGGTGATGAGACTCATGATGAAGGTAAGCAGAAATACTTGTTGATTCAGTTGTTCTATTTTCGAAATTACGAAACAGACTTCGGGCGTGTCCGGCTACAAATCATGGTTTTTTGTAACACTATCTTGTTGTAACCTACAATCAGCTAGATTCCTCCTACTTTGTCTCCTCGGCGATATTTTTAAACCCGTAGAAGCAAATGAGACACCACTGCAGTTCGGACTGCTGGTGAATTAATATTATTTAGTGATCTGCCTGTCATGGAAGCAAACTCAATAGCTAACGTGTGATTAATCCAATAAGAAGGTTTTGCTTTCATTTGTTCGTCTTTAACCTTCATGCGATTTAGATATCTGTTAAGTATTTTTTAAAAGCGAAGTTATCAAAACAAAGTCAGCTTGCTTGGAAAAACCCATGCTCCCGAAAGAAAATTGTGTTTACAAGTATAAGGTGACATTCCAAAGGTCACGCATGCGGGTAAATGTTTATATTTATAGATACATGTAGTTGTTTCAGCCGAACAGTTTCCTAATCATTTCACTCCGTACTTTAATACGAATGTAAATTTTATAAACATTTGGATGTTGATGAGGCCAAGGAGACACTTTCTAATTCTTTCCTGTTTTCAATAATTATAATAATCTTGAATGGGTAAACTGGACCATAGCTTTTGGAATCCAGTTAATGAGAGGAAGATTTTTGTTTTGTTTTTTTCTTCTGAAATATAGCAGTAGCATGACATGTTTTCGTCATTATACCTATAATAGATAGACAACCATGAAGACCATGAAGCATGTTGATTTATTGTGATTTACACCCATTTAATACCAGAAAAAATCTTGCTGCCAGGTGTGCTTTTGGCATCTTTGTTCCTCTTATAACCACAATAGTGACTTACAGTTTTATAACCAACAGAGGCAACCATCATTTCAGTATTTCACACATATACTTAACAGTTTACAAATCAAAGGTGCCTTATAAAAGGTCCAAAAGATGTCTCATGCTTGTTTCAATCAGGACAATGATTCTGAGCAAGAACAACAACAGACTGAACAGAAAACGCAGCTTACGTTATGTTTACAGAAAACGTTTGATTTGTTTTCAGAAGAAAAAATAGACAAGGAAACAATAGATTCAAAGGTAAAAATACTTAACAGATATCTAAATCACATGAAGGTTAAAGACGAACAAATGAAAGCAAAACCTTCTTATTGGATTAATCACACGTTAGCTATTGAGTTTACTTCCATGACAGGCAGATCACTAAATAATATTAATTCACCAGCAGTCCGAACTGCAGTGGTGTCTCATTTGCTTCTATAGGGGTTTAAAAATCAGGCCCGGCCAGGGTGGGGGGGGGGGGGGGGGGGGAGGGAGTGGGATACCAATATACCCACTATTTTGCCCCCAAGATACCAATATACCTCATAATCGTAAATTGTGTGATACTTAATACCTAAAATTCAGAAAAAAACTGAATACTTTATACCCGAATTTTGACCAAAAAATATCATATACCTGAAGTAAAATGGCCCGGGATACCGTATACCCAAAACCCCTGGCTGGGTCTGAAAAATATCACCGAGGAGACAAAGTAGGAATCTAGCTGATTGTAGGTTACAACAAGATAGTGTTACAAAAAACCATAATTTGTAGCCGGACACGCCCGAAGTCTGTTTCGTAATTTCGAAAATAGAACAACTGAATCAACAAGTATTTCTGCTTACCTTCACCAGTCTCATCACCCGAACTCATGATGACGAACATCTCGCGCCCTGTGTAAAGGTCAGACGATGAGACCACATGTCAAAACATCATTAGCATTAGAGAATTCCTTCATAGTCGTAAGAGAGCGGCAAAGTTCATTCGAAAAAAGACTCAACTCTTTCCTTCTGCTTCCGCCATTTTACCGATGTCTTTCTTGACACGTGACTTGTAATGGCGGGAAATTATGTACCACGCTACCACCCACCTCTAGGGTGGTGTGCTGATAATTTTACAATCCTAAATACATTATTCACAACAACGGCACAATAATCTAAAATAATCGGTAGCATAAATATTATTAAAAAATTATTGAAATTTCCGTTTTTTTTCTTTTTTGGAAAATTGACCACCCCCACACCATGGCCTACCCCATGGGGTGGGCCATGGCCTACCCCATATTTTGTCCTTACCCATTTTTTCAAGAGTCGCTAAAACAAAAAAAAATAGCGTCTACAGCAATATGCTTCCAACAGCAGAAATAAGTTGATCTGAAAACCTGTTCTGCAAAAAGACAAGTCTTCCCGTTGCGTTTTAGTTATTCGCAGGCTAAGTAAACATGACCACGTATACAAGTTTCAGCCTTCTTGCTGCGGGCGAAGACGCGAAATTAAAGTTGTTGACAGGTAGGTTAATTTATAATTTACGGTGCCGCAAAAATTCAAACTTCAAGAAAAACAAATTAACCTACCTGTCAACAAACTTTAATTTCGCGTCTTCGCCCGCAGCAAGAAGGCTGAAACTTCGTCATATGAAAGAATGCTAATCAGTAAATCACGATATCTTCCATAATTCAACGTATTTTTTTTCTTGACTAAATATTTTATCATTTTCGGAAAAGACGCGGACCAAGGACCGTAATCGATCTTCAAAAGCGTTTAATTTTAATACGCGCGGCATTTTAATTTGGCTACTCCTGCATGCAAGCGATGTTCATGAGCGACTGAAAACAAACGGCACAGCGATAAAAATTGCAAGAGACTACCAACAATCAATAAAAGGACAATAATTTGGTGAAACATATACAGAGACAACAATTTTCATTCATGAAGACAAGTATTAAAGTGTCTCCGAAACTTCTTGTTTATGTTTTTTATTTTGTAAACCGACTTCCCGTGTTTGCTTTTTCAAAGATGAACTCGACGCAAGAAAATGGCTCAAAGCTTTCTTTTACAGCCAGAATTATAACGAAATATTTTTTGGAACGTTTTCTTTTTATTCGCGATAAGAAAATGACTTAAGGCTTTTTACAGTTTTATAAGCTTATACTCGGTCAGATCATTGTCTTCTTACAATTTAAAACGTGTATCAACTAAATAGCCGCATAAACTACGCTCGACTTCATTAAATTAGATATAAAAAACAAACGTCAAATACAATAATTACTCAGGCTTACCATTCGAGATGCACTGAAAACTATCAAGTAAGGCCAGAATCGCTTCAGACTTTTCAACCCTCTCACGCATCAAGCAAGGTGAAAAACGAAAACGATGCCATCTGAAATCGGCTTTCAACTTTAACAAGCGATGTATTTCTCAACCAAAAACCAAATAAACAAACTAGCCATGAATAACAGAAGACTCTTGAAAGCAGCTGAATTCCATTTTGTACATTCAGTGGACAAAGACAGAAACATTACAAGTAAACACAAAACACTGTCAGCTTCAACGGTCAAAGTAAACAGGTTTCAAGATGCTGCATAAATGTTCCGCATGAACACACCTGTCAAATTTTGACCAATCAGAGCATAAAAATAAAATGTAGAGCGTGACCAACGCGTGACCTTGGTGAGAAAAGTCAAAAGCAACTGGCATGTCTTCACTGCCTGTAAAAATTTGCTGAATTTTAGCTTCCGAGGTCAGTTTGAAATCAAAATTTAATTTGCGGCACATAAAAAAAAACACTACTTATTTTATATGGATTAAAAAAATGAAACTTGAGCCTGCGATCATTTGAGAACTAGCAACGTGTCAGCGGATAACTTCAAAAAGATATTCGACCTCGATGGGTCGACACTTGAGCCCGCGATACGGTCAGGTGATACTGGTCAGCGGATACCCTGTTATGACAGCTGTCAATTGATCACAACATTGATGGGCAATATCAGTCTTCCTGTGCTCCCAAACTAGGTAGAAAGTGTAAGGATTGAACACTGGTTGCCCTGTGGTGCGGACGGACGGCGGGCGGTGTACGGTCACGTGATTACCAAATTTTCTGGGATGGGTAGATTACCTTAGCTATGGGGCTACGTCCACGCGCGCGCTTCGCGCGCGCGAGGAGCTCCGCTATTATTTCACTTCATATATATTTCTGTAAATTCGTGATATCTCAAACCTGATGAAGACTGGTACTGGCCAGTCGAAATATAGCAACTTAACTCTATTTCACGTTGTTTGATCAGTCCCTGCAAAAGTCTTCTTGACTGTAACGTTTTCAGTTACACTAGTGGCAATGGTAGATTGCAGATCCAAAAATAACGACTTGAAGCGAATAGTAGCGACGAAACAAAGATCGTAGTTACGGCATAAAATGTAGAAATGCAGAACGTGAGATAGCACAATAAGATGGAGGACATTACTAGAGCAGGGTAGCCTAGGGTAGGTTCGAAATGAAATATGATAATTAATAATACAGTATAGCCTAGCTACAGCTTTTACGTACATGGGCATGTAACAGACATAAAAATCGACACTTGAAGCTACTAACAAGATTTCCAGAAAGGCTTAATAGACATAACTAACAACTCATAGCATACAAAGATGCTGAGAACATTACATTCAAAGTGCCAGCATTGTAGAAACCTAACTGAATCTAGTAACGCTGAATAACGTCTGAACATATCTAGACTCATGACAACAATAATTTAACGAAAGTCAGAGAATTGGCATCATAGGGTGACAATCAACACATGAACACTGAAAACTAGTTACGCGGCAATCATAGCTACCCCCCTCTGAAAAAGACCGGGATGCTCGTTCAAAAATTTTGAAATTGACCCTTAAAGGAGACCAATCCGGGCGTGGCTCACGCAGTTTTTGACCCCTAAAAGAGACCAATCTGAGTTAAAACTAGACTTTATTTTGCTGTATTTCTTCGCATGCAACCTTAAACGAGATCTTGAAGGCTAAAAATATTGGCAAGTTTTCCTCAACAACCTAAGCGAGACTAAAATCTGAAATTTACACCCCTAAGCGAGACGACGAGCATCCCCGTCTGTGTCATATTGGAGTCCTTCCCCCGGGCATAGACTAAGTACAAAAAGTACTTAGGTGACGACTCGCATAGAAGGCAGCAGTAAGTATAACCTAAAGCTCTTCAAAAAAGTAGGTTGTAGCTGATCCTATGATCGTAGCGGTTGCGGGATAACTAAAGCTACGGTTGTAACTAGTCGCCTTTTATAACAAGAGCATAAGTGATTAGGCCTAGGGCGTTGCTAGAAATATGTAATTCTCATGTAGGAAGAGTTACTTCATATCCTAAACACGGATTTATCTTTAAATGAGCATGAAACTACAAATTCCTAACTAATACATAATACAGTTTAAGCACGTTCTATTGAAATTAGAGCTATGAATTGTTTCTTTGAAAATGTCGCAAAAACAGGGGGCGTTTCAAAATGTAACACGGTCCCCTTTTATCTAGTTATGTTGTTTAAGTAAGCTCCTTGACTAAATGGGTCACATTATCTTGAACGCTTTGGAAGGCGTATGAAATGGTAAATTTGATCAGCAGTGGACTAATGTTGCCTCCGGCGTGGCAACGAGGAGACCATTATAGTGATTCCGGCTCTGTTGTTGTAACTCAAAACAAAAGCTCTCCGTACATATCGAGTTGGGACCGCCGTTAGGTCTTCAGGAACCAGCACTTGGGAGTAAGTTGTGCTTTGCCCGCTTGGCCGCTGCACGTTCCGTTGTATCTGTAGGTTGTAGTACCGCTGGTTGCCGCTGTTGACCATGCCCTGCATGTCGATGCGAAATTCGTCATTTCGCACCACCGTTCCAATTTGGTTGGTCAGGCGCTCATTGCTCCAATCTGCGGTTATCCTCTGGATGTCTGTCCGTAACTGTCTCTGTGTCTCTGCAATGTTTGCAGCATTATTCTGGTAAAAGGTGACCCGCCTCCTGTTCCCCAAGTCCAAGCACTGATACAGGTCTTGGCGCGGCTGCCGCTTGGTCCTCAAGCTGTTGCTGTGCTGGCACTCGATCCCCTCGATCACGCCGCAGTAGTCCCAGGAGGTTTTGGTGTAACACCAGTGGTAGTTCTTGCCATGTAGGTCGCAAGAGTGGTCGTCTCGACAGGGATCGCCCCTGTAGGTTACATCAGGCCAAGGAGAGCAGTAGTCCCAGCCCTCACTTGTGTGGCAGTAGTAGTACTTTTTATTGCTGTAGTATTCGCAGTTGTCTCCGCATAACTGTTTGTACTTTGAACTCCTGAAAAACAACATCTTGGAAGTCTGGAGGCCGCAGTAGCCCCAGCTACCCTTCTCTAAGTAGCACCAGTAGTAACTCTTCTTGTTCTTGGCGCAGGGGTGAGTGGCCCTGCACGTGTTATCTTGGTAATCCAAATTCGGTCTTGGCGAGCAGTAGTCCCAGCCTTTCCTCGTGTTGCACCAGTAGTAGTTTTGCCCCTTTTTAGCACACTGATCATAGCACAGTGCTCCGTATGTGGAAGTGATATAATTTGTGTTGCTCCTCACCGGTCCACAGTGATCCCACCTAAAAGTGCTCCAGTGACACCAATAGTAATCCTGCCCACGCTGAGCGCACTCGTCGCGGCATTTTTGACCTTTGACGGTCGCTTGGTTCTTAGGTGAGCAGGTCATACTTTTTATTACGGTTTCTCCCCGGTCGATGCTGTCGCAGTAGTACTTGCCGTCCTCTGACTTGCAAGATCCAAGACAGATGGTCCCACGGTGAGTCAAGTGGAGCTCTCCGGACGCCTGTTGTGGGTGTATGACAATTACTATGGCGACGAACAAAAGCAATTTGCTTATTGCTACTCTCCACTGTGGCATGTTTCTGAAACGCAATGTTCATTGTTTTATTATATGGCTGAACTGGCCCATGGTGCAAAATAGCATTATTACTGGTTACCTTAACGGTCCATATTTCGCTGTACAGGCCGCTTACATTAACCGCTCGCGAGCTAATTTCACTTCAAGTTGGGTTCTTGAAAATATGTTGAAAAGGAGACATTTTGGCATTAAGTAAAAACGTTTTTCCTTGTTGTCTGACCAAAAGGAATCAAATATTTTCTCGGTAAGAAACTCACACCAGTTAAATGAAAACTGAGGACGACTAAGAAAACAAAGACCCGTTAGTTTCTAAATTGTAATTTGTCATGACGCATAGCATTTAGAGTTGTCCCCCGTTTGTCTACCCACGGCAGTGAGAACTTACGATGTTCAGCAGTATTCGATTACACGAAGTAACAGTTGCAGTCATTGAAGAGAATATGGCTTGAATTTGCCGCTTTTGAAAGAGCTAAACTTTGTCTCAGTATTCATTCTCCTTAGCCATTTAAAAAAGGTCGATCTCCTAAGTTAGCTTTGCATTTTCGAAAACTCAATTCATTATGCCGAGTACTGTTAATTATAACACTTGATCATTTAAAAATGGACTTTATCAATAAAGCCTGGACTACTGTTTTAAAACCAAATATAATTATTTTCTATGTTATTTCACATAAAGGGTAAATATACTCAATTTTGACATTCTCCACCATACAGCTTACTGCTAGATTTCATTTTCAAAAGTTATCCACATACATGGAAGAAAGTTTCTTTTTATTTAGGTGATCTTTCACTGGCATACTTGCTCTTCGGTGGTTTTGGCTGTTTCAAGTGACACTCGCAGAACCGGTTCATTTAAGAGGCCCTGTTAGGGGGCGTTTAGTTATCTCTTACCTCTATATTTCTGAGCACATTTATCCTCTATCCCTAAAAGTAGAAAGAAGGTTATCCTTAAAAGTATTCCGGTGGAATTTTTATTTTCTCACACACAAAAGACAGCAAGACCCTGCATGAACGTCTAGGCAGATGATCACAGATGAAATAGATATCCAGCTCATGTTTGTATTGGAAGATGACTAAAACAGGTAATTAAGCCGACAACCACTCGTTATATTATCTTTATACTATATCTCCTAAAACGTTCTTCTTCTTCGCCAACAAACTTGTTCAGCTCTTAAGTAAATACTTGAGACTGTTTCTCCTTCAGCATACTTGATTCACATTGTAGCACATCGCGGGTTACTTATGAAAAATGTTGGGGATACTTTCTGGCCGTAATAAGGTAGATAAGTAAGAAGCTTTTCTACCAAAATCAATGCCTGTCGGGATCAGAAAAAGCCTGAGTGTCTATTTAAGTCCTTAGATGTGCAAGCTTATTTATAGAACTATCGAAACTATGGTACTTCACTGAGTTTAAACCGTAAGTTCTATCAGAAAGAAAAAGCACCATTAAAACGAAATTCGAGATACACAAAGGAGGTATGCGACGCGCCTTGTCGCAAACCTATTGCGTTTAAGACACTCATATTAACCAAAAAAGTCGGTTCAGTTGCAACTCACAGTACGTGCTTTCTTCGAGGAGCAGATTCGCTTTTGAGCTGGGAACCTTTTGCTGACTAAATTGACTTTCATTGGTGTTTACGCCGACAATTTGCACTAAAATTGCAATGAAATCGCAGCTGGTTGGAATTTCGGCGAGACAAGTATTGCATTGAGTTCCTGCGACAAAAGTCGCCTATGTAAAATGACTTTAATACAGCGGATTCTTCACCTACGGCGTAAACCGTAATCCATTACATACGTTTACATGCCACTTTTGACCAAAAGGCTACACTTGTTATATTCCTAGATAGATTAAAAAACACGTTCCCTTTTCCTTTTTTTTTCCTGAAATATGAAAATTCACTGTCTCACCTGAAGGTGAAATGTTGTCTGCGTGACCAAAGTAGGCTGAGTTCAGTAATTTGCAGAGATTTCTGTGTGGTGTGGGGCAATATATGCGACAACATACAGTCAGGTCTTTTGGATCAAATTTGAACAATCTTCTTTACGATTTGCGTGCAACAAAAACTTCTTGATTGTGAATGCAGATTATTTAGTGAAATATAGCAAGTGATGAGTCATTTATAGCTGATTGGCCGGTTGGCCATGGGTTCATTAATTTTCAAAGGGTTTTTCTTTAGGGGGTTAAGAAAGGGAGACCACATGGACACCGCGTCTACTAAGTGATGTAAACAGAAAGGCACTAAGCAAATTAGCCATCTCTTTAAGGATCAGTTCGATCCTGCAAACGTTTTCTGCCTAAAAACTAGGCAGAAGGGGTTTCAAACTGCTAAACGTAAGTGTTAATATGCTCCCGGAACGACGGTCCTAAGGCGCGTTACGACTTGGCACGTGGTTTGGTCAAACTCCATGTTCCTGTATCCACGAATGCAAATTTCCTTGCAACGTGCTTGCGATTTGCCAGCGTCGCAGACGCTCTAAACCTTCTGTATAGGGCGTCTGCGCCGTGTTCGAATCCCGCAGAGTCGCAAGGACATATGTCGCCGTTTTTGATTGGCTAGTTTCTTACGCAGTTTGTGATTAGTCCGATTTGAATTAATTAATTGAAAAGCCAAACCCAACTAACAGCTTGTGACAAGAGAGATTGAGCTGGAGATAGTGTGAAACGTGACCTTAGAGTCAGCTTGAACAACAGAGCCTTTTCTTGCTCTCTTTTTGCGTAGTTTGTGCAGTAAATGGAGTGTTCTACTACCTGTTTTTTTTTGGGCCGTGAACATCATGATTTCCTGATTTGTTTTGACGCTAGAACTGTCGGCTCTGAGATTGCAGAATACGCGGCAGAGCATCGGCAGCGATTGGAAGACGCTGGAAAACCAGTCGACAAATTTACAAGCAAATTCTGGCCTTGAAGGAATTCTCTCAAAACATTTTATAGATCAGAAGAAGGCTTTAAAGTTCGAACTGCCGTTACCTGATTGTTTACTGTAAACGATCCTTGCCAACTCCCTTCTGTGAATTTTAACATGTCACTGCGCCCAACCGGTCTCGCACACGTAAGAATACGGCCAATCGTGAGGCGCATAAGAAACCCGTGAGAAACCCTCGTATCAGAAACGCTCACATATGTCCTGGCGACTCTGCAGGATATTAGAGCGAGCTTTTAATTTGTGCACTAATTCGCAGACGTACTATAGCAATGGTTTTGACGAGTGCATGGGCCGGCTGCAACGCAGGCTAGCTTGTGATAAGAAGTCTTAAGAGCAGTTGTCTGTAAGATTCGAACTATATTGAAAAGTCGCTGCCACACTATCTCACCGAATTGGCTAAAAATTGGCATGTAGACTTGATTTGGGGTCTTTAATAAGGAATAGGTAACTTTAGGTTCTAATTCCTCCTATTTCGGAAATTACCGACACGGCCGGTTTTGGGGTGCTTCGGACCGGCGCCATATTGGTTAATAGAAGATGTTTTTGAGCCTTCAACTACAACCCTGTCTTCAAAGCTTATCTTCCTTTGCCGATACACATTGAAAGAACTATCCCTCTTCATTGTATTTTTAGAAACTACTTCGAAATTGACAACATTTTCGCAACGATCGATTAAACTTTTGGTGGGTATATATTTTGAATTTTTTACACCCGTAAAATTAACAGAAATTCAAAGGCGTATATCTCTCTTGCCACATCGCTTTGAAGGTTGCCACTCAACCTGAATACTCATCGTTTGTAGTTAAATCTAGTTCGTTAATAAAAAAATTGGGCAAATTTAATGGAGCAGAAACAAAAGTAATGAATGGAAGAGTATTCTAGCTACTTTGTCAATGAGCTTTACACCGATTACTCGCCAGGTGTTGTCAAAATCACAATCGATCATAGAAATTCTGTCACTAAATCTGAGTGGTCTATACAACAAAATTAGCCTCTGTAATATAAGCGATAGCTCTGCTGCGAAAAACAGTATAAAAAGGCAGATTGTATGAGGAAAAGGAAAATGAATTTATTATATTTATGCTACGACGCGTAAGTAAAATGCAGCCATCACAGTCAAACTGGAATTTTCCTGATTTTCCTCCAGTTCCTTTATCGAAAACAGAGCTTTTAAAACTAACCATAATAATGAAAATTGAAATGTATTACCTTACTCGACGACAAAGATGCCAATTTCCACCTTGATCGAAGAAAAGTAATATTTTCCCACGCATATCGCGGGTCAATCGTCACGTTCCTTGCATGGCGTTACAACTCATGTGAAACCGCCTGGTTTCAAACAACTGAACTGAAGAATCCGTGAAAATCGTAGCCAGGCAATAAATAATGGCATTGATATAAGTTATCATTATTAGTGAGCGAGGATGCGATGATAGTTCCAGCTACATGTATTTACAGCGTTTGAAGATTCAGTCAAACTCATGAGACATGAGCCCTTGAAATAAACATCATTACTTCCGGTTTTGCAAATTGGGCGTAGCAAAGTAATAAATAGACTCATTCTGTCTTGTACACCATCAACAGCAGTTTCAGTTATTTTGCTTCAATCACGCAACTCGTTTTGAGGAGATTCTTGGTCTTTCCATAAAGTGTTTTGTGATAAACAGGAAAATTGGTTTGCAAGAGGTTGAGAAGAATGAGGGATGATCACAGGAGATAAGAAAAGTCCCCAGTCACCCCACCGAGGGGTTTCAAAACTGTGCCCCACCCTAGGGACAATTCCAGACTTTAGTTTTCTTGAAAAAGCTTAAAATCGCTAGTCCATGTATGGATAACTCAAGAGAGTCCTAATTCTAAATAAAGGAAACAGCAAAGAAAATTCAGTTAGCGACCAGAGTGTTTATCCGATATCGCGAATAGTAAGGGTGTTCTTTCACGGAGTGACTGAAGATGTGTCTGCAGTTTAATGTAAAATAATTCACCATGCTCACGGACCTTTCGACAATATAAGTGTACCGATTGATAATATCAGTGGTAAAAAACGAACGCTTTTTACTGTAGGACGATGACGTCATCATACAAAAGGCATCCTCATTTTCTAACGGTCAAAAACTAATTTTCTCTGCTCGTAAACTCAAAGCGCCTCTGAAGACAAGTAGTAGTAATGTGCTTGTTAGTAAGACGTCCACCAAGCTGTGCCCATCGTACATAACCTATTGCATTTTCCATGTTAAAGGTGCGGCGCTTATTAGGGAGCGGCGCTTATTTCAACTACGGGTAAAAACACTAAGGGGAATATAGAGAGAACTCAGACTTCGGCAAGAAAAAGGACAAATATGCACACCTCGAACTGCTATATAAACCTGGTTTCGAAAGTTCCCGTACATTAAAACTTTAGAACTCACTAGTAGGTCGTGGTCTTGTTTGTCAAGCGATGTGGTTTTGGTATCTTTTTATATCAAGCGCCGTAACAAAGGTAGGACGTTTATTTGTATATGAAATTAGCGCTACGGCGCCTATTCCGTAGCGGCGTTTATTCGAGAAGCAGTGCTTAATCGATCATTTACGGTAACTGCTTGGAAAAAAAAGAAGAAATGAAAGATATATTCTGTCACTTGGGAAGATAACCTTGATTTCATAGGTTCGTTGGTGTCAAACAGGTAACGTAGTGCTTTCGTCATTTGAAAAATTGGAAATTTTTGCTCTATTTTCCCTTGGCTTGGTGCCTTAGTGGTATATGCTTCTTTGGTCTTTATGTGAGCTCGGCTGAATTCATTATAGCTTTTCTTTCAAATATATACTAGAAAAAAAAAACGTTGCTCAGTTTCCATTTTTAGAGCACTGTCCAGTCAATTAAGTTTTTTTTAGTTAGGGAGAAGATCGTTTTTTGTTAACCTTTATAGATTTTTTTACGCATGTACGGGCCTGACGAAATGTTACCTGAAAAGAAGCTACGATCCTAACTTTCTACCTTCGAGTCTCGACCTTTTCCCTAGCCATAAGTTTTTCCCTCGAGGAATTTTTCTTTGTTTTACATAATGATTGATCTTGCATGCTTATCCTGCGATTTTTAAGGCTTAGTCCTGTGCCGTATTCTGATGAGATCTACTTTATGTCGCTTTCCCCGATCTAGCAGCTCCTCAATGAACAAAAACGGTTTTAATTTTGTCTATTCAGGGAACTAGCTAATATTTTTCCAGCGGTACGCACGTTGTTCCCAATTCCCCATAGTCCCTTTAAGCGCTTTCATGTGCATTGGTTAAATTTTCTATTCATAAGCCTATTATGGTTGTAATCGCGCGCGCATTCTGGCGTCATTTATCCTTAAAAAATTAGTTTATTGAAAAAAGGCTGAAGTAAAGGTGTCATGAGGCGTTTGTGTTTTTATGAACTATTTGACGCGGTCCTCTTTTTACGGCTTATGTCCGTTGGTGAAACTGCTACTTGGGTTTTCTTGGATTGAAAAGGGCGGGCTCTTTCTAAACGCTGCCGTTGTTTATGGGACCTTAGTATTCGGAACAGAATCAGTCGATGGCAAACAACGAAAATACTTTTATGTGGTAAGTTACAGTGATGAACTTTGCCTTGAGATGGTCATTTTTTGTTTGTACCTTCAGTGTTGATCCGAAAATTTTTTGTTATGGATGGGGGAGGGAGGGGGGGCAGAGATCAGAACATGCACCACGTGTTGTTTACGAGACATTAAAGATATGGAAACTGTTAAACAGTCTTCTATATACAAATCAGAATAGTTGCAAATGCTTAAGGGAGGCCCTAACTATACAATGATTAGAAGGGCAATATTTGGAAAGGTGCATGGTCATGGAGTTTAGGAGATTTGACTAAGCAGCCAATTTCCCGCCAAACATACTGGCGAGGAGTGGCGCCAAAATTGTGTTCGCTCGCCCCGGGCTGGCTCCACTTTTAGGATACGGTCATAGAGTTTAATATAAACAATGAGTTCATCATCTCTATAGCCTGCTCGCCCCAAGGTGATTGCATTTTGCTTTTCCGAGACCCATCAGTTACTTTTTGAACTCTCCGGAATCAGAATTTATGTCCGTGTAGTGTAATACTGGTGGTGAGGTCAGTCTACAAGCCGAGTCGTGAAAAACACCGACACTTTAGCCTTTACGTTCAAAACATTTCTGGCTATCGGGAAAAAAAAAGGAGCTTAATATACCAAAATAAAATTTCATTTCAAATTTCACTTTGTGACCGTTCAAAAATTATTGTGAATCAGACTGAGTGAAAGTTCACTCAAATAGGGGGGCGAGGGGGTGGGGGAAGGAATTCTTAACAGTTCTAGTTTGCTAGAAAATTAAAAGGTACGAGAAAAAACTGGGCGAAATGCAGAATACACGCAAGAAGGAGAAAGAGAATAAAAAAAAACTTTCTGTTCAAAGTCGGGTGAAACGTTTAATAGCGTCAAGAAGACTGAATTGGATTAAGGTTGTTCATTTCACTTCCGTTCCAGCGTGCAGTTGCGCTTGACCTCCTAAAAATAGCTTCGTTTCCCACCGATCATTCCATGTCATATTTTTCGGACTTTTATTCAGTAATGACGGTACGATCACGTAATTTGACTTGATGAGTTCTTTAACTTCATTTCATGGACTAGTTTTATATCTTACGCCGGAAAGATCTGCCAAATGTGCATAGAAGCAAAGGTAGGTTCCTGTTTACACGTGTAATATCGAATAACATATAATTCGCGTAAAGCCGCAGTGCACGGTTTGTTTTTCTAGCCTTTTGATAAAAATTGACAAAGTTTACGTTATCTTTGCCTGAGAAAATATGTAAGTTGTAGCTTTATACAGCGAAATACTACAGAGAAAATTGTAACTGTGCACACGAGCGGCTCCCGATTGGACTGGCAAATCGAAGAGCGAACTTGAGCTAGTACTGTGTGTAACAAAATGTATAATTTTCATTTTAGCGCATATTTCAAGCTCTTCGCAAGATCAGAAACAAAAGATCATCTTTTTACATTACAAGTGAAGGTTTTTTAAGCGATAGATAGGCTTTAAGAGGCACGATCAATTTTTAAGAATTTTCTTTTCAAATATTCACCGAATTTCGTTTGGGAGTTTTAGCGGCCAAATGGCTGAACCATTGCGCATTCATGCAATTATAGTTCTGCTACATTACATTTGCCCAATTATTTTATTCAGCAGTCTAACTTATCTATAAACAAACTATGTTTAGTTAAAATGGCTTGGTCTAAATCGATGTGGCATGGGTGATATTGACCTTCCAATTTCTACCAAATTTGTGTACCTTTTAAGTACCAAAAAAGTGCCGTGAGAAGCTATAGCCGTTCGTAGCTCAGGCTTAACCATTTTCAGATAAGAGTAGGTAAATGAAAGGAGGAAGGATAGTTCTTTGTGACTGTATGAGTCACGATTAAGTTATTTCAATGATAAGGCTAGAATTAATTATAGCAAACCTCTTTCAGTTCACCAACATGGAGGCCCCTCGAGGCCTCGTCAAAACTGTCATTCCTGTATCTTTGAAACCAAAGAGAATTCGAACCTTAGAATATGCATTCAGTATTTAGGACACCATTCTAAGACTACATGCCAAAAATCAGCCAAATCGATGAGGTACCGTGTCAGGCCGAAGTTCGAATTTTACAGACAATCACTCTTAAGTTCGTGACGGTAAATAGCTGAATGCCTTTTGGCAGAGCAGTTGGTTATCCTCCAAAAGCTGTGTTTCTGATCTGATCTAGTTAAAAAAAAATGTGCCACATACAGCCTTATCGAGTTGCAAAATGGCAAGATTTGGGATTAAGGTATCAGTCGCTTTGACGTTTGATTATTTCAGACAAAATATTGAAGAACGATTACTCTGCCAATACAAGTCGGTGATTTATCCTAAATGGTATAAACTTATATCAGCGAGGAGCTCTATTTTATACCTGCACTTACGTGACACTCCTATAGTGTACGTTTTCCTGTTTTTCTGCTTCCTTATTCGTTCTGTAACTCTATGTTCCTGAAGGAATTTAGCGGAATCAGTTCGTGGTAATCACATAACTTCACGTCCTTCGCGTTTGCGAGTGCAAATTGATTCCTTACACGTGATCACTGCACTGATATATAGTAGTGAGATATGAGTATAGTATACTTACAAGGAAAGACAGACATGCTATTAAATTATTATGCCTCACAAATCTGATGTCTTTGAAAAGAATAATTAAAGCATTGGCAAGTCCTTTTCCCCTGCAGTTTGGCAACAGCAAAATTTCTTTCTTGTCTTTTGTAAACTCTGCCAGATTATGTCGATAATCAGTGATCAGCTGTCTCTTATTTTCGAACAGAGAAAAACATTGTTTGGGCAGCCGCACCACTAAGGAATTCCTTCTTCTTCTTCCTCTCCCTCGGCATAAACATTATCGTCATTCTCTCGGCCTCCCAGTTATTAGATTCGACAAATTCTCTAGCCAGTCTCGTAGCGTCCGGATCACAACTAAAAGCTTCATTATCGCTGTCACAATTGTCGTCTTCATTACTAACCGGTGCCACTACCAAAAGTCGGTGTAAGATTTTTTTTCAGCATTATACGTCATGAGCGATATTTTTTTCAGTGCAGGATGTTTTTTTCCCAGGAATTTATTTGCATGCTTTTTCTGAAATCACCCATAACCTCCTCAAAAGTCAAATGGTCGGCCCCTAAAATCCACCAAACATTTGGTCAGTTGACAGATTCTGATTAGTCAATCATTTTTTTTTAAAGGCTTTTGAAACAATAGGGGACAAAACTCTCCAGGGGGAGGGGAGGAATTCGTTTCTACTTACCCCTACCCGGAAAGTCCGTACGATCGTAGTACGGACGACTCCGCTATCAAGGAAGAAAATGTTCCATTACGTACATCAAGGAAGAAAATTTTCCATCACGTACGGTAGTCAAATGATATCAAGGAAGAAAATGTTCCATCACGTACGGTAGTCAAATGATATCAACGTAGAAAATGTTCCAGCGGCAGTTAAATGATATCAAGGAAGAAAATGTTCCATCACGGTAGTCAAATGATATCAAGGAAGAAAATGTTCTGTCACGGTAGTCAAATGATATCAAGGAAGAAAATGTTTCATCACGGTAGTAGAATGTCACATCACGAACTAAAGTGATATCAAGGTGGAAAATGTTCCATCACGGTTGTGGGTTACTTCGACGATAAGATTCACACTCGGCCTAAATTACTAGTCCACGCGTCGTAAAGCAAATCCTGTTTAATCCACCGTTTTGTCTCCAGCTCCTTCACGAGCAAATACAAATTCATCGACAAACTCGATACTCGAAAAACTTGTTCGTGCAACCGCATCAAACTGAAAATATCAAGCTATAAAGAAGAAAATAAAGTCCACGCGAAAACATCGACGCTTAGGCTCTAAATTTTGTGACCGACTGCATCACAACTATGTCACGTGCTCCAAAACAAAGAAAATACATTAGCATAATTAAAACTCGCGGGAAAAAGACACGACAACGGTAGTAGAAACTAAAGTGATATCAAGGTAAAAAATGTTCCATCACGGTAGTAAAATGATGTTAAGGAGAAAAATGACAATGGTAAGTGGATTCTATCACAGGAACATTTCATAGGAGATGTTACACCAAATGAAACATCACGGTAACAAATAGTTTTGACACAAACGGCGCGTCATATATGTAACACATTGTCACGTTTCTGTTAACTCGCGGAGAACTAGGCAAGTCAGCTAGAAAGTAACAGTCAATTGAGGAAAAAAACACCCCAATAAAAAAGGCAAATCACGAGGGAGATTGTAAAACCGCTAATTTATGTGATTTATTTGCAAAGTTATCCTGAATTTTATATCAGTTGACATAGAAGAAAGTTCAAGTTGTTCTGCTTAAAACGTTCAATTAAGGACATTACTGAAGCACATGACATGTATGATTAAGGAGTACAAGTAAAGTATGCAAGACTACAACGCGAACCGAAGAGTGGTGCCGGATTCCTTGAAGACCCGTCGATCAGTAAATTATTTCACGTGCAAAATACAAGCTGCAGACTAATTCTTATGGTAGAAGTCGGGAGAAATGAAATGGCTAAAGTTCTAAAATAAGATGTATTTTAACAAATTTTCACAGATTTGATTGATATGTTTCTAAATTGGACAAAACAGTTAACTCCTAAAAGGGCCAAATACTCCTCGGTATTCATTTACAATTCAAGTACTGAGGAACAAATTACCTATCGTAATCGCCATGCTTTACATGAAATGGTAATGTCGATTGAACATTCCTCCACTACTAAGAATAGAAGGGTGTTTCTTTATCTCAGTTGTTTTTATTTACGCCGCTTGCACTGTTGTGTCATCCTTTGCTCGGCATAAATTTTCCAGTCTTGCTGCTCTGACCAACAGCGATATGACAATAAAATGAGAAACACGGGAAGTAAGTACCACCAGTTAAGGTTATCAGTTAAGGACACTACTTTATAAACCGAAAAGTAAATACATAAATCATGTGTCAGTTGACCAGAAACTTGTAGGCTGGTAAAGGTCAGGGGTTGAATACCGGTAATTTTTTCAACTACTGTACTGTTTCCGAGTTTAGAAGAGCCAATGAACTTCTTTTCATTTTTTTTCTTTAAATGTGAACTTCAACGTAACCATGAACTAAAGATGTTGAAAGAACTCTAATCAAGTTGCCGAAAGTAAGAACGTAATCAGTTTCAAACAAAGGAATTTTTGATCTTGACGAACATTTCCTCCCAGACGGAACATTCGTTTCAGTGTAAAGACAGATTTTGGATGCGCAAAATCAGGCGTCTCATTTTAACTGTCTATTCTGCACGATTTGTGCGTCTTCTAGTGCAAAAATCGTGCTATATTAAGGTTAGAAGGAAAATAATAGCAAAGAAAAGCCATTTAATAGGAGGACTTTAAAAGTCGATTGATAAACTTCACCGATCTCCAGAAACCTCAATTTTGTATGCAGAGCTGGTCTGCCAGGAAGGTTTCTTGACTAGCCAGTAACAGACAAAGTACAACAAACTCAAATTTTCTTCTCACTGGGTATTTTGGGAAACTTCCTCACTCCTTCCGTTGAGAAAGTTTGCAGAAAAAAAACAAAAATTACCACTTACGTACGTTGCAAGACAATGTCACTCTTCTCTGGAATAATGTCAGCACGAGATAATGCAACAAACAAACTAATCTTCTGCCGCTTGAACCCAATGTTTGAATAAAAGGTAGTGGCCTTATATCTCTGTTCTTATTTATTAAAAGCTTCGGTCATGCACAACTTCTCTCATACAAAAGGCTTTTGGTTGAGGAGGAGATTTCATCATAGGCAGTTTTAATGACATTCGGGATTGTTTCTAGAACTCCTATTATTTTCAATTTCGACACGCCATTCCGGTTCTTTTTAAATCAAAGCTAGCTAGTGATCCATATCTTTTGCGTGCATTTTCCCACAATTGTTGAGTGGTTCAGTGCTCAGTAGGGTTCAACTAAGTGACTGGCTGCGATTCTGGGTATTCATTACGGATAAATCTTCTAGAGGGACAAGTCGTCCTAGACGGTTTGAAAAGTGATTTTAGTCACATAAGCGTCGTCTGATGTTGTCCGTCGATGCAGCACGATTTGTCCGTCTTCTTATGTGAAAACTGGTATCGAGATTTTACTCTACTATTAGCACACGCACAGTCACGTTAAGTTTCAAATTTGCATGTACAGCTATTTCGAAAAAGGTTGTCGGAAAAAGTACACGCGACAATCCCGAAAGGTATTGTGGGTGGTTTTGAATTCACTGTTCTTCAAAGGATTCGAAGTTTGAAAGAATGACACGTGAGGCCATCGACTCACGTTTAATTTGCCAGTGCTAAAAGGAAACAACGAAAAAAGGTTCGACAGCTACAATGTCAGGAACAGTGTATTGATTATATCCCATTTTAACTTTTCGGGATTGTAGCGTGCACAAATTTTTCCGACAACCTTTCTCGAAATAGCTGTATACGCACCAGTGCATTCCTGCTCACATGAAGACTGACTCGCGTATGAAAAGTGTTTTCGACTTCAGTATCAATTTGGGTGATTTAAGCTAAATATTGAGACTCTCCATTAGAGGTGCATGGAGAAGGAAATATTCGACGTTTCTTATATCGTAGTTTTTATGAGCACACATGCAAAATTAGAATTCCGGCAGCTACGAGCTCATTACTATGCGAATTTTGACAGTCAAATCTTCAATGTTAGAGGTATTCTTTTTATTTCTAGCTTTCCAATAACGAGTGGGAGGAAAAAGTGAAATCAATCACTACCTTAATTAAGCGCGCGAGCAGAAGCCATAGCCCCATTAAAATTGTCTAGGCCAGAGGCTTTCCAAATATACAAAGGTACATTTTCCGCAGCTTTTTATTCAAAACCTGGAGAAAAAACAAGACATACTTGCGACCTTGCATCACAACGTCACTTCTCTGTTCTCGCGTCGGAAAGACGCCTGCCACAAGAGAAAACAGCAAACAAAAGGATCCTCTTTTACCTGAACCCTTTTTTCAATAAAAGGTAGCGGCTTTATTATCAATGAGATCTTAAATATTTAAAAGCCTCGGTCACCCACCATTCCTCTCAAACAAAAGACTTTTGGTGGAAAATGCGATTCAAATCAGTCCTGTATAGCTATTAATGACCTTCGAGGCTGTTTATCCTGCGCTTAGAATCTTTGTTATTTGCAATTTTGACTGATGAGGCTCTTTTAACGGAAGCCAGTGAAACAGATCTTTTGTGTGCGCTTGTCCACAATAGTTGAGGGGCTCGCTGAGTGGTGTATAAGAGGTAATTGGATTCCGGGTATTCAGAATTTGGACTAGTGCTATTTCCAAAAGTGTGTTAAGCGCGCGCTAAATTTGCGAGTCCTAGCCGTAGTAGACTTCTTTCTTTTCACTTTATCGAGCGTTGCTTGAGTATTGGGTGCAAAACTTCGGGCACTAGTGAATCTTACAATGCTGGCTCATTGAGCACCTTAATTCGCCGGTTTAACGCCTTCGACTAATCGACTAAGACAAACAAAGGCATTTTTGATCTTGACGGACATTTCCTCCCAGACGGAACATTCGTTTCAGTGTAAAGACAGATTTTGGATGCGCAAAATCAGGCGTCTCATTTTAACTGTCTATTCTGCACGATTTGTGCGTCTTCTAGTGCAAAAATCGTGCTATATTAAGGTTAGAAGGAAAATAATAGCAAAGAAAAGCCATTTAATAGGAGGACTTTAAAAGTCGATTGATAAACTTCACCGATCTCCAGAAACCTCAATTTTGTATGCAGAGCTGGTCTGCCAGGAAGGTTTCTTGACTAGCCAGTAACAGACAAAGTACAACAAACTCAAATTTTCTTCTCACTGGGTATTTTGGGAAACTTCCTCACTCCTTCCGTTGAGAAAGTTTGCAGAAAAAAAATAAAAATTACCACTTACGTACGTTGCAAGATAATGTCACTCTTCTCTGGAATAATGTCAGCACGAGATAATGCAGCAAACAAACTAATCTTCTGCCGCTTGAACCCAATGTTTGAATAAAAGGTAGTGGCCTTATATCTCTGTTCTTATTTATTAAAAGCTTCGGTCATGCACAACTTCTTCATACTTTCGGAAGAAATATCCGGAATATGCTAATAATTGGCTTGTGTCACAGATAGCAGTGAGGGCCGAGACGGTGAACGTCACGGCTGAGCTTGTGGGACCCAACACTTAATTATCTTACTCGGGTTCAATAACATCACAGAAGAAACTCTTACAAAGAGTTGCTGTGATGTTATAATATATCGCTAATTTCTTTACCCGGCTATTAGCATATTCCGGAGATTTAACCGAGGGCCCTTTTTTATGCAAATTCTATCTTTTTGCTAAATTTGCACCTGCATATGAAACTTAAAAACAAGGCCAGTGAATAATGTGGACAATCACTTGTAAACAAAAAATCTGGGGGGAAAATTGGTTATATTTGAGGCCCCATTTAAAAGCCTTTCCTGTTTTTAATGTTCTTGAAACTTGCAGGGTATATTTATTGACAATTGATCTCGGGATCTTTAAATTTATAAAAAAATTTATCGAGCGGTTTTTCGAAAAATGCGAAATTTGTAGGCAAGGACCAAATTACGCGCAAAAACTGTAACAAAAGCAGCTGAATGCAAGTTAATAAAATTCTTCTTACTCACGATCGCCCTGAGCAATTCCTTCTTTTTTTGTGGGAGGTTTTCAATGGAATCAAACCACTATGAGATAAAGCCGCATTTCCAAAGCTTATCATTTTCTTAAAAAATTATCTAATTGTGTGGATAGCATGCTATTTCACTGTTGTTATGATGCTTAAGAGCGGCTGTCTGTAAATATCGACCAGGGGTTGGAAAAATAAAAATTTCGAAAAATCCAAAAAAAATTCAGTGGACTACCCTAGGTACCTTAGTAATGAAAATATAAATTTTACTTTCATCGGTTAAATATTTTGGCAATACAGCGAGTGTGAAGATTGACCGCTTCACGGCCTCCACCGGGCCGCTTTTTCGGGACGCGCGACAGGGTAACGAAAAAAGCTCGATTTTAGTCTAATTCAAACATCATTCAATTCACAATGCTTCTCATCGTATTAAAGGGATTTCAAAATACATTTTGAGTGGTAATATGCTTCAATTGATTGCAACCAGAATATTTTACGGATTTTAAGATACTTGAATAATTTTGAGGATTTCACCCGAGCAAAATTTTGTCGAAATTCGAAGGCCTAAAATTCAACCCGATACATCGTTTTAAGAAGAAATAGATATCTAACTTTAAAAAGCAATCTTTAAGCTTTCGAAATATGGGTTCAAAACTTTGGGCAACATGTGAAATGAATTTTTGGGAAAGCGAAATTCAGGGAGCACTTGAGTGAAATTTGACCTCTCTGACTTGACAGTTATGAGGTTCGGCGCGACACGGTGAATTCGAAAACAAATCGTTCAGCCCAGGTAGGTTTAATTCAGGCGATTCCAAGTCCCACAGTGATACACACGTAATTGAAAAAAAGTAAGATGGAAAATTGTACCTCAATGTTTAGCCAAAAAGAAGGTCAAATCCCGGCTTTTTATACGCGTAACCTGTAGCGTAACACTAATGTAAACATGAAGGTCAAGTACTCGTATCACGACACAGCAAAGTGTTCAAACTTTGCACCAAATATCTATCATTTCTAGTAAATATGAGGTCGGCAATATTTTTGTTTGTACCTTATGTCCCTGCTTGTCTTCATGACCGCAAAAACTGAGGCAAACTGCAGCGAAACCCCCGCGCACTCGACGTGTGTCAAGGAACGCTGTTACGTAAGTCGAGAATGCGTTACATAACATGACAGTCACCAAGAGATATTTTTCCTTCGTCGTAAAAAAAATGCCATCTCTTATGAACATGTTACAACTATACTATTTTTTTCTCTCCATTTACCTCGCAGCTTTACGATCGCAAACATGTGAACCCAAACGTCATGAAACGTTCATTAGCGTTATGTAAATACGTCTTTTTTTTGTTTGTTTGCTTTAAGTCGAATGTTACTTTTCCATTCCATATTAATTAGTTCTAATTTATAACGACTACGAAATATCCTAACACGTTGTGTAGAAGCGGGTCACGCAGACCGCTTTCGCAATACCTTATATACCTTCATCGATTTCTTGATAGCGCGGTTTTCGTTAGAAATAAAGTTTTCGGTAGCGAGAGCTCGGCTATAGCAGACGTCTACTACTCGCTGATGTGCGACCACACAGAGTCTGAATATGGAGCGCTGGGTGGGGGTGAGTGTGGTTCAAGTGCCAGATACTTGAGCACAGAGAACCTACCCATCAGGGAATGTAGCCGATCAATTGAGCGCTACATTAGAGAAACACTGCAAATCAGTTTTGCCAACTGTGGTTTAAACACTGAAGCAGAGCTGTTATTAGCCAGGGCGGGTAAGTTTGAGACATGATTATACATATATATCTTTTAAAAACTCGCTTTTCCGGTTTTTTTTTGCTTGATATTGTTAGTTATGATTTTCCATCACTCTTTTCTTTGTCTTTTCCTCGCAAGAACTTTTTTCTTGGAATTTTGGCGTGAAAGGTTTTTGGGATTTCTCCGATCCTCAAATCTTCCCTAAAAATCAAATGGCTATTCCCAGTCCACAACAGAACTCGGCAGACCAAGGGCAGTTTGCTCTTAATCTAAAGGGAATAGGAAATAAAAATTCCTTGTTTTATCGTCATTTTCACTTTTGTCCCAGGTGTATTTGAATTTGATCACCAGGCGCGGATCCAGGATTTTGAAATGGGGGGGGTGAATTTTTGTAATAATGTAATAGAACCAAAGCCTGGTTGAGGTGTTTGAGGTCTGTGCATCAACATGATTGAAGAGGGGCTCAGAAAAAGGGGGGTGAAAATTCCCCCGTTTCACCTCCCCTGGATCCGCGCCTGATCACTCAAAATTTCAAATGACAATTTGGCCGAAGCACCGTGACGAATTTGGCATTAGTAGTTATAATAGGATGCCTTATTCCTGACTTTCCAAGTACTTTTCCCTGTCATTTTCTCATTAATCCTGTCATCTCACCCCAAATTTCAATAACAGACTTAATCAGAGAATTTTTCCGTACTCTAAAATTTTTTTTCAAAAATTTAAAACCCAATTATCCCCTGTCATTCCACCGATTATTTCTCTCATCAACTCCCCAAAATAAATGACGGAAATTAAACACTAATTTTTCCGTACTCTTTTTTCAACTTTTCCCACTTCTGTTATTCTCTGTCATTTTTTTTGTACTTTTGTGTCATTATGACGGTGGGGGAAATTTGACAACTCAATCGCTCGCCCTGCGGGCTCGCGGAAAATGACAGGGAAAAGTACTTAAAGTCAGGAACAGGCATCCTATTATAACTACTGTGGAGAGAGTGTGAGTGAAAGTTTGATTTAAAAGTAATATAAATATATATTAAGAAGATGATAGAGTGTTATGAAGTTGATCCTTTTAGCTTTTCTGATCAGTTTAAGTCAACATTAAAAATTATAACCCCATTTCAAAGGATTCATAAAGAAATTAATGATTTATTTTTAGAATTAAGAGGAGTAGATGAAATTTATCGTAAAGATTTAGAAAAAGAATTATTTAATCGTGAAAAATTTGAAAAATTGGTAGAAGATTATGATTATAAAATACAATATAAAAAATATGGTTTAACCTTTTATATTGATGAAGAAATAGAAAATGAGGAAAATGAGGAAATTGAAAATATTTTTTTAAGAAATAGTAAAAAAAAAATAATAATATTTATTAATGAAACATATAGTAATGACTTAAGTGATTTTTTAAACATTGAGAGAATTATATTTTTAAAATTTAAAAATTATGATGAAGATGATTTAGTTACTCTTGAACAACAAAAAATGATACCAGATTTTCAACTTGGTAAAAAAGTAATTAAATACATTGATCCAGAAAGATTATATAAAATAAAGAGAACAAAAGAAACTTTACTTTCATTAAGAGAAATAATTAACCTTAATAGAATAAAGGAAATACCATACTTATTTAAATATGAAAATTTTAAAAGTAGTGATGGAGAATATGATTTTTATAAAGATTTAAAACAATCAATTGAAGATTCACCAGAAACTAGTTATAATAAAAAAGATTTTATAAAAATGTTAAATATAATGTATGAAGATCAATATCTTGATGATTTTACACATGAATATTATGGATATCAAGAGTGTTATGATTATCATGAAAAAGATTATAAAGAAAAATACTTAGAAAAATTTCTTAAAATACATGGAGATTTTAAAGACTATGGTCCTTATGTTAATTATTATAATATGATTGAAAAAGATCATAAAATGTCAACAAGATTTGATTATATAAGAACATAAAATGTTGTATATGGACTTGAAGATTGGGAAGATATAAATAGCTATAGGAGAATTATTATATTTGACCCAATAAATAATATTTATATTGTACCAATAGATAGACAAATAGATGAATTGTATTGTATTAGAAAGATTAAAAAAATGATTTAAAAGAATTATTTTTCTTATATAATAAAAATGCAGTTGTCAAGTTACGATCGTCTCACACCAGAAAATATTATTTTTAATGAAGCCAAAGAATTCAAAGTAAAGGATAGCAAAATCAAATACAAACGAATACCAATAGAAGTCAAATACCCAAATGGAAAGAAAGGATCACTGGTAATTGAAACTCCTCTTCTTTTCTCTTTTGGAGTAAGTGAAAAGAAAAACCAAGAAACAGGAAAGTTAGTTGGTTATAGTATTCCGGTTTGTCTCTGGGGAAAAGATAGTGAACCAAATGAAAAGGAAAAAGCATTTTTTGATACCCTAAATAATCTCAGGGAAATATGTTGCCATCATCTTGAAAGTGAATATGGACCTGACATGGCATCAACCCTGTCTTCTCCATTCTATTACAAACAGGTTGAATATACTGATAAAAAAGGGAAAAAGAAAACACGAAAAGATGAGTCAGCTGCACCAGTTCTTTACGCAAAACTTATTTACTCTGAGAAGTCAAAGAAAATACTTTCTCTATTTAATACCAAGGGGAAGAAAGCTTTGAATCCTTTAAAATATATCGATCAGTATTGTAATGTCAAAATGGCATTGATAGTTGAAGGAATATTCATAAGCAAAACTGTTGCATCTTTACAAATAAAAGTTCATGAGTGTTATGTTAAGTCACTGAAACCTCGAGAATCGTTACTAACAATAAAAGAGGAAGAAGGAGATAGTGATAGTGATAGTGAGACTGTTGAGATTGGTAATATCTCAGATTTAGTTATTTCTGATAAGGAGGAAGAAACTGATTAATGGGATTTTTAATACAAATTTTGTATTAAAAATTAACTAACTCCTTAAAACTCACCCATGAGTTAAACTTATCAGGATATCCACTCCATTTTACTAATGCCATTTTTTTCTTGTTATCTCGTCTGATAACCTTTTCTATTCTAAAAGTCTGCTGTTTTGCTTTCTGTAATTCTTGTTCATAAAAAGATCCTTTTATTGATTCCGACATCAGATCAACAATAGAATACGTAACAGGTTTTGTTGGAATAATTTTATCAATCACAAATATTTCCTCTGTCCAGTTTGGTGTGTAACCTTTATCAAATACTTTTCTCTTATACTTTGAAATTCTAACATGGTCTCCAATCTTAAACTTTGGTTTGTCAGGTTTCAAGTAAATCGAATCACCATACAAATTCAACCAAACTTTTTTCTCATTCTTCTTTTTACTCGCTTCAACAGGAGTCATTTTAATACTAGAATGTCTTGTATTATTGTAATCATCAACCAGTTTATCTATCTTATCAAAGTAAACAGTGTTGTTATTCACAGTAAACATTTTCCACATCCTGTTTTTCATTGTTTTATTCCATCTCTCAACAACACTAGATTTCTCTTCATTTTCAGTGTGATATAGTTTAATTCCTTTGCTTTTCAAAAAATCTTTGAAATGTTTACTGATAAACTCAGAACCTTTATCAGTCCACAACATCTTTGGTTTATGTTTACTTATTATATCATTAAATGCTTTACTGACAGTTTCAGTTTTCTTGTCTTTCAAACCTCTTATCCAACCATACTTACTAAACACATCAATTACCATCAGCAAATATTTAATCCCTTTGTTCCACTTACTAAACTTTTGCATCTCTACCAAATCAGCAGCCCAGATATCATCAATGGCATTTGAGATTACTGTTCTTTTTGAAAAGTTTCTTGTGATTGGTTTGTGAAGTTCATCGGCTAATTGTTGAGACCAATCACTACTCAACGCCGGCGCGCGTTTTTTTGAAGACCAAGTCCAAGTTTTTGTTTTGTATTAATCATTGTTCTAGCCAAAGTATGCCCCCATTGTCTCTGTTTCCAAGGAATTGCGTCTAATGATTTTATCATTTTTCTATCTGCTTCATTTTTACATTTAACTTGTTCACTGGTTGGTCTGTTATCACATACAGAGTAATCAACATCGTGTTGCATACTTACAGCATCAGTTCTTCCAGTTGGTTGTTCAAAAATTTCCAATATCTCACCAGTCTGAGGATCATATTTTAATTGAGATTCCAGTGGATTACCGGGACCAGTATACTTATGTCCAGGAAGTGTAAATCCTTTACGTGGTGCTACTTTTAAAATGGCTTTATGAATATCAACTCCACTTCCAAAACTTGTCAGAGGATTGTTTTCCCAAAAGAGTTCATCAATGATAATTCGATATTTGGTTCTTAATATCTGAGGCCATGTGTCAGGATTAGAAGAAATAATGTTATTCATATCTGCAAGAGCTTCTGGGTTTTTCTCAAAAAATGTTGACTTTTTCATTCTGGATCTTGGATTTTCAAATTTAAGAAATAATTCAGGATTAGAACCTTTTTTTATTATTCCCATCTTGGCTTCTTCAGCTGCTGTGGGTCTTCTCCAAAATTTTCCAGAAGCCAAGCCATGATCTGATCCAAAAGCTGATTTCATGATATCACCAGATTTATATCGATCATAAACTGGTTTCAAAGATGGTATCAATTCTTGAGTAGTTGACATTGCTATATCTGGTGCTTTTTTTACAACAGTCATTGGATCAATTCCTGATCCATCCAGTTCCTTTCTATTAGTTTTATATCTCTTTTTGGGTCTAACTTTGGTTGAAAGTTGATACATTGCCGATTCAACACTATCTTGAATAAAAGGAGTCAATTTATTAATCCCATAATTTACAGCCTTTTTTTGTAGTTTTTTATTCCTCATTGCTTCACTAGCTCCATACCTGGCCATTTCAACTGCTTTTCGTCCCATCCAAGGCAAAGCATGTTCAGTAAATGCTTCTGCAGCTGTTCCTACAACAGTGTCAAAGACATCACCGCCCGCCTTCTCAGACGGGCTAACTAGTTTTTTGTCTTCTTCTTAGTTTTTCTCTTTGTTTTTTTTTACCCCAGCTCCAGTTGTCCCCATTTTAACATATCTTACTTTTTTAATTCCACAAACAGCACATCTACAATAAAATTGTTTTCTTCCTCTTTTATCGTTTTGGTAACCACTTGGCTCAGTGCAAGGAGTTACTCTTTTATCTTTAATACAATATGATTCTTTCATTTATATAATGTTTAGATAAAATGTCAACAAGGGCTAATTTTGTAAAAAGTGAACTTGAGAAGATATATAATTTGTTAAATGAGAGCTATGAATATGCTAATATTGCAAGATTGGAAAATGATGGGCGATTCAGTAAAATATTTGAGATTTTAATGGAAATGAAAGATAAGTCTGATTTATTAAGAAGGGTGGTAAAAGGAAATTATTTTTTATGATTTAAAAAATAAAAATTACTTTAATATAAATGGACAAAGATCAAAAAATAAAAAAAGAAGGAAAGTTATATAAAATTGAGGAAAAGTTATGTAAAAATGAGAATAATTTATTTAAAATTGAGGAAGATTTATATAAAATAAAGGAAAAAATTGATGAAAAGATAGATAGAATTGAGGAAAAAATTGATGAAGATTTAAATAGAATTGAAGGAAAAATTGAATTTTTAATAAAAGAAATAATTGGTTAAAATTCGTATTTACGAATTAATATAAACTTATAATAAAATGGAGGCTAAATTCTTTTCTGAGATAGAAAAAAATATGGATGTTGAAACACTAAAAGATTTTGAGAAAGAAGTAAGGAGAAAAATAAATGATGAGTTTGAGACTCTCCGGAATAAAAATGATGATCTTTCACGAGTTTTGATGGCTGGTGAATGTGAGATGTGGGAAAAAATAAGAAGAGGAGATTATTCTTGGTTGAAAATAAAGTCTGATAAAAAGAAGAAACTTTTTAGACTTATTGATATTTACTTAAAATTTGATTCCATAGTTGATACTGTTAAAGAATTGGAGGAAAAAGTTAATAAGATTAAAAAGCTAAAGGATTCACCAGTGGATAAAGATTAAATATAAAATGTTATATTTAATCTTTGAAAATTATTACTACAAATAATTAAATCTTTTTTTAAAATATAAAAAAAGTTTTATCTATTTTATATTTTTGTAGTAATCTTTATCTATCCTCCAAAATATTCTTTTATAAAATCGCTATTGTCATTATCAAAATGAGGATTATGTATTACATCAAGAATATTTTTTCCATTTTGTCTTTCCAACAAATAGTAAAGACACCAATAACCACAGAGAACAGTGTTTCGATTTTGTATTTCATCTATCGAATAAACAATATGTTTTCCAGAAGTATTAAAATACTTCAAAGCCAGACTTGGCATTATCAGACCAAATGGATCAAAATATTCAACAACTGAACCCAAGTTTCTATAACAAACCCAATGTGTTCCAGGACCTTGAATATCATCAAGATTGATTATTCCACATTCTTTTTTTATCTTTTGTGGCAAACGGTCTCGACTATATATTCCTCTGAGATGTTTAATACCAAGTTTTTTTACCCATTGCATCAAGTCAAAATTGGATAAAGGTTTAATTACAAAATGGAGCCTATTATGGGAATTTCGTTGAATGGACTGTTTTTTCCCAGTAGCAGACCCTTGCCTTTGGACTTTTTTTTTTTAACTCCCATTCCTATTGGGTTTTCCCAAGTACCCAAAAAGGGTGGCGGGTAATACCCATCTCCATGTGTGGGTGGAACATAAACACTTCTTGTGTTACTAGATGATCCCTTGTCAACTTGTAAACCAGATCCAAACAATTTTGGAAGCAGACTAATCGCCATTGGAATTCCAATTGATGCAAGTGTTCCCAGGAATCCTCCTTCTATTTGTTGTCGAGTTGGTTTGATAACAAGTCGACCTCCTGTTTTAAAAACTTTATTAATCTGATCTATTTGTGCTTTGGTAAACTCATTAGCAAAAGGTGGTAAAAATGGGAAAAACTTTTTTGAAATAGTAATACCTTTTCCAAACAATTTTTTTATTCCAAGGTCTCCAAGTGCAGTTGCAGCTCCAGTAGCAATTGCAGGAGCAACTTTGGAAACTCCCTTTATTGCCAGGGGAAGAAGTTTAGTACCAAGTCTTGCCAGACTTGTGAATAAGTTTCCTCCATGTTTTACTAAACTTTTGATCTGTGTTTCACTTATTTTTATAACTGTTCCCGCCCCATTTGCCAATGATTTTTTTATCTTCGCTATCTGTCTTTGGGTTAACATTAACTCATCAGGTCCTTGAAGATGAGAATTTTTTAATCGACGTGAAATTGCTGATCTTTTTTTAATTGCGCTTAACAGTTTTGACTTTTGTCCATCTGTCAGTGTTACGCCATATTCAATATAAGTTGTCATTTTATATATTATGTTATATTAAATTCTTTTCATGTAAGACAATTGCAAAAATAGTACAATCAGCATTGGTTTCCCCACTCAATTCGTAATGAAATGATAGTTTTACTTTATCTTCCAGATTTGGTAGTTTAAAATAAATAAAAGGAAAAAGAGTCTCAAAATTATCTCTATTAAGAAGTTTTCCATTATCATACGACATAACATCTCCATAAACTCTTGAAGGCTCTGTGGATGGTTTGTAATGAATATTGGGATACTCATTTTCATTTGCTTTAAGGTAACATCGTGTTAATTTTCTGTTATTTGCGACATTAAAAGTTTGATAAAAAAATGGGTTTGATGTTTGTGAGTTAAAATTTGCACTGTTTACAATAAAAATAAAAACATGTCGTGGTTTTGATATCTCATTTGTTATTCTAAAATTTCCTTCTTTTTGTCTTAAATCTGTAGAATTCGTCACATACTCATTAAGATAAGATTTAAAAGGAATTTTTGTAATCATTGTACTCTGGGGAATGAAAAGTTGAAGTTTTGTAATTATTACTCTACAATCATTATCCGTCCCCCTCCATATAAGGTTGTTATCACTTTCAAATTCAAAGTTTAATTCAAATTTGGAATCTGGTAACATCTTATCCTTGAGAGCCTCAAAAAGTGAATATCGATTAAGAGGAATTTCACAATTAACAATTTTAGAATTGTATAATTTTTTCTTTCTTTTGTCATACCCCTCATTGTATCTATTATTTTCTTTATCAATAAATAATCTTGGCTCCCAATCAGTGTTTGCATTATTTCTTCCATGTTGGACTTGCCTTGTTAAATATTTACTATTGATTGGGTATCTTGTTGTGTCAAGAAAATAAAATTCATTTGTTGCAACAGTCTTTGAATAAGAAGTATCAAATTCAAGCAAATTTTTGATATTTACAACATGATTGGCGTAATTACATTGATAAACTTCTTTTCCATTAATAATAAAACTAATTTTTTTAATAAATGAACTTGCACCATTAACAATTCCATTTTTATCAGTTAATGTTATTGGATTTCCATCTAGTTTTGTTAATTTAAAATACATTGAAAGCCTAGAATTGTACCAATCAAGTGATTTACCGTCAACAACAAATTTAAAATTACCTCTGTTTTGATAATTATTATTAGAAGGGATTATTAAAGGTTGTTCGAGATCAAAAACTAAATCTTCATTCATTTATATATTATTTTATATTAAATTTTTTTAAATAATGCGGCGTAGCCAAGGGAGGGGGTCCTATGCACGAAGCAATAGTTTTCCACTTTGCTGTTCTATTTCTGCCTCTCGCTCATGTAAGACAAGAGCATAAAAGTTGTAATCAGCGTTTGGATTGGCTGATAGTTCAAAATGAAAGGCCAACTTTGTTACTCCATCTTTAGTAGTTATAATAGGATGCCTTATTCCTAACTTTTTTCACCATCTATTTCCGTCATTTCCCTGATTACCCCCACCTAAAATTCCCGAGTCCCAAAAATGATAAAAACAATCAGGGAATTTCTTCATATTTTTGAAAAAATTTGGTACCTAAAACCCCAAATCGCATTTTTAGAATTTCAAAGAATTAAAAACTCTAAGAAATTCCTGATATTTTTTACTTATTTGAAATTCGGGAAAATAGGGAAATTTAATGCTCGCGTCCCCTGCGGGGCCGCTCGCGGAAATGACGGAAATAGATGGTGAAAAAAGTTAGGAAAAGGCATCCTATTATAACTACTGTAGAGGAAAAGAGTAAGGCATCTTAATTAACCAACTTCACAAATGAATTGCCTTTCACTGAAAAATTTCACAAATGAATTTCTTTTCACTGAAAAATTTCACAATTGTGATGTGAAAATGTGAAGCTTTTAATTGGTTTAGAAAAACGTATGACTGTCTCATGTCACCAAATATATTATGACGGCAATACATTCCAGAGTTCCCTAACAATTTCGATCACTGAAGGTAAACACAAAATCTATTTTCAGATTTGCCGGTTGTTAGGGAACTCTGGAATGCAATCTATTGTTCTACACGTGAAAATAAGTAAACTTGTGGTTATTTTTTGATGAGATCATTATGAATGAGTAATCAGGGGGTTTCCCTACAAAAATAATCTAAACAATTACTAAAATGGAATATCAAAGCCCTGAGGAAAAAGATTTTATAGTAGATGATGGCTATAAACATGATGAAGATCCTGATTATGTTCCTGAGAAAGAGGAATCATCCGATGATGATAAATATGTTGTGAAAGGAAAGGATTTTGAAAAACTAAGCAGAAAGGCAAGAAAGCTTGGCGCTGAATCTCTTGATTATTCAAAGCGGAAGAATAACAAATACGTAGTCAAGCTGCCAAGCGGAAAGAATTTGCATTTTGGTTCGCCACAATATCCAGACTTTTTAATACACAAAGATAACGAGCGAAGAGAAAGATATCTTTCCCGGGCGAAGAAGATTAAAAATAAAAAAGGTGAGTTGACTTATGAAAATCCTGAATCGGCTAATTTTTGGAGTGTTAACCTACTCTGGTCGGGTAAATAAATTATTAGTCAGAAAAATAAAATTGAATTTTGGCTTAAAGGTTTTAGAGTAAATAATAAAAAATGGGTTTCAAGTCAACTAAAAATACTCTCAATGTTAACCAAAGTAATGGAAGATATGAAGTTGATGACCTTATATTTTACTCAAAGTTTGTGTATGAAAATATTAAGTCTATTGATAAAAATCTTAAATTACTTTACTCAATAGATTCTACTAGTAATAGTGGTTATATAAATCATTCTAATGTAAGAGATGATGAAAAATATTTTGATGAAATATTAGGAAAAGTTGAAGACTGTATTGAAAAAATAAGGTTTATTGAAGATTGGTATTACTATGAAGTATGTGAAGAAGAAAAAACATCTTATTTTTTTGAAAAATTTAAAGGGATTTATTATTGTTTAAAAGAATATGGATGTTTGTTTGATCAATATGGATGTTTGTTTGATGAATATGGAAATGTGGATAATCAATATATAAATAATTTTGAAAGGAGGATAATAGAAATTTATGATAAATTGGTTTATATGGGCATTAAACTAAGTTATGGTGGTAGATATAAATTATTGGAATAGATCTATATTATGATTAAGTCTTATATCATTGTTTGATATAAGACTTTTTTACTATCTCTTAGCCAGAAAAATAGAATTGAAATTTAAAGAATTAAATAATTATAAAATAAAGATGACCACTGATCTAAGTAAACTTTCTATTGCTGAATTAGAAAAGATAAAAAAAGATAATAAACAAAAACTCAAGGAGGAGTATAAACAGAAGTTGATTGATGATATAAAGAAAATACAAAAAGTAAGAGACAAACTAAAACCCAAACCCAAACCCAAACCCAAACCTAAAACATTTGAAGAATATTTTCAGGATTGTATCAAGAATAAAACAATTCCTGATAATACTCCATCTTATCTTCGAAAAGCACTTGAGAGAGCTCTCAGGGAATATGATCAAGGAATAGAAAAAGAGAAATCATCTCTGGAAGGATTTGCAAATAAATATATAGTAAAGGGTAAAACTGATATTATACCATTTGAGTTTTTCAAATCTAAAGCCAAGTATTTAAAAGAATTTTTACGAAATCATAGAAATTTTAAAGTCAGATTTGTTTTAGTTTGCTTGATGGAACAAATGTTAGATGAAGGTAAGAGAGGTATGAGAGTTCAGGATAAAGCTTATTTTAATTCTGATACTTATATTAATCTTGAATCAACCGATGTAAAAGAAATACTAACTAAAGTTATTCGAGCCATCATTGAGAAGATTACTATTTATCAGCAGAATGGTAGTGGGTGGTATTTTAAAGAAATAGTTCATCTCGAAATTCACACTGTTGATTATAATCCAATGAGAGGTTCATCTTATATTCCACTTCCAGATTGGATTACGAAAAAGAAAGCGATATTAAATATTAAAAATAAAGATGATAAATGTTTTTTGTGGTGTGTATTAAGATACCTTCATCCAAAGGGAAAGAATGCAGAACTATTAACAGATTTAAAACAAAAAGAAAATAGCTTGAATACAAAAGGAATAAAATTTCCAATCAAATTAAAAGACATTTCAAAATTCGAAAAACTTAATCCAGATATTCCAGGAATAAATGTGTTTTCAGTTAATGATAATGACAAGTTTTACCCCCTCCGAATGGCACAGAGAAATCCTCAAGAAACAATAGACTTGTTTTTGTATGAGGAAGATGGGAAATATCATTATTCACTCATCAGAAGTTTTTCAAGATTATTCAGATCTCAAATAACATCAAGAACAAATGGAAAAATATATATTTGCAAAAGGTGTTTTACTCATTTCTCAAAAGAAGAATTATTTCAAAAACATATTGAATATTGCTCAACCAATGAAACAGTTTGTGTGAAAATGCCCCCAAGAAACTCAAAATTAAGTTTTAATAATTGGCACAAACAGCTTCCAATACCTTTTGTAATTTATGCTGATTTTGAATGTTTTATTAAACCGATAAGTAATTGCTGTCCTAATCCAGAGGATTCATATAACTATAATTACCAGAAACATGAACCATCAGGATTTTGTTTATACATCAAAGGAATAGTCCCAAACATCTTTAAACCTATCATTTATACAAAAAAGAAAGATACTGATAAGATTGCTGAAATATTTGTTTCAAGACTTGCATTCATAACAAATGCTATATATAATGATTTTTATCGACGCCCAAAACCTCTAAGATTAACAAAAGAAGAACAAGCATCTTTCACCAAAGCTGAGACTTGCCATATTTGCAACAAAGAATTAAAAGATGACAGGATTCGAGATCATTGTCATTTCACTGGTCAATATCGTGGAGCTGCTCATAATAGTTGTAATCTACAGTGTCGAAAACCATTGATACTTCCAGTAGTGTTTCACAATCTTCAAGGATATGATGCATATTTGTTTATAAAACAACTTTCTGGTTTACAAGGTGAGTTGAACTGTATTCCATCAACCGAGGAAAAGTATATTTCGTTTTCCAAAAAGATAAAAGTTGATGAGTACAGATCCAAGCGAACTGGAGAGATGGTTTCTTTGAATTTTGAAATACGATTTATTGATTCATTTAAGTTTCTCCAAACCAGTCTTGCTAATCTTGTTGGAAACTTAAAACCAGATGATTTTCATAATACGAAAGTAATATTCAAAGACAATGTTGAACTCCTTACTCAAAAGGGTGTTTATCCTTATGACTATGTGACCTCAATAGAAAAACTAACAGAAACACAACTTCCTGTCAAGGATCAATTCTATTCAAAACTGTATGATGAAGATATATCAGACGAAGATTATCAACATGCAATCAATGTTTGGAATACATTCAAATGCCAAACAATCAAAGATTATCACAATCTTTATTTGAAGTCTGATGTTTTGCTTCTGGCAGATGTATTTGAAAACTTCAGAAAAACTTGTTTGAAACATTACAATTTGGATCCAGCCCATTATTATACATCTCCTGGTTTGGCTTGGGATGCTTGTCTCAAGGAAACGGGTCAAGAATTAGAATTGTTACATGATTATGACATGCTAATGATGTTTGAGAGGGGAATTCGAGGAGGAATAACTCATATATCAAAGAGATATTCAGAAGCTAATAACAAATACATGAAAGAATTCAACCCTGACAAACCTTCAAAATTCATTCAATATCTCGATGCCAATAATCTTTATGGATGGGCAATGTCACAATCACTTCCCACGAATGGATTCAAATGGATGAATAACCTTACAAAAGACAAAGTAATGGATATTCTTGAGAAAGCAAATGATAGTATGGCAAATCCAATCAATAAAAAAGGTTTTATCTTTGAAGTAGATTTGGAATATCCCAAAGAATTGTGGAAATCACATAATGATCATCCTCTTGCTCCAGAAAAGTTAAAAGTTAATAATGTTGAGAAACTTATCTGTCATTTCAAACCACATAAAAACTATGTTATACATTATCGGAATCTGAGACAATGTCTTGAGATGGGACTTGTCATAACTGCTGTTCACCGAGGGATATCTTTTAATCAGAGCCCTTGGATGGAGCCATATATATCGAAGAATACTGAACTCAGAAAAACAGCAGCCAACAGTTTTGAAAAAGACTTTTTTAAACTGATGAATAATTCAGTATTTGGAAAAACCATTGAAAACATAAGAAAAAGACAAAATATATTTCTTATTGATAATCGCGCCAAAGCTGTAAAATTATCAAGTCGTCCAAACTTTGCCAGAGCAACAATATTTGATCGAAATCTTGTTGCAGTTCACATGAAGAAGACTGAGGTATATTTTAACAAACCAGTGTATGTTGGCCAAGCAATACTGGATCTGTCAAAAACTTTAATGTTTAATTTTCATTATAATTACATACAAAAGAAATACGGTCATAAGAGAGCCAAGTTGTTATTTACAGATACAGATTCTTTGATGTATGAGATCCAAACAGATGACTTTTACGCGGATATATCAGAAGATATCAGAACCAAGTTTGATACATCAGATTATCCACCAGATCACGAATCTGGTATACTGACAGGAGTAAATAAAAAAGTGATTGGAATGTTCAAGGATGAAGTAGCTGGTCGACAAATTACTCACTTTGTTGGTCTTCGCCCGAAATTATACAGTTTTAAAGTTGAAGATTTAAGTACTACCAAAAAATGCAAGGGTGTCAAGAAAAATGTTGTAAAAAAAGGAATTGACTTTCGGGATTATGTTGACTGTTTGTTTTCAGGTGAAAAACAAATGAGATCAATGAAAATCATAAAAAGCGAAAAACATGAAATTTATTCAAAGGAGGTAAACAAGGTAGCTTTGAGTAATGAAGATGATAAAAGAAAAATAGGAAAGGATAAAGTGAATACAAAAGCAATTAGATAAAATTGTTTTAAGAGTGTGTCCATGAGAGAACCAGGCAGGGGGTGATAATGCTCAAATCACGGATTTCGCTCAAACTTGGCACAATTGATGGGTTTGGTGAGATATTAACCTCGACGAAAAATAAAGTCGCAATTTTCAATTCCCTGGGATTTACAGGGACCCCCCCCTAAAAATCACAAAATCTACTCATTTTTGCATAATTAATTAGCTAACTTTGGTTTGGCTGTTCAACAAGTAGAAAAGACAACTTCAAATCTAATCAACTTTATCATCTTCTATGTTTATCTGACTTAATCCTCAGTAATCTATTTTTACTCTCTAATTCGATCTCTTCCTATTATTTAGCCTAAAGTAAGGTCATCTTCTCACTGTTTTGACCAAACCCTAAATTTAAGGTATTTTAGTCGCTAACATCTCCCATGAGCAACAACCTATGTACTTAATTCTCACATATTCTTTGAAAGACATCTTTAAGGTTATCAAATCAATCCTAAAATATTTGGGCAATCTCATACTTTATCAATAATGACGTATTATGTACATTTGACTTGACTCTTATTTGTCATTTGACCAAAATTGGAAGAAACGTAACATTCGTTTTTTTACACAAAAATAAGACAAAGTTGGCGAGAAGTCACAAATCAGATGCCTCATTATTGATACTAACAGCGGAATTGTTAGAAAGTGTCACCTGAGTCATGATTTCTGTGTTATTTAAGGACGTTTTGATGGATATTTTATGGAACGCTTGAGTAAACACAAGGAGCAAAAGATTTAGTTCAAAACTTCGATCAGTCCAACTTGTAGGTGCTACAAGACCCAAAAACGATAAAAGATAGTGAATAAATGTTACATACACGTCTCTCAGATGCTTTAGTCCAGGTTGGCTGCTCCAGTTTCGTCTGGTCCTCTGTGGCGCTACTCTGCGTTACTTTGTGACGAGGTAATGAAACATCTTGAAACATTGCAAAATTAAAAGTGTCGGCTTTTCACCGAATATTCGAAGTCTTTGACATAAGTTGTAGTCAGAGGGAACAAAATGATTCTCAAAGGACAAGAAGGATCACTGACAATCCGTCTATATCTGTGAAAAACAACCACCTGCTCGAACACCCTCCATCTTTGTGACTTTAGACTCTGCCTAAATAATGGAATCTGTTACGCTGGACTACCGGACTACGGAATGCGGAATACACTATCTATTGTTGTGCGCGCCAATATCCTGTAAAAACTGGTGTGTTGAAAATAGGTTGTGAAAGTCGTGTTACTTGAAGTTTTGAGTTTATTCGATATTGACATTAATTACCATGATAATAATCGTCCATAACAGCCCTTTTTATAGTCAGACCGTGTCATGCAATTTTCGACAATTAATGACTTGCCATTGGGTATACTTACTTACTTACTTATATTTTAATCCTCGTAGTCTTACAACTATACAGGATGGTATCTGTATATGGGTAAATTATTGACTGCAAAAAAATAATAATAACCGTTTAAAAGTGTTGAGGAATATTAAACTTCTGAGGAATACAAAAGACCCAAAAGGGGGCACTAATAATGTATTGCAAAAAAAGTCGGCTAGGCTTCTTTAGGTATTCAAGGAAGGTGTAAATTAAGAACAGTTTTTTGAACACAGACTAATACACAATATTCACTTCTCATTTAAGCTGTCATTTCCGGATTCATACAGTATAGAAGTTCTCTTAACGGGCACTCTCGTATATAGCGAATAGCTCTACTTACGACCGCCATCACAAAACCCCGTTTCAACTCCCACAGGTGAAAAAAATGTGGATTTTTACATTCCCGTAGGCGGCCGCGGACACTCAAAGGGTTTACCGGTGAATTAGATGTTAGCTTTGATTTAAAGCTCTCGTAAGCAAACACCCGGAAGAAAATCTTATCCGCCTCTGAATGTTGTGCTTTTTTTTTTATATATTATGTCCACAGTCATATCGCTGTTTGTCACTGTAATGAATCATTCTTATATATCCGCTTCAGAGTTACTGTTTTTTCACATACACGTCCGGTTACACTTGAAAATACAAACTGAATTGTATGCCTTTACCTAATTTCAATAATGCAGTGGTCTGATCTCTGCGTTAGCTGTATGTCCTGCGCTCCTCGGAGTATCAGAGGAACTTTAGAAACAAAATAGATTTGTCCATAGTATATTCATTTGTAACTTAAAAATTGCATCAGTACATTCACTCCAAAAAGTAGATGTTTCCGCACTTTTCCTCGTTAGAGACCTCCTGCAGTTCGACTCTCGTAAAACCCTAATTTTCCTTGAGCAACCCCACGGGCATTATTTACTGGGTGTCTTCCGACCACGCACGGACCGGAACATCAAATGTTTGTAACTTAATTGTTGTGTCTGTCCACAATTCAACATCTGCCTGCCTCAGCACGGCACACTAACCTGGGCACTAAACTGGTTTTGGTGCCCCAAGGGTACGCAAAAAGGCCCTTCCGAGGATGTCTAGGATGAAAAAATTGACCTTACCTGGGTAGGGTGAGAAATTTGAAATCTAAGTATCACAGTTGAAGTAGCCCTCGAGGGAATGTGGGAAGGGTGTTAAACATATGGAAGCGGTTGTTTGAGAAAAAGATATAACTCAATGTGAAAGTGTGGTGTATTTTGAATTCTACTTGGAAACATTACTGCCATAGTTAGGCTTTATAAGACCCCCAAAAGACCGTGCTAGGTAAAAAATTCAGTGTTTATGGCAGTCAAATCTGGTGCCAGTAGGGTAGGCCAGTTGTACGCAATTTGGCCACTCCCCCGGGGGGGGGGGGGGGGGCTCCAGTATGAAAACAAAATGGAATTCTTGTCGCAAGCTAATCTGGCCGTGTCTCACGCTTTATTTGTCCCTTTGAGCTGGTCTGCACCAAGATCCGGCTTCACTTCGCTGCTATTTGACGTGCAACTAAAATAGACAAAAATATTTCTTTCCAAAACACGAAAGAAAAGCGACTTCTATCTCCGAGTTTGAAAAGAAATGGGATCATTTATAATCACGGTCTGAATAGAGTTGCCAATAGATTTGGAATTCTAAAATTTTTATTAGCATACAATAACAATAAAATTATCTCAGAGAATGTCGGAAAGTCATATTTTTCATATTTTGTTCGCTGGACTCTGGCTCCTGGCTCCTGGCTCCTGGCTCCCGATACAATGTTTCCGTGTGGTGGCCAACCGCTGCTTAAAAATGCGGGCTCCAGTTAATGTCAAAGATGGCGGACGTTTCGTTGTTGTTTGTAACATGTGAATTGAGCTACAACAGTGGCAGCAATAATTCTTTCCATGGATTACAAATCGGCTTTCTACTTTTCGTATTGTTTTCTCCTAAAACAACTTGATTTGGATTTTTGTGCGTAAACTGATGGCTAAGGAATTTTAGTCGTACAGCGAGTCACGACGCTGAACTACGCTGAACTGGGCATCGAAGGTGGGCATGGGGAACAAATCCAAGCGGGCACAAACTAGCAGTTGACACACACAAGAGATACGTATATGGATTTTATTGACCGTTTATATTGTTTTTAGGGCAAATTATTAAAGTAAGTAAAACTGTGAATTAAATCTTTGTATGTTGTTTTTCCTTTAAAAGATCGCGTAAAAAGCTATCAAAAATCATCGTTAGAGTTTCTTGCACAATAATTTCAACAATTTTACCCTTATTAATGTCAAATCATTGTCTGATGAGTTTTTTGTTCGATTTCTCCTCATTCAGAGGCAAACGCACGAATATTGTGAGGGCCTGAATTTTGATGAAATATGCAAAAGTCGTTCAGTCACATGAACAGTTTATGTCAACACATGAAAGAAAGTGAATTGCCCAAACTTTTTATGATCTTTTTCTGAACTTAAGTGATGGCTTTAACTACTCATGCAAAAGTTATAAAGATAAGCTGTTGCTCATCAGAGATATTGGGGAATGAAATACCCTAATTTTACGACTTACTCAAAACTTGGAAATGATGACCCAACTTAAGGGGACTAAGAGGGGGGAAATCGAATCGGCGACTTTAAAAAGTTTATTGTGCTTAAAGTCTTATGAACTCAGATCATCTCTCAGTGCATTTAAGTTCCAGGTGGCTTTTCTGTTTGTTGCACTGGCATCGTAAAGTTAGCTACTTAATTATGCATAAAAAGGGCAAAATGGAGATTTTTACAGGGGATGCCCGGATCTCCCAGGGAATTTAATATTTTGACCTGAAACTCTGTCACATAAGTTAACTCCTGGTACCTAACATTTGTGCCGAGTTTGAGCGAAATCGGTGATTTGAGCATTATCACCCCCTGCCTGGTTCTGCCTGGTTTTCTCATGGACACACTCTTAAAGATTTAAAATCTAAAATATAAATCATGAGTAATAAAGAAATCATTAAATTTCAAAATATAAGGTTTTATAATCATCAATGTTATAAAAAATATTTTGCAAGTAAAGATGGGCAAATTCTAAGCTTAAAATATAATAAAAAAAAAAGAAGAAGAAAATATTAGAAAATCACATTTTAGGAAAGAAGTTAAGTCTTTTAACATAGAAACACGTAAAGAAAAAAAATTTAGAAGCATAAAAGAAGCAACAGAGGAGATTGGAGTTTCCTCATCTTCAATTTGTTTGAATTGTAAAAAAATAATTAAAACTACAAAATCAAAGAAAGACGGGATGATTTATATATTTAATTATATAAAGTAAAATAATAAATGTCTTATTCAGAAGAAGAAATAAAAAAATATTTAGACATCCTTCATAAATACACTAAACCTCCAGAAGAGGAATTGAGCAGAAAAACTAAATGCTGGAATTGCCAAAGAGATGATTGTTTTACAATTGTTTCAGGATTTAAACTTTGTGAAAACTGTGGTTGTCAAAACGAACATGTTCTTGGATATTTTGATAAAAAAGATTATGATCGATTACTTTTTCGAAAGAAGAGTATTTATCAGAGAAAGTATCATTATGAGAAAAAAGTTAATCAAGTAAGTGAAATGATAAAGCTGACAGAGGAAGAAAAGTGTGAGTTGTATAACAAACTAATGGAAATAGATAACAATGTAATGGAAAAATTAAACAAACAATTTTGTCGAAAGAGAATGATAAGTATTGGATATTTAATAAAAAAAATACTGGAAGAAGAAATGGGAAATAAAAAGTATAAATTAATTCATCTGAATATTGGAGACAAAACTCTGTTGAATTATGAAAAATGGTGGAATAGTTATAAATCACTCAAACAACCCCTTGATGAAAAAACCAGTAAATAATTCCAGTTAGATAACCAAGTACTTCAGATTTAAACGGAGTGTTGATAGTATAAACACAACCTCGACCAAGCTGGTAATGTTTCCAAAATTCTCGAAAAGCAAGATTAAATATTAAATGATTGGATAGTATTGATGAGTTTGATATGCAATTATGTCTAAAGTCTGATAGTTTATAAATAATTTGATCCAAGTTTAATCTTTGTGTGAAATACTTTGTATATAAAAACTGGTAAACAAGACAAGCTTTAATAAAGTTATCATTGTAAAATTTTGTTTTATGAGAAGGAAAGTAAAAATTAACATATGATACAATTGACTTTATCATCTTCTATCTTAAGAGTAGATAGAAGATGAAAAATATTTTTACAAATAATTAATTACGAAATCTTTTTTTAAATATAAAAAAAAGTTTTATTTATTTTATATTTTGTAATAACCTTTTTCAATATTTTTATTTATTTTTTCTTTAATAATTTTTACAATATTTAAATCATTTGGATTCAGATATTTAAATGTGTATTTATTATTATTTAATTTTGATGTTGCTGTTTTTCTCTTTCCGTCTGCGATTAGTTTAATCGAGCCACTATTAATCTTAAATAATTTAGAAGTAGAATATATTGTATCATATTCTTTATCTTCACCAGTAGTAAGATTAGTTGCTATTATTTTTCTTTCTATTCCTTCTGGATTAGAGGAATTATTTATAATTTGTTTTAGATTATCTGGTTCATTGTTTTGTTTATCTGAATCAATGTGAATTATTTTAAAGTAATTATTTGTTTCTTCATTATTATATGCCTCCCAGATAAACACATGTTCTGGTAAGCTAATTGGGTTTTTTCCTCTTGGTCTGATTGAGATTCTAATATAACCATTTTTAGTTAATGTTCCTATTAATTCTTTTCCTGTTTTAGAATTATAAATACCGCCATATTATCAGTTGTGTAGAATCTTGAATATGATGGATGATAATACTTTGCCATTGTATGAAAAAGGTTATTACAATATTATATTATTCAATTTTATTTTTTAAATTTAATTTAACTAATCTTAAATCTAAATTTTGTAGTAATATTTTTCTATATAAATTTTTTATTATATTTCTTTGAAAATCTATCTGCAATAGGAGTCTGATCAATTATCATTTCATCTATCAATTTCATTTTATCAATAAATTCTTGCTTGTTAAACTCATCACCTCGAAGAGCTGAACGCAGTTCAACCAATACTTTCTCATATGTTGTGAATGCAATTTGAGACATTTCAATCTTTTTCTTGTAATTCTTCATTTTTGAAATACTACTTACAAGAACTCCAACGCCATTGATAACACCCAAGATTATTGGATTCAATGTTATTCCTCCAGCAATAGTTCCTATCACCACTAATCCTCCTCCGGTCATAGTAAGTGTTTCATCAAGAATTTTGTATCGTTTGAAAGATTTTTTAAAACACCAGTATTTCTTATGGTAATGTTTATAGAAATCTTTGAGAGTTGTGACCTCTGATTCTGACAGAGATTTATCAATGTGATTAAATTCAAACACGTCCTTCATTTATTTATTTAGAGTATATAACTACCATTTAGTTTCTCTTGTAACATTACTCTGTGAAATGGCTCAGAGTCAAAGTCGTAAAAATTTGGAGAAAACATAATTTTACTCAAAACTCCATCATCAGTAGTAAAGTCAAAATCTTGATCATTAGAGTAATTAGCACTATCTAGTGTTAATGTTGAGCTGTAGTTACTTATCTTAACTTTTGTAACAATTGAATCAACACTCTGCGTCAACCATAAAACAACTTTTTTTCCATTAAAATCACTTGGTAGTTGAATATGACTTCTTTTATTAGAGGAAAGTAAAGTAAAATAACCAGCAGCTTTAGCAAAGGTTAAACTTAATAAACTATGATTATCTTGTGCATTTTTCTTAAATAAAGCAAAATCTTTATTAGACCAATGATAAAAAACAAGACACAAGGTAAAATTTGTAAAATTAATAGAGGGACTAAAAGTAATAGTATAATTACTAATATTTAATCCTTCTTTCTTATATCACTTATGTTTCTATTTGGTATACCAATACCATATATACCAAGATTATGATTGTAATAATTTAAAGCATTAATTATGATACCAGATGACCCTCTACTTAATCCATAATTATTTGCATCTGTAAAGTCATAAATTTTTTCAAAGTATCGTCTATAAACATAGTTTGTGGTAAAAGGAATTAACTCTTTTACCATTCCAACTGTTGCTGCACTAGTATCCTGGCCTTTATCGAGAGCAATGTTAAAAATCTTTTTATTATTTGCATTAATGTCAACATTGTAAACTACTTGTGTTGGTTTGACATCGAATCCTGTATGATAGTCATAAACTTTATCTGGGTCGATATTGCTAACTTTGCTCATGATTCCATAAGCAATCAAGTAAACTCCTGTGAAATTTTTTGGGTAAATAGCAAGGTCGCTTCCTTCTTGAGGAATATTGTTTAAAATATGAAGAAAAAATGAGTTACAAGTTAGTAATTTCTTAAAATTAACTATTACTCTATGGTAATACATAAATTCTGTTTGACCTTTTGAATTGGTGAATCTATGACTAAGTTTTTTCACACCAACATTTTCAATTACCAATCCTCGTGATGAGCGCCTATCAACACTTATCTGGGATTTATGCCATAGTTCATAATCAGTGTTAAGTATTTCTAAACAAAGTGTATATTCAACATTTTTGGTCAACCTGTAAAAATTAATTCCCATCTGGTACTTATATCCCCCCTGCGAATTCTTTACTATTTCCATATAAATAACTTTATGATTATAATCATGAAAGTTACCTTTATTAGGTGGTAAGTCTGCTATCTTTTTCATATTAAAACTAGTACCTGTCGTTATTTCATCTGTCCATTCAGATGGACTTGACATCAAATAAGCAAACTCATCTTTGTAATGGCTTGGTTGAACTTGTGCTGAATGTAAATGCTCCTCCATATATATTTTATTTACTACATCATTATCAGAAGCAGGGTCTTCAAGATTAATTATTTTATGTCCTCTCATGTCTAAATTTCCTGTCATTGGCTCACTCCCATTTTTCTTTAGGTAAGGACTGAGATCTTGGCGTTTTGATTTATCATCCACATACTTTTTTGTTGCAGCATCTGTGTTATTTGTTGGTGTTTGTAAGTTGGTTATTTTTTTATTGTTCATGTTCATATGATTAGTCATCATATTTGATCCATCAACGTGGAGATAAGCTAAATCACCATAAGCTAATGGTATTGGTTGTTTGGGACCAGTTGGATTTGGAATATTAAAAATTTGTTTGTTATTCATATTCAAATTTCCAGTCATTGGTCTTGTTCCATCCAATTTTAAAAAGACACTTCCATCAACATTTGTGTCATCCACATATTTCTTAGTAGCAGCGTCACTATTGGCTGTTGGCGATGAAAGATTTTTTATCTTTTTATTATTCATATTGACATCTCCAGTCATTGGTTGACTTCCATTTCTTTGAAAGAAATTACTTTCAGCGTAATTTTTTGTAACTGGCTCATCTGCATCAGATGGAGATTTAAGATTCAAAATACGATAAGTATCCTTCATATCAATATTTGAATCTACTGTTATTAATGATGTTTTTCCGCCACCGGAATTATCATCAACATATTTCTTGGTTGCTGAATCGGTGTCTGAAGTTGGATTACCAACATTTGTTAGTTTTTTACCAACCATATCATAATTTCCATCTGCAGTGAGATTAAAACCAACACCTGGAGCGCCTTGAATTCCCTTGGCAAATGGATGTTGATTAGAAGAATGTTCATTAAATATTCCCATCTTATTTATTGTTTATATAATTCAGTAAAGTTTTTTGATAAGGTTTTCTTTGGTTTATTGACATAAAGAAAAGAGAATGGTTTTTTAGTTGCCTCTTTATACACATTTTTATCAACTCCCAATTCAGATGATATTCTGTTGGCTTCTCTGGATGATGGAAATTCATATAAACAGTAATGATCTTTTGGAGTTTTGTAAAATGATTGACTCAGATAAATCACTGAGCAATTTTTATGTCGACCTTGAATAAAATAATCAACGATTTGTCTCTGGTTTTTATCACAGACATAATCATCAAATATCACAAGTTTTTGATTGTCTTCATAATCCATTTCTTTTACTGGAGTTATTTCATCATTACTCACATTAAGTAGTTCATAGCCGATTTCATGTGACATTTTCATCATTTTTTGGATTAATCTCTTATACTTATCCTGCTCCAAATTACGAGCATAAAGATAAATCTCATCATAATATATTAATGGTTTCATTAACATATGATAAAGCAAATTAGTTTTACCACTTCCACTATTTCCACAAATACATTCGAAATGTATCCGATGGCATAAAAGGATAAATCTGTTTGAATTTTTTATCACTGTTATCATTGCTATCATAATTTGGTATCTCCATTTTATATAATGAATATATAAATGGATATTGAAGAAATAAAAAAATACTCTAAAAATAAAATTGAAGCCGATGATCTTACCAAACAGGTTAGAAGACAAATAAAAGAAACTATTTGGGAAAAACAGAATATGAGAGAAGGATTTAGTGAAACATTTAAACCTCTGATTTCCCAGTTTGAAAAACCTGATGACCCAAAAGCACAAAATATATTTACTCAAAACCAGAAAATGTTGCAAAATCAGTTGGCTCTTACGGAAGGTCTCAAAGCCAATCAAAAAGCCATTACAGATGGATTTAGTCAGTTTGAACGTTTGGCTGATATGAAAGAGTTACCAGGAGTAGAAGCTGTTGAAGATGAAGCTCAAGCTCCTTTACCAAAAGAGGATAAAGCACAAGCTCCTTTACCAAAAGAGAAAAAAACTCCTATAGCAAAATTTAATGTTGAAGAATTTGATAGGAATCTAAATAATAAAAGATCACAAGATATACTAGAAAGTAATGGTTATCCCAATCTTCCTTCTTATTATTTTGATAAAAATGTTTCTGAAATTTCTTCATTAATCAATGCTGTTAATTCAGATTTAGAAAATGCTGCCAAAGATATTCATAATACCGCAATAATTGAATATAATGGCGGTTATAGTTTAGCTAGACCAAAAAGTGAAAATCCTCGATCAAAAACAATGGATAATATAAAAATTTTCAACACTTGAAGCATATATTCAACAAATTTAAACCTTCTTTTTAAGTATAAAAATCAAAGTGGTTCTGGAATGTTTTACAATAACCCACAAGAACTACTTCATAGATTTGAGTTACTCAATGGATCACTTGCTGCAGGAGTAGTTAATAGAGGATGCCTTCCCATTCAATTTCGCCCCTGATTAATTTCTGTCATTTCCTGATTAACTCTGTCATCAAACCACTTAGTACAAAAATGACAGAAATTAATCAGGGTTTTTTTCATTTTTTCCCAAAATATACTGCTTCAAAAAAATTAAAAAATCCGATTAATTTTGTAAACTGTGGAAAATTGTGGAAAAAGACAGAAAATAATGGCTCGCCACTGCGTGGCTCGCGGAAATGACAGAAATTAATCAGGGGCGAAATTGGATGGGAAGGCATCCTCTAATAACTACTGTCGTCAATACATTCCAGAGTTCCCTAGTAATTTCAATCGCTGGAGATAAACACAAAATCTATTTTCGGTTGATGAAGGTAAACAAAAAAACTATTAATAGTTTTGCTGGTTGTTAGGGAACTCTGGAATGCAATCTATTGTTTTCCGTGTAAACGTGAAGTTATTTTTGATGAGATTATAATCTGAATAAGTAATCAGGGTATTTCCCTGCAAAATAATCTAAACAAATACTAAAATGGAATATCAAAGCCCTGAGGATAAAGATTTTATTGTTGATGATGGCTATAAACATGATGAAGATCCTGATTATGTTCCTGAGAAAGAAGAATCATCCGATGATGATAAATATGTTGTGAAAGGAAAAGATTTTCAGAAATTAAGCAAAAAGGCAAAAAAACTCGGCGCCGAATCTCTTGATTATTCAAAGCGGAAAAATAACAAATACGTGGTCAAGCTGTCAAGTGGAAAGAATTTGCATTTTGGTTCGTCTCAACATCCAGATTTTTTAATACACAGGGATAACGAGCGAAAAGAAAAATATCTTTCTCGGGCTATGAAGATAAAGAATAAGAAAGGTGAGTTGACTTATGAAAATCCTGAATCGGCTAATTTTTGGAGTGTTAATCTGCTTTGGTCGGGGAAGTAGAATATTTGTGCCAGAAAAATATAAATGAATTTAATGTTTAAAGGTTTCAAAATAATAATAAAAATGGGTTTCAAGTCAGAAACGCAAAGTGGAAGAAGAGGATATCGATTTAATAATTTAATATTTCCTTCAAAACAAATTTATTTAACTGTTAAGAAAATTAATAGTAAACTAGAATTACTTTATTCACCAGCGCCTTCAGGAAGTTTGTGGCCAACAATAAGATATTCTTCTTCTAGAGATGGTTTTGAAGAATTCAATGCTATTCTTGATAAGGTTGAAAAATATTTTGATAGATTTAATGAAGAATATGACGAAGTCACTATTGTAGAAACAGATGATGCAGCTTTTAATCAAGAGTTTCTTGGAATAGTAAATTTTTTATATGAAGCATCTGATTTTTATTGCAAAGAAGATGAGTTATCAAAGAAAACTCCAGAGTATATCAAAGAAAGATTTATTTTTATTGCAGATAAGTTATGGTATAGCGGTATTTGTCCGGGTGAGTTTTAAGTCTTAAAACAATTTTGTTTCAAGACTTTACTAATGTGAATCAGAAAAATAAAATTGAAATTTAAAAAAATAAAAAAACCAATAAATAAAGATGGCCACCGATCTGAATAATCTTTCTATTTCTGAATTACAAAAAATAAAAAAAGATATAAAAAAAGAAATCAAAGCTGATTATAAGAAAAAGTTGATTGATGATATAAATAAACTACAAAAAGCAAGAGACAAAATTAAATCCAAACCCAAATCAAAACCCAAACCCAAATCATTTGAAGAGTACTTCCAGGATTGTATCAAGAATAAAACAATACCTCCAGATACTCCATCTTATCTGCGCAAAGCACTTGAGAGAGCTCTCAAGGAATATGACCAAGGAATAGAAAAAGAGAAATCATCTTTGGAAGGATTTGCTAATAAATACGTAGTAAAAGGCAAAACTGATATTACGCCATTCGAGTTTTTCAAATCCAAGGCTGCTTATTTAAAAGAGTTTCTCAGAAACCATCGAAACATTAAAGTCAGATTTGTATTAGTTTGTATGATGGAACAAATGGGAAAGTCAAGCGATGGAAAGTTAAGTCTTACTATTCAAGATAAAGCTTATTTTAATTCTGAAACACATATCAATCTTGAATCAACTGATGTAAAAGAAATACTGACTAAAGTTATTCGCTCCATAATTGAAAAGATTGCAATTTATCAGAAGAATGGAAGTGGCTGGTATTTTAAGGAAATAGTACATCTTGAGATTCATACTGCCGATTTCAATCCAATGAGGGGTTCATCTTATATTCCCCTTCCAGATTGGATAATGCGAAAGAAAGCGATAGTAAGCATTCGAAACAAAGATGAGAAATGCTTTTTATGGTGTGTATTGAGATACCTTCATCCAAGAGACCGTAATGATTTTCGATTGACAGATTTGAAGCAATATGAAAATAGTTTGAATACAAAAGGAATTGCTTTTCCAGTTAGATTAAAAGACATTTCAAAATTCGAAAAACTCAATCCAGATCTCCCAGGGATAAACGTGTTTTCAGTCAATGAGAGAAACAAGTTTTACCCTCTCCGAATGGCATGGAGAGATCCTAAGAAAACAATCAAACTGTTCCTCTTTGAGGAAGATGGCAAATACCATTATTCTCTTATCAAAAGTTTTATAAGATTATTCCGATCTCAAATAACATCGAGAACGAATGGGAAAATCTTTATTTGTGAGAGATGCTTAAATTATTACACAAAAGAGGAATTATTGGATCGTCATATTGAATATTGTTTATCCAATGAGGCAGTTGTTGTAAAAATGCCAACAAGAAATTCAAAATTAGGATTTATTAATTACTATAAAAAGCTTCCGGTACCTTTTGTAGTTTATGCTGATTTTGAATGTTTTACTAAACCTATTAATACCTGTAACCCCAATCCAGCAGATTCATTTACCCTCGATTACCAGAAACATGAACCGTCAGGATTTTGTTTTTACATAAAAGGAATAGTTCCTAACATTTTTAAACCAATCACTTTTACAAAACAGAAAGAAAGTGATAATGTTGCTGAAATATTTGTTTCAAAACTTGCAATGATAACAAGAAAATTATATGATGATTTTTATCGTCATCCAAAACCTCTTAAATTAACAAAGAAAGAACAATTATCCTTCGATAAAGCTGAAACTTGTCATATTTGCAACAAAGAATTAAAAGATGATAAAGTCCGAGATCATTGCCATTTTACCGGTCAATATCGCGGAGCTGCACATAACAGATGTAATCTACAGTGTAGAAAACCATTGATATTGCCTGTAATATTTCACAATCTTCAAGGCTATGATGCGCATTTGTTTATAAAACAACTTTCTGGTATCCAAGGTGAGTTAAACTGTATTCCATCGACTGAAGAGAAGTATATTTCATTTTCCAAAAAGATAAAAGTAGATGAGTACAGATCCAAGCGAACTGGAGAGATGGTTTCTTTGAATTTTGAAATAAGATTTATTGATTCATTCAAGTTTCTCCAAACAAGTCTTGCTAATCTTGTTGGAAACCTGCAACCAGATGATTTTCATAATACAAAAGAAATAATGAAAGACAATATCAATCTACTAACTAGAAAAGGTGTTTATCCTTATTACTATATTGGTTCTCTTGAAAAACTATCTGAAACACAACTTCCTCCCAAAGAGCAATTCTATTCAAAATTGAATGACGAAGACATTTCAGATGAAGATTACAGTCATGCTCAAAATGTATGGAATACATTCAAATGCCAAACAATCAGAGATTACCACGATCTTTATCTCAAATCAGATGTTCTTTTGTTAGCTGATGTATTTGAAAACTTTAGAAAAACTTGCTTGAAACATTATAACCTAGATCCAGCGCATTACTATACATCTCCCGGTTTGGCTTGGGATGCTTGTCTCAAGGAAACTGGCCAACAACTTGAATTGCTTCATGATTACGACATGCTGATGATGTTTGAAAGAGGCATCAGAGGTGGGATGTCACATATAGCAAAAAGATATTCAGAAGCCAATAATAAATATATGAAAGATTACAATCCTGATAAACCTTCTAAATACATTCAATATTTGGATGCAAATAATCTATATGGCTGGGCAATGTCTCAATCACTTCCTACGGGAGGGTTTAAATGGATGACTAATCTCACAAAAGAAAAGGTGATGGAAATTCTTGAGAAAACAAATAGCAGTATGACAAATATGGGAAAGAGAGGATATATATTTGAAGTAGATTTAGAATATCCACAGGAATTATGGAAATCGCATAACGATTACCCACTTGCACCGGAGAAGATTAAAGTTAGCGGAGTGGAAAAACTTATTAGTCATTTCAAACCACGTAAAAACTATGTAATTCATTATCGAAATCTGAGGCAATGTCTTGAGCTGGGTTTGAGGATGACAGCTGTTCACCGAGGAATATCTTTTAATCAGAGTCCTTGGATGGAGCCTTACATCAGGAAAAACACTGAACTCAGAAAAACAGCGGCAAACAGCTTTGAGAAAGACTTTTTCAAATTAATGAATAATTCCGTGTTTGGAAAGACGATTGAAAACATTCGGAAAAAACAGAATATTTTTCTGGTTGATAATCGAGCAAAAGCTGCAAAATTAACATGCCGACCAAACTTCGATAGAGCAACAATGTTTGATCGAAATTTGGTTGCAATTCACTTAAAAAAGACCGAGGTGTATTTTAACAAACCGGTGTATGTTGGCCAGGCGATATTGGATTTGTCAAAGTTGTTGATGTTCGACTTTCACTATAATTACATTCAAAGAAAATATTCTTATAAACGCGCTAAGTTGCTGTTCACGGATACAGATTCCCTCATGTATGAATTAGATACGGATGATTTTTACGAGGATATAAGAGATGATATCAAAACTAAGTTTGATACTTCAGATTATCCACCAGATCACAAATCAGGAATACTGACAGGAGTAAATAAAAAAGTGATTGGGATGTTTAAAGATGAAGTAGGTGGAAAACAGATTACTAAATTTGTTGGTCTTAAACCTAAACTTTACAGCTTCAAAGTTGAAGAATCTAGTACTACACTCAAGTGTAAAGGCATAAAGAAAAATGTGGTGAAAAAGGGAATCGATTTTGAGGATTATGTTGACTGTTTGTTTACGGGTGAAAAACAGATGAGAAAGATGAATATAATAAAAAGCGAGAAACATGAAATTTATAGTAAGGAAGTCAACAAGGTGGCTTTGAGTAATGAAGATGATAAGCGTATTTTGAGAAAAGATAAAGTGAATACGCGGGCACTAAGATAAAAAAGGTCTAAAGATTTTATATTTCTAATATAAAATCATGACAAATCGAGATTTTATTGAATTTAAAGAAATTAAATTCTTTTGGCATCCTTTTCATAAAGACTATTTAGCTAGCAAGTGTGGAAAGATTTTAAGTTTGAAACATAAAGAAAAGAGAATTTTGAAATTTCGAAATAATGGAAATGATTACTTGTCATTCAATTTTTCTGAAAATAATAAAAAAAGAAATTATTACATCCACCGTTTTGTTTTTGAAACTTTCAATGGAAAGATTCCAGTTGATAAACAGGTTGATCACATAGATAGTTGCAAAAAAAATAATTCTATCTCTAATCTTCAATTACTAACTCCAAAAGAAAATCAACAAAAATCAAACTTTAAAAAAGTTATTTCTTTAAATATTGAAACTCAAGAAGAAAAGATTTTTGATAGTATCAAAGAAGCTGGTGAATTTTATGATATTTTTACATCTAATATTTCTGCGATTTGTAAGAAAAAGATGAAAACCAGCAAATCCAAGAAAGATGGGAAAAAATATCAATTCTTTTATTTATAAAATTAATTGTTTAAATTAATAATAAATGTCTTATTCTGAAGAAGAAATAAAAAAATATTTTGATATAATTCATAATTTCACAAAATCTATAGAAAAGGAAACCGATCGAAAAACAAAATGTTGGAATTGTAAAGAAACTGAATTCGATTTGGTTTCAGGATTCAAAATCTGTGTAAATTGTGGATCTCAGAATGAACGTTATCTTGGCTTTTTAGATAAAAGAGATTACGATCGATTGATTTTTAGAAAGAAGAGTATTTATCAAAGAAAGTATCATTACGAAAAGAAAGTCAATCAAATCTCAAAAAGACTTAAACTTACTGAAGATGAAAAGTATGATTTGTATTCAAAATTGTTAGAAATAGATAACAGTGTCTTGGAAGAATTAAACAAACAATTTAATAGAAAAAGAACTATTAATATTTTATATTTAATAAAAAAAATGTTAGAAGAAATGGGTAATGTCAAGCATAAATTAGTTGAACTGAATATTGGCGATCAAACTCTGGAGAATTATGAAAATTGGTGGGGCAGTTACAAATCACTCAAATAACGCCTCTGTGAAAAAACCAGTAAATGATCCCGGTCAAATAGCCAAGTACTTCAGATTTAAACGGAGAATTGACAGTATAAACACAACCTCGTCCAAGATGGTAATGTTTCCGAAATTCTCGAAAAGCAAGATTGAATATAAGATGATTGGATAGTATTGACGAGTTTGATTTGCAACTGTGTCTGAAGTTAGATAGTTTGTAAAGGATTTGATTAAAGTCTAATCTTTGAGTAAAATATTTTATATACAAATACTGATAAACCAAACATGCTTTAATAAAGTTATCATCGTAAAATTTTGTTTTATTTGAAGGAAAGTAAAAGTTAACATAAGCCACTATTGAGTCTAACATCTTTTATCTATCTTTAGATAAAAGATGAAAAATAATATTACAAATTATTTAAAATAAAATCTTTTTTATATATAAAAAAACTTTTTATAAATTATATTTTGTAATAATCTTTATCTATATTTGGATTGGAATAATATTACTATTGTTTCTAACATCTTCTATCTAAGTTTTAGATGAAAAATATTTATACAAATTATTTAAAATAAATTCTTTTTTATATATAAAAAACTTTTTATAAATTATAATTTGTATAAACCTTTTTTTATATTATTTTTTATTTTATCTTTGATTATTTTTACTATATTTAAATCATTCGGATTAGAATATTTAAAAGAGTATTTATTATCATTTAATTTTGATTTTGCTGTTTTTCTCTGTCCTTCTGCGATCAGTTTAATCGAGCCACTATTGATCTGAAGTGATTTGGATGCCTGATATATCGAGTTAAAAAATTTATTATCACCAGTTGTCAGATTAGTTGCTATTATTTTTCTGGATTGACATGTTGGATTAGAGGATTCATTAATAACTCTTTTTAAGTTATCTGGTCTGTTATTTAGCTTATCTCCGTCAATGTGAATTATTTTAAAGTATTTATCTGTTTCCTCACCGTTGAAGGCTTCCCAGATAAATACATGCGCTAGCAAGCTAATCGGGTTTTCTCCTCGAGGTCTGATTGAGATTCTAATGTAACCATTTTTAGATGGTGTACCAAGTTCTTTTCCTGTTCTGGAGTTATAAACACCACCATTATCAGTTGTGTAAAAATTAGAATAAGATGGATGTGAATATCTGGTCATTGAAAAAGATTATTACAATTTATATTTAATCAATTTTATTTTTAAGTAAAAAATAAAATTTTTTATTTATATTATGTAATAATCTTTTTCAAATATTTTTTATTGTATTTCTTTGAAAATCTATCTGCAATAGGAGATTGATCAATTATCATTTCATCTATCAATTTCATTCGATCAATAAACTCTTGTTTATTGAATTCATCACCTCTCAAAGCTGATCGCAGTTCAACCAATACTTTCTCATAAGTTGTAAATGCAATTTGTGACATTTCAATCTTTTTCTTGTAATTCTTCATTTTTGAAATACTACTCACAATCACTCCAAGACCATTGATAACACCCAGGATTATTGGATTGAGTGTTATTCCTCCAGCAATAGTTCCTATCACAACTAATCCTCCTCCGGATAGAGTAAGTAATTCATCAAGAATTTTGTATCGTTTAAAAGATTTCTTAAAACACCAGTATTTCTTGTGATAATGTTTATAGAAATCTTTGAGAGTTTTGATCTCTGATTCTGTTAGTGTGTTATCAATGTGATTAAATTCAAACAAATCCTTCATTTATTTATTTAGAGTATATAACTACCATTTAGTTTTTCTTGTAACATTATCCTTTTAAATGCCTCAGAGTCAAAGTCGTAAAAATTAGGAGAAAACATAATTTTATTCAAAATTCCATCATCAGTTGTAAAGTCAAAATTTTGATTAGGTACGTAATTAGCGTTATCTAGAGTTAATGTTGAGCTGTAGTTACTCAAGTTAGCTTTTGTAACTATTGAATCAACACTATGCGTCAACCATAAAACAATTTTTTTTCCATTAAAACCATGCGGTAAAGGAAAAGAAACTCTTAAACTATTGGAAATTAAAGTTACATAACCAGCAGCTTTAGTATAAGTTAAACTCAATAAATATTGGTTATCTTGCGAATTTTTCTTAACTAAAGCAAAATCTCTATTTGACCAAATATAAAAAACCATGCACAAGGTATAATTTCTAAAATTAGCAGAGGGATTTAAACTAATAGTGTAATTATTAATATTTAATCCTTCTTTATTGATATTACTTATGTCTTTATTTGGTATAGTAATACCATTTAAACTATGAAAGTGATTTAAGCCACTAGTTATAATACCAGATGCACCTCTTTTTAATTCGTAATTATTTGCATCTGTAAAATCATAAATTTGTTCAAAGTAACGACTATAAACATGGTTTACCGTAAAAGGAATCAACTCTTTTACCATTCCAACTGTTGCAGCACTACTATTCAGATTTCTATCGAGAGTAATGTTTAATATCTTTTTATTATTTGCGTTAATGTCAACATTGTACTTTACTTGCGATCTATAAATTTCAAATGATTTATGATAATCATAAACTTTATCTGGGTCGATATTGCTAACTTTGCTCATAATACCATAAGCAATTATGTAAACACCGGAAAACTGTAATGGATACACAGACAAATCATTTCCATTATTTGGAATATTAACCAAAATGTGAATAAAAAACCTATTACCAGTTGTCAACTTCTTAAAATTAATTATGACTCTATGGTAATACATAAATTGTGTGTGATTTAATGAATCGATGAAACTATGTTGAAGTTTTTTTACACTAACATTTCCAAGCTGCAATCCTTGTGATGAGTTGTCGTCAACACTTATTTGGGTTTTATGCCATAGTTGATAATCAATGTTAAGTATTTCTAAACAAAGGGTATAGTCAGCTCCTCCAACTAACCTGTAAAAATTAAGTCCCATCTTATACTTATAACCACCTTGAAAATTCTTAAGTATAGTTGTATAAAGAACTTTATGATTGTAGTCGTGAAAGTTTCCTTTTTTGGTTGAAAGGTCTGCTATCTTTTTTGGTATAAAACTAGTTCTATTATCTATTTCATCTGTCCATTGAGATGGACTTGACATCAAAAAAGCAAACTCATCTTTGTAATGACTTGGTTGAACTTGGGATTGGTGCAGATGGCCATCAACATACTTTTTATTTACTGCATCATTATCTGAAGCTGGATCTTCAAGATTAATTATTTTATTACCATTAATATTAAGATTTCCTGTCATTGGGGCGCTCCCATCTTTCTTAAAGAAGGGACTGAGATCTTGGGGTTTTGATTTATCATCCACATACTTTTTGGTTGCAGCATCTGTGTTATTTGTTGGTGTTTATAAGTGGGTTATTTTTTTATTATTCATATTCATATGATTAGTCATCATATTTGATCCATCAACGTGGAGATAAGCTAAATCACCATAAGCTAATGGTATTGGTTGTTTGGTACCAGTTGGATTTGGAATATTGAATATTTGATTGTTATTCATGTTCAAATCTCCAGTCATTTGTCTTGTTCCATCCAATTTTAAAAAGACACTTCCATCAACTTTGGAGTCGTCCACATATTTCTTTGTCGCAGCATCATCATTGTTTGATGGTGTTTTGAGTTTTGTAATTGAGAATTGACTTTTCATATCAATGTTGGAATCTACTGTTATTAATGATGTTTTTCCACCAGAATTATCATCCACATATTTCTTGGTTGCTGAATCGGTGTCTGATGTTGGATTACCAACATTTGTTAGTTTTTTACCAACCATATCATAATTTCCATCTGCGGTGAGATTAAAACCTACACCTGGAGCTCCTTGAACTCCTTTGGCAAATTGATAATGATTAGAAGAGTGTTCATTAAATATTCCCATCTTATTTATTATTTAGATAATCAGTAAAGTTTTTTGATATGGTTTTCTTTGGTTTGTTAACGTAAAGAAATGAGAATGGTTTTTTAGTTGCCTCTTTATACACATTTTTATCAACCCCTAATTCAGATGATATTCTGTTTGCTTCTCTGGAAGATGTAAATTCGTATAAACAGTAGTGAGAACAATTCAATCGAATATCTTTTGGAGTTTTGTAAAATGATTGACTCAGATAAATAACTGAGCAATTCTTATGTCGGCCTTGAATAAAATAATCAACGATTTGTCTCTGATTTTTATCACAGACATAATCATCAAATATCACAAGTTTTTGATTGTCTTCATAACTCATTTCTTTTACTGGAGTTATTTCATCATTACTCACATTAAGTATTTCATAGCCGAGTTTATGCGATAATTCTCTCATTTTTTGCATCAGCCTCTTATATTTATCCTGCTCCAAATTTCGAGCATAAAGATAAATCTCATCATAATAGAGTAATGGTTTCATTAACATGTGATAAAGCAAATTAGTTTTACCACTTCCACTATTTCCACAAATCAACATTCTAAATGTATCCGATGGCATGAAAGGAAACAACTGCTTGAATTTTTTTATCTCTGTTATCATTACTATCATAATTTGGTATCTCCATTTTATATAATAAATATATAAATGGATATTGAAGAAATAAAAAAATATTCTAAAAATAAGATTGAAGCTGATGATCTTATTAAACAGGTTCGTCAACAAATAAAAGAAACTACTTGGGAAAAACAGAATCTGAGAGAAGGATTTACTGAAACATTCCGACCTCTGATTTCTCAGTTTGAAGATCCTGGTAAGGACTCCAAAACACAAAATATATTTACTCAAAACCAAAAAAATGTTGCAAAATCAGTTGGCTCTTACGGAAGGTCTCAAAGCCAATCAAAAAGCCATTACAGATGGATTTAGTCAGTTTGAGAGATTGGCTGATATGCAAGAGTTGCCAGGAGTAGGAGCTATTGAAGATGAAGAAGATGATAAAGACGATCAAGCTCGAGCTCCTTTACCAAAAGAGGATAAAACTTCAATAGTAAATTTAGATTTAGAAAAAAACTTTGATGAGAATGATATTTTTACATTAGGAGAATTTAAATATATGAGACCAAATGATTTTTATAATTCTAATATTGAAGATTTACAAAAAGATTTAGAAGATTTAAACACTGATATAAAAAAATTAACTAGCCAGATTAATGGAAGAAAAAGAAGTAAAAATCCTGATGATGAATATTTAGCTCATACTCTTCTAAAAGAAGAACAAAAAGAAACACTAATGAAATATAGAAATATAATGAAAGATTATTTTAAATCACTTGAATATAAAGTAGGGCAGGGTCTTTACTTCTCTCCCCAAGAACTACTTCATAGATTTGAATTACTCAATGGATCGCTTGTTGCAGGAGACAATGGTGTCCTGTCCGAATACATTCAAATAGCTCATCGTCTCAGAGATCTCGGGATTATTACTAATAAGCAACTTAATACACTTATCAGAAAAGTTATCTAGATATATTATAAATGAATGAAAGTGCTATTCATATTTCATCTGTTAAAAGAGAAAAAATAGGAGTAAACAAACCTCATGATTTCTTGGTTAAATTTAATCCTCCTTTGAAACTTGACCCACAATACAGGCATTTTCTCGCCTTGGATAGGTTGTCAATGACTTATTCTTGGTACAACATCAGAAGTAGTTATGGAAACAATAAAATCAAATACACCCATGATGGAACAACATGGCAGACTATCACCTTTTCAGATGGAATGTATTCTTACTCAGACATTAATGATTACATTCATCGGTACATGGAACAAAAGTCGCATCACACAACAGACTCCAAAGGAGTAAAGAATTACTCAATAAATCTGTCTTTCATTCTCTCCACCTATCGAGTACTGGTAACACTTGATGGTAGTTATCAACTTGATTTGAGAGGAACAGATTTTGGAGAACTCATCGGATTTGAAAAGAAACTGGTGACTAAAACTGAGTATGGAACTAAACTTCCAAATATTACAAAATCGATTGACTCCCTTAACATAAACATAAGTGCTATAGAAGACTCTGTTGTGAATGGAGTGAATACAAACACAATTGCTGTTATTCCAACGGATAATTTGACAAGGTCATATCCATTCACTTTTGAACCAAGGAGGACACTGTACTGTCCTGTAAGTTCTAATACTATTTCTGAAATGCATATAACAGTAAATGATTCACTCAGTCAACCTATTGACTTGAATGGTATTGATTGGTTTATGACATTACTACTTCGCCATACTGAAGATAGCAATGTTGTATAATTATATAAATAAAATGATGCGACAATCAGAGTTTAAAAAAAAATATGATCCTATAACAGGAAAGTTTTCAAGAAAACATATATACGGAGAAGGAATAATTGATAACATAAAATCTTTTCTTGGTAAAAAACCAACTAAAAAAAAGGTAACATTTGCTCCTCCTCCCAAACCAACCCCCACTGCAACTAAAAAGGCTGGTGACAAAATAGTAAAAATGCTTTCTGGTAAAAATCCTCCATCTCATAAAATGACACAGCAAGAAATCAATAATAGAGTACTTCAAATTATGACTGGATCTGGAAAGAAAAAATAATATAATCTAATTATTAAAATAAAATGAAGTCTTTTAGAAACCCAAAATATCTTGAAAGATATGAAGATGTTGTTTTTGACCTTGAACAACCTATTAATATTGCCCCAGCAAATAACAGCGTTCAAGTTAGAAATAATCTTAAATTCATTGCTGACAATACAGGTGAAGTCACTCCATTTGATTGGTATAATGCTAGAATAGCACTGGACTTTAAAGTTGAGCAACATGATGGAACTGATTTTGTTATTGGCGCTAATGTATTTGATGATATTCTTACTGATGCTAGAGTAGCGCAAATTACTGCTTATGAAGCTGACCAAATGGGAATAGTAAATGGTGCTAATTCTTTTATTTCAAGATTATCTGTGCTGGCAAATGGAAAGGAACTTTATCAGTGTAATTACGCCAATCATAGTGTAAATATAAAAAATTTGCTTGAATATAATAAATCATATGCTGATAGTGTAGCAACAAATGAATTTTATTTTCTTGATACTTCAACAAGCGCTAATAAAAATCGATTTACTAGAAAAAATATTCAACATAGAGCAAACGCTGCTAACAATGGTTTTGAAGCAGGTATTATGTTAGATAACACTCCTGCATCCTATAATGAAGGATTTGCAAAACGAAAAGCTCTGCTTGGAACTTCAAGTACAGTACACTGCGAAATTCCTCTTAATAGGTACTCATTCTTTGAGACACTTGAAGATAAATTACTTCCAAACACTAAAATCGAAATAAACTTTGGGATTGAAAAAGATGATAATCTTATTTGGAGGAGTGGTGGAAATCGTTGCCGAGTAGTCATTACCCGTCTTCAACTGTTTGTGCCTCGATTAATATTCAATTCAGAAGGAAATAAGATTTATATGAGTGAGTATCTCAAACCATACAAATGGACTTATCTCAATGAAGTTGTTGAATCTAACCTGGCTGGTAACCAAGCTGTTGGTAATTTTAGAATTACAAACGGAATTTCAAAACCTCGGCATGTATTTGTTTTTATTATCAATACTCCAAATATTGAATCACAGACAGCAAATCCATTTTTATACAATACTTTCAGCGTTTCCACAGATCCTCGAACTTTGAATAGATGTTATCTTGAAGTTGGAAATGGAAATGAATACCCTGATATTGCTTATAAACCTTCATCAGATCCTTCAAGAGTTTTTAGAGATGTGATGTCTTATGTTTTTGCCAACAATGATTTTTAAGGTGGAACACTCCTTAATAGACAAAATTTTGAGAATATTTTCCCATTTGTGTATTTTGATTTGACAAAGCAGAAATTAGACATAAAAGATGGAGTTACTAAACTATCTTTTCATTATGAGTTATCTGGAGCGACTGCTGCAAATTATAATATTTACGCTCTTGTGTTACATGAGAGAGAAGCAGAAATAGAACAACAAAGTGGAAAACTACTTCTTAGAGCTTGAGAAAAAAATAATATAACATATTATATAAAATGACAACTTATATCGAATACGGGGTAAAACTTTCAGATGGTCAAAAATCAAAACTGTTAAGAGCAATTCAAAATAAATCACCACTAACACTTCGATTAAAACATTCTCATCTTAAAGGGCCTGATAAGTTAATGTTAACCCAAAGACAGATTGAAAAGATAAAAAAATCACTTGCAAATGGAAAAGGATCAGACTTGAAAATAAGTAAAACACAGATTACACGTTCAGTAAAACAAGGAGGAAACTTATTGACAAGTCTGGCAAGAATTGGTGCTAAACTTTTTCCCCTTGCAGTAAAGGGAGTTTCAAAAGTTGCTCCTGCACTTGCTACTGGAGCTGCAAATGCACTTGGAGAAATAGGATTAAAAAAACTGTTTGGACGAGGTATTTCAATTCCAAAAAAGTTTTTCCCATTTTTACCTCCTTTTGCTAATGAGTTTACCAAAGCTCAAATAGAACAGATTAACAAAGTTTTTAAAACAGGAGGTAGACTTGTTATCAAACCAACTCGTCAACAAATAGAAGGTGGATTACTGGGAACACTTGCATCTATTGGAATTCCAATGGCAATTAGTCTACTTCCAAAGTTGTTTGGATCTGGTTTACAGGTTGATAGGGGATCATCTAGTAACACAAGAAGTGTTTATGTTCCACCCACACAAGGAGAGGGTTACTATCCACCTCCCTTTAATGGTACTTGGGAAAATCCAATAGGAATGGGGGTAAAAAAAAAGGCAAAAAAAAAGCCCAAAGGCAAAGGTTTGCTACTGGGAAAAAACAGCCCATTCAACTCAATTCCCATAATAGGAGACATTTTGTAATTAAACCCCTTTCAAACTTTGACTTGATGGAATGGGTAAAAAAACTTGGTATTAATCATCTCAGAGGTATTTACAGTCGAGACCGTTTGCCAAATAAGATACAAAAAGAATGTGGAATAATCAATCTTGATGATATTCAAGGACCTGGCACCCATTGGGTTTGTTACAGAAACTTGGATCCAGTTGTTGAGTATTTTGATCCATTTGGTCTGATAATGCCGAATGAGGCTTTGAAGTATTTTAATACCTCTGGAAAACTTATTGTTTATTCAATAGATGAAATACAAAATCGAAACACTGTTCTCTGTGGTTATTGGTGTCTTTACTATTTGTTTGAGAGACAAAATGGAAAAAGTATTTTAGATGTAATACACAATCCTCATTTTGATAATGATAATAGTGATTTTATAAAAGAATACTTTGGAGGATAGATAAAGATTATTACAAAATATAAATTAAATAAAAGTTTTTTATATATAAAAAAGATTCCTTGAATAATAATTTGTAATAATATTTTTCAAGATTAAATATAAAATTTATATTTAATCTGAATCCACTGGTGAATCCTTCAACTTTTTAACCTTCTCAACTTTTCTTTCCAATTCTTTAACAGTATCAACTATGGAATCAAATTTTGTGTAAATATCAATAAGTCTAAAAAGTTTCTTCTTTTTATCAGATTTTATTTTCAACCAAGAATAATCTCCTCTTCTTATTTTTTCCCACATCTCACATTCACCAGCCATTAACACCCTTGAAAGATCTTTATTTTTACTCCGGAGAGTCTCAAACTCATCATTTATTTTTGTCCTTATTTCTTTCTCAAAATCTTTGATAGTTTCAACATCCATATTTTTTTCTATCTCTGAAAAGAATTTAGCTTCCATTTATCTTTAGTTTATATTAAATCATCTTCATCATCACCATCTAATGCACTGTCTAAATCTCCTATACTTTCCAATTTATGAAATACCCTTTTAAATGTTTTATTTAAAACAAAATCTGATTTTCTATTTATACCAGGGTTAAAAATAGGAAAATCAAAAAAATCATAATATTTCAAACCAAATGGAAAAAAAGGAAAATAATAATAATCAAAATAATTTAAAGCATACATTTTATTATAGTATTTAATATTTTTTAAATTAAGAAAATAATTTCACTTTACTAACCTGTTTAATAAAACAGACTGACCTTTTATTTCCATAATTATCTCAATTATTTTCTTGAAACGATTATCACTCTTTAATACTGCAATATTAACATATTCAAAACTCTCATTAAGCATATTATATATCTCATTAAGTTCAATCTTTACCAAATCAACCCTCGCTGACATTTTAATCTAAACATTATACTAAATGAAAGAATCATATTGCATCAAAGATAAAATGGTAACACCTTGTACCGAACCAAGTGGTTACCAAACTGATTGTAGCGACGAAATTCACTCAAGTTCACGGACCTTTATTTCCAATACTGCAAGGACGGCTACAATCTTGAATCGTGACAATACACGAAGACAATGTTCCAAACAATATAGTCGTCAATGCGTTGAAACCGATCAATTTTGGTCGTTACTTCGAGTGAATGCCCAAGCTGCAAACACTCGCTGAAAACGTATCAAAAGGCAACTAAAAACAAAGTCACATGACCTCTAAAGGCGGGAAAACAAACGAAACAGGGAACCCAGCCGCTACACTGATATAAGAGGAAGAACGCAATTCTTTTGCCATTGTGCTGTTTGTGGAATTAAAAAAGTAAGATACGTAAAGTCAAAAAACTAATTAGCCCGTCTGAGAAGGCGGGCAAGCAAACTGGAGGAGATGTCTTTGACACTGTTGTTGGAACAACTGCAGATGCATTTGTTGAACATGCTCTTCCTTGGATGGGAAAAAAAGCAGTTGAAATGGGGAGGTATGGAGCAAGTGAATTAATGAGAAATAAAAATTTGCAAAAGAAAGCTGTAAATTATGGAATCAATAAATTGACTCCTTTTATTCAAGATAGTGTTGGATCAGCAATGGATCAACTATCAACCAAAGTTAGGCCAAAGAAAAGATATAAAACTAACAGACCCGATTTAGATGGAGCTGGAATTGATCCAATGACTGTTGTAAAAAAAGCACCAGAAATTGCAATGTCAACTACGCAAGAATTTATTCCATCTTTGAAACCAGTTTATGATCGATATAAATCTGGTGATATCATGAAATCAGCTTTTGGATCGGATCATGGTGTGACTTCTGGTAAATTCTGGAGACGACCCACAGCCGCTGAAGAAGCCAAGATGGGAATAATAAAAAAAGGTTCTAATCCTGAATTATTTTTTAAATTTGAAAAACCTTCAAGAAGAATGAAAAAGTCAAGATTTTTTGAAAACAATCCAGAAGCTCTGGCAGATATGAATAATATCATTTCATCTAATCCTGATACATGGCCTCAGATATTAAGAACCAAATATCAGATTATTATTGATGAACACTTCTGGGAAAATAATCCTCTGACAAGTTTTGGAAGTGGAGTTGATATTCATAAAGCCATTCTTAAAGTCGCACCACGTAAAGGATTTACACTTCCTGGTCATAAGTATACTGGCCCCGGTAATCCATTGGAATCTCAATTGAGATATGATCCTCAGACTGGTGAGATATTGGAAATATTTGAACAACCAACTGGACAAACAGATGCTGTAAGTATGCAACATGATGTTGATTACTCTGTATGTGGTAACAAACCAACAAACGAACAAGTGAAATGTAAAAATGAAGCTGATAGAAAAATGATAAAAGCATTAGATGCAATTCCTCGAAACCAGAGGCAATGGGGTCATTCTTTGGCTAGAACAATGATTAATACAAAACAGAAACTTGGACTTGGTCTTCAAAAAAACGCGAGTCGGCGTTGAGTAGTGATTGGTCTCAACAATTAGCCGATGAACTTCACAAACCAATCACAAGAAACTTTCAAAAGAGACTAGTAATCTCAAATGGAATTGATGATATCTGGGCTGCTGATTTGGTAGAAATGCAAAAGTTTGCTAAGTGGAACAGGGGGATTAAGTATTTGCTGATGGCTATTGATGTGTTTAGTAAGTATGGTTGGATAAGAGGATTAAAAGACAAAAAAACTGAAACTGTTAGTAAAGCATTTGATGATATAATAAATGGTCGTAAACCAAAGATGTTGTGGACTGATAAAGGTTCTGAGTTTATCAGCAAACATTTCAAAGATTTTCTGAAAAGCAAAGGTATTAAACTTTATCACACTGAAAATGAAGAGAAATCTAGTGTTGTTGAAAGATGGAATAAAACAATGAAAAACAAGATGTGGAAGATGTTTACTGTAAATAACAACACTGTTTATGTGGATAAGATAGATAAACTGGTTAATGATTACAATAATACGAGACATTCTAGTATTAAGATGTCACCTGTTGAAGCGAGTAAAAAGAAGAATGAGAAAAAAGTTTGGTCTAATTTGTATGGCAAATCTATTTACTTGAAACCTGAGAAACCAAAGTTTAAGATTGGAGATCATGTTAGAATTTCAAAGTACAAAAGAAAGGTATTTGATAAAGGTTACTCACCAAACTGGACAGAGGAAATATTTGTGATTGATAAAATTAATCCAACAAAACCTGTTACGTATTCTATTGTTGACTTGATGACGGAATCGATAAAAGGATCTTTTTACGAACAAGAATTACAGAAAGCAAAACAGCAGACTTTTAGAATAGAAAAAATTATTAGGAGAGATAACAAGAAAAAGATGGCATTAGTAAAATGGAGTGGATACCCTGATAAATTTAACTCATGGGTGAGTTTCAAGGAGTTGGTTAATTTTTAATACAAAATTTGTATTAAAAATCTTAATCAGTTTCTTCCTCAATGTCAGAAACAATTAAATCTTCAATATCACCAACCTCAACAGTCTCATCATCACTTTCACTATCACCTTCTTCCTCAGTTATTGTTAGTAAAGATTCTCGAGGTTTCAATGGTTTAACATAGCACTCATGAACTTTTATTTGAAGAGATGTAACAGTCTTGCTTATGAATATTCCTTCAACTATCAATGCCATTTTGACATTGCAATACTGATCAATATATTTAAAAGGATTCAAATCTTTCTTCGCCTTGGTCTTGAATAGAGAAAGTATTTTCTTTGACTTCTCAGAGTAAATAAGTTTTGCGTAAAGAACTGGAGCAGCTGACTCATCTTTTCGTGTTTTCTTTTTACCTTTTTTATCAGTATATTCAACCTGTTTGTAATAAAGTGGGGAAGATAGACTTGATGCCATATCAGATCCGTATTCAGTTTCAAGATGTTTGCAGCATATTTCCCCAATATTATTCAAGGTATCAAAAAAGGCTTTTTCCTCTGTATTTGGTTCACTATCTTTTCCCCAGAGGCAAACTGGAATACTGTAGCCAACAAGTTTGTTATTTTCTTGGTTTTTCTTTTCATTCACTCCAAAAGAGAAAAGAAATGGAGTTTCAATTACGAGAGCACCTTTCTTTCCATTTGGGTATTTGACTTCAATTGGGATTCGTTTGTATTTGATTTTGCTATCCTTTACTTTGAATTCTTTGGCTTCATTAAAAATAATATTTTCTGGTGTGAGACGATCGTAACTTGACAACTGCATTTTATAAGAAAAATTATTTTTTTAAATCAATAGTGCACTATCTTCTCTATCAAAAAAGAAGAATCTTAAATTTTTAATCTTTTTACTTTTATCTTTTTTTCAGAATTTAATGGAAAAAATAGTAATGATGAAGAAAATAAATCAAATAAACTTCTATTCGCCAGCAAATAAATTATTTTTTCCAATTTTAATTTCTCAATCAAATTTTGTATTATTTTCTTATCTTTGTTACTGAGTATAATGTCAACTTGATTTAAATAACAAGAGTAATCATATTCTTTTTCAAACAAAGGATCATCATTATATTTTCTTTTCAAATCGTTATAAGAAGAATTTTCTATTCCATTCGATTTCAATAATTCTTCAATTTCTTCGCGATCTAAAATTCTTAAAAAGAAATAATTACTTAAATAGTTTAAATCATTTTCTTTAAAAATATTAATAATTTTCTCATTTACGACATATTTTTTTAAACATTTTCTACTATTTCTTTCTATTATAAATTCAAAAATATCTCTACAAATTTCAAAATAACCTTCTAAAAATAATTGCTCTTGTTCCAAACTTAATTCATTCAAACTCAATAAATATTCGTAATCAATTAAATAATATAAAAAAAGAAAAGAAAACATATAAATAATTTCTTGGTTAACTTTTTTCTCATTTTTTTAAAAAAAATTTTCAATGTAAAAAGGAATTTCTCTCAATATTATTATTTTTTGTTCTTCTTTGTCTAAATTTATTTTTTTGTAAAGAGTTGTATCAAAATAAATATAATCGCAATTAATTTGTTTTCTTGGATTTTCTTCATATTTTAAATAACAATCTTTTACTTTTCTATTCGTATCAATATTTTGTAAAACAATTTTACCAAAATAATCTATTGTAAAACCATACTCTTTATACAATGACAAATAAACCAAATACCAATTTAATACTTTTAAGTAAACCTTAAAATTAAATTTTTTAGAATAATTTTCTCCTTCAAAAAAATCATTTTCTTTTTTAATAAAATCATACAAACTCTTTATTTGTTTACTTCTTAATTCACCTTGAATACAACTAATATAATACTCCATAAATTCTTTGATTCTTTTTGCAGGAGAACAAAATCTAACACCTAATTCTTCTTTAAACTTAAAACATAATCTTTTGAAATCTCTTTTTTCTTTTATTTTATATTTACAAAAAGTTAACGAATATTTTCTTGTTCTAAACTCATAAAATGGAAAACTTCGCATTTCTAATTATATATTTATTCAACTTTAAATAAAAATTTCACTCCATCTCTGTCTCTCTCTTGAGAGTAGTTATTAGAGGATGCCTTCCCATCCAATTTCGCCCCTGATTAATTTCTGTCATTTCCGCGAGCCACGCAGTGGCGAGCCATTATTTTCTGTCTTTTTCCACAATTTTCCACAGTTTACAAAATTAATCGGATTTTTTAATTTTTTTGAAGCAGTATATTTTGGGAAAAAATGAAAAAAACCCTGATTAATTTCTGTCATTTTTGTACTAAGTGGTTTGATGACAGAGTTAATCAGGAAATGACAGAAATTAATCAGGGGCGAAATTGAATGGGAAGGCATCCTCTATTAACTACTTGCAGGAAACAATGGTGTATTACCTGAAATCATACAAATAGCTCATCGACTAAGAGATCATGGGATTATTACTAATAACCAACTTAATACACTTTTAAGAAAAGTTATCTAAAACCCCCTCCCTTGGCTTCGCCGAATTAGTATAATCATAAGATAAATGACTGAAAGTGCTATCCATATTTCATCTGTTAAAAGAGAAAAAATAGGAGTAAACAAACCCCATGATTTTATAGTTAAATTTAATCCTCCCATTAAACTTGACTCGCAATTCAAGCATTTTCTTGCATTGGACAGGTTATCGATGACTTACTCTTGGTACAACATCAGAAGTAGTTATGGAAACAATAAAATCAAATATACCCATGATGGATCAACATGGCAAACTATCACCTTTTCAGATGGAATGTATTCCTACTCAGATATTAACGATTACATTCATCAATACATGGATCAAAAGACTCATCACACAACAGACTCCAAAGGAAAAAAGAATTACTCAATAAATCTGGCTTTTATTCTATCCACCTATCGAGTACTGGTATCACTTGAGGGAGATTATCAACTTGATTTGAGAGGAACAAATTTTGGAGAACTCATCGGATTTGAAAAGAAACTGGTGACAAAAACGGAGTATGGAACTAAACTTCCAAATATTACAAAATCGATTGACTCATTAAACATAAACACAACTGCTATAAAAGACTCTATTGTAAATGGGGTAAATACAGACACAATTGCTGTTATTCCAACAGATAATCTTACAAGAAGTTATCCTTTTACTTTTGAACCAAGGAGGACACTTTACTGTCCTGTCAGTTCTAATAATATTTCTGAAATGCACATAACAGTAAATGATTCACTCGGCCAACCTATTGATCTCAATGGTATTGATTGGTTTATGACATTGCTACTTCGTCATACTGAAAATATTAATAATATAAACATTTAGATAAAATGATGCGACAATCAGAGTTTAAAAAAAAATATGATCCTGATACAGGAAAGTTTTCAAGAAAACACATATATGGAGAAGGAATAATGGATACAGTAAAATCTTTTCTTGGTAAAAAACCAACTAGAAAAAAGGTAACATTTGCAGTACCTCCACCCAAACCAACTCCCCCAGTACAACTAAAAAGGCTGGTGACAAAATAGTAAAATTACTTTCTGGTGAAAATCCTCCATCTCGTAAAACAAATAATCGGCAAATGACACAGCAAGAAATCAATAATAGAGTACTTCAAATTATGACTGGATCTGGAAAGAAAAAATAATATAATCTAATTATTAAAATAAAATGAAGTCTTTTAGAAACCCAAAATATCTTGAAAGATATGAAGATGTTGTTTTTGATCTTGAACAAGCCCTGGGTGGAAGGCCAGCAGATGGCGCTCACCAAAAAAAGACAGGTCATAAATTTATAGCTGATAATACAGGTGAGGCTACTCCATTTGATTGGTATAATGCAAGATTTTCAGTAGATTTTAAAGTTGATCAACTGGCAGATCATGCTGCTATTGATGCAGATGGAGATAATATGGGAATTGTAAATGGTTCTAGTTCTTTTATAGAAAAGTTAACTATCCTCGCAAATGGGCGAGATGTTTATAGTTGTAATTACGCAAATCATGTAGTTAATATAAAGAATTTGCTTGAGTATAATCCCTCCTATGCTGGGAGTGTTGCAACAAATGAATTTTACTATCTTGACACATCACGGAATGCTAATAGAGCAGAATTTAATCTCAATGCCACTCCAGTTGTAACTGGAAGAAATGCAAATTACAATAAAGGTTTTGCCTTAAGAAAAGTTTTACTGGGAGACACTGGAACAGTGCGATGTGAAATTCCTCTCAACAGATACTCGTTTTTTGAAACACTTGAAGATAAGCTTCTTCCAAATACAAAAATTGAGTTAAATATTGAATTAGAATCGGATAACAGTCTCATCTGGAGAACTGGAGGAAATGCTTGCAGAGTTTTTTTAACAAGATTTCAACTATTTGTTCCAAGGTTAACATTCAACTCAGAAGGACAAAAACTTTATATTGATAATTACCTTAAACCTTACAAATGGACTTATCTTAATGAAGTAGTTGAAAGATCAAATAATGGACAATTCAGAATTACAAATGGTATCTCAAAACCACGTCATGTATTTGTTTGGGCAATTAACACAGCCAATGTTGACGCACAAACAGCAAATCCATTTTTATACAACACTTTTAATCTGCCAAACAATGCTAATATTTCACTTTGCTATCTCGAGGTTGGAAATGGAAATGAATATCCCGATATTCACTTTAAGCCATCTACAGATCCAGCAAGAGTTTTCAGAGAAGTAATGGGATATGTTTATGCTAATAATGATTTTCAAGGAGGCACTCTTCTCAATAGATCAAATTTTGAGAATCTTTTCCCATTTGTTTACTTTGATCTTACAAAACAAAAAATAGATATAAAAGATGGAGTTACAAAACTATCTTTTCATTACGAACTAAGCGCCAATCCAAACGCTGATTATAATATTTACGCTCTTGTACTTCATGAGAGAGAAGCAGAACTAGAACAGCAAAGTGGAAAACTATTGCTTCGTTCATAAGTTACCTTTAAAAAATTTAATATAACATAATATATAAAATGACAACTTATTTTGAATATCACGTAACTCTTACAGATGGACAAAAGACAAAACTTTTTAACGCAATTAAAAAAAGATCAGCAATAAAACTTCGATTAAAGCATTCTCATCTTCAAGGGCCTGATGAGTTAATGTTAACCCAAAGACAGATAGCGAAGATAAAAAAATCACTTGCAAATGGAACAGGATCAGATATAAATATAAGCCAAACACAGATAAGAAGTCTTGTAAAACATGGAGGAAACTTATTCAGTAGTTTAGCAAGAATTGGAGCAAAACTTCTTCCTCTTGCAATAAAGGGAGTTTCAAAAGTTGCTCCTGCTCTTGCTACTGGAGCTGCATCTGCACTTGGAGACCTTGGAATAAAAAAATTGTTTGGACGAGGTATTACAATTCCAAAAAAGTTTTTCCCATTTTTACCTCCTTTTGCTAATGAGTTTACCAAAGCACAAATAGATCAGATTAACAAAGTTTTTCAAACAGGAGGTCGACTTGTTATCAAACCAACTCGGCAACAAATAGAAGGAGGATTCCTGGGAACACTTGCATCAATTGGAATTCCAATGGCGATTAGTCTGCTTCCAAAGTTGTTTGGATCTGGTTTACAAGTTGACAGGGGATCATCTAGTAACACAAGAAATGTTTATGTTCCACCTACACAAGGAGAAGGTTATTACCCACCACCCTTTTTGGGAACTTGGGAAAACCCAATAGGAATGGGAGTTAAAAAAAAAAAGCCCAAAGGCAAAGGTTTGCTACTGGGGAAAAACAGCCCATTCAACGATATTCCCATAATAGGCTCCATTTTGTAATTAAACCATTATCCAACTTTGACTTGATGGACTGGGTAAAGAATTCAAACTTAAAATAAAATATTTAAGAGGTATTTACAGTCGAGACCAATTACCAAATAAGATCAAAAAAGAATGTGGAATAATAAATCTTGATGATATTAAAGGACCTGGCACACACTGGGTTTGTTATAGAAACCTTGATTCAGTAGTCGAGTATTTTGATCCATTTGGTCTGATAATGCCAAGTTTGGCTTTGAAGTATTTTAATACTTCTGGAAAACAAATTGTTTATTCGATAGATGAAATACAAAATCGAAACACTGTTCTCTGTGGTTATTGGTGTCTTTACTATTTGTTTGAGAGACAGAATGGAAAACGTATTCTTGATGTAATACATAACCCTCATTTTGATAATGACAATAGCGATTTTATAAAAGAATACTTTGGAGGATAGATAAAGATTACTACAAAAATATAAAATAAATAAAAGTTTTTTATATTTTAAAAAAAGATTTAATAATTGATTATTTGTAGTATTATTTTTCATTCTAAGAATAAATATAAAATTTATATTTATTCTGAATCCACTGGTGCATCCTTTAGCTTTTTAACATTCTCAACTTTTTTTTCCAATTCTTTAACAGTATCAACTATGGAATCAAATTTTGAGTAAATATCAATAAGTCTAAAAAGTTTCTTCTTTCTTTCTCCACTTTTTATTTTTAACCAAGGATAATCTCCTCTTCTTATTTTTTCCCACATATCACATTCTCCTCCCATTAAAACTCTAGAAAGATCATCATTTTTATTTCTAAGAATCTCAAACTCATTATTTATTTTTGTCCTTACTTCTTTCTCAAAATCTTTGAGTGTTTTAAAATCCATATTTTTTTCTATCTCAGAAAAGAATTTAGCCTCCATTTTATATTATGATTATACTAAACTAACCCTTAAAACTTTACTAAGATTATTTGATTTCTCAGATAACTCCACAAGCAACTCAAATATTTTTATAAATCGATTATCATTTTCCAATCTTGCAATACTGACATATTCATAACTCTCATTTAATTTATTATAAATCTTCTCAAGTTCACTTTTTACAAAATTAGCCCTTGCTGACATTTTATCTAAACATTATACTAAATGAAAGAAACATATTGTATCAAAGATAAAAGAGTAACTCCTTGCACAGAGCCAAGTGGTTACCAAACCGATAAAAGAGGAAGGACGCAATTCTTTTGTCATTGTGCGGTTTTTGGAATTAAAAAAGTTAGATATGTTAAAATGGGAACAAAAAACTAATTAGCCCGTCTGAGAAGGCGGGCAAACAAACAGGAGGAGATTTATTTGACACTGTTGTAGGAACAGCTGCAGATGCATTTGTTGAACATGCTCTTCCTTGGATGGCAAAAAAAACAGTCGAAATGGGAAGGTACGGAGCCAGTGAATTAATGAGAAATAAAAAACTACAAAAGAAAGCTGTAAATTATGGGATTAATAAATTAACTCCTTTTATTCAGGAGAGTGTTGGATCAGCAATGGATCAACTGTCAACCAAAGTTAGGCCAAAGAAAAGATATAAAACTAATAGGAAGGATTTGGATGGATCAGGAATTGACCCAATGACTGTTGTAAAAAAAGCGCCAGAAATTGCAATGTCAACTACTCAAGAATTGATACCATCTTTGAAACCAGTTTATGATCGATATAAATCTGGTGATATCATGAAATCAGCTTTTGGATCGGATCATGGTATTACATCTGGTAAATTTTGGAGACGACTCACAGCAGAAGAAGAAAAAAAATTGGGAATAATACGCAAAGGTAGTAATCCCGAATTATTTTTTAAATTTGAAAAACCTTCAAGAAGAATGAAAAAGACAACATTTTTTGAGAAGAACCCAGAAGCTCTGGAGCAGATGAATAACATTATTTCTTCTAATCCTGATACATGGCCACAGATTTTAAGATCCCAATATTCTATTATCATTGATGATCACTTTTGGGAAAATAATCCTCTGTTAAGTTTTGGAAGTGGAGTTGATATTCATAAATGGATAGGAAAACTCCCAAAACCCAAAGCAGGATGGACACCAGGTCAATACAAGTATATGGGACCTTATAATCCACTTGATAAACAATTAAGTTATGATCCTAATACTGGTGAAGTAACAGAGTGGCGTGTCAAACCATATAATAAAGTTGATGAAATTGCTGCTTATCATGATATTTGTTATGACATGGGAAAAAATAAAAATGATTGCGATAGAAAGATGGTGCAATCATTAGATCAGATTCCCTATGGTGAAATGCCAAAGTGGGGATCAACAGCACGATTATTGATTAAAGAAAAAACTTGGTCTTGGTCTTCAAAAAAACGCACGCCGGCGTTGAGTAGTGATTGGTCTCAACAATTAGCCGATGAACTTCACAAACCAATCACAAGAAACTTTCAAAAGAGAAAAGTGATCTCAAACGGGATTGATAATATCTGGGCTGTTGATTTGGTTGAGATGCAAAAGTTTGCTAAGTGGAACAAGGGGATTAAATATTTGCTGATGGTTATTGATGTGTTTAGTAAGTACGGGTGGATAAGAGGATTAAAAGACAAGAAAACTGAAACTGTCAGTAAAGCATTTGATGATATATTTAAAAGTGGGCGTAAACCAAAGATGTTGTGGACTGATAAAGGTTCTGAGTTTATCAGCAAACATTTCAAAGATTTTCTGAAAAAGTCCGGTATTAAACTGTATCACACTGAAAATGAAGAAAAATCAAGTGTTGTTGAGAGATGGAATAAAACGATGAAGAATAAAATGTGGAAGATGTTTACTGTGAATAACAACACTGTTTACTTTGATAAATTGGATAAGTTAGTTAATGATTACAATAATACTAGACATTCCAGTATTAAAATGACTCCCGTTGAAGCGAGTAAAAAGAAAAATGAGAAAAAAGTTTGGTCCAATTTGTATCAAGATTTGATTTACTTGAAACCCGATAAACCAAAGTTTAAGATTGGAGACCATGTTAGAATTTCAAAGTATAAGAAAAAGGTATTTGATAAAGGTTACACACCAAACTGGACAGAGGGGATATTTGTGATTGATAAAATTATTCCAACACGACCTGTTACGTATTCTATTGTTGACTTGATGGGAGAATCAATAAAAGGCTCTTTTTATGAACAAGAATTACAAAAAGCAAAACAGCAGACTTTTAGAATAGAAAAGATTATCAGACGAGATAACAAGAAAAAAATAGCATTAGTAAAATGGAGTGGATACCCTGATAAATTTAACTCATGGGTGAGTTTCAAGGATTTGGTTGATTTTTAATACAAATTTTGTATTAAAAATAAATCTTATTATTCAGTTTCTTCCTCCTCCTTATCAGAAATAACTAATTCTTCAATGGGGACATTCTCATCAGTAACAGTATCACTATCACTATCACTTTCTTCCTCTTTTATTGTAAGTAAAGATTCTCTTGGTTTCAATGATTTTACATAACACTCATGAACTTTTATTTGTAAAGATGTGACAGTATTACTCATGAATATTCCTTCTACTATCAATGCCATTTTGACATTGCAGTACTGATCGACATATTTAAAAGGATTCAAAGCCTTTTTCGCCTTGGTATTGAATAAAGAAAGTATTTTCTTTGACTTCTCAGAGTAAATAAGTTTTGCATAAAGAACTGGTGCAGATGACTCATCTTTTCGTGTTTTCTTTTTTCCTTTTTTATCAGTATATTCAACCTGTTTGTAATATAATGGTGAAGACAGGGTTGATGTCATGTCAGACCCATATTCACTTGCAAGATGTTTGCAACATACTTCCCTGAGATTATTAAGAGTATCAAAAAATGCTTTTTCCTTTTCATTTGGTTCACTATCTTTTCCCCAGAGACAAACCGGAATACTATAACCAACCAACTTTCCTGTTTCTTGGTTTTTCTTTTCACTTACTCCAAAAGAGAAAAGAAGAGGAGTTTCAATTACCAGTGGTCCTTTCTTTCCATTTTGGTATTTGACCTCAATTGGTATTTGTTTGTATTTGATTTTGCTATCCTTTACTTTGAATTCTTTGGCTTCTTTAAAAATAATATTTTCTGGTGTGAGGCGATCGTAACTTGACAACTGCATTTTATTATTTAATAAAAATTATTTCTTTAAATTTCAATTTATAATTATATAACAAAAATCGATTAATATTTTTCTTTACAACTTCACTCAACTCTCTCTAGAGTAGTTATAATAGGATGCCTTTTCCTAACTTTTTTCACCATCTATTTCCGTCATTTCCGCGAGCGGCCCCGCAGGGGACGCGAGCATTAAATTTACCTATTTTCCCGAATTTCAAATAAGTAAAAAATATCAGGAATTTCTTAGAGTTTTTAATTCTTTGAAATTCTAAAAATGCGATTTGGGGTTTTAGGTACCAAATTTTTTCAAAAATATGAAGAAATTCCCTGATTGTTTTTATCATTTTTGGGACTCGGGAATTTTAGGTGGGGGTAATCAGGGAAATGACGGAAATAGATGGTGAAAAAAGTTAGGAATAAGGCATCCTATTATAACTACTATCTTTGATGTCCATTTTTTGTTTTGTCAAATCAAAGTAAATAATTGGATAAACTTTCTTATAACTTTGCATATCAAGGATTGTTCCACCCTGAAAATCGTTGTTTGCGTGAACATACTCCATCAAACCTCTAAAAACTCTTGTTAAATCTGTGGATGGTTTATAGTGAAAATCAGGGTATTCATTTCCATTTCCAACCTCGAGATAACATCGTGTTACATCAGCATTGTTTGGTAAATTACCAAAAGTATCATATATAAATGGATTTTCTGTTTGATCGTTAAATCTTGCTGTGTTGATGGCCCAAACAAATACATGCCGTGGTTTTGAAATGGCGGTTGTTATTCTGTAATGGCCTGTTTGTTGCTGTAAATTATTTGAAATATGAATGACTTCATTAAGATAAGTCCATTTGTGAGGTTTAAGATAATTATCCATGTATAACTTTTGTCCTTCAGAATTAAAAGTTAACTTTGGAATATATAACTGAAGTCTTTTTACAATAACTCTGAAATTAGCACCAGCTTGAAACACCAAATTTGCATCGCTTTCGATTTCAAAATTTAGATCAATTTTTGTGTTAGGAAGTAGTTTGTCTTCAAGTGCCTCAAAGAAAGAGTATCTATTGAGAGGTATTTCACAATTGACAAGAACTGAAGTACCCAATACTTTTTTTTCTTAAAGCAAAGCCAACATTATATTCTGCTTCAGTAGCACGTTCCTCTGCAGATTTACTTTTATCAGGATAGTAAAATTCTTTGGTACCAATACTTTTTGCATAAGAAGAATTATACTCAAGTAAGTTTTTAATATTTGCAACATGATTTGCTTCATTACAACTATAAACTTCTTTTCCATTTGCCAAGATAGTTAATTTTTTTATAAATGAGTAAGAACCATTTACGATTCCATTGTGATCAGTAAGTGTCAAATTTCCTCCAGCTAACGGAGTTACTTTAAAATCCATTGAAAAACGCGCTTTATACCAATCAAATGGAGTGGCCTCACCCGTATTATCAGCAGTAATTTTAAGGTTTGGTGCTCTAACTTGGGTGGCGTTATTTGCTGGGTCTGCTGTAGTTAAAGGTTGTTCGAGATCAAATATAACATCTTCATATCTTTCTAGATATTTTGGGTTTCTAAAAGATTTCATTTTATATTAATAATTATATAATTTTCTCAGGTTTTCCAAATATTGGTTATATTCCTTTTCAGTCATTTTACGTTTTGTTTTGGTGGTTGGAGTGGGGTTTTCACGAGAAAGTATTTTTACGATTTTATCACCCGCCTTTTTTTCTTTTACAATTGTGCTTGGATCAAAAGTTACTTTCTTTTGAACTGTTGGTTTTGGTGGTGGTTTTTTGGGAGTTGGTTTTTTAAAAAAGGATTTTACTGTGTCCATTATTCCTTCTCCATAAATATGATGTTTTACATATTTTCCTGTATCAGGATCATATTTTCTTTTAAACTCTGATTGTCGCATCATTTTATTTATAGAATTATACTAATACGGTGAAGCCAAGGGAGGGGTGCGGGGAACCGTAGGTCCCCTGCTATACAACATTGCTATCTTCAGTATGACGAAGCAACAGTGTCATAAACCAATCTATACCGTTGAGGTCAACAGGTTGACTGACTGAATCAGTTACAGTTATTTTCATTTCAGGAATATAATTAGAACTTACAGGACAGTACAGTGGTCTCCTTGGTTCGAAAGTGAATGGAAAAGACCTTGTCAAATTATCAGTTGGAATAACTGCGATTGTGATTGTATTTACACCATTCACAACAGAGTCTTTTATTGCGTCCACGTTTATGTTAAGGGAGTCAATCGATTTCGTAATATTTGGGAGTCGTGTTCCGTACTCAGTTTTAGTCACCAGTTTCTTTTCAAATCCGATGAGGTCTCCAAAATCTGTTCCTCTCAAATCAAGTTGATAATTACCATCAAGTTCTATCAGTACTCGATAGGTGGAAAGAATGAAAGACAGATTTATTGAGTAATTCTTTTTTCCTTTGGAGTCGGTCGTGTGATGAGATTTTTGTTCCATGTACTGATGAATGTAATCATTCAAATCTGAGTAGGAATACATTCCATCTGAAAAGGTGATAGTATTCCAGTTGGTTCCATCATGGGTGTATTTGATTTTATTGTTGCCATAACTACTTCTGATGTTGTACCAAGAATAAGTCATCGACAACCTATCCAAGGCGAGAAAATGCTTGAATTGTGGGTCAAGTTTCAAAGGAGGATTAAATTTAACCAAGAAATCATGTGGTTTGTTTACTCCTATTTTTTCTCTTTTAACAGAGGAAATATGAATAGCGCTTTCATTCATTTATCTTATAATTATATTAATGAGGCGAAGCCAAGGGAGGGGGACACTAGATAATTTTTCTAAGAAGTGTATTAAGTTGCTTATTAGTAATAATCCCTAGATCTCTTAGTCGATGAGCTATTTGAATGTATTCAGGCAGCACACCATTGTTTCCTGCAGCAAGTGATCCATTGAGTAATTCAAATCTATGAAGTAGTTCTTGGGGGGAGAAGTAAAGACCTTGTCCTACTTTATATTCAAGTGATTTAAAATAATCATTTATTATATTTTTATATTTCATTAGTGTTGCTTTTTGTTCTTCTTTTAGAAGAGTAATAGCTAAATATTCATCATTAGGATTTTTATTTCTTTTTCTTCCATTAATCTGGCCAGTTAACGTTTTTATATCAGTGTTTACATCTTTTAAATCTTTTTCTAAATCTTGAATAGTAGAATTATAAAAATCATTTGGTCTTGTATATTTAAATTCTCCTAATGTAGTAATATCATTCTTATCAAAGTTTTTTTCTAAGTCTAATTTTACTATTGGAGTTTTATCCTCTTTTGGTAAAGGAGCTCGAGCTTGATCGTCTTTATCTTCTTCATCTTCAGTAGCTTCTAATCCTGGTAATTCTTTCATATCAGCCAATCTCTCAAACTGACTAAAACCTTTAGTAATGGCTAGCTGATTGGCTTCGAGACCTTTCGTAAGAGCCAACTGATTACGCAACATTTCCTGGTTTTGAGTGAAGATATTTTGTGTTTTTGGATCCTCAGGTTCTTCAAACTGAGAAATCAGAGGTTTAAACGTCTCACTAAATCCTTCTCTCTTATTCTGTTTATCCCAAATAGTTTCTTTTATTCGTTGTCGAACCTGTTTAATAAGATCATCAGCTTCAATCTTATTTTTAGAATATTTTTTCATTTCTTCAATATCCATTTATATAATAATTATATAAATGGAGATACCAAATTATGATAGTATTGATAACAGCGATAAAAAATTCAAGCAGTTGTTTCCTTTTATGCCATCAGATACATTTCGAATGTTAATTTGTGGAAATAGTGGAAGTGGTAAAACTAATTTGCTGTATCATATGTTAATGAAACCATTGCTGTACTATGATGAGATTTATCTTTATGCGCGTAATTTGGAGCAGGATAAGTACAAGAGATTGATGCAAAAAATGAGAGAGATGTCGCATAAACTCAGACTCAACTATGAAATACTTAATGTGAGTAATGATGAAATAACCCCAATAACAGAAATGGATTATGCAGACAATCAAAAACTTGTGATATTTGATGATTATGTCTGTGATAAAAACCAGAGACAAATCATAGATTATTTTATTCAAGGTCGACATAAGAATTGCTCAGTGATTTATCTGAGTCAATCATTTTACAAAACTCCCAAGGATATTCGACTTAATTGTTCCCATTACTGTTTATACGAATTTCCATCATCCAGGGAAGCCAACAGAATATCATCTGAATTGGGAGTTGATAAAGATGTGTATAAAGCGGTAACTAAAAAACCATTTTCATTTCTTTATGTTGATAAACCAAAGAAAACCATATCAAAAAACTTTACTAATTATATAAACAATAAGTAAGATGGGAATATTTAATGAACATTCTTCTAATCATTATCAATTTGCCAAGGGAATTCAAGGTGCTCCAGGTGTAGGTTTTAATCTAACTGCAGATGGAAATTATGATATAGTGGGAAAAAAACTAACAAATGTTGGACAGCCAACATCAGACACCGATTCAGCAACCAAGAAATATGTTGATACCCATTCTGGTGGTGGAAAAACATCATTATTAACAATTGATTCCAACATTGATATGAAAAGCCAATTTTCAATTACAAAACTCAAAACACCATCAGATGACTCAGATGCTGCGACAAAGAAATATGTTGACGACTCCAAAGTTGATGGCAATGTATTTTTAAAACTTGATGGAACAAGACCAATGACTGGAAATCTCAACATGAATAATAAACGAATACTTAATATTCCAACTCCAAATGCAAATAATCAACCAACACCATTGGCTTATACTGATCTTGCTTATCTCCACGTTGATGGATCAAATAAGATGACTAATGATTTGAACATGGACAATAAAAAAATAATCAACTTACAAAAACCAACAAATAACACAGACGCTGCAACCAAAAAGTATGTGGATGAAAAATCAACTCCCCAAGATTTGTCTCCCTTCTTTAAAAAAGATGGGAGTGAGCCAATGGGTGGGGATCTTAATGTTAATGGACATAGAATAATTAATCTTGAAGATCCCGCTTTTTCTTATGATGCAGTAAATAAAAAATATATGGAAGACCATACGTTTGTGTCTCAAATTCATCCAAGCCATTACAAAGATGAGTTTAGTTATCTCATGTCAGACGCAAGTCAATGGACTGATGAAATAACTACAGGTACTAGTTTTAATATGAAAAAGATAGCAAACCTTGCACCAAATAAAGGTAACTTTCATAAATACAATCATAAAGTTATTTATATGGAAATAGTAAAAAATTCACAGGGTGGATTTAAGTACAAGATGGGAATTAATTTTTACAGGTTACCAAGAAATGTGGAATACACACTTTGTCTTGAGATACTTAACACTGATTATGAATTGTGGCATAAATCCCAGATAAGTGTTGACGGGGGCACATCACAAGGATTATTAATTGAAAATGTTGGTGTAAAAAAACTTAGTCATAGATCTACCAATTCAAAGGGACAAACAGAATTTATGTATTACCATAGAGTCATAATTAATTTTAAGAAGCGGTTGATTGGTAACTCGTTTTTTCTTCATATTCTTGTCAATATTCCCCAGGTTGGAAGCGATTTGGCTATTTACCCCCAAAAATTTACAGGAGTTTACATTATTGCTTATGGTATTATGGGTAAAGTTAGCAATATCGACCCAGATAAAGTTTATGATTATCACACAGCATTTGACATCAAACCAAAACAAGTAGTTTACAATGTTGACATTAATGCGAATAATAAAAAGATATTAAACATTGCTCTCGATAAAAGCAAGGATACTAGTGCAGCAACAGTTGGAATGGTAAAAGATTTACTTCCTTTTACTACAAACTATGTTTATAGACAATATTTTGAAGAATTTTATGACTTATCTGATGCAAATATTTATGGATTAAATAAAACATCATCTGGTGTTGTTTTTAATTCTATTGTTCCAAATATTACTTTTTCTAATAAACACTTAAGAGCAATTCTCTGTAAGAATCAAGCAAAGTGGGAAATGAAAAATTTTGACCTCCCCTCAAATTTTGCATGCAATTAGATATTGTGGGGGGATGTCTAAAAATGCACTTTGTTTGAGTTGCTACTTTATTGTTGTCATGGTAACACCAACTGTTTGTTGGTGGCAAAATATCTAATATTTAACTAAGAAACTGTTGTAAAAAGTGCAAAATGTGTAGCTCTGTTTCTCAAGTCCATTAAAACGCTAGAACCCAAGACTTTAAGCAGATATAATACCATCATTCTAGTTTACATTTGTGTATATTGCTCTTTATTATATCAAATTTGCGTGTCATAAACGGTTAATCAACTACATAGAGTTTCGGCCATTTGAGTTGATGGCTAAAATATGGTTATCCTTTCCCTGAATTTCTCCAAAAGTACGGCAGTTCCAGAGCTAAAACTAAGCAGGCAGTTTACACACATATCCTAGTTACTAAGTCTGTAAAAATCTCTGCGGGGCGGGCTCTTCTGTTTGCAAAGGCAATTAACGAACAAACGCCAAATTTCAGTTTTTGTATATTTCATCGCAGTTGACAATCTATCTACTAGCCAACAAAATTTCTAAAACACTGAAACTACCTTCATTATCAAAGAATATTATGTACTGAGTCATTTTATGATCAAAAAATTATTACTGGCTTTCAGCTTTCTAAACAATATCGATCAAAATAAGGCTTACTTTACGGTTTTCTCTACTTCACCGCTTGAAGCGTAGCATTTACATTCAACGAACACTCTGTTTCTCGAACCATTCTCATGTGTCCGGTTGTGCTGTTTCCCATTGTAAACCATTGTAAGTCTCCTCAGTCACTTACAACAAGTTATAAAGTGATACAGAAGCCGATAAACAAGTCATACACAAGTCCTTGGCAAGCCAAGCCACATCTTGTAAACACGCACTCTTCCACTTTGCATTTACGCCGTATTTCTTCATTAGATGTCATCAATCGCTCCAGAGAGAGTTAAACCTCATTAGGTTTTAGTCATTAAGCCAAGCATTGGAATTATCTACGTATTAAAATCCGAAATCTCGAGTCGAGAAGCTCAGAAAGCTGAACTAGTGGTCACTCTTTGACATTCCCGTGAACATGCAACCTGTCCTGGTCAGCGGTGTTAATCGCGCAACATAAACAATTTCCGGGAATTTCCGGTCATTTCCGGTAACATTGTTTTCCCCTCACTTCCCGGAGATGATGGAGAAAGAGGATCGCCTGATCGAAGGTTGCATGCAGGGTCAGACGAAATTTTTCCTTCTCAGTGAATGTAATCGCAATTTTTCTACCTATTTGCAAACTTACGGGCTTAGCAAATTTCGAAAAGGTATTACCAATGGAGTTGGATGCTGACTTCCTACCGTCTGCCGTGCAGGTATGTTCATTTTATTTTCTGCACTCTTCTGTTAAATACTAGGGGGGAAACCCTCAAGTAACTCCTATGGCCGCTCACCATAGGATTTGAAACATGTTGTACCAACACAAATTCGTAACTTGTACTTTGAAATACAGTAATTAGAAAATCTGGAACAACGGAATGTTGGGAACATGGACTTGAGATATTTAAATATATTTTAATATAGAAGAAAGCTTTTTTTTACAGAAATCGGCTTTCGGATTCGTACATACATACACTCTAAAGCTAGTTTACTGTGGAATTTTTTTTAGCTAAAAGCAAGGCAGATCACTTTTTCCTGGCCCTTGAATATCATGATAACATGAGGAGCATATTGTTTTGTAAGGGCTTCCGTACCTTCTTTAGGAGTTTTCGATTTTACACTTGTCGACGCAAGTAGCTTCAGAATTTGTTGTCTCCCTGTTGTCTCCTGACACGACTGAATGTCCCGGGGTTCTGGCTACAACAAAGTACTTTAAACGTATACCTGTACTTCAAGTCTAGCTTTCGTTATTCGGTATTAGGTGAATGATTTTATTACAACTGATGTTAAATTATCAATCTCAGTACACATTGCGCTGAAACTATATTGCTCTTATACATTCTCTTATACTCTTATGCTAGCTATATTTCGCATGTGTGGCCGGCGTAAAAGGGATTGAAGCGGGGGGTGGAATTTATGCAAGCGTGATCCAATAGAAACTCCGTGCAGGCTTAGCTACATATCCTAACTTCAGAGAAAGTAGAGGGGTCAGCATTCAAATGAAGGAAAACGAGGAAAAGGTGAGAATATACCTGCAAAGTGTCCCAACAACACGTAGCGCAAGAAGACAAGCCGTCCAAGTAAAGTGTCATTTTGCAAAATTCTTTGTGAACAATTTACAACCCAAATAGTGACTAAAAAGGAATAGCCATCTACTGGGAGTTGAAACCTCTAACGGAGAGTGGAGACAAAATTAGTGTTGGTAGCAATACACAAGCTGAGAAATTACAGTCTCTCAAATAACTTCTAGTCTATGTTCCCTAAATTTCCTTGTTCAAATTTTTGTTTTCCCCCCTAGTACTTTACAGAAGAGTGAAGAAAATAAAACGAACTTTATTACCGGCACGTCAGAGTAGGAAGTCAACTTCATCGGTAATACCTTTCCAACATTTACTGAGCCCGTAAGTTTGCAGAAAGGTACAAACACCACAATTACTTTCACTAAGAAATCATAATTTGGTTTCACTCTCTGAGCAAGGTGGGATGTAATCTTCGATCAGGAGGGAAGGGAAAAGGATTTTATTTCTACCGGAAATTGTTTATGTTGCATTGATTAACACCGCTGACCAGGAGAGGTTGCATGTTCACAGAGATGTCAACGAGTGTCTTTTTCAGCTTTCTAAGCTCGGTTTTCGACTTGAAGTTTCGGATTTTATCAAATACGTTTGCAATTCCTATTGTGGGCTTAATGACTAAAACCTAATGAGGTTAACTCTCTCTGGAGCGATTGATGACATCTAATGAAGAAATACGGCGTAAATGCAAAGTGGAAGAGTGCGTGTTTACAAGATGTGGCTTGGCTTGCCAAGGACTTGTGTATGACTTGTTTATCGGCTTCTGTATCACTTTATAACTTGTTGTAAGTGACTGAGGAGACTTACAATGGTTTACAATGGGAAACAGCACAACTGGACACGTGAGAATGGTTCGAGAAACCGAGTGTTCGTTGAATGTAAATGCTACGCTTCAAGCGGTGAAGTAGAGAAAACCGTAAAGTAAGCCTTATTTTGATCGATATTGTTTAGAAAACTGAAAGCCAGTAATAATTTTTTGATCATAAAATGACTCAGTACATAATATTCTTTGATAATGAAGGTAGTTTCAGTGTTTTAGAAATTTTGTTGGCTAGTAGATAGATTGTCAACTGCGATGAAATATACAAAAACTGAAATTTGGCGTTTGTTCGTTAATTGCCTTTGCAAACAGAAGAGCCCGCCCCGCAGAGATTTTTACAGACTTAGTAACTAGGATATGTGTGTAAACTGCCTGCTTAGTTTTAGCTCTGGAACTGCCGTACTTTTGGCGAAATTCAGGGAAAGGATAACCATATTTTAGCCATCAACTCAAATGGCCGAAACTCTATGTAGTTGATTAACCGTTTATGACACGCAAATTTGATATAATAAAGAGCAATATACACAAATGTAAACTAGAATGATGGTATTATATCTGCTTAAAGTCTTGGGTTCTAGCGTTTTAATGGACTTGAGAAACAGAGCTACACATTTTGCACTTTTTACAACAGTTTCTTAGTTAAATATTAGATATTTTGCCACCAACAAACAGTTGGTGTTACCATGACAACAATAAAGTAGCAACTCAAACAAAGTGCATTTTTAGACATCCCCCCACAATATCTAATTGCATGCAAAATTTGAGGGGAGGTCAAAATTTTTCATTTCCCACTTTGCTTGATTCTTACAGAGAATTGCTCTTAAGTGATATCAGAAAAGAAGGATTAAATATTAATAATTACACTATTACTTTTAATCCCTCTGGTAATTTTACAAATTATACCTTGTGCCTTGTTTTTTATCATTGGTCAAATAAAAATTTTGCTTTAGCTCATAAAGATACACAAAATAACCAAGATTTATTAAGTTTAACCTTTGCTAAAGCTGCTAATTATTTAACTTTATTTTCCTCAAATAAAAGAAGTAATATTCATCCACCAAGTATTTTTAATGGTAAAAAAATAGTTTTATGGTTGGGGCATAGTGTTGATTCAATTGTTACAAAAGTTAGCTTTAGTAACTACAGTTCAACATTAACGCTAGATAACGCTAGTTACTCTGCTGATCAAAATTTTGAATTTATAACAGAAAATGGAGTTTTGTGTAAATTAATGTTTTCTCCAAATTTTTACGACTTCGACTCTGAGCAATTTCACAGAGTAATGTTACAAGAAAAGATAAATGGTAGTTATGTATTGTAAAGAATAAATGAAGGACGTGTTTGAATTTAATCACATTGATAGCTCTCTGTCAGAATCAGAGGTCACAACTCTCAAAGATTTCTATAAACATTATCACAAGAAATACTGGTGTTTTAAGAAATCTTTTAAAAGATACAAAATTCTTGATGAAACACTTACTCTGTCTGGAGGAGGATTAGTTGTAGTAGGAACTATTGCTGGAGGAATAACATTAAATCCAATAATCCTGGGTGTAATAAATGGCGCTGGAGTGATTGTGAGTTCTGTTTCAAAAATGAAGAATTATAAGAAAAAGATTGAAATGTCTCAAATTGCATTCACAACATATGAGAAAGTATTGGTTGAACTGCGATCAGCTCTTCGAGGTGATGAGTTTAACAAACAAGAGTTTATTGATCGAATGAAATTGATAGATGAGATGATAATTGATCAGTCTCCTATTGCAGATAGATTTTCAAAGAAATATAATAAAAAGTTTACATAGTAAAAGATTACTACAAAATTTTTGATTAGTTAAATTAAATTTAAAAAATAAATTTGAATAATATAATATTGTAGTAATAATTTTCATACAATGGCAAAGTATTACCACCCATCATATCCAAGATTCTACACAACTGATAATGGTGGTATTTATAATTCTAAAACAGGAAAAGAATTAATAGGAACATTAACTAAAAATGGTTATATTAGAATCTCAATCAGACCAAGAGGAGAAAACCCAATTAGCTTACCAGCACATGAGTTTATCTGGGAGGCTTTTAATAATGAAGATACAACTAAATACTTTAAAATAATTCACATTGATGGAGACAAACAAAACAATGAACCAGATAATTTGAAACAAGTTATTAATAATTCCTCTAATCCAGAAGGAAAGGAAAGAAAAATAATAGCAACTAATCTATCAACTGGTGAAGATAAAGTATATAAATCAATATATTCTACTTCTAAATCACTTAAGATTAATAGTGGGTCTATTAAACTAATCGCAGAAGGAAAGAGAAAAACAGCAACATCAAAATTAAATAATAATAAATATACATTTAAATATTATAATCCAAATGATTTAAATATAGTAAAAATTCTAAAAGATAAAATAAATAAAAATATAGAAAAAGGTTATTACAAAAATATGAAATAGATAAAAGTTTTTAAAATTTTAAAAAAAGATTTCTTGATTAATTATTTGTAATAATATTTTTCATCTTCTCTTTTTAAAATAAAGATTAAACTTATAATATTCTATTTTTTGACTAGTTTTAATTTTTTGGTTACTTTTAATTTTTTGGGTACTTTTGATTTATCTTCATCTTCATTTAATATTTCTTTTATTTTGTATATTTCTCTTACTTGGTATATTTCTTCATCTTCATCTACTTTTGAATTATCGATTTCTTTTTCAACACCAGACATTATAATAAAAAGTTTTAAATATTTAAACCAATATTTATATCTTTTAGATAGATAAAGATTACTACAAAAATATAAAATAGATAAAACTTTTTAAAATTTTAAAAAAAGATTTCTTGATTAATTATTTGTAGTAATAATTTTCATCTTCTATCTACTCTTAAGATAGAAGATGATAAAGACAATTGTAGCTTTTGTGAATTTTTACTTTCCTTCAAATAAATCAAAATATTACCCTGATAACTTTATCAAAGCTTGTCTTGTTTACCAGTATTTATACATAAAGTATTTCACACAAAGATTAGACTTGGACCAAATTATTTACAGATTGTCAGACTCGAGATTTGATTGCAAATCAAACTCATCAATACTATCCAATCATCTTATATTTAATCTTGCTTTTCGAGAATTTTGGAAACATTACCATCTTGGTCGAGGTTGTGTTTATACTTTCAATTCTCCATTAAAATCTGAAGTACTTGGTTATTTGACTGGTATTGTTTACTGGTGTTTTCATAGAGGAGTAGGGGAACCAATGGTTCCCCCAAAACCCCCTCCCTTAGCTACGCCGCATATTTGAGTGATTTATAACTATGCCACCACTTTTCATAATTCACCAGAGTTTGGTCTCCAATATTCAGATTAATTAGTTCTTGCTTTTTATTTCCCATTTCTTCCAGTATTTTTTTTATTAAATATCCAATACTTATCATTCTCTTTCGATTAAATTGTTTGTTTAAATTTTCCATGGCATTGTCATCTATTTCCATTAGTTTATTATACAACTCATACTTTTCATCTTCAGACAGTTTTATCATTTTACTTACTTGATCAACCTTTTTCTCATAATGATACTTTCTCTGATAAATACTCTTCTTTCGAAAAAGTAATCGATCATAATCTATTTTTTCAAAATAGCCTAAAACATGTTCATTTTGACAACCACAGTTTTCACAAACTTTAAATCCCCTATCAATAGTAAAACAATCATCTCTTTTGCAATTCCAACATTTAGTTTTTCTGCTCGATTTACTTGATTCCTCTTCTGGGGGTTTAGTGTATTTATGAAGGATATCTAAGTATTTTTTTATTTCTTCTGAATAAGTCATTTATTAATTATATTTTTTTTTATCTTAAGGCCAAAGTATTTACTTTGTCCTTGAGCAATATACGCTTATCATCTTCATTACTCAAAGCTATCTTGTTGACTTCCTTTGAATATATTTCATGATTTTCACTTCTTATGATTTTCATCGATTTCATTTTTTTTTTACCAGAAAATAAACATTCAACATAATCCTCAAAATCCAACCCCTTCTTCACAACATTCTTCTTTATTCCTTTGCATTTCTTGGTTGTAGAACTATCTTCAACTTTGAAACTATAAAGCTTTGGGCGAAGACCAACAAAATGAGTAATTTGTTTTCCAGCTACTTCATCCTTGAACATTCCGATTACCTTTTTATTAACTCCTGTCAGTATTCCAGATTCATGATCTGGTGGATAATCTGATGTATCAAACTTGGTTCTGATATCTTCTGATATATCCGCGTAAAAATCATCCGTGTTAATTACGTACATAAGTGAATCGGTATCAGTAAATAACAAATTTGCTCGTTCATACCCATATTTCTTTTGTATATAATTATAATGAAAATTAAACATCAGGATTTTTGACAAATCAAGTATTGCTTGACCAACATACACTGGTTTGTTAAAATACACCTCAGTCTTCTTCATGTGAATTGCAATAAGATTTCGATCAAATATTGTTGCTCTGTCAAAATTAGGTCGACAAGATAATTTTACAGCTTTTGCTCGATTATCAACAAGTAATATATTTTGTCTTTTTCTCATGTTTTCAATGGTTTTTCCAAATACTGAATTATTCATCAGTTTAAAAAAGTCTTTTTCAAACGATGTTTTTGCTGTTTTTCTGAGTTCAGTATTCTTTTTGATATAAGGCTCCATCCAAGGACTCTGATTAAAAGATATTCCTCGGTGAACAGCAGTTATGACAAGTCCCATCTCAAGACATTGTCTCAGATTCCGATAATGTATTACATAGTTTTTATGTGGTTTGAAATGACAAATAAGTTTCTCAACACCACCTACTTTTAACTTCTCTGGAGCAAGAGGATAATCATTATGTGATTCCCCCAATTCTTTTGGATATTTCAAATCTACTTCAAAGATAAAACCTTTTTTCTTGATTGGATTTGCCATACTATCATTTGCTTTCTCAAGAATATCCATTACTCTTTCTTTTGACAGGTTTTTCATCCATTTAAACCCATCAGTGGGAAGTGATTGTGACATTGCCCATCCATAGAGATTATTAGCATCGAGGTATTGAATGAATTTTGAAGGTTTATCTGAGTTGTAATCTTTCATGTATTTGTTATTAGCTTCTGCACGCCTCTTTGATATGTGAGTAATTCCTCCTCGTATACCTTTTTCAAACATCATTAACATGTCATAATCATGCAACAATTCAAGCTCTTGACCTGTTTCTTTGAGACATGCATCCCAAGCCAGACCAGGAGATGTATAGTAATGGGCTGGATCCAAATTATAATGTTTCAAACAAGTTGCCCGAAAGTTTTCAAATACATCAGCCAGCAATAGGACATCTGATTTAAGATAAAGATCATGGTAATCTCTGATTGTTTTACATCCAAAAGTTTGCCAGACATTAAGAGCATGATGGTAATCATCATCTGATATATCTTCATCATTCAATTTTGAATAGAATTGGTCCTTGGGTGGAAGTTGTGTTTCTGACAATTTTTCTATTGAGGAAACATAATCATAAGGATAAACACCCTTTCTAGTGAGGAGTTCAACATTCTCTTTCATTATTTCTTTTGTGTTATAAAAATCATCTGGTTGCAAGTTTCCAACAAGATTTGCAAGACTAGTTTGAAGAAACTTAAATGAATCAATAAATCGTATTTCAAAATTCAAAGAAACCATCTCTCCAGTACGCTTGGATCTGTACTCATCAACTTTTATCTTTTTGGAAAACGAAATATACTTTTCCTCAGTTGATGGAATACAATTTAACTTACCTTTTAAACCAGAAAGTTGTTTTATAAACAAATGTGCATCATAGCCTTGAAGATTGTGAAACACTACTGGGAGTATCAATGGTTTTCGACACTGGAGATTACAACTGTTATGAGCAGCTCCACGGTATTGACCAGTAAAATGACAATGATCTCGAACTTTATAAGATAGTAATTCTTTTGAGCAGATATGACAAGTTTCAGCTTTATCGAATGATAATTGTTCTTCTTTTGTTAATCTTAGAGGTTTTGGATGACGATAAAAATCGTTATATAATTTATTAGTTATGTCTGCAAGTTTAGAAACAAATATTTCAGCAATGTTATCACTTTCTTTCTTTTTTGTGTAAATGATGGGAGCAAAAATATTAGGTACTATTCCTTTGATGTAAAAACAAAATCCTGATGGTTCATGTTTCTGGTAATTGTAAGTATATGAATCCTCTGGATTAGGACTGCAATTACTTATCGATTTAGTAAAACATTCAAAATCAGCATAAACTACAAAAGGAATTGGAAGCTGTTTTTGCCAATTATTAAAACTTAATTTTGAGTTTCGGGTTGGCATTTTCACACAAACTGATTCATTAGTTGAGCAGTATTCAATATGTTTTTGGAATAATTCCTCTTTCGAGAAATGAGTAAAACACCTCTTACAAATAAAAATTTTTCCATTTGTTCTTGATGTTATTTGAGATCGGAATAATCTTGAAAAATTTCTGATAAGTGAATAATGATATTTTCCATCTTCCTCATACAAAAACAAGTCTATTGTTTCTTGAGGATTTCTCTGTGCCATTCGGAGGGGGTAAAACTTCTTATTATCATTAACTGAAAACACATTTATTCCCGGAATATCTGGATTAAGAGACTCGAATTTTGAAATGTCTTTTACTCTGACTGGAAATTTTATTCCTTTTGTATTCAAGCTGTTTTCTTTTTGTTTCAAGTCTGTTAATAGTTCTGCATTTTTACCCTTTGGATGAAGGTATCTTAATACACACCACAAAAAACACTTATTATCTTTATTTTTAATATTTAATATCGCTTTCTTATGCTTGATCCAATCTGGGAGTCGAATATAAGATGAGCCCCTCATTGGGGTAAAATCAACAGTGTGAATCTCAAGATGAACTATTTCTTTAAAATACCATCCACTACCATTCTGCTGATAAATAGTAATCTTCTCAATGATGGCGCGAATAACTTCAGTGAGTATTTTTTTTACATCAGTTGATTCAAGATTAATATAAGTATCAGAATTAAAATATGCTTTATCTTGAACATAGGTAAATAACCTTGAATCACCTGGTTTACCATCTTTTATCATTTGCTCCATCAAGCAAACTAAAACAAATCTAACTTTAATATTTCGATGATTTCGTAAAAACTCTTTTAAATAAGTGGATTTGGATTTAAAAAACTCAAATGGTGTAACATCAGTTTGTCCCTTTACTATGTATTTATTTGCAAATCCTTCCAGAGATGATTTCTCTTTTTCTATTCCTTGATCATATTCCTTGAGTGCTCTCTCAAGTGCTTTGCGAAGATAAGATGGTGTATCATCAGGAATTGTTTTATTCTTGATACAATCTTGAAAATACTCTTCAAATGTTTTGGGTTTTGGTTTTGGTTTTGGTTTTGGTTTTATTTTTTCTCTTAAATGTTGTATTTTTTTTATATCATTAATCAACTTCTGTTTATACTCCTCCTTGAGTTTTTGCTTATTATCTTTTTTTATTTTTTTTAATTCAGCAATAGAAAGGTTACTTAGATCAGTATCCATCTTTATTTTTAATTATTTTATTCTTTAAATTTCAATTTTATTTTTCTGGCTAAGAGATAATAAAAAAGTCTTATATCAAACAATGATATAAGACTTAAGGTTAATGATAAGGGTCAATTCCTAAATAAGACAATTTTTTTACAATATCTACTAATCTCTTTTCAAAATCATTTTCATATTTACCTCTTAAACAATGAACCCCTTCATTTATACAATCTAATATCCCTTGATATCTTTCATAAAAAGCACCACAACGATTTTCTTTAAATAAAAATTTACTAGTAGAACTTCGAAAATCTTTAATTATTTTAATCTTATCCTCAACTTTTGCTAATATTTTATCATATTCTTCTTCATCATCTCTTACTTCGGAATAATTTATTGTTTCAAAATCTCTACTCTCATCACCTGGTGTATATAAAAATCTAAGATTTTTATTAAGATTTTCAAACAATTTAAATATATTCTTTGATAGGAATATTATATCATCAACTTCATAATTTTCATTACTTTGGTTAACATTGCGAGTATTTTTTGATGACTTGTAGCCCATTTTTATTATTTATTCTAAAACCTTTAAGCCTAAATTCAATTTTATTTTTTCTGACTAAATATTCTATTTTCCCGACCAAAGCAGATTAACACTCCAAAAATTAGCCGATTCAGGATTTTCATAAGTCAACTCACCTTTCTTATTTTTTATCTTCTTTGCTCGGGCGAGATATTTTTCTTTCCGCTCTTTATCTTTATGAATTAAAAAGTCTGGATATTGAGGCGAACCAAAATGCAAATTCTTTCCACCTGGTAGCTTGACTACGTATTTGTTATTCTTCCGCTTTGAATAATCAAGAGATTCAGCGCCAAGCTTTCTTGCCTTTTTGCTTAGTTTTTCAAAATCCTTTCCTTTGACAACATATTTATCATCATCGGATGATTCCTCTTTCTCAGGAACATAATCAGGATCTTCATCATATTTGTATCCGTCATCTACTATAAAATCTTTTTCCTCAGGGCTTTGATTTTCCATTTTAGTATTTGTTTAGATTATTTTAGTAGGGAAATCCCCCGATTACTCATTCATTCTGATCTCATCAAAAATACTAAAAATAACTACAAGTTTACTTACTTCACGTTCAGAACAATAGATTGCATTCCAGAGTTCCCTAACAACCAGCAAAACTATAAATAGATTTTCATGTTTACAGATTTTCATGTTTACCTCCAGAGCTTGAAATTGTTAGGGAAGTCTGGTATGCATTGACGCCATAGAGTTAAATTATTTTAAATAATATAAACTTTAAATAAAATGATACTTGGTAGCCATGAACTAGATCAATTTGTAGTTGAACCATGGATGGAGCTCGAACCATTTGATACAAAACTAATAAAAGAAATACAACGTAATCATCCTTACAAAATTCTCTTGAGAATTCTTTACAAATACTACCCCAGCTACAGCTCTGGTGAAGGAAATGATGCCGACCCAGATTGTGATGGTTATGAAGACGTCGCTGATTTTTACTTCAGATTTTTGGATGACTATAATAGATATGGAATTGCTTTTGAACGCAAATATAATCTTTTTCCTGATAATAAACTAGGTGTATTTGAATATGAAGATTGGGGAAAACGTAAATATTACTTAATTGATAATGACTATGATAAAAAAACTTTACTATTTAATAAAGTAAAAACAATTGATCTAAATGAACACGACAGTGGAGAAAAACCTCTATCAGAGGAGGAAAAGAAAAAAAGAGATTTGATCAAAAAACAAACAAATAAAAAACTTCAAGTTGCAATGATGGATCCAGATGTTTATAATAATGATAAACTTTTTAATTATCTAATCAAATATCCCGGAAGACAAAAACTTTTGATAAAAAAATTTAATCACCGTTTGTCTTGGCATGGAATTGAGGATTTTTTAAAAATAAATTTTGATTAATTATTACTCCTTGTTTTAAGTTATTTTTTAACTTAAAACTTCAACAATAGATTGCATTCCAGAGTTCCCTAACAACCGGCAAAACTGAAAATAGATTTTGTGTTTACCTCCAGCGCTTGAAATTGCTAGAGAACTCTGGAATGCATTGACGTCATAATATAATCCCTTTAATAAAATGATCACTAGTGGCCCTGAATTTGATAAATTTGTATTTGAACCAGGAATGGAAATCGAACCATTTGATCCAAAACTAACAAAAGAAATATTTCTTAATCATCCTTACAAAACTCTTTTACATTATCTTGGAAAACATCCCCCCAACTACAGCTACTGGGAAGAAAAAAAAGACATAAATAATTTTTACTTCAAAATGTTGGATGACTATAATAGATATGGAATTAGTTTTGAACGCAATAATAATCTTTTTTCTGATAATATTTTATACTTAATAAAAAATGACAATTCTAAAAAACCAAAATATTTATTACGTTTTGATAGTAAATATAACTTACTTTTTAATAATAACTATGATAAAAAAAACTTTACTATTTAATAAAGTAAAAAAGTATGATCTAAGTGAAAATGATACTGGAGAAAAACCTCTATCAAGAAATGAAAAAAAAAAACGAGATTTTATCAGAAATCAAAAAAATAAATATCTTCAAGTTGCAATGATGGACCCAGATGTTTATAATAATGATAAACTTTTTGAAGAATTAATGATGGAATCAAATGATTATTATAGATTTTTGGATTCTATATTTCCATTGATATTTATAAATGATGATATTGATAAAGAAGATGGTAAATATTATAAAGAACTATTCAAAAAACAATATGAAATGATAAAAAAACTTAATTATCTCATTAATGAAGGAAATGATGATTATTTAGGTATAATGAGAGATTAACTTATATTTCTTGTTTACAAACCTTTCACTCTCTCCACAGTAGTTATAATAGGATGCCTGTTCCTGACTTTAAGTACTTTTCCCTGTCATTTTCCGCGAGCCCGCAGGGCGAGCGATTGAGTTGTCAAATTTCCCCCACCGTCATAATGACACAAAAGTACAAAAAAATGACAGAGAATAACAGAAGTTGGAAAAGTTGGAAAAATAGTACGGAAAAATTAGTGTTTAATTTCCGTCATTTATTTTGGGGAGTTGATGAGAGAAATAATCGGTGGAATGACAGGGGATAATTGGGTTTTAAATTTTTGAAAAAAAATTTTAGAGTACGGAAAAATTCTCTGATTAAGTCTGTTATTGAAATTTGGGGTGAGATGACAGGATTAATGAGAAAATGACAGGGAAAAGTACTTGAAAAGTCAGGAATAAGGCATCCTATTATAACTACTGGCATTGGATGGCGCTGCCGACAAATGTGATGTAAAGTTCCCGTGGCTCTGGCCCCCCATCATGTTAAAAAGAGAAGGAGGAAAGAAAGGGCGCTTTCTTTTGCGCAGTCAAAGTTGATCTGCAGCCTTACGATGACATTTAGCAAGCCACAAATTAATTTAAACTGAGGACCAAACTAAGCATAAACTGTCGTGGGTCGCTGACGGAGGAGGCAAAGCCTCAACCACCAGAGGAAATTGCCACCACCTGTTACAGAGAAGCACGGCGCACGTTCCCTTGTAAGGTCTATGTGCAGGAAGAATCGGTAGTGACAATTTTCTCTGGTTGGCTTGGGCTGGACAAGATCAACCGCTTAACTAACAGTGGACGGTACAAACTTCGCGTGGATGTAGAAGACATTGAAGGAAACGCGTCCTATGCTGAATATGATATGTTTGCTGTAACCAGCGAGCGAACTAAGTACAAGCTGAGCCTTGGAAAGTACAACGGTATGGCACCTATGGATATTTGTTTGATTTTTTTTTATTCTTTAGTGTTAAAACGGCTGCAAAAAGTCTGCTTTATCACTTAAAGGAACTGTGTCAGGAAATTTATCAAGAGTCACCGCCAAACTTAGTGAAACATAAAAATAACTGCTGAAAACGTGAAAAGAAGGTAAAGATAACACAGCAAATTCAAAAGGAGAAACGGATGGAAAAACTTGAAGAAGATTGAATCTGATTGTAATTCTGGTTTTTGAAAATTTGTAAGCAATTTCTCAAATTCCTAAGCGAATAATGAGGCGTCAATGGCATGATTCACAAAACAAACTATAGACAAACAGGACACAACTCCTTTAAGCAAAATAGTTACAAAGTGCGGATTAGAGGGCAATACTAAAATTGTCGCATTTTGAAAATTAAGAGGCTCCTTAGACCCACAGTGACATCTCCGTCAAACATAAGTCTGCGTTACCTATGCTGTAGGTAAGCGTGCATGTTTTCCCAAACGTCCGCCTAATTCAATATGGCTCTTAATCAATCCAGGTAGTGTCTTCTCTTTCTTACTTTCGGCCAGTAAAACTTCAGTTAGCTTGTCAAAACTAACATGGTTAGTCCCATTCCAACTCAAAACGGACTTTCCTCCTCAAAACTTTTCTACGTCATGAATTTCAATAAGCAAATCATTGAACGAAGAAGGATTTCACCCACCAAAGGAATCTGGAATCCAAGTTCCACTTACAAGAAATTTGGAATCCAGAACAGGAAATCCAGAACAGTACACGGCGTGGAATCCAGAATCCAAGACTGTCTGGGATTATTATCTTACATCGGACGAAAGATTAGCGAATACTGCATCATTAACAAACATATTGTTTCTAACAGTCAAAAGTTGTTTCAAAACAAGTTGCGGTTATTTGCATTCCCATAGTGCGCGTCGAAATTTTCAGTATATTAGTACCCTAAAATCCACCTTTTTCTTCTCCAGGAACCGCCGGGGATTCTCTTTCTAAGCATCGCGGTTTTCCGTTTTCAACCGTAGATCGCGATAATGACGAAGTCTGGAGTACTAACTGTGCAGAGCGTCACAAGGGAGGTTGGTGGTACTACGATTGTTTCTACTGCAATCTCAACGGAATGTACCGCCATGGTAAGTACCAGTCATATGGATCCAGAGCTGATGGTGTGGAGTGGAGATCGTGGAAGTATGGCTACTCTGCAAGGAGAGCTGAGATGAAGCTTAGGGAAGAAAACCTTTAAGAGTGGATCTTTTTCTTGGTTTCTTTTAGAGGGGTGATAAGTTAGGGTTTTTTTTATTATTCTAAATTTATTGTGTCGTGAAACAAATTTGCAACACAATGTAACAGACCTTTTGTTTTGTATAGTATTAAACAAGGGCGGATTTTGGGGTGGGCCCAGGGGATCCCAGCCCCCCCCCCCCCCCCCTTCCTTTTGTCCGGGAATTTCTTTTGCTTTTGTAAACGTGTGTCAGATGGTACTTTGAGCCTTGTGACTTAAATATATTTGCTTTAATAAACATTCAATTGTTAATAAGAAAAGAATCTGTGTTTGAAGCCTACATTTTTAGTCGCAAATGACAAAAGCTCCCAGAATGCATGCAGTAAATATTCGTCTCAAACAAACTGGATTTGACAATTTTTCAGGGAGACAATGTTGCCGCCTTTTTCAGGAGGTTGTGCTTTCGCCGCAATCGCTTCGGCCCCTGCTAGCATTATAAAGTGTTAATTACGTCTTTGACCACAACCACAGCTGTGGTTTATTAAATGTTTCAGCATTAAATGTTGAATTTGGAATCCCGGGTATGTAATCCAGGTATTTGCTAAATTTAAGCGTCCAGAATGCACTAGATTGCATCTCACAGAACTTTTAATCTCAAAACGTTTCCCTACAAAAGTGCGCCGTTCGCAGTTCTGATGGGCTCTATCGCACCCATATTGCCATTGTATACTATATCTCTAGGCCCCCTCTATCACAAAATCCTCCGTCCGCCCCTGTTAAACCTGGACTCTTCTTTACCTTACCTAACCTTTCTTATTGGTTTTGAGTAGAGAGCATGGCTACTCTGTAAGGAGAGCTGAGAAGAAGATCAGGGGAGAAAACCTTAAAGAGACTATTTTCTTTTTGACGCGGGGTACGGCGAAAAGTCAGGGTATTTTGTCAATCAGAGGCTGTTTACCATGTACATGGGCAAACCGGTCGGATCATCGTTTGGGCAAATGGTAAGCACAATTCAGGACTGCATGGTAAGTTTCATTTTGGAATCGGGTGTACAATTTGCACAAATCAATTCTATTAACCGAAAAACGGCTGCAAAGGGCTTAAACTGGTATCAAAGACGGCTTTGAAGAAAGGGAACACGAATTTCTCTTTGGAACATCCCGACTGGGAAAACAGGAAACCTTTTCCGATGTTCCGTTTCTCCCCGGAAATTTTCCTCTGGAAAATATACCATTTTCTTTCCAACCCGATTTTCCATAAACTTTAAATTAAATAGTAAGCAACCACAATTAACTTTAATTTACAACACAGTGAAAAAAATTTGTAACACAATGTAATAGACTATTTGTTTTGTATGGTGACCCGTAAGGGGGTGTTTACATGACACCGGGGCGACTTTCGCGCCGCGACGAGTTCACTCCGGTTCCCTCTCATGGCACTACATTTGTTTACATGATACCACCACAAAAAGTCATGCCGGCGCGAGTCGCCCCGGCGTGAGTTCACTCCGGTTGTCGCACCGGGGCGAGAATTTCACTCCAGTACGAAATCTCGCAACGGTATCATGTAAACACGAAACGACCACCCGTTTTGGTGTGAAATCGGTCTAATGTTCGCGATTTTGAATCATACGTGCATTTTATCAAAATGAAGTGTACCTTCAAATAACGAGATCATATGTGAAATAACCCAGTCATCATGTAAACGCGATACGAAATCAAAAAGTCATGTCGGTATGAAACTCGCGCCGGTGCGAGTTTTCTCATGTAAACACCCCCTAAGTAATGAAATTAACACGCACTTCATGAAATTAAGATATTAGAAATAAACGCGACTTAAATATCATCAACAGACTAATAAATCAAAGAAAGACTATCGTCAACTCGTGGGTACGTTGTTTAGAAAATAATCAATTAGTTATCACCTCTGCTTTTCCCACAGTAAATTTTAGGAAATGATAGAAATTCAGATTAATATATAGATTTAGCCAGGGCTAAAAGCGAAGCTCTTGATAATATTTATAGTTTGCTCAAACAAAATGTAAAATCGTGTAATGCTAAGCGGCGAAGGCAACTGCGGAGAACGGTGAAAAACAACAACAGGTCTAATTAGCAGAAGAGCAATTTTGCACGTGCAGCACACTTTTTTGTACATTTCTTTGCCGTTGTTTTGCACGACTACAACGTGAAACTTCCGGGGAACTCCAGGTAGGTGAGGTAACCCGCTTAGGTGGGGTAACCCGCCTGTCGATATAATCTCTCATTTTAATTTTATCACGTTTACATGATAGGTGGGGTGACCCGCCAAGGCGGGTAGCCCGGTCTGCCAGACCGGATAACCCTCTCAGCCGGGGTTCAATTTTCCACGTAAACGTTCAAGATGGGGTAACCCACGTAGCCGAGATCCGATTCGTGATACATCAAATACGCGCAAAATTTACTTTGCGGTATGGCTTTGCATCATTATTAAAAGTAACAATACAAAGCCACAGCACTGAAGGTTGCAGCAAGAGCAGCAAGTGAGGTAGAAGAGCATTAATCGCCAAAATACGTGGTTTGCCAGCATATTTCTTGTTTACGGGCTTAGCGACCATTCAATAATCTTGAGAAAGTACACCCCAGGATGGCGTGGTTGTAAGATTGCATGTAAAGGAGGGTTAATTTTTTACCCCACCTAAGCGGGTTACCTCACCTACCTGGGTTCCCCCACCTCCATGTAAACAGGCCTTTAGTTACACATTTTATGGAGGAAATGTTATGCGTTTTCTTGTTCACTTTTTTTCATTGCCGCTCGTTTTCACCTTGCATTGGTGGCCGCTAACATTTCTCATTTTGTTACCGCCGCTACAAAATTTTCATGTTGTTCTTTCAACAAAAAATGTCTCCTTTGTTTTTTATCTGTCGCTCTAGATCTCTGTCGCCCTTTTTCTCGTTGAGCTTCGCTGGCCTTCCGCCTACTTGCTCTTTTTCTCGGTCTTTCTCTTGCTCTATATTCCAAATTTGTGGACATGACAATTAATCTAAGCTTAATACTGTAGAAAACACGGATAAAGAGACAATCTCCGCTTTCCGTTTTCGTCCTCATTGACTACTTAGTTCAGTCTCTTCTTCACAAGACGCTTGTAGCTATGCGACTTCCCGTCAAAATAACCTCGTTTTGCATTTGGGTTGCCATACCTGTTGATTTTTACATTGGTATGCCTGTGGTGCGGACGGACGGACGGTCGGTGTCCGGTCACGTGATTACCAAATTTTCTTGGATGAGTAGTTTACCACATTTTCTTACCCATGGTGCTCCGCTGGGCGCACTTCGTGCGCGAGAGCTCCGCTATAAATATACTATCCTTGTTCTGGAAACACAATACTTTTCTTGCTGCATGAAGTGCCGAGTAAAAAAATGGACAATTTCACGTGTTTTATATCATAAGCCGATCTTGCGACCCCTCAGTCTCCTGGTTTGCGGTCTACAGAATGTGTAACGAAAACGAAACGACTAACGAAAGTGTAACGCGAACAAAATAACCCATTTTTCAGAGGTTTTCGATGGGTTTCGATGTTCTAACGACAAACACATCTCCTCTGGGCCCTGTGGCCATACTTAACCGATTGAAAAAACGACTCGAACCAATCGGATGAAATTTAAGACTAATTGAAATCAGGTTACTGACAGTAAAAACAATGTAAACACATTTCATGGCAATGAAAGAACATATGCGAAACAAAGTCGACACAACTCCTCCGCGAAATAGGACGCAAAACATAAGCTTATGTTTTCTTATCTCGATTTCTGCTGTTATTTTAAAGCTAATGCTCAAAATCACATCCATTTCCCCCCGTGATCTTAAGGAGTCCTTATAAAGAAGAAGAAGAAGAAGTGCCTTCTACATTCATTCATACACATAACCTACTACGTTACTACAAGGTATGAAATCAAGCCAGCGTCGCAGTTGAAGGAGTAGAAGAGCAAATGCTCATCTTCTCGTCAAGCTTAACGCCTGGACGAGTCAAAGGCTCTTGAATCGTACTAATGTGAAAGATTCCTGCGTGTCTTAAATTTGGTAAGACCTCTATCCTCTGACCGTGCTGTAGCGCACGATGCACGCTCTCGGCGAGGAATTTGATGCCACCGAACTTCGGCGAGCGAGTGCTTCTTTGGAAACGATAGATCTTCGCGCTCTCGAGTTCGGACCCGATTAATTACGAAAACGTCTAAAACGAGTGAGCGAGTGACTCATTTGCATATCCCTGTCCCTGCAATAACTCGTGGTACGCTCGCACGTACCCACGAGTTAAAAAGAAAAAACAGACGTATTCTCAGAGTAAAATAGTTACTTTCTCAAGCCCATGGACTCACAACGCTTTTTTTTTCACAAGTTAAGTGATCAATATATATGAAAAGAAAAAATATCGTTTTTTGCAGCCTGCTGGTGTGAGGCTTTAGGAAGGGAGGGGACATAGTGGAAAATCCTCCTCCCGCGCGTACCCCTCTTTTATCGAGCGCTCGATTTCCCACTGTTTTCTGGAACTCCTGCCACGCACGCACAGGTATTTTACCAATAAAAAAAATACCATTTTTGGGGTTGTTCACAGTCCTGTTCCCGTCTGCAGAGCCCTTTTTCTGTCATTGTTAGGAACAAAGACGAGGGAAGAGGTACACGCGCAGCGATCCCCGAAGGGCTTTCGTTGTCTGCGTGCAAAACTCTCTTACATACTTGATATATATTTCCTTTGTTGCTCACGGAAAAACCCCTTTTCATTGAGCAACAAAGGAAACAGGGGATGTCTTCAAGCATCACCAACGTGCAACTCATCTGATAGTTAATGAAATTATAGTGAAGATAAAAAGGAGCATTTACCTCAGCACTAACCTTAGACTGAATCTTTTTTAACTTCCTTATGATTGGTTTAACTCACTGTAAACTAACAGCTGGTGATTCTGACAGCAGGCAAAAAGCAAAAGCTGTTCAAGCAAACAAACTAAACATATCAAAGTAAGAGTTTTACTCAAAAGCACTATGGTTCATTTTACCTCCTTTGTGCTCTTTGTTTCGATTTTGCTATCGATCGATTCGATCACAGCCCAAAAACAGAATCAGTTAGGTTCAAAAGGAACTCAGCAGTGTACAATCAATAACAACTTCTACGCTGGACCGAATAAGAAGGTCGAAACTATTATGTTGGAGATGAAGAAGCAACTGAATGAAATTCAGAAGGAACTTAGAAACTTAACACAGAAAACAAAGAAAGAAAACAAGACCAAAGGTAGCTATCTGGATTCGTTGCTTGCGTTATATCATTTCAGTCTGTAAATCAAATTTAAAACTATTATATAATACGTAACGTACCTACATTGGGTTATCGTAAAAGAAAGTCTTGGTTCCAAAGATATCACAGTTGATATTGCACTTGAGAAAACGTTTGTACTAATTTCTCATCGTTAGGCCTATTCTTGATAAAATATCTCTAAATTATTTTCACCTGATAACTTATTTTGCCTAAAACTAATCCTGAAACAAACGGTTAGGTTTCCCAAGAAGTAGACTATGTGATAAAAAGTTTTCATTTATTTTGAGCGTAAAAAGAGCCCCGCCGCAAGTAATATCAACCTAAGCAAGCACTTTTCAGTTTTGTTTCAGCTTTTGTGGTTGGACTGGGAGAGAAATCTTTAAAGCAAATTTTGAAAAATAATAACGAGGCATCAGTTTTAAATATTTATGGATGGACACTAATTTGAATTCTTCAGTTTCATTTAATTAAATCTTCTTACTGTCCCTAAGAAATCCATTATCGCAAAAACTGTGCTGACGTGTACAAGTCAGGTGACAGGATCAGCGGTGTTTACACAATCGACCCTGATGGCTCAGGCGCCTTTGACGTATACTGTGATCACAGTGCCCCCGGTGGGGGGTGGACAGTGTTCCAAAAGAGACTGGACGGCTCGGTTGATTTCTACCGCGGCTGGAATGATTACAAGCTCGGCTTTGGTAACCTGAATGGCGAGTTTTGGTTGGGGCTGGATAAGATTCATCGCCTGACCAAGAGTGAACGTTGCAAACTTCGTGTGGACCTCGAAGACACTGCGGGATAGACAGCCTATGCCGAGTATGACATGTTTGCTGTAACAAGTGAGAGAAGCAAGTACCAGTTAGGACTTGGAACTTACTCAGGTATGTAGGCCTATCATCTGAACAGGGCTAGGAAAGGTTATTGCCCAATGGCGCCCGCCCCTTGTTTTTTTTTGGCGAGAAAAAAATTTCTTCGATGGTAAGCAGTTTGCAAGAGTGATTATCCAAAAAAAAGTGTGGAGGTAAAGGTGTACGTCCATATTATTGTAGCGAGGCCCACTATACACACAAAGAAGCAACCATGTAAGACTGTGAAGATTGTCGGTTTTTATTTTTCCAAGTGTCTTACTTTACTTGCTTGGTCGATGCAGATCATGATCATTGAGTGTTAAGTACGTTTTTGCCTAACAAGTAATTCAACTGTGTGACGATTTGTCTGTAGGGACAGCTGGAGATTCTTTGACCCGTCACAGAGGTCACGCTTTTTCAACCAAAGATCAAGATAACGACAACTGGCCCAAGCACTGTGCAGAGCACTTTAAAGGGGCTTGGTGGCACGACAATTGTCTCTATTCCAATCTAAACGGTCCTTACCATCATGGAAAAATTTCAACTTCATACATAGGCGTGATCTGGTATCATTGGAAAGGATCTGACTACTCTCTGAAGAGAGCTGAAATGAAGATTAGGCTGGAAAAGTTCTAGGAAAGCTTTGTTGCTAAGCCCCTACAGTAGTAGACTTAGAAAGTCTTGAAGACACAGGAAAAGTTTCGAAATTAAAACCCTTACTAAGCTAATTATAGAGTGATAACATTTTCTTGTGATTAAGCATAACGAATAGTTTTTTTTCTCTAATGAACTCAAGAGTGCACCCCTTTATTAGCACTGTTGGACCAGGAAAGTTTGGTCGCGGGTTGGTCAGCGTATCAAAACAAGGTAGCGGTGATGATACTTATCATTTCTAAAGAATGTGAATTGATGACAAAGAAATAAAATGTTTTTCTAACCATCATTCTGCTCATGATCATTTATCAGTCACACACTCAACAATAAAATAAGTAAATAAATAAAGGTTTATTAACTGTCGGTTTGATTAGTTTTCTCATTTATGTAGCCAGTCTCACCAGCCGGACATAGAAGATTACTCCAATACGCCTGTTACTTCTGATCCACCGATTTATGACATCACATCCAGTTGCAAAGCTGGCGCGAAGCAGCAAGATGGAGGCCCGATGCTATTTGGTTTCTTCATTATTTTAACCCACAGGCTAACGGAATTTTATTGTTTCTTGAATTCCGAGGATGTTGAGAAGATATATTGCCCTCTTTTTAAGCAAATGTCATGACCAAACAAAAGACACTTGGTATTATTTCCACGATAAGCTTAAATATCATGCAGCTGTGAGGAACATCATGACGAGTCTTTCGCCGTTCTCAAACGGTTAGAGTTTGATCCCATTTGCCTAAACCCCCTTTGGACAACTTATGAAGCTTACAAAACCTGGCAACAGTACTGATTAGGGTTAAAAAAAGCATGTGATGCCAACTTTCCTGTCTTGCAGCCAATGGCTGAATTGCGGAGGAACCAGAGAGGTGAGATCGGACGTCACAATACTCTGAAGGCGCACTCTTTCAGCCACTTAATCAGGCTTTGTTTTGATCACACCTCGCACAACCATGTAAGACCAATGACGGCACAAGACAGAAAGACCATGACATTGGGACCTACGTCCCTTACTCTTTTCGAACAATGTCACGGGTTCTTGTACGTCCCTTTCCAACTGGAGTACAATGATGGAGACACCGCCAACGGCTTAACGTTACCGCCCAATGATGCGATCATCTGAACTGAGAAAGGAATTTCAGAGCTAGCATGATCTCACCAGTTTTTTTAAAAGAAGTTGCTTGATGATCCGGCCGAGGTTCTCGGAAGTCACGACCTCCCGCTCGGCAGGCCGGCGCTCTTCCAATTGAGCTAACCACTGACTATGCTGATTAGGGTTAAGTCCTGAAAATAGTGATTAGGGTTAAGCACTGACTCCAAACGGTTAGCCTCTATTTAGGAGTAGGGTTGTTGCTACATATAGCTTCAAATCAAACATATTCTCGCCAGCAAATTCTCAGTGGCGTAGTCACGGTGATGGACTGTGAGTCTTTTGCTGTTTGAAACGAGTTTCCGTTCAAGAATTTGGCTTTTGTGGTTTCTAATTTACCGAAATCATCAATCAAAATAGCCTATCATGAGCGGAATAGAATGGAGAAAAATCCGATAGTCACAGTTTAAAGTGTTAACTGCTGGACGGCATTATCACTCAACGCAAAGTTGCTGAATAAAGCTCTTACTACTAACCTGTCCTGTTTGAGCAATAGAAAGTTTATTAATAAGCTAATCACATATACGGCAAACGGCAAAAGTCAGATTCAAGATGAGAATTTTTCAAAATAGAAAATGAGAAGATAAAAACAGCTCAAAATAATTCTTATGGAAAAACAATTGCGTGAAACTATTAATTTATGTGTAGAGATTATGAACAGTGGGAAACTTGCTCACGTGATACAATTTGAGGTAAACGCTGCTTAACCTCTCTTTGCTGTTTCAAACGAGTGTCCGTTCAAGATTTTGGCTTTTGCGACTTCCGATTTACTGAAATCATCAATCCAAATAGCCTATCTTGAGAGAAATGGAACGGAGAATAAGAAGATAGTCACAGTTTAACTTGTTAACTGCTGGAAGGCTTTATCACTCGACATAAATTTACGGAAAGCTCTAAGTACTCAACTGATTTCGAAACCTACGTCGCATATGTCGCGTGCTTCTGGAAGGTTAGTGTTGGCTTTTTTCCTTTTAATTTGCCTTTGAAGATTTATGTTAAGGAAAAGCCTTTATACCAAAAAGTCGTCCAATTAAAAATTATATCTGAGAAAAATCAGGAAAGGTTGTGCCCTGTATTTTTTTCCAAGCTTGCATGTGTACGCACCTGAAAGGAAACACTTATCCTCACATCTGCTCATATTGTTTAAATGACTATTTTAAAATTTCTTCTCATCTCAACTGATAACTACAACACTTATTTAAAATCTTATTGCTCCCGAACATGTGCCAATTGACTCTTGGCCTTTCAAAGTTGGGAGAAAAAAAAATGAAATGACTTACAGTGGTTATAGTTATGTGTTTACTAATGTGTTCTGCTGCAGGAAAACTTGTACATTTCCCCTAACAAGTTCTAAAGTAACTGGACCCCTTATTGAGTCTCATATTACAGCTCTGATGATCTCACCAGATTCGAGAATTTCACTGCTCTAAAAAAGTTTTTATAGCTGTTCTATTTTTCCACTTCTTCATTTACTCAAAAACCCTACGTACAGAACACATATGTTCGATTGCTAATTATTACAGCATAACTATATTTCTTGATGTAAATTGGTATGGATTATTAATAGCTCTCAGTGGGTCATAAATAATTCTGTACTGCACTTCTAAAGACTAAAAATATCAGTTCATCTCACAATATTACCTAAGGTATGAAAAGCGAATTTTGTGTATTTTTGAAGACTTGAATTCGCCAAATGGACCTTTTGCGTCCAACAGTTTTTTTCGGCCAAAAAATTTCTATAGTAGCTATTATAAAAATTGAGAGTGCATGCAACCATTGCTTTTTTCTCTTTCCCTCCTTTCCGTCTCTCCACTCTTTCTTTTTCTCCTTTCCTAATCCTTTGTTACTATGATCTTGGAGCTTCTTGGACTTAAAGAAACCTGCCTTTCGACGCCTTTTCACTCAAATGACTGCAAATTTCGTAGATATCAGGAACCGCGTCATGATTCTCTAAAGGGCGTTTACCCTTAGAAAACATTTTTCAGAAACTTGTAAGTTACACCTGGTTTACGGTAACTGAAAACTGACAGATCTCGGGAATATCAATATTGCGCGACAAAACATAGATCTTCCTACCCTCACTAGAGATACTGATTGCGCGCGAGCGGTGTTTGAAATAAGGCAATGAGTTGACCACGAAGCGTCTAGTCATCAAGTTTCCTGAGCGTAAGTCAGATTGCGCCCAGAAGAAACGAAAATTTTTTCCACAAAAAAAAAAAAAAAAAAAATCGCAATACCCATGACGAGGCGAAGACATGAGAGACTTATCTGGCCTTAGGGGTTTATCACTTTTATGGCGAATCGGTGTGCTGTGCTTTGATGCGGGAGAGATCTGTAAGTAGAGGCTGCACACAATAAGCTGTCTTGCTTCGCTTTATGTAGAAAACAACACTGAACAAATAACAAGCCGCAAAAGCGGATAAAATGGCCACGAATTGAACCCAGGTAACACAGAAAAACCAATACCAAATTCAAGTTTACGTAAGTGAAATTTATTTCTGTATTTGTCTTTATTACTACGTTTTAAAAACTATATTGAATATCTATTTCTCATGCTAAGTCTTTTTAAAAATCATTCGTAATAGGCAAAACAGTATCTAGACTCGCGGTAAGTTATGCACCGACCTTTGGCCGTCTGTGATTTCATTGAATGGCATTGCTATCCTAATCTTCTGAGCTCACAGAGTAATAAAATCAGATGATGTTAAAAACGCTCATATCGCACTGAAACTTCGCAGAAGACAGAAAATAACACCAGATAACATTTATCGTTTGAGTCTATTCTATTCTATAATACGTTTCAGAAGAACTACCGACTTTGGCAAATTTTTTGAATGCGAAGAAGACGGAAAGTAATATATCAAACACGACACGCAGCGTTTCATCCGATTTCTAGACACCGAGAAGAGGGTGGTAAAACGAGGCACAGCCGAGTTTTCCATGACCGAATTTTAGGTGTCTAGATACGGATGAAACACTGAGAGGAGTGCTTGATATAGCTTCTCAAATGAACAATAATTCAAATTTCGCGCAATTATCTACCAATTAGTATCTGCTACCCAAACCTCCGACAATGATATTAAGAGTCTTCATAGCCAATAACATCACGGTTCAACTGACAGACGACCAACGACATCGCGTCTTAACTGACCTATCAGGTCTATAACCAGAGTTTACGACCATCAACTGACGTGATACAACTCACCTTGACTATGAAGATGACTACCGCACAGGTTGTCGAAACGTCAGTTAATGTCAACAACAACAGTCCTATTCAGCACTACGATCACCCGGACGATCATGCTCCACCTAGTTACTAAGTGATAGTTTTGTAAAATATTTTATAACAGGATGTTAAAATGACAACAATTTTAGCTAACTTGTAAAACTGCTGCAGCTTATTAAGTGATGCCGCAAGAAAGCAACCACGACGAAGAGGGCAACAAGAGCGTCAAAAAAGCGGGTGCCGTCCTTAAGAATTCAAGTTGAGGAAAATTCACCTTCATTTGCCAAATTAAGCGAGTTGAAATAATCGTGGTGAAGTTTGAAAAAACGCACATACAGTTGAACCTTTCCACAAAGGCCACCTTGGGACAGAAAAAAGTGGCCGTTGTAGAGAGGTTTTAACAAGATTCAATGAATGGGTTTTGTCCGCCGGGACCAAATAAAAAGTGGTCGTTGTAGAAAGGTGCCGTTAGCGGAGGTTCGACTGTACACTTTATTGGTGACCCTTTCGCTGCCGTCGCCGTCGTCGTTCAAAAAGCACTCAGCTGTTCGTACGAATAGCGCAACGAATCCTACGCTAGCCTAAATTAGCAGGGTACTTGTTGCTAATGAAGAGTAAAGATAGTAGTCAAGAAGTGTATACACGACTACGTTAACATACGATTCTAAAGTAAACTCCGTTGGACTAAATTGCGCTTAGCACACTTACTTGTCTGTATAAAAAAATCGCAAGCAATTTCTAATTGGTTCTAGATATTAATAACTTAAATTAGAAAACTATCCTATCCTATCGAGGAAGCCTCGTACGCGTAATTAAAGCTTCTTTAGGCTTCCTCGTCTCTATAAAAATAGCTAATCTAAATTTACTTTGTAATAGATAGGGGGCAAACTTAATACACAAAATAAATGAAAATGAAAAATAAGATTAAATAAAAACGGTCTTCATGTAATTTTACTAAGCAAAGTTAAAATCTACTCATAGTTACAGGCCAGCGTAACAACCTACTGAAATTAATAAAGTAGTTCTCCTTTGACTGTTATAGCACAATGAAATAAAAAAATAACAAACAAAAAAATTAATAATACACTTGTCTTTTAGTTTCGTAATGGAAACATTTACTCAACACACAAAGTAATTTTAAGGCAGTTATTGTAGTAACTCCCTTTTGGGGGTTACTTTAACTCCGAATTGGACTCCAAATTGAGAAGACTTCTTTCAACTCCCAATCTGGAGTTAAATAACTCTATTGTAAGAGTTCTTCTAACTCTCCAAGCAGGGTTCTTCTTCTCTATTGACAGCGCACTTTTACCCCATTACAGGAGTAGCAGTAATTCTGATTTCGCAGAGGAAATCTTCCCTTCAAGATAGGTGTAGAGAAAAATGAACTTTAAGAGCTTGATACATATAAAAAAGTCAATGAATTAAACATTAATTCATCGATGTTAAACAATAACATTGTGAAGTCCTATTAACCAGAACACTTCAAATATCCCTTTCATTTACAACATGTCTAACTCATGAAATAGATTCGAGACTGCTATGAAGTATACACAATTATTATTGCTCATCATCATTGTTGTTTTTGGTTTACTTGCAACTATCTAGCACTACCTGTTGTGTCGAATACAAGTGTACTATTATTTCACAGAATGCATGGATACCTGCACGGCTTTGATGGTAAACTAACCGCACCCTAAGAGCTACTACTAATATTCTTTCTAAGTACATATTTAACCACACAACTGTGATTTCGATGATTTCAGGTTTAATTATATAGCTGTTAGTTAATCCGATATTATCAGCGAAGCTATTATCCTTTAATTTGATTACGGATTTTTTTGGATAGTTTCAGATAGGGCTTTCCCTTATAAATAGGCAAACTGTCCAATTTAAGAAAAATAGGACAGCTGGTCTGAGCCTAGCCTGAAATTCATCCGATTGCTTCGAGTCGTTTTCTCCTCTCAACAACGTCTGAATCGACCGGCCGTTAATGCCGTCCAGTGACGTCACTCACTACCCGAAAACCGGGTAGTGATTTTGATTGGTTGATTGTCTAAACATTCGCATAATTATGTATATTTATGAAAAATTTTAGCGGGATTGTCGCTTGATATTCAACGGATCGCATCCCTGGCATTCTTTCGTGTAGTTCAAACATTTCAATAAGCTTAATCTTTATCTTAAACAGCAAAATTGCCCTTGTCTTCGAAACTGAAATGCTAAATTGAACTGAGAATGAAGAATCATTGCGGAGAGTCGGTAGGTTTCTCATTTAGAGTCGCTTTGTGGTTTTGGCGGCCGGTGATTTTGTTTACGCGAAGTTTTCTGAGATCTGAATGTTATAATTCGACCTTCTTGCTATTTTTACCGTCAAGTGTAATGATTCTGTTAGCCTTTCTTTCTTGTTTCCATGTTTTTTTCTTCGTTAAGGACCAAATAGCTTCTTTTCAATTAAAGCAAATCAATGTGTTTTTGAACTAAGTGTTCCGTGTGTGTGTTTATTTCATTTTGTGATTGCGACCGAGTTTGATTATAGAACTCAGTACAACCGGTTCAGAGTTGTGTAGTTGATAGTTTGAACGTTAAACATGAATTACGATCGAAAAAGGTAAAGCAATTCTGTATCATGCAGACATTTCCAAACGATATTTCTCGGTTTGCCACTTGAAAACCGTGTTTTACTTTTTGCATGAATTAAAGCAAGGGTCAAAGAGTAGTGACGTCACTGGACGGCATTAACGGCCGGTCGATTCAGACGTTACTGAGGGAGTAATAACGACTCGAAGTAATCGGATGAAATTCAGGCTACTCTGAGCCAATCAAATGCCAGAAAATACAATAGGCAATGCAATCTAGCCAATCAGCGCAAAGTCCATGCGACAACGCGCCAAAAAAAGTTTCGTTGGCTGACGGCGGTTCGTCGGTGAACACTCTTGGCTTCTTTTTGCGGTGAATGTCGTTTTGTTTTGCTGCTGTTTTGTTTTGGCTTCTTGTCTGGGCCATTTAAAAGGAAAATGTATGACCAAACTGATGACAGTTTGTATTGGAAACAATCAACGCAAAGATTCTTGAAAATGTACAAGCACTGAAACTTTTGGACAAGAATGAGAAAACACTGATACTTGTGTTTAGATGTTGGCATTACAAAAACAAACGGACAAAGTCTGCGGAAATCGTTTGAGGTAATGAATGAAATTTTTATTTTCAATAATGTTTGCGTTGTTGCTTTGTCTTCTTTGTACTCGAAATTGCGGTTTTCACCTGTAGCACCATATCATTAAGAACATTGAAGGAGCTTTCAAAATTTTAATTGGCAACAAAATGCCAAAGTTTGAAAGAGCAATACTAGTTCTATGTTTGTTTACTTGTAAAGAATAATTTGAACGACACTATAAAAATAAATCTTTTTTAGATCTTGCGGTGTGTTTTTGTTTCAACTACAAACGGACAGGTTCAAGTGTACAATATTTCGCGTCTGTGACACGCTAAAAATCTGCATTAACTAACCAGCTATATAATTGATAAGTAAGAAAACTAAATGCTTGTCCAATTTGGAAATAATTGGACAATTTTGGCTGTCCTCGGAATTTTTTTCCTCCAATAATTTCCAAATTGGACAGCGTGTAGTCCTACACATATACTAGGAGCAAACTGATAAGTTTCCCTTAGCCTCTTAAATATCGTTCTCGTGCACAACCGCTAAATTCGAATGTGAGTTTCATCATCACGTTTCATATTACAGGATTTGGCACAGAGGCTAAAGATAAACCTAACATTAGTCCTTGTAGAGCTAGAAACTCAATCAAAAAATCATGAATCTTAGAACCTACACAGCTATGACCTCTACTTTGCAAATGATTACGGACAGCTCTATCCCCTCTTTCTAAAACCCAGCCAGGACAAGTGATACAGAAGTGACCATTTTAGTGAAAGGGAAGTCTTCCGTTCAGTTTCGAAATATTTCCAACCACAAATAAGCAATTCTTTAGAGTGTAAAGTCAACTCTCTCTCACACGGACACCTTCGGGACCGACCCCGACTGTCCGGGAAGATAACTGTTTTACAGATTAACAGGAAAGTGTTTTCGGTTCTCTCTAACTTAAGTGATGTTTAGAAAGGACGATAATGGATGCAAGAGATACGAGCTGTAGGAGACGTGCACTGTAATTGGTTATATAATTTTATGCTTCCCCTAATTGCAAGTTACTGTCATGAACAGCACCTAAATTTCCGTTCTGAGGTGTTTTCCACTACAAAAACCACTTTTCAAGTGTCCATTGACGGTTTCAAAAGTGTTTGTTGTCCGTCTTAGAGAGATGTCCACCTAAAGGCTGGTTTTCACAAGCGACGGAGTCGGAGTCGTAGTCGTAATCAGAAGCGTAGAGCTTATGATCTGGTGAAAACCAGCCTTAAACCAGAGTACAGTTATGGTAAAATAACTGAAAAACGGCAGGGACCAACACCAAGGGCGCTTTTCATTTAGGCAAAATTTCCGGTTTGAAATTCCGGAAACATTCCTGGTCAAATGGAAAGGCGTTTCATCATCTATCTTTTCCTCCGAGTCACTGTGAGCGGGGTCTGCAGTGCTGCTGCTTTCCAGAATGATCTTTGGTCGCACATCGGGGTTTCTATCGATACAGGAGTCCATTTCATCGAAATAACTTCCATGTTTTCCTGTCGGACCCCGTTTTGTTGTCATGATCTTCAACCTTCTTTGCACTGTTCGCCCGTCACCATCACGTCCTTGGAGATTGTGTTAAACTCCCTCGCGATTTTTTGGAAAATTTCTTCTTGATCTGCCACTATGAAATTCATTCTTTGTCTTTACCAGCAAGAGACAAGACATTTTACGTGAAAATCCTCCCAGCATTCTAGCATCGGACGTGCAGATGCCATTTTGAACGATAAGATGAGAAATGAAAAGAAAAGAAACTGCGACTGTCCGTGAACAACGCTCACCGGCAAAAATTGGAAATTCCAGTCGCCAAAGGCCGGCCGAAACAGAATTGCACAAAAGGAACGGGAATTTTTGTTCTAGCCGGTTGGAAAGGAAAAAGGGGAATTCCTCAGAAGGTCGTCCGTTTGTTCCGGAAAATTTCCATTTGCATTTAAACCGGTCGAACCGGAAATTTTGCCTAAATGGAAAGCGCCCCAGGTGTCCGTCTTAGAGAGGTGTACGATATGAGAGAGTTGCCTGTACCGTAAATTGGAAAACGCGTTTAATAAGGGACATATATTAAATTTTACAACCACGACAAACAAACAACAATGCCAAACACGAAATGAACAACGAAATAGAGAGGGACAATTACCGGAGAGAAGGCGTCAGTTTTCTTCCCCTCCTTGGATCGCTATGCAGAAATCTGTGACAACTTGATCCAGCTTAACAGTTCGGTCAATCAAAGCTTGAGCAAGCACCTCGTAAGTTGCCGAATAACCCTTGGACTGCTTCCATTTTCTAAATATCTGGAAGGTCTGTTCATCAATATTCGGCTCCTGAGCAATGTTTGCCAAATGACTATCTGCATTTTCGACATCAAGAAGGGCTCTGCAAATTCTTTTCCGCTTTTCTTTGACGGCAAATAAAGAAGAAATTTCCTTGATGTCCTCGTCCTGAACAGTTCCTTTCTTTAGTTTCAGTTGGACTTCTTTAAAAACAAATATCGTGATATAAATATTCAGAGAGCAATTAAACACAGTTGCAGTAAACACCGGCTAATAAGAACCTGTGGATTAAGAACCTCTTGGCAGAAATTTGCCACTCTAATACCCAAAAATACAAGAACCTGTTTAGCCAAGCAAGATCAAGCAGGTTTTTATTTGAGGGTTACAGTTAAACTAGTAATAGTTGACACTACACCTGCCCCCGCTCTGTGTATTGTCGGTCAATAGTATTCTTGCTCGTTGTGTAGCTCTTTGAAATATACCGATTCATAATGAAGATTTTCACACATATTCCATACAACGGGTGAGATAAATACAGGAAACGCAAGGTTAGGTTCCATGCACATTTTCAGTTCGATTTACACAGCTTTAATCAAAACATTCTCAGTTTCGAGAATAGTTTATTGTAAACAATAACATTTTTACATTCAGTTCATTTTATTTGCCAGAAAGTAAGCCTTAGAAATTAAAAGGACCTTTGATCAATTCACGATCTCGCACTCTGGTCTTATTTTAAACTTTATAGCGGAACTGGACATCTGTGAGCAGGGAATAAGTCAGCACAGAATTTGATGATTGTCGGCGAACTTCTGCAATCGTCCATCGTTCTGCTAGTGATAAGCTAGCCGTTGTTCACTCGTCTTGCTTGTTTGGGGCTGAGTCTTATTCCGGTCAAAGAGAGAGAAAGAGTGTCTGGCAAGGTTTCCAATGAAAGATTTGTAAACTCGTGTCTGGCAAACTCTCAAAGTGTTTTAATACATATACAACTTCATCTGCGCTTAACAAGTGTCTTTTGGTCCAAAACTTTCAAAACAACTGCTCCACAGAATGTCACTGTATCGGCTAAGTATGACTGCACAATAAATGTCACAAAATCTACCTAAGCGGTCCCTTCGGGATTTTCTGTCTTTACGTCATCCTAAACATTTCGTACTTGCGGGCGCAAACAATAGAAACGTCATCATTACCTACCGATTACTCGCGGCCCCTGTTCAAGCAAATCGAGATTTTTTCTGGCATACTGAGTGTATATTTCAACTGTAAGTACTCTCCTTAATATACGTGTGAGTTACTAGGGCGCCTCCTCGGGATTTCGCTTTTAAACTTACCGAACTAAACTGCATATTAATTTGGTAATCAGTTTTGTTAGGGTTATAATAATACAATTGCAAATAAATAAAAGGTATAGTCATTTTCTTGGTAATCAAAAATCTATTATCTCCTTCATAAGAATTAGGAACCTAATTAAGAACGTACTTAACCTAAATTGCCAATAAGTACCCAAAATACAAGACCCTATTTTGCCAGACTTTTTATTTAAAAAAGGTAGGTTCTTATTAGCGGGTGTTTACTGTACTCTGCCAATGAACGCCACCACAATGAATTGATCATTCGATAGCGGAGTGGTTTAGCTCTTCTCTTTTCTCCCCAGACCCATGAGAAACGAATAATCACTATTGTTATATTCCTAGACTTTTACTCAACTAAACAGGGACTGCCATTGGTTGGTTCTTGGTCACGTGGCCTTGACTAAAATCAAATGTATCCCGATCGTGATACATCAAGTAATGTACCCCACTCGGGCTACGTTACAGCACGTGACCAAAGCATGGTGGAAAGTGGCGTGACAGAAGGCGGGAAAAACACAGCCACTTTTCTTTTTCGTGAACGAACACAATAACACAAACACGAAGCCTCAAGCTATTAAAAACCAACGATTTTTAAAGTTATCCCAGAAGAGAAAAAGCAGCTAGTGGAGGAAAAAGATGCAGATAATATAAGGAAAGTACTTTGTAAATCATTCATTCAGTGCTTTTGAGAATAAGACTTGTGTTCTTATAAGTAAAGAGTTGACTGTTTTGGTTCGCTCCGGTTATTCTTTTGCTGCTGTTGAAGTGAAAGACTAGGAATATAACAAAACACTTGATGTCAGGTCCCTCGGGAAAACAGTTACTTCTGCTTTCCCTCGAGTCCTGATGTTTCCCGAGACGAAACTAACCGTTTCCCTCGGGACCTCACATAAAGTGTATACTTTTTTTTACATTACTGTTAAAATTTAACTGGCTTGGTCAATGAAACTAACCAAATTATTAATACTCTTGAATTTTCACATGTTTCACTTTTTCACTGTCACAGCACCACTGACAGTTCCTTTAGGAACAAGGGACCGTACTTCCGAATGGAGTTATTATTCATGACTAACACTAAGGAGCTACTGATAAGTCAGGAAGAGTTATGTAAAGAACACATGACAAAACGCATGAAGCAGGAACAAAATTCTTGTTACCCTCAACTTGTTATAGCATGGTAAACCCCAACCACACATGTTACATTAATACAAGAGGTGAAAGCGGTACCATGGTTCTGACGATGATACCACCAATTGGAATCGACAACTGTAAAACAACCCAGAGAGGAACGAGGACTGGGAAGAACAGGTTCAGTTATTTTCTAGACGATGAGAATTCACAAAAAATATATGGATAACTCACCTGGTTTCAAATCTTTCTTTGTGGATGGAGAAGACCTTTTTAGACAATAAGTTTCACGGATAAAGGTCCATCCTAGTCTCTGTAAGGCGTCTGCTAGATTCTTGAAAGTGCCACCTGCATTACGCCACTCTCTCAGCATCAAGTAACACTGCTCATATGATTCTCCTTTGTTGTCAATTTGTATTGAGTTAATTTGCCGGTCATCCAAGCCAAGCCCTCGAACAAGAGATTTCCAATTGTCTTCTTCCAGTACATCATTAGCAAGGTATGGAAGCAAGTGAAGATCAAATGTACCGTCTTTAACTACATAAAGAAAAAAATGCGCCTAGTGACCCTTTAAACACATACAACACTATGGGATTTTTAATGCAGGTATTATTTTTTTGTGAATTCTCTCCCAGTTGATTATGGAGTTCCACAGGGTCCATTCTTGGCCCTGTTCTGTTTACTGTTTACCTAAATGATTTATTAACTGTACCTAAACTTTGACAAACTGCTTGTTACGTTGATGATCCTAAACTTTACTTGAAATTTAAAACTAATGAGCTATGTAACGCAGTCTCCGCAGTTAACTCTGATCTAAACGAAATCTGTAGGTGGTGCTGTCATAATTCACTGCTTATGAATCCAGATAAAACTAAACTTCTCGTCATAGGCGTGCCGCAATTGCTACGACAGGTACTTGACTTTACAATAACGCTTTGCGGCAAACCAATATCACCGACACCTGTAGCAAAGGGTCTTGGAGTGTTTTTATATCAGTGCCTCTCCTATGATGAACATATACGTAAAATTGACAGGACTGGCGTTACGAAGAGGCGATTTTCGTTGAGCTTCGTAGGTAGAGAAAATTCTGTTTGTCTCTCTGTCGAAAGCTAGCAATAAGTTTTAACGCTATTTGTTTTAAAATTATCAACGGAGTTGCCTTGTTGGAAACGATGACATACATACATACATACATACATACATACATACATACATACATACATACATACATACATACATACATACATACATACTCACATACATACATACATACATACATACATACATACATTATTGTAACCTAATCCAGGGAATATATTTCCCATCATGACTAAAGGTTGGTTACCGATGGTGGCATCGACCATTAAAACTAGAAACGACCGTTTACGAAAGGGAAATACTAGGCTGAGGCGAGTTTCTAAATTTTATGGAGTTTCTCATGCACACCTCTATTTGAGGGCCTTGCTTCTTTGTTAAGATGACTCAAAACAGTTTCGGGCAATTCTAAGTGGATCAACACTACAACGCTTTTTTGTTTGACCCTACAATAATGGTATCAACCAAAGGCTATAAATAGTAGTAAATAAGTAATGATCAGTTTTGACATTGAAAATCACCACATCATCGTTTTAACTCATTTAAGACACCCTCAACTTTCAGCTTTGAGCGTTAACAACTCAAACACGGGTCCACCATTTTCACATAGATTATAACGCACCTTGTTTACCCCCCAATTTTTGCATAACCATTGTCTTCGATTTCTCTCGGGACGACTGTAATACCCAGGGGAAACTGGAAACAATGGTTACGCAAAATTTTGGTCCACGTGAAAATGGTGAATTGGCAATCCTGAGACACTTTAATTTTTCGAAATTTTAAGGCGGCTCTAAACCCTCTTGAGAGAAAGTTTGATACTCTTATTTTTACTCAATGAAATCACCATGCTTCGAAAAAATGCAAGCCCTCTTTTTATGTAGAAGCTATTAGTTAAACAAGAACACTTAATGTTAAACACTGGTTAGCACACGCAGCACACGCAGCATACGCATTTCTTGAGGTACATTCTGCTGCTATTAACAGAACAAAAAACCTTTTATATCTTACAGCCACACCCATTCATTAGTCTTACGCCGAAAAAAAACCTTCAGTATTAAAATCTGTTCTGCAAGCCAACATCAACTGTACTTCATTAATATTGCTGTTTACAAAGAGAGGTATGCACTACCTTCTTCAGATGACTCTCCAGCAATAGGCCCTGTTAGAAGCAAAAGATGTCTGATCAGGTCATTCTAAAGACAAAGGTTTGAATTAGAAAAAACACATCAGATGAAAAGTGCAGTAATGATAAATATTCCTTCTCTTTCTGCCTGTCACTATCTGAATAACTTCCATGACCAAACAAAACGCATTAAATGGCTGCATGTAAGAACTGTGCCTGTACACTTAAATAAATTCATCTTGGCAGGTTCACAGACAAGTGTAAAGTTCAGATTTTAAGGCTGCGGGGGGACACCTATCTATGAATATATTCATAAGGCAAAAGTTTGCTTTTGCTACGTCTTTTAAAACGCTTATATCTGGGCTGTTTTATAGTTACAGAGGCATTTTGAAATGACGAAAGTTTAGGAGGGTTATTTTTTATTTGGTAGATCGCGCTTTGCAGCTATGCTTTAAGCCTTGTACAAAATTGGGAAATCGTGATTTTGTGTCCAAGTTTGCGGAAAGAGTAGTAGACAACACTCTGTGATTTTACTAATAAACGATCGGTCGAAACCTCTAGAGCGTATTGTATTGAGCAGATTTTGCAATTTAAAGTTTGCCAGCATGATATAACCGCTGTAAATAAACGCCTTATATCTTTTTATAAAAGCGCTCTTTTAGAATTCCGACAATACCGTCTACCAAGTTTGCTCCTCTCCAGTACCGGCTCGTGAAATTTTGTATCTGCGCTGAAATCTTGGACCCAAAATTGTCGGAAAAGTCAAATTTTGAGACTCCCGAAGGTGTCCCGACTAAAGCACGACGTTCCAAGCAAGATTTGTAATTATGGTAAATATGGTTAATTACATTCCACGCTGCAATGTTTTGAGGATTTTTGAGGCGAAAAGAAAAAACGTACAAAGAGTTTTGGTATTAAATTTGGTTGAAATTTCTAAAGATTTCCTTATTTTTGGTTCCATATTATTAAAAATCACTGAAACAAGTTTGATTCAGAGCCCGTTTGTTACTTTTGAATAAACATTTTGTTGGCAGTCTGCGTGCCACTCGTGCACATGCGCTCATCTTTTATCGAGTTATGAATATATCGTAAACCTGTCGATATCAATCGTAGTACTTCGTGGATACGATTTAAACTAGGAGTAATCGGAGCTTAGGAGAGTGCGTTCGATATGTTTGCTAGGCGTACAGGTAGCAGTGGAGGGGAAAGGGTGGATGGTTCTTGCGATAAATAACTATGATTATGGCATATTTAGAACGTAAGGGTTGCGTAAAGCGAAACCTCTATTTAAACTGTGCATCATAATGAAAAGGTTTTGAAGGCTAGTGATCAGCGTGAAAGGTATGGTTCGTCTCAAGTGCTTGCTATTTGAGGAGACACTGGCCAGAGTGCTTCGGGCGTCTAAAAAGATTACTTTTTGTTTTACTGACGCAATAGATGTTCTACTGGGCGCAGTTGTTCGAAGGCCGCGGTCAGCGCTTAACCCGGCTTTCTTTTTCTTTTGTTAAAAAAACATCCCTTTGGATAATTTTCTCAGTTATTTTTTAAGAGCATCCAATCATCAACTTGTTGGTAAAATGAAGCCGGGTCGCGAGTTCGATTCTCGCCCGGGGCATGAAAATTTCCTTTGTCCCGGGCGAGCATGGTTTCTCCTCCTTCCAAGTTGAAAATGTTCACTGGAAGTGTATGTGTGCTGCTCACTAGTGCATCATTGAAATTAATAAAAACAAAAATTAAATTAATTTACGCAACCGCGAGTTCGTGAGAAAAAAACAAAATGGCGGGTGAAAGGTAAGTGACGCCGACTGATTTTATTTTTCTTTTTATGATCCGAGTCCAATTTTGTTTCATTTTTTTATTCAATCCGAGTTGATCCGACCCGGACTGGCGGTCCCGACTTTTGTACCTGCCTAGCTAAAATGTTCGTTTGACACGTCATAATGAAATGATGCCGCCGAGCTTCACATCTCGGTAGATTTACTTTGTAAGTTTAACCCTCGATAACATACTTCAACAATACGTTCCTCGAAACACCGACGCCAAAATTTCATCCAAACTTCTTCTTTCTGCTGCTTTGAAGTTATATCATTGGATTACTTGTCAGTTTTGGCCAATGAAACGTTGTCGGTTAGTCTCTGTCGTGAAATTGACAACAGGTTTTGGTGCCGTACGAACATGTTTCGATCACGTGCTGTCTAAGTTTTCAGGTTTTTCGTGGGAACGTATTCTATTTTTAAACTCTGCATGTGTCAACACGGTGATGCAAATTCAAGTTCAAATTGGAGATACTAGAAGAACATTTTTTTTATGAATCCGCCAGGAAGTGTTGAGGATTTAAAAAAACTACATTTTGCGTGAGATTCCGAAGGCACGTTTTGGTTTATTTTACGAAAACGATAAAAGAGAATATGTAGTGTTGAATGACGTTCGCATGGCAGACATTCGCCTCGCTCCGCTTGTTTACTCGCGTTGTTTACGTTAGCAGGCATTACGTGCCTATTGCACATTTGCGTCAAAACAAGCCGTTTCCATTACTCTATTTGGGCGGCCCAAATAATTATCTTTAAATGAGATCAAGGTTAATCTCAGTTGAAGGTCGATCAAACCCCCCACTCTTCGAGATACCGGTTAACAAATTTGACAAATTTTTTTCAACTTTTTGTGCTTTGAAAATATGTAAGCATTGGAATTTTGTATGTTACAAGAGTTGCGTTTATTCCTTTGAGGTATTAAAAAGTTTAACTTTTGTTTAATAATGTAAATAATATGCTTCTACAAAAAAAGAAGAAACAACTACTTTTCTCTCTTTCATGTACTTTTCTTGGAGGGTTTCACACTAGGTAACATCATGCAAAACAAAAACTAGAAACCTCTCCTTCACGATGCTGTCCCAGTATCATATCGCGTCTCAATCAACGAGGCTTCAAATCCACACTGCTGCTCAGCAGATATTATAGCGGAGCTCGCGCGCGTGCGCGGAGCCCCATAGCTTACTAAATCTACCCATCCCAGAAAATTTGGTAATCACGTGACCGTACACCGACCGCCCGCCGACCGTCCGTCCGCACCAAAGGACAACCAATGTTTACTTTCACACTTTCTAACTACTTTGGGAGCCCAGAAGGAAACTGATTGCACATCAATGTTGCGATCAATTGACAGCTGTCAAAACAAGGTATCCGCTGACCAGTATCACCTGACCGTATCGCGCGCTCAGGTGTCGTCAAGTTATCCGCTGACAAGTTACTTGTTTTCAAATGATCGCAGGCTCAAGTTTATTATTTTTTTAAATTTAGATGAAATATGCTGTGTTTATATCATGATGGCCCCGCACTATTAAGAGTTTGATTTCAAACTACCCATGGACGAGAAAATTCAGCCAGTTATTTAAAAATACAGGCGGGGAAGACCTTTTCTTACCTAGGTCACGCGTTGGTCACGCTCTACGCCCAATTTTTATGCTCTGATTGATAACAGGGGTCTTTTCTGCATGAGCATGCGCGACCGCTGAACAAGCGATGTGCATGGAGGCTCACCACAGGGTCTGCCTTCATCAAAATCGCGCGTCTCAAAGCCATCGTCGCGATTACTTTTCTCGTTGGTCTTAGCGAATGTGCTCGTGATTTAACAAAATGTGTAGTGTGCAAAAAAACTGTAACATGGTCTTAACAAAAGCGAAGTAGACAGGCTTTAACATACACGAGCTACCATCAAATTTCACCTCCCCACTTGACCTGGACAACATTGCGCGTATATGTAGTGCCTGCAGGTTTGCGCTAACTTCATCAAAGTCTAAATAAAGTGCCGAAACGTTTGTTGATGCAAGTAAACACTTTCAATTTTCTTCGTTTTGAAATGAGAAAGGAACAGAAATATTAAAAAAAAAAAACACAGCAAATTTCAGCGAGCGGGCTCGAAGTGCGCAAAAGCCGGTGTTGAGTTCAGCAGTGAATTAATATATGTTCTACAATTTTCCCAGCACTTAAAAGCTACAAAATCAACAGCACACGAGACGTAGATTAGTCACCTGGTGAGATGTTGGTGGTAGTCACTCTGTATGTCTCGAAAAATAAAAAAATGAATATCAATGAGACACAGTCAAAACTGTATTCGATAGGACCGAAATTAAAGTCGAATCTTGTGACCGATTTCGATGAAACAAACCGTTAGGTTTCCCAAGAAGTACAGTAAACATGTGATGCCGACCAAAAGTTAAACATTTTTACAGCACTTAAGTTCTGGCTAAATGAATATTCCCGTTAATAATGCGTTACAATGTTAGTCCACGCAAAAACAAGACGTTCTACAATTTTCCGATAAAAAGACTTTTTATCGCTAAAATACTTAAGGGAACAACTTTCTATTCCAACTGATAACGGCGTGGTAGTCGCCCGCTGATCGTTTTCGTTTTTCACCTTGCTTGATTTTCGCGTTACTTGATAGCTTTCAGGAGCTGCATCTCGAATGGTAAGCCTGAGTAATGATTGCATTTGATGTTTGTTTTTTTACATTTAATTTCATGTAGTCTAGCACAGTTTATGCGGCAAGTTTATGCACGTTTGTAAGATTTGAGACAATGAACCGACCTAGTATCAGGTCTGATGTAAGCTTACAGAACTTTAAAAAGCCTTTAGATATATTTTCTCACCGCAAATAGAAAGAAAACGTTCCGAAGAATATTTAGTTATAAATTTGGCTGTAGAGAGAAAACTTTGAGCGATTTTCTTGCCTCGAGTTCATCTTTGAGAAAAGCAAACACCACGAGGCCGGCTCAAAACATAAACTTATTAAGCTTTAAGCTTTAAGACTCAGGATTTTTCGAAACGCTTTAATACTTGTCTTCGTGAATGAAAATTGTTGTCTCTGTAAATGCTTCACCGAATTATATTTCTTTTAGTGATTGTTAGCAGTCTCTCTTGCAATTTTAATCGCTATGCTGTTTGTTTTCAGTCGTTCATGAACATCGCTTGCAGGAGTTATCTCAAAATGCTGCGCGTATCAAACGCTTTTCAAGATTACACATCGTTATAAAACCCTTAAATGAAAAAAAAAAAAACATAATAAATTATTTATGTTGAAGCGTAACTCTATTAAAGTTCACTGCAAATTTGGCGCTCGTCAAAAGTGAGAACTGGCTGGCCGTATAGGTGATTTTGGAAATTTTTGAACGGTTTCGCTAAAAGCCCACAATTGACCGTCCTGAATATTGACTGAGTGCAATTTGTCTTGAAAAATTGTGAAATACTGCATTTTGTCCGAGGTCTGTATGATAAATAGTACTGTTTCACCTCAGATGTGATGTGTAAAAAGTATAAAAGGTTGGTTTACACATCCCCGGATTTGTTGGCAAGATTTTGTAAAGTAAACTTGTCGAAAACAAAAGATTCGGCCTGATTTGTTTTCCAGGTATAATCCACTGTGATCAAGAGCCATTACGGCTCTTGAATGTGATCGAAGATGATTGCTATTTTTGGGTGTTTATATGGCTATCAACTCGATGTAAGATGTTTCACTCTAAAATCACTTAGCCTTTCCCTCAAAAGTCACATGAATTTGCCCTTAAGTTAACTGATTTGTGGATTACAAGTTTATTGTTTGATTTAAATAATAAATTTATTAATGGGAGCTTCGCTCTTAGCCCTGGCTAAATCTATATATTAATAAATTCTTTAAGCGTCATGGAGTTCGTCAAGAAGTTTAACGCCTCACTGCGGGAGATGAGACTGGCAATCAAACTGAAGGTTGAGTGGTGACGCCATATCCTTTGTTAATTTAATCGATTCAGTATCCTCTCAGTTGATGTAGGTTGTGTGCGCGCGCAATTTTAACGGGAGGGCGCTTTACTTACTTATTTAATTGACGTGTGTATTTAGTTCGTCACTTAACGCATTACATTTTCTTCAGACTGTTTTCCTTCTCATAGGCCTTGTCAGTAAGGGGGTGTTTACATGAGAAAACTCGCACCGGCGCGAGTTTCATACCGGGATGCCTTTGATTTCGTATCACGTTTACATGATGACTGGGTCATTTCACATCTCGTTATTTGAAGGTACACTTCATGTTGATAGAATATACGTGTGACTCAAAATCGCAAACATCACGCATACGCTACCCGTTCCAGTCTACCGGCAGACCGATTTCAAACCCAAACGAGTGGTCGTTTCGCGTTTACATGATACCGTTGCGAGATATCGTACCGGAGTAAAATTCTCGCCCCAGTACAATAACCGGGGTGACTCGCGCCGGCATGACATTTTGTGGTAGTATCATATAAACAACTGTAGAGCCATGAGAGAGAACCGGAGTGAACTCGCTCGGGTATCATGTAAACACCCCCTTAGTGTGCTCACATATTGTGAGTGGCTCCTCATAAAAGTTCTACAATCGGTACAGGATTTAATAGAGCCGAAACCAATTGTAAAATTGCACAAATTATTTCTAGGCATCCTCCAGATAAACAGTAACGACAAATAGATATTTCAAGCAACAACAATTTGCTATCTGTCCCCTTTAAATATAAATATAAATATAGGTGTTGCATACCTCCCACATCTGAACATTGTATTGGTACATTGGGAACATCAGGAAATGTACCATCACGGGGGGCTCGACCTATTGCAAGTGGATAAAGTAAAGTAGTTTAGATCTTGTCACTGAGTCACTATAAGAACATTGATTTTAGGCAGTCGCTTAATAATGGTAATTGCACTCAGTGGAGTGCAATTTGTATAGGTAATCGCATGATTTCGAGTGCAAATTGGGATAAATCAGCAAAAGTAATTTTTTTTTTGCACGAACCCGTCGGATGAGTGCAATTTGTGGTCTTTGAAAAATTTACAAGTGCTGATTTATTCCAAATTGCACGAGAAAAATCATGTGATTACTTGTTAACAGCAGAGTAACGGAGAAAACTAAAGCGTTTCTAACCTCAACTACTAGCTTTCAGGAAATGTATCTCAGGTGAGTTTGAGTTATTGTATTTTCTTTCTCGTTTAACGGCGGCCATAATTATTTTAAGTTTCTTACGGTGACTTGTAAGATAAATTTGACACAATTTATGGTCTTGTGTTTAAAAAACAAAAGCTTTTTTAAAACAGTCTACGACTGTAAGGCTGCATGCAAACGGACGCAACAACTCCAAACATTGTTGTGCCAACAATGTTGGGAGTTGCTGCGTCAGTTTTGGTAGACTTTCAGAAAAGTCCTTCGTCGCATTTGCAAGTCTACAGTTTTGGCAGTGGTGTGCAAACGGATGCAACAACTCCCAACATTGTTGGGACCTACAGTGCATCGTGGGAAGGATACAACCCATAAGTCTTTGTAAATCATCCGTAATAAGCGTGCGTGGCCCCAACAATGTTGGAAGAGCTGTGCAAACGGATCCAACATTGTTGCTCTACGCTTCGGCGATCACGGAACAAAAGAAATGTTGGGAGTTGTTGGCTGAAAAGTTTGACCGGTTTCAAATTTGGCGCAACAATACGCAACAACATCCAACAACATGCAACAGGGTGTGCGAACGGACGCAACATGTAACATCCAACAATGTTGGGAGTTGTTGGTCCGTTTGCACGCAGCCTAAATAAATCAAAGAAAGACTATCGTCAACTCGCGGGTACGTTGTTTAGAAAATATTCAATTAGTTATTACCTCTGGTTTTCCCACAGTAAATGTTAGGAAATGATAGAAATTCAAATTATAAATATACTATCCTTGTTCTGGAAACACAATACTTTTCTGGCTGTTTATTGCACTTTATTAACAGTTATTTAGGTATATATTTAAAAACAACAACAACAAAAAAAGCAAAACAAATAAGCAAACAAAACAAAACAAAAAAGAAAAAAAGAAGGTCCTTCGCAGAATTTGAACCCGGTACCTTCGGGTTAATGCGGCGTCACATAGCCACTACGCCATTGAGGATGATCACATGATACTATGAAAAGTCTCAAATTTAATGCCTTTTCCATGGAACTTCCGCCGGCAAACGATCGAGCCACACTTCACCAATTGAAAAAAACGACTCGAAGCAATCGGATGAAATTAAGGCTAATTGAAACCAGGCTACTGGCAGTAAAAAACAATGTAAACGCATTTCATGACAATGAAAGAACATATGCAATACAAAGCCGACACAACTCCTCCGCGAAATAGGACGCAAAACATAACCTTATGTTTTCTTATCTCGATTTCCGCTGTCATTTTAAAGCTAATGCTCAAAATCACATCCATTTCCCCCCGTGATCTTGGGGAGTCCTTAAGAAGAAAAAGAAGAAGTGCCCTCATTTACCATACATTCATTCATACACATAACCTACAACATTACTACAACGTAGGAGATCAAGCCAGCGTCGAAGTTGAAGGAGTCGAAGAGCAAATGCTCATCTTCTCGTCAAGTTTAACGCCTGGACGAGTCAAAGGTTCTTGAATCGTATTAATCTGAAAGATTCCTGCGTGTCTTCAATTTGGTAAGACCTCTATCCTCTAACCGTGCTGCAGCGCAAGATGCACGCTCTCAGCGAGGAATTTGATGCCACCGAACTTCGGCGAGCGCGTGCTTCTTTGGAAACGATAGATCTTCGCACTCGCGAGTTCGGACCCGATTAATTACGAAGTGCGTCTACTACGAATGAGCGAGTGACTCATTTGCATATCCCTGTCCCTGCAATAACTCGTGGTACGCTCGCGCGTACCCACGAGTTAAAAAGGAGAAGTTCTAAAAAAAACTTAGTTGACGTGTTGGTCATTGTAAAAAGAAGGCTTTAAGCGAGGTAAGTTCATCTATATATACCTTCCAAACGCGAAGCCGTTTAAAATAAGCTTACAAACAAACAGAAAACAAGGTTTTAAAAAAGATTTTCCGCAAGACTTAAATTACACTACTTCTCCAATTAGGCTTAAAGAAATTAAAAAATGCTTCGCCTTTTGTTTTAAGACATTTTTCACGTCTTGATTGTCACTCAATAATTTTGCATTTTGCTATTTGGCTTTTGTTTCTTGTGGTATCTTGGGAGTGTGAGTGTGGGTATGCCGCGTGAATGAAGCTGAAATAAGAATTGCTCATGTTTTATAAATGATTTGTGATATTTTTAAAAAGCCTATACGTCTGTTTCAATATTCTTCATCCTCACCACAAAAAATTACATACAGGCGTTGTCGATTATTCTACTGATAGACGGCCTTAACTGAACTCACCTGAGCCTAACAATCAATCTAATTTCAACTTTTTGCACTCAAAAAATCTCAACTTTCTACACTGTTGGGGATAACTTGACGTGCTCTTAGCCAATTAGCGCGCTGAAATTTCTGAATGTATTGCTGGTTTTCAGTGTCACGCCATTCAAAATAGATCGGAATAAAAATCAAAACCGTTCAATAGATGAAGTCCAGAATCTGGGAAATGAAAGGAGGTACATACACAAAGACCCTCGCCAAGATTCAGGTCAAAGGAATACTTCGTATGCGAGATATCCAAAGAAATGTTTTGCCCAAATTTATAGAGATTTGTATGGAGACGCCATGCTGGTGCTCACCTGGATGAGCTCCAACATGGCGGACGGAAACCAACAGAAACATCTGTTACCGAGTTTTGCTACAAAGGCGTGAATTTATTCCTCGAGAAACTCAGAAAACATTAAAGTAATACTTTTTCTAATACATGAACTGTTTAAATAGCAAAATCTCCTGAAATAAGTCATTTTTTTAAACCTACATGACAGCTCTCTTGGCCGTCATGTAAATGTCGTGTCACGCAAAAACTTAGAAATTCAAGTGTCCTCTATCACAAAACCAAGAACCCTTTTGAAGCGAAAATTTGTATCAAAATTAGTTTTCAGCTGCTCTAATGCATCGTGAAAGTAAAATCTCGGTAGGATCGATACTTTTTTAGTTTGAATCTTAGTGACGTCATGTGAAAACCAACAATGTTATTAGGTATGAAATCAATTTGGAATCACAAGTATGATTTCAGACCATCATTGCTCGACATGAAGTTCAATTTCCATTTCATGACAGCCATTTTGAAATCCCAAAATTCAGTGACTACCAAAATTTTAATGATCTAGCAGCTGGTAACTTGTTGAAAAGTGGAAACAAAAAGGCTTTTACAACTCATTTTGTATTCAAAACAGAAATGATGTGATATAGAGCAAAAATGATGCGATTTAGAACAGATGTGATTTATAGCAAAAAATAGTGATTCGCGAATACATCATACTGCTGAGAGCCAATCAGGTTGCAGGGATCACCAGCGATTTCAAAATACTGGATATAGTAATAGAATCTTTTCCATTAATTGCTGTGATTTAATATAATTTATTATCAATGAAAGAGACTACAAACCCTGTACTTGGAAAATAAATAAATAGAGTTACAATGGTCCAGTTTTGACTGCCCAAGGTGTCAGAGAGCAAAATTTATATTAATAACACAAAGAAAAAAAATTGAATAACAATGATGATAAATCACTGAAAGTAAGCCATGGGTTGACACAGATATACATTGTGCGCCATGTCTCTCCACCACGTCAGATGTCTATTACATGCACATGCTATTTAGGCAATAGGAAACGTCGTTCTCCATGTTTGCATAGCCTGATATAATTAAACACCAGAGGGTGTTGGGAGAATTTGGAACAGTTATGCATAACTACCGAGAATTCTCCCAGCCCCTAGGTGTGTTAATGTTGTGGTTTACTTTTATCCTTGGTTCAAATTCTATTTTCCTTTGCTTCAAACTCATTATATATATCATATATTACCACTTTTTTGTCAAGTCCAGCAGTTTTTGTAAATTTTAATTTCTGGTGTTTAAGGGCTAATATATTGGGAAGTTAATGTTTCAAATCAACACATCTTTTTACCATACAGACCTAGTGAAGCAGTGGTTGGATCTTCTTGGTTGTTGTGATATTGCTGAGCTGTTAATAATAAAAATATTGCAAGTAAAAGACTGATTGTCAAATGTATGTTACAAGCACATCGGTACTAATGATTGAAATACAAGAGATAAAGTTTAACATTTTTCACGTGTGCATGGAGCTAGCATAAGTGTTATTACTTATGAGCGCTAATTTCTAGTGGAAGTTGGCTTTTGGTAGTTGGTATTTTGTTTTTTTTTTTTGGGGGGGGGGGGGGGGGAGGAGGGTAGATTTTCCTTATTTTCCTATACAAGAAGATGGCTCTTAATCCATTCCTGAGACAGTGCATTGATTGCATGTGACTGGTGATGGAATTGTCCATTGAGATAATATAAAAGTATGTACACATGACTTTGTTCATGTATTGTCTTGGATAATGCCAAAAGTACATGAGAGGATAAAAGAAAATTCTGCAATCACCATGATGAGTGGATATTAGAAATGGGAAATAATTCATTAATAGAGCCTTATGGAATTCAGTGGCAAATCCAGGGGAGGGGCCCCCCTTATTTTTAGACCAAACCGAGGCCGGATGTTTTTATGGTGATTCTGTATATCGTTTTATGATGCAAAAGTAGTATGCTCATAAATTAAACCCATCAGATAAGGGTAATTTATCCACAAACACAACAACAGTGCAAAAAGACATTAGCCATCGCTTAAATCTCACTGTTTTTGTTATGGTTCTACTGATATAACTAAGATGTCTTAGCATGCGAATTTGGTTTCCCCCTACTACCGTCCTGTTAACCATTTTTGTACTTTTGTTTGATTGTATACGTTAGTATTAGTTCATTTGTATCAGTTATGTACGGTTACGAACTGTGATTAAAGATTAAATATTAAGAACACTGTATTTTCAACGTTCCATGAGCAGACAACTCTCCTCAGGGGACACTCTTTCTGTTCTGTCTGGCACCGACAGACTGCTTATGATGAAGCTCAGTTGTGTCACAAAATAAATAATAATTAGTCTACAGTACCAATGGAACATTTTTTATATTTTATATTAATTTTCAAGTGCCACACATGATCAAAACACAAAGTGATCTTAAATAAACATTCCCGCGTGCACCACAGATAGTCTATTTTTTGAAAGTTGTCACAAAAATGTAATATTTAGTATTTTACTTGAATTGACACTCATAGTTACCATTCATGAATTCCTAAACTGCCCTTAGAAATAAGAGCTCACCATCATGCAACTTTTTACCAATAAAGTTGGCAATATAATTTGATTGGATTCAACAAGTTCCTTGATCAAGTCTTTGTAAATTGTAAATTTTAGCGATCTAGTGTTTTGACTGTTGGTTATTTAATGTTTCAAATCAACACATCTTTTTATCCATACAGACCTGGTGGAGCATCATGTGAATCTTGTGGTGGTACTGGAAGAATTTGCTGAGCTGTTAATAATAAAAATATTGTAAGTAAAAGACTGATTGTCAAATTTATGTAATACCAGTAGTACATCAGTACCAATAAAAAGCAAGACATAAGATTTAAAACTTTCCATGTGACCATTAGGGTAGTATTAGTCTTACACCCATGTGCCTTAATTTCCAGCAGGAGTGGGTTTTTGTGGGTTACAAGAGGAGCCTGCAGTCTTCATCTCCAGGTTGCTATTATGCATTCATGGCACGTATGTATAGCCTGCTTCGTTTGGACGTTCACTAAAGAATGAATGGAATGCACAGAACGCAATCTGATTGCGTGCAGGCATTTGGACCTTCTACCTCTATAACTCGAATCTGATTACTCATGTCACACAAAGCTCGCCACAATGTTGGAGCAAAAGCGTTTTGACCTTCCATCATTGTCATCCGCACTTCGTAACCTTTGAATATCACTGGTAAATTTGTTTGTATTTGAATCAGGGTCGCCACTCATCAGACACTAAAATATTCCCTGACTTTTCCTTAACCTCTAAACAACTTTCACCGACCTTAAAGTAGGTGATTGATAATAAAAGACAATTAACCCACATTAAAGATTTTAAGCTTGGAAGGCCTATAACTTACAACAGTGGATTATCCTAAAAAAGGTGTTAAAACATGAGAATGACTTTTCAGACAGCTTAATTAGCTCCTAAAACTTTCCCAAGGAGGGTAGGGCCATGTCCCTCACTGCACTTCCTCCCTCCCCCAGGAAAGTGCACCTCTTGCAAATATTTTTTGCCTTACTGGTCAGGAATGGTCCCTTACCTGCTGAGCTAAAATTTAGGGAGAACACTGCACATTTACATTTTCTTCAGGGTGTCTCAAAAACTACGATGTCAAAAAGACCCTAAGACCCCCAAAACTCAAAAACAAAATTTGCTGTAAAAAATACAAGTATACATTTCAAAGTTACCACAAGGAAAATTAGATCCTCCCTTGTTACTAAGATGTTCTATCCACACAAAGGTTATATCCGCCATCTTTGACTAGGTAAGCATGTTCCCACACTTGACCGGGAGTCAGATGGGTGATTTGCGCCGGTGGACAGTTTTCCTGTGTTTATTTCCGGTGGATTGACCCACGCTGTATTTTCCAGCCTCTTTTCAAGCATTGCTGTGAGGATCAAGTGTCAGGCTGCTGCAGGGATTTGAAACGTTATATATTTTCATTGGAGCTCATTGGATAATCATCATATTTTGCACTGTCCCTCTATCATTTATGGGGTTTATGAAATAAGCATAAAAACATTTACACACGTAAATTCCGCCACAGATCCAGGGTGAAAGGGGCCAGCGCTACCCTTTATTATTATACTAAAATAATGCCCGAAGGGCCAAGGAATTTAATTTTCGAGACTGCCTCCCACCTTATCTCAGGGACAAGATGAGCGTAAGCCCCCGTCATATCCCAAGGACTAATGTAATTATATTTTACAAGGCAAAATGTGACCCGAACTACCATTATATTTAGTCTCACTTGTCAACTGATTCAGCTATTGTTTCCTTCCTGCTCTCGGTCAGCCATGTGAGCGTGCTTTGTCCAACTTTGTTCAAACCTGATTGTCAGGTAGTTTCAATCAAGCTTGTTTTGATCATGTTTTATGCAATGAATGCCTGATATAAACATTTTTCATTCGTTATAAAACAATAAACATTCTTCGGTCTAGTGTGAACAACCTATACAACTCATAAACTAGTAATTATGATGCACAACCATCCTTCGTTTGACAATCCCTATTACTGGTATACACCCTCTGAACTCGGACTTAACATCAAATGTCAAACACCACATTATCGTCATATAAATTTAAATCGCCAGGTGGGACCACTCCACCGGAAATATAAACACACACGTGAACTACTTCCAGCCAAGCGTGGGAGCGTGGTTACCCAGTCAAAGATGACAGATGTAAACTTTGAGTGGATTGAACATCTTAGTAACAAAGAGGATCTAATTTTCTTTGAGGTAACTTTTAAGTGTATACTTGTATATTTCACAGCAAAGCAAAATCAGGGGAATCTTTGTTTTTGGGTTTTGGGGATCTTAGGGTCTTTAGGTCTTTGTTTTTGAGGTCTTAGTTTTCGAGACACCCTTTGCTTTAGCTTTTTTTGCTGATCATCAATATTCCTGTCATCACTTTCAAACTCTTTTCACAGGATTTTGTGCACAAGGAAAATACAAATGCAGAATTCCCTGACTTTTAACTTGAAAAAAGTTTTGTTTTTCTCTGACTTTTCCCTGTCCATGGCAACCCTGGTATCCTGAATTTCAGGCGATTACTTTGAGTCGTTTTACTCCCTCAGTAATGTCTGAATCGACCGGCCGTTAATGCCATCTGCCACAACTCCTTTTCTTGAATTCACGCAAAAAGTAAGACACGATTTTCAACTGGCAAACAAAGAAAAAAATTATAGTCTGGAAATGTCTACATGGTACAGAATTGCTTTATTCTTTAGTTCATATTTAATGTTTAAACCGTCAACTGCATGTGGTACTCTGAACGAATCTGTTGTAATTCAATAATCAAACTCGCTCGCAATCATGCAATGAAATAAGCTTAAATACATACACAGAACACTTCAAAAACACAACTATTTGCTTTAATTGAAAAGAAGCTATTTGGTCCTTGATGAAGAAGAAAGAAAACAAGAAAGGAAAGCCAACAGAATAATTACACTTGACCGTGGAAACAACAAGAAGGTCGAATTATAAATCCCACAAAACTTTGCACAAACAAAGTCAATGCTGAAACCAAAAAGAGGCTCTAAATGAAAAACCTACCAACTCTATGCAATGATTCTTCATTCGTAGGTCAATAATTTTAACAATTCATAGTTTCAAAGACAAGGGCAATTTTGCTCTTTTCGATAAAGATTGTCAAACTCTTTGAACTCCACACAAGCATGCCAGGCATGCGATCTGCTGAATATCAAACAACAATCCCACTAATTTCTCATAATGTGTGGTTCCAGAAAATATTCATACCACCCCCATGGAAGTGATTTGCCATATGACCCCCCCTCACCTGGGGATTTTCCAAAATCAGCCCCCCCAAACCCCCCCCCTCCCTTTCGGGATTTCCAAAATTTCCACACACCCTCTGGAAATATTGCTATCTCTTATTGAAGTGAACAAATAAGAAGTTTTGTTCACTAGGATACCAAATTTTGGTAGTTTCATGACATGTATTTTCTGGAAGAGAGCAACACTTGAAGAAGTGTTAACAAAGAGATCAGGACTAGCTTGTGGCACGATAAGACACTGGAGTATCGAATTTCGCTCCACCTAATTTGCATATTTAAGTTTGTGGTAAAAGTGCATGTCGCTGATTTGATATATGAGAAAATTGTCACGCAAAGCTTGACGTGCTGGAAAAGACTCGTGTAACTTCTTTATGATCGACAAAGAGTCAAGTGAAGAAGAAAATTAACCAACAATTACAGTCCGACCTCTATTTAGTGGCCACCTATATTAAGTGGGCACTGGCCTCCATTAAAGCGGCCACTTTCCAAAGCCCCGATTTATTTGTCAGTAAACTGCTGTATTTGATACCTTTATTCAACTGCCACCCCTATTAAGCGGCTGCGGCCACCTTTTTGCTGTCACAAGTGTATTATTTATATGGTTTTTTACCTCCAGTAAGTGGCCAGAAAATCATCTTTCCAAGTGAAATGGTAACAGATGATATAAGGTGATAACTGATGACAACAAGAAAACAAGAACTGCAATTTAATCACCACTATAACAAGTCACAAGCTGCATACACTTGCAAACTTTTCACATCTGGCACTATACAAACATAAAAATAGCTAACAATAGATAGAGCTGACCCACTGTTTTGTTACAACCGAAATCTGTACAGGAAAACCTTATTAGTACTGTACTGGAAATCTACAAAAATCCTTTCTCATCAAGTTTTGATTTTAACCATTGAATTGAGAACTCGTCTTCTGTGAAGCAGTTCTCGCATGGAATTTCTAAACCATAGCCGGCCCCTCTGTTTACGCGCTTGCCTTCCACAATAGCTCTTCCTTTGTTTGTTGGCCTCTTAAGAAATTTTGTAAGCCATAGGGCAATAAGCTTGGGAACATGTCCAAGAACTGTTTTGCCATTTAATTCATTCTCGTGGATGTATTTCCTCCTAGACCTCCCACCTTCTCCTTTGCAGACAATTGCAGCTACAGCGTTGTGATCAACTGTGTTAAGTTGCTCTCGCTTGAGTTTATGTTCATTGCCTATCTTCGGTGTCCAAATTTCTTGATATTCATCATGGTACCTTCTAATGAAAGAATTCACCTGTAATACGGTTTTGCTTGTTGATTCTTTTTCTGCCATAATCTTCTCCTCAGGCCAACGGAATAAACTTTGGACTGTCTGCTTGCAGTCTTACAATGGTACTGTAAATTTAAGCTGCATACATCAGATAATGCATTTCTATCCAAAGCAGCTGTCATAAAAAGTGATAACTGCACTGCTCCAATGAAGTAATGAATAAACGAGTGGGCAATTGTTTCCTTTATTAAATTGCAATCGATTTGCCCTGTCATTGTGTAGCAATAGCTCGCAATGATGGCTACTGATTGTAGCTCTTGTTCTAAAAGGGTTTGTCAAATTTGCAGCCAGGAAACAAGTTATAGATGTTTGCATTGTGCCAAGCCAGTCTGCAACAGATCAAAAAGTTGTTCCGTTGCTGCCACTGAGGAAGAACCTGGATGAAAGCCAGGGCAAGCTGTGTCAAGATGCACTCCGTGTACAAATTCAAAACTTAAACCTTGCATCGAGGGACAGTCAGCTACACCAAAGGGAAGCAATACTACAAAGGCAAAGGCGAAACAAATGTGCTCTGCAAGGGCATTTTTTGTAAATGCGGAAGGGGAGAAGGAACATCCTGTTGTTATTGGCATGTCTGTCAGTCTGCGATGCGTTAAGAACTTACAGTTGCCAAGCCGGCCATACAACTGCTCCTATTTTGCCAATAGTAAAGCTTGAATGAATACAGAGATCATGACAACAATTCTGTCGAAGTTAAATTGCCAGTTGAAGTGCAACGATAGACATATCCTTCTGTTTATAGATAATGCTTCCTGTCATCCGCAAACTCTGTCCGGGCAGTTTTCAAACATCACTGTCAGTTTTTGCAAAAAAACACCACTTCCAAATCACAGCCACTAGATGCTGGTATAATCACCAATTGGAGGGTCCTTTACAGAAAGCGAATGTTACTTATACGGTACGTTTGCTCTCAAGTTGATAGTGAGAAAAACACATCCGAAATTGTCAAATACATTAACGTTCTTATGGCCATTGAATGGGGGTGACAAGCCTAGAACGATGTTCGCTAAAGCACTATCACGAAGTGCTTTCAGAAGACTGGTTTGTATCCACGTGATGAACCAATCGAGGACGACCCTTTTGAAGGAGAGGAACTTGCCAACCTTGGGACTATAATGGATCGAATATATGCTGAATGCCCTGTGGAGGAGTATGTTTCCTGTGATGATGATACCACAATCAGTGCGCCAGCCTGATCAATCCATCTAACCCAAACTGGAGGGAGGAGGTCAGAAGGGAGTTGCTAGATGATCATCTGGACATTCAATTAGTTTCAAAAGACACCTCAATTGACGACGACTACGACAAGGAATTAGAAGAGCCATCAATCAAGAGCCTTGCAGAAGCCTTGCGCATAACTGACCAACTCTGGCACTTTGCCCAGTTTAATCGGTACCAAGACCTTGCCCTAGCTGTAGGAAAGACAAATGACGTGATCTCATCATTACAACTCCGCACCCCAAAACAGCAAAACAGCATTGATGGATTATTTTAAATAAATTGTCCGTGAAATATCTTGAGCTAAATTTTTTCACATACAGTAGTGCACTGTTCATGCAAAAAGGCCTAAGAATCTTGTCAATGATGTTTTCCATTTTTTCTGTACATTATCAACCCGAGGAAATACTGTACATTTCAACTACGTGCCCTCTGTGTTAGAACTAGAACTATGCATGGGCTGGAAATGCACTTGATGTTTTGTTACAATGAATTTTGGATTTATCTTCATATATGTTCACTTTTTAAAAGCATTTTGCTATATAGAGTCAATAAAATCATGTTCACTGCCATTCCTATCCAATTTATATTGTACCTCTATTAAGTGGCCACTTTTCAAAGTCCCGAGGGTGGCTGCTTAATAGAGGTCAGACTGTAATAGAAAATCTTTTCCGTGTTTTGTGTTCTCGACACGCAAGGAATATGAAAGTTTTCGTTCGGCTGGCTCATAAACTACAAAAGCATAAAAGATAACATATACTTTTTTGGGAAATGTAATCGTTGAAAAAAAAAATTAAGTATTGAACAAAACGTATGTCGATACTGTCGATAATCAAATGATAAGAAGAAGGCCCGAGCCATTCGAACGGATGACAATTTTTTTTTAATGGTAGCCCGAGCCGTTCAAATAGATACCAAATCCATTTGAATGGCTATCTCTTTGAAAACAGCAAACTGCAAATATTAAACTACTGTGATAAATTTTAGTGTTTCTTCTTTGTTACACTCTTATGCATCACAAGAACCCTCTGGAAAAATTTCCCTATGGTGCACCCACCTCCCTCCTGGAAAATTAGGTACATTGACCCCCCCCCCCCCCCCCCCCCCTGGAAAATCTGATCCCTCCCATGGGGGTGCTATGGATATTTTCTGGAACCACAGAATGATACATAATTATGCAAATAATTGGACAATCAACTAATCAAAATCACTGCTCAGTTTTAGGGTAGTGACATCACTGGACGGCATTAATGGCTGGTTGATTCACATGTTGTTCAGAGGAGAAAACAACTCAAAGTAATTGTCTCAAATTCAGGCAACAACCCTGGTGCAACGATTGCATGTGACTTTTTATGAGACTGGCCAATGAGATAAAAGTATGTACCATGTACCATGTTCATCTGTTGTCTTCGATATTATGCCAAAAGCACATGAGAGGATAAAAGAAATTTCTAATTTCTCCAACCAAAAGCACTCTGCAATTACCATGATGAGTGGATATTAAAAATGGGAAAACTTTATTAATAGAGCCTTATGGATCAATTGGTGTTCTTATGATGATTCTGTGCATCGCTTTGTCATGAGAAGTAGTATGCTTATAAATTGAGGCATGTCACATTAGTGTAATTCATTTAATTTGCAAAAAACAAAGGTGCACAAAGATGTTAACCATTGCATAAACCTGTTATCAGTGTTTAGGCCAGAGGGGGAAGAGATGAGGTCAGGGACTGAGAAACGATGTTCTCACAACTTGCAAAGCGGTCACTCTGTATGACGTGGTGGTCAGCGGATAATTGCAGTATTTTTCCCACAGTAAATATTTTTAGACTTTTTAGAAGCAAGAAGCGAACTGGTAGAAGAAATCAGAAATGCTTAAAAAATTGAAAAAAATAATATCATGCATCTTTGTTTTCTTGCATATCGTATTTGTCTTTCAGTACTAAAATTACGGGGGAAACTAAAACACAAGCGTGTTAGATCTTAACCAACAACAATGCGCTTGATCGATTAACAGGTTACATCGTTTTTGCCGGGCAAGGATAACTTGATGCTGATAAAAGTTACTGGAGAAAGTTTCAAATTTATCAGAAGCAAGTATATTCAGAGAGCTTTATAAATATGAGCTTACAGCTCTACATATCATAACTGAATAAACATTCACACTTTATAACATTTCACTTCGTTTATTACGATCAGTCAACACCTTCAATCCAAAGTTAAACTTCAAAACGATCCTAATAAACAAATCACACCTACTACTGAAAGCTCTGTACCTTGAAGTGACTTTAACTTTCCACTAAACACTGCTCGATAGCTCAACTCTTCGGCAGTTCTTATCAGCTGTACGGAGCTATATGCAGTTGCATATTCCAAACTCTGCAGAGGGAAATTGTTGGCAAGATTTCTGTATAACCACACACTATGTCTGAAAAGCGACATAAAATCAACAAATTCCCAAATTACCAAAATAATTATAATAGTGAGAAACAGTCCCGCCTTCGATTGCCATGTTTTTGTTTCTTCTCAAGACTGTTGAACAATGGATTTTGACATAATGTGCATGATCAGTACACAAATCTGCTGGCAAGACCCTTGCTGATCACTTTGCAAGTTGTGAGAACATCGTTTGGATTTCATTTAAGAGAATGAAGTATGGGAAGTAGCTCCCCCCCCCCCCCCCCCCACTGGTTTAGGCTATTGGTAAATTAATAACTCAAATCAACATATCTTTTATCCATACAAACCTGAATCAGGAGTATCAGTTGGATCTTGTAATTCTTGTGGAATTTTTTGCTCAGCTGCAACAAAAAGTAAAAGATTGTTACATTTTTGTTACTGCTACATCAGTACCAATTTAATTAATTTTGTTTATTTATTTTTATTCTATTTTGCCAAGAAATAATATGTTACGGTAACAAATTACAAAAGGTTCATAAGAAAATGGCAAGAAAGCTGAAAGAAACCATGAGGCTTATACAACCTGGGCTAACTGAACGGCAACGGCAGAGTAACAATAATAAAATAATTATGTAGTAATAATGTAATAAAAATAAAGAGATAAAGACAAAAACAAATAAATAATAAAGACGAAAGACAAAGCTCAAAAAGGAAAGGTAAAAAAGGGGAGGGGATGGATGGAAAGGAACAAGTTAAGTATAAAGATGTTTCTTCAGTTTGTTCTCAAAAGTCAATACACTAGCTATTAAACTGAGGTTTGAATGCTTGGACTTAAAAACAAGACAAAGTTTAAAACTTTTCATGCGTGCAAATAAGGGCCAGTACAGAATGTGTATTAGTCTTATTTAACTCATAGACCTTAATCTCCAGTGGGAGTTGGTTTTTAGTTTGTATTTTTGGCCGGGGGGGGGGGGGGGGGGGATTTTCCTTATTTTCCTTTACAAGAGGATGGCTCTTAATTTTCTCTTTATTTTCCTTTACAAGAGGGGGGGGCTCTTATTATTCCATTCCTTGTTCAATTGAATTGGCCAATGACATGAAAGTATGTAAAATGATCAATGGGTTATTCCAGAAAAATCCACACCCCCACGATGGAAGGCATGCTGGAAAATCTCATGGGAGGGGGGGTTGTTAACGGCTCTGGAAATCCAGACGGTAGGGGGGCTCTGAAGCTAAAAATACATCCTCAGGGGTAACTTAATCGATTTTATTGATGTTTCAATTGCTTCAATCGCTAAGTTTTCAAAACATTACTTTGCCTTTTCAAATTTTATTATTCTTTCAAACTACAGACCTCTTACCACATTATTAATTTTTTAAGTTTCCATCCATAGGCTCGCCCTCATTACTTTTGTAGAAGCGACGTACAATAACTTGAAGATATCAAGAAAAATCGCATACTTCACAAAAAAGCGCTCAATTCAAGGAAAGCAAACAATGATTACCTTGAATTAAACATTTTTCTAAGGTCAATGCTATTTCAGGGTGATTTACCACTAAAAACGCCTTACAAGTAAGTGTGGCTGTTCGTGATAGTTCGGCGGCCATTTTGAAAGGCAAGTGTTGTGGCAAGCATATAGTGCATTATGTAATATCCCACTAAGTGTCCTTTTTCTTTCTTTCTTTCATTGTCATTTTTTATCAACAAAGAAGAGAACCATTTATTCTAGGACATAGTTTTCAGCTTCATTGTAGTACATATTGCTGTATATTTTGCCTCTTCTAGAAAAAAAGAGAAGTTCACTCAAATATGGGCTTACTTGCAAAAAGTCTAAGCCTGCTTAAGAAGATGTGAAAATGGAATCTTAACTTTCACAACAAACACTGAATTCACGGAAAATTGAGACTTATTTAATAAAAAGAACACCTAAGTGCCTTAAAGGATTCTTCTACATTGAGGGTAAATTAAAATTACAGTGTCTAACAATTTTATGGAAATCCAGATGGGTGGGGGGTCTTTGAACTTGGAAATCCTGAGGGGAGGGGGGCTCAAGCAGTTTTGGAAATCCAGGTGGGAGGGGGCGTCAAAAAACCGCGCCTTCCATCCTGAGGGTGTGGATTTTTTCTGGAATAACCCAATTGGAAACAACAAAAGCACATGAAAAAGATCAGAGAAATTTCTGTCACCAAAACTCCAATGAGTGGATATCAGAAACAGGAAATAATACATAACCTCATGGATTTGACAAGACAAGACAAGAATTTATTTATACCACACACAGAAAAAAAGACATTAAAAAATGACAATATAGCCTGCAGTGCAGGCGTATTTTGGGTGGGTGAAACCTTGTTTCTGTTCGTAATATTGTTGTAGCCGCCATCTTTGATTTTATGACAGTAGAAGATTGGGGAGAGTAGAAATAGTAACCCTTACGGTAGGTGCGAGGGCGAAAGAAGGAAAGGGGGAGGGGGAGGGCGAGGGGAGAAAAAAATACGCCTGCCCAATGTCATTGTTCTTTTGGGAAACTCCGTACGCTGACAAATGGAGCTCCTGATTGGTGCGGCATAGGGAAGTAGATTGATGCCTGTCAATTAACTGTAAGTCTATATTGTTTATTCGGTTTCAGTCAGTCTTTTGGAATAATTGGAGCGGCTGGGAATGTTGCGTGTATTACGCAATGAGAAAATCAAAGCGATTTCTACACTGGTCATCAGGACAAGATTTGCTAGGCACTCGCAGTACTAAAACCTACACCACTTTTGCCTCATGCCAAAATGCGGTTTGTTCCAATACGTTTTTTTTTTCTGGCGAGTAGATTATGCTCCAGAGGGTTTTATGTTTTGACTGAGCAAATGTGATTTTAACCGCTTGTTTCACACTGAGAGGTCATGACACGCTTATTGATTTTCTGTGGTTTTTGAATTTCTGGTCTTCATGATTTGCCCTCTGATGCATGAGCCTTTTCTTTGACCTCTTTTGAAGTGTATAGCTCTTTTTTGTCGCTAAATAAGGCTGTTAGGTTCTTTATTTTTGTCCAAAGTGCCTCAGGATCTGAATAACTAAGCGATTTTCTTTCTAGTCCGAGAATGTGATGTTTTCCTGCAAATTTATGTTGTATCACGCTGGGCCCAGCTCGTTAGTTTTTAAATTGTTTGCGATTTACAGACATGAATTTAGAAGAATGAATTGCAGCTTAAACTGAAACTTCATCAGCTGTGGAGAATTGCATTGTGACTCAGTCAAGATAAAAACAATGATAAACCCCAGCTTGTTATTCTTAAGACAATGCGAGTCTTTGGACTGGAGCGACTATTTGGTTGTTTTGTTATTGTCGGCTACTCATTTCCAGAAGAGCGGTCACGCGCGTCTAATTAGGGGGTGTTTCTCATTTTCACAGTGTTTTCAGGCAGGCGTTTTCTCTTCTCTCTCCCCACCCCCTCCCCGCTCCCTTTAACTCGCCCCATTTCCCCCTCTCTTGGGGAAGTTTCAACAAGGCGCTTTCACGAGCAAATTGCGCGCCCAAAGAAAACACCTGCACTGCAGGCTAATGACAATACCACTTATGTACATGTAAGGAACATGTACAAGCAATCTAGAAAATAGCTAAGAAGTTAATCTAGCAAGGAGGCATTATTAAAGAGGTTGTCTCATGGAGGTACAAGTATAAAACAATGTAAAAAAAAGCTAAACAAACAAACAAGAGAAAAGAAAGAAAAAACACATGCACAGACTTATTTAAATCACTGAAAAATTGAGGAACTGGAGAAAATACTGGTGAAGAAAAAACTCCAAGATTTCTCCAGTAAATGACAAGACAAAATGACAATGTGTATTTGCTTAATTTTCGCTTGAAGAATCTTTGAACAGAATTCCCCCTCCACGGTAAATCGTACCAAAAGATCCCAAAAATTGAATACTTAACACTTACCAAGTTCTGTCAGTACGTTGTTCTTTAAAAAAATTGGAATGAACTGCTGCTTATCGTCGTTCCACTGCAACAGTCCAACAACACAATCATTTTTGCGCAGATCGATGATCGGTGCTCCCTGAAGGGAAGTTTTATCGATGACACACGAGTTTGTAAAGACAACATTATGCTGGTCATTATTGTAGTTCAGATCCAGTGTTAATTTCTCCTTTCCAGCAAACGTAATCACCTTGTAGTCCTTCTTCACTTCTTCCGGAACTTGTAAGGAGAGACTTGGCCATAATTTAGCTGTTTTCTTATTCTCAAAACTTCCTATTTCCATAGGACAAAAACAAAAGCTGCCAACTTTCTTATCTGTTAGTGAATATCTCATCGACAATCTATAGTCTTCAACATCGGACACTGAGTGACTGGTATATCGATCCATCGCCAGAGATTTCTCAGCAACACCGTCAAGGACTCCGGAACAAGTAAACAATTGCAATCTTTTGGACCCTTTACATGTAGTATTGACAAGACAACCCATTCCTCTTATTTGATCGATACCACTTTCTTTAAGCTGTTCTCTGATGGCGTAGACAGCTTTAAACGAATCGTCAGCGGGTACATTTCTCGAATGTTTCATTGCCTGGGAAAGCATTGAGGAGGCCATAGTGCACAAATCGACGACCAAATTTCAGGGCGGAAAAACGTAATGAGTCAGCAAACATCCGTCGAAAGGCCCTTGGACATCTTATGAAGTTTACACAACGTAGTATTCCTTATCGCTTTAGATTAGCCGGTAAGCACTGCGTTTTACAGATTAGGGTTAAGCACTACCTTTACTGATTAGGGTTGTTTAAGCATTAAGCCCTTCCTTGAGGATGCGTGAACATTTTTTGCGTAGATCCCTGGCCGGGTTTGAAAAAATGACGGGATTTCAAATATTTTTTGCCTAATAATAAAACGTTTCCACAAGGCCCGCGCAGGGGGAGGGGTTGCGGGGGCCAGCCCTCGCCCCCCGCCACTTTTTGTAAAAAAAGTAAACTAAATTAAGGAACACACATTTTCAAATAAAAGGAATCTTTGATGGAATAAGAATATTCGACTGGCAGACCTCGCGAAGAATCCAAATTTATGACTGGTCCGTTTCGGTCCTATATCAGATGGTGAGCCTCAAAACGACTATCTTTACAAAACTACACTTAGTCGTTTTCACCAGCCAGGTAGTGTATGCACAAACAATGGAGTCTTTTTTTACCAAGGTTCTTAAACTCCACGGAGCTACGATTTCTTAAAACAAATTGAACTCGATGACATTTTAGACAACATAAAGAAGTCTCAGGAATTACCTCAGCAGAGCATGAAAAATGAAATTGTCCCGATCTGCAAGCTTCTGCTGGTAAATCCTGCAACCATCGCAGGAGGAAAAGGTCCTTTTCGACAGCTCGAAGGTTAAAAATATCTGATAGAAAGGTTCTAAACAGCCACTAAGTAAAGCGCAAAATTTCTCAAGGTCCAAAGTGCACCTCCCAGATCTGGAAGTCTGCTGTGATTGGTCTACGTTTTTTTCCCGCTCAAATCAGCAGACGTTAGTGGGGCAGGAACGCGTGACGAACCTCTAAGAACGTCAGCGTGGGAGGCTACAAATTTGAGCTAAAAGATCGTGGCTCTGAGACAACCTCGTTCCCAGGGTTCTCTCCTACCCGCCCTACGGAGCGAAAGAGAGAGAGACCCTGGAAAACGCTGGTCACGTGTCTCCCAGAATCTGGGAGATTACAAACAAAAGATTTGGGGAAGGGGCAGGTAAGGCTGCATTCATTATGTATCTATTATGTATGCTACAGGGGGGGGGGGGGGGGGGGCAGAGGATTTTTTTTTTCAGCGGCTCGTTTTTTTTATATCCCCCCCCGCAAGGTCCATACAAATTTTCATAATCCCCCCAAGCAATCAGCCGAAAAATGAATACCCCCCTCCTTCCTCACAAGAAATATCAGAATAAATATCTGTATAATAGTACATGTTTCAGTGATAAACATTTGCGTGACATTTCTTGTGACATTGATTTCCGGCGTTGATTTATATGTAATGTAACACTATACCGAAGTTAAATAAGTTCTCATTGATTGACATTTTTTGGGTTCACACTAGGCACTAAGTCTGTCTTAGCCTAAGTCAAGCCAAGTCACCCTAAGTCCGCTTAAGCGTTCAGACATATCTAGAAGACAAATTCTTTCCGTTCAAAGCTGTCATCATTAACGATACAGATAAGGTAACTAACATCATAAATGTGGTGAGGTAGTCACGATCCATTTTAGCGAAGAAGTTGAGATCAAAATGAGACCGAGAAGCCGCGTAAAATCGCTGTAATTGCGACTGTTGTCTGTTTATTGAATTTACAAAGGTTGATCAGCCAAATAACCTTACAAAATCTTATGTTCCTTCGTGAAAGAATGATGGAAGACTTTGTTCAAGAGAGTGAAAGCCTGCTTTTTCTGACCGCCCTACTATTGAGCGTTCACCGAAGACGAGGTAATTTTCATCATGAGTGGATAGTAAGCTCCAAATGGTGGCATAAATGGAGGAGACCGACTAAACTGAGGCGGTGAAGCCGCATTAAAAACATGAGGCATTCGTGCTTCAGATCTGTTGGGAAATCGGCGAGGAATATCATAAGAAAAGAAAATGACACTTACGTAGGCCAATAAAAAAGTGATCAAGCCACGCAACTTACGTCGCATAAGGTGAAAAGTCGGTAGCGTAATTGCCTTCTAACGTTTCGTCCTCTCGGCGATGCATCTTTAGTTAATTTTGTCCTTGAGAAGAAACTGTGTCATGCTTTCTTTGCTTTTGGCGTCTAACGCAGGAATCTCTATCTGATAAAACCCACGATTTTGAAATGTTTTTGCTATCAGGTGTCTTAAGTCAGCCTTAACGTGACGCTTTTGCTCCGTCCACACTTAAATAACAAATTTTTGAAAACGGAGATTTTTCTCCTCTTTACCCTTCTGTTCACACTTACAAGGCGTTTTTGAGAACCAAAAGAACAGGTTTTCGAAAACGGTCTCCAGAGTTGAGTTTCTTTGTAAACGCCGGCTTATCGTTTTCATGTGGACGGGCGAAAATTATTCGGATACGCTTATTAACGTGTTGGCTGCGTCGTAGACGTTCTAAACCTTCTGTATAGAGTGTCTGCAAATTAGTGTCGCAATATCGTGTTCGAATCCCCCAGAGTCTCAAGGACATATGTCGCCGTTTTTGATTGGCTAGTCTCTTACGCAGTTTGTGATTAGTCCGATTTGAATTTGGTGTTGAAGAACCAAACACGACTAATAGCTCGCGACAAGAGAGATTGAACTCGTGATATTATAAAGAGTGGCCTTATACATGTACTTAGAGTCAGTTTGAACAACAGAGGTTTTTCTTGCTCTCGTTTTGCGTAGTTTATGTGCATGGAGTATTCTACACTTTGACTGACAAAATTTTTTTTGCCACTTTTGGTCTCACATTTAGAGTTTATGAAGCTGGTCTGTTCAATGCATATTGAGTAATTCGTTCCAGACCTGTGGTTTATGTTTCGGCAAATGTTTTTGAAAGGATTTGATCACAGCTGCAGTTAACCATTAAATGATTTTCTTTAATCTTTGTTTAAGCCTTAAGCTTTTTTACTGCGGCTAAATAATCTCAGTTTCCTTGGTTTTGTCCGTAATGCCTGCATGGACCTGATCAGCTAAATGCGTGTAATTTTTTTTTTGGCCGTGAACATCATGATTTCCTGATTTGTACGCTAGAACTGTCGGCTAGAATGCAGAATGTGAATTAGGAATTCTCTCAAAGTATTTCAGAAGAAGGCTTTAAAGTTCGAACTGCTGTTACATTGTTTACCGTAAACGATCCTTGCCGACTCCCTTCTGTGAATTTTGACAGGTCACTGCTCCCAACCTTCACGCACACGTATGAATTAGGCCAATCGTGAGACTCATAAGAACCCCGTGAGAAACCTGCCTATCAGAAACGCTCGCATATGTCCTTGGGACTCTGCAGGATATTAGAACGAGCCTCTGTGCACTAATTCGCAGACAGACCATACAAATAGTTTTACGAGTGCGTAAGATCACCATGCTGTAGGGTATGACGAAGCCAGTCGCTCTATCTTCTTGTTGGTAACAGATATGATGGCTCTCTCCTCACAAGCGACACGCCTCAATTCTTCTTGGTTACAGACTTAGACCAAGAAATGTTGTGGACCTTACTCCAAATCCTCATCTTACAGCTCTCCAGCCTTCGCACGTCCTCTTGGCTTCTTTAAGGTCCACGATTCAGCTCCATACAGAGGAGTATTTCAGAGTAACGTATTTTAATTCTCTTCTTCTGGTGAACTAAGGCTGAAGGCCTTTGTCAGCAGTTCTTTTCTCTGAAGTAAACGCTTTCTTTGCTCGGGCTATTCTCGATCTAATTTCTTTCTCATAGGATCCGTTCTGTGTAATATGCCCCCAAGGTAGTAAAAGTGCGATCTTGACTCAATTGTTTACCCTCAAGAAAGATCGTGAATTCCTCACCAGGGTACTGATTTTTATCAACTTAGTCTTCATAACATTAGTCTTCATGCGATATTCCTCCGCGATTTCCTGCATTTTATCCATCATAAGTTGCACACCTTTAACTGAACTGGCTGAGGTTGCTTTATAATCCGCAAAGCGCACTGTCTTAATGGCAAAAAAAACTGTCTTAATGAGATGGCCTCCCTTTGCTTCCGCATATATGTTAAAGAGGCAGGGTATATTTTGTAATATAATCCCTAAAAATGAGACGCTTGGGGAAAATATGGAGGTTACATCTATATAGGGTATATTTTAGAATATAATAACTGAAAATAATAAACTTGGGAAAAATATAGAAGTTACTTTTATCTTGGGTATGTTTTGTAATATAATCACTAAAAATAATAAACTTGGGGAAAATATGGAAGTTACTTTTACGTTGTTATGCCTTAATGCGTTATCTACTCGGGAAAATATTAATTAATAGAGCCCATTGAACGGTCATCGTCGCGGATTTAGCAAAATAACAGCGTGTGGCTGTTTTCGCCGAATTGTGTTCTCTGCATTTGGTGTGTCTATATTTAACAATTATTCCTCGAGCCCGAATGGGCTCTGAGTCAATAGCCGATGAGGCCGAAGGCCGAATGGGCTATTGACTCAGAGGCCATGAGAGCGAGAGGAATAATTGTTTTAGTAAAATCTAACTAATTGGTCAAAAATATCGAGAATAAAAAAGTTTCAGCTTGTTAAAGCCTTTTTTGGCGCCAAAAAGCCCGCGCTTTGCGCTACTAATGGGCTATAACATATAGCCTAGTAGTAGCTCAACCAATCAGAACGCAGCATTGATGATAGACCACTTGTTGGATTTTACTAATATTCAAAATGATTGTTTATCGCGGCGGCCCTCTATACTACTAAGAAGTCTAAGGGTGCGTTCCTTTAGGATGATCCGGATCAGGATTACACGGATCATGGTAGATAAAATGAACCGATGAATCCACTCTAGACAAGGATTCACCGGTTCATTTGGGGCGCGATCCATTCAACCAAAATTTCCGAAAATTCCTTTCCAAGACTCAATGGATCGGTTCGGTCCAACCGGAAAAGTTTCGAAAAAACGGGTCCACCTTTTGAGGTGGTCCAAAAATCCCGGTCGGACCGGTCGGAATTTTGGTTGAATGGATCGCGCCCTTGATCTACCATGATCCGAGTGATCTCCGATCACTGATCCGGAACATCCCAAAGGACTAACATCACGTGATATAAAAGCCGAGTGTGTGTGTTGAGACTTTCACACTTGTCACACAGGTAACCAAAGTTGGAGTGGGGAAAACGCAGTGCATGGCAGTGATATTTTTAAATGCTAACCGGTAAGTAAAGGCAATTTTAGCTAGGCCCGGAATATAAACATAAGGCAAGTTGCAATTTGAAAAGAAAGATGTCTTAGTTGCTCGTTCACGTTCGCGCGTTGTTTGAAAACAGTAGCGGCGTCACCACTCGTCACAGCGACCGAAAATCACATTCGAGACGTACTCGTACGGGTATAAGCAACGGTTTTGATTTTTTCTTTTTAATCCTCCGCGTTCACAGACAAGGAAATAGGAAATAGAGCTAAATAAGCAGATGGCCCGCAATCAATACCAAGCTTGTGTTAAATCGAACTGGCACAGAGAGGAGTGAAATTCTGTCGTCATTCTCGATTGTGAGTCATGCAATTTTTCATGTGTTTGGCCAGCATATTAAGAGTTTTCGACAGTAGCCTCAAATACTGTACTCCGTAGGTCTATTAGATTCGAGTTTATTTGCTGTCTTGGCTAACCTTTCAGTAACCGATGCGCGCCGGGAACACTTTGTGACTGAATCAAAATTTAGGTCAATAAACAGGTGACATTCCTTAGGTGATCAAAGCACAAAAATTCTAAAAGTGTTTATACAACGAGTCTCGTTCTAACAGGTATATTCGTGTGCGAAAACCACACTTTTCAATGGTTTGGTTGATACTGACTTCATTTAGAGGACAGAGGTTGACCTTTGCTTTTTTTTCACTTATCTCTCATATCTCCTACCCTCCATCCCGTCTTTTCTTTTCTCTCCTTTTCGGCCTGAAGAATAGTCTCCTTCGCAGCCGTTTTTTATAGGCTCGTCGTGGGGAGGAGCGTTGCGTGACGAGCCTAAAAACGGCTGCGAAGGATACTACTTGAAGAACTCATGTCTAAGCTTTTTTTCCGGTCAAGTCACTCAAATGTTCAGGAAACGATTATTATTGTTTTACTGAAGAAGGCCGGTCTCAAGCTAGGCATACGTATACGCAAAAGAACTACCACGGTATAAATCGGTCACACAATTCACATACTGACATTGCGGATGTAACGTTAGCCTGAGTATCAGGCGTTTTGGGGGGAAGGAGGGAAGCTGGGAGCCAAATGGGGATAGAGCGAAGGAAGAAAAACCTCCTTTCCCTTTCCCCCTTCCATGTCCTCTCCTCTAACCCCTAGGGAAGGTCTGACTCAGGCTATGCAACGTTATACTGCGTAGTAAGCATTTCCGCGCGTCTTCCATTTCTTTTGCTCTCGGGCAATAACTCGCTTGGAAACGCTTGCTACGCAGGCTATAACGTTGCATAGCCAGCTGCTTCAAGTCAACTTATGAGTAGGAGCCAACTTCTTCAATTATGGAGCAATATTCAGCTCCTACGAATATAGACACCTCGTAGGTGGATTAAATTGTTTACAGGGAAGCACTTTTAATCTCTACTTCACAATTTGGATGATAGTCTTGTCTTGTCTTGTTCTCAGGACGTAGATTTAATGGAGAGAAAAGCAACCTCCAAGTTGATCGGGGTTATCTTGATTTCCCGTAAGTCTGAATTTTTGTATTAAACTATTTTCTTAAATAATGAGTGAAAAATGATAAAAAATCAGGCTGTATCGTGTTGAGATGCGCGAATTTAAAAAATATGATATTGAATTTGTTTTCTTTTTTTTATATGAAGTCATAATAAATTGGTTTTACAAACTTGTTGGATGAGACCACATGTTTTTTTGCTTCATTCCATTCTTTGCTTCGTCATGCAACTATCCTTGTCCGGAAGTGTCGTGACAAGTTTCATTTTAACTGGATGTGACTCTTTTAATCTTGCGTTAGTTTTACCTTTTAATTGATTGACATGTTGAAATCGGAGAAAAACAAGCAAATAGAGTGTTGGAAAATTACTTTTTGTGATCGATCGGGAAAAAGGCTTGTATCAGGAATTATTCATAGTAAAAGGGATTTCAAGGGAGTGAATTGTTTGTACCCCACAATTTCGGTACATCCTTAAGGAAATGCCGAGAAGAGGGGAACTCCTCTTACCCGTTTTATTAAATTTGGCAGACTTCGTGGTTCTATCATAAAGCAAGTCAACAAAAACGAAACTTTCATTCTCAGTTATCCCCTTCTAGCCTTCCACGCAGATTTTCTTACGGCTTCTAGGTACGCGTTCCTGCCCCACAACCGAGAGGGGTAGGAACGCGAGACAAAGCCCCAAGAGAGCGTCTACTTTAAAAGAAAAAATTCATTCAATGGCCAATTCGTTCAGCCTTTTGTTGCCTTTTTGTGTTTTGTTAATCTCGGCCTCTTCATTTTCTTCCCGTCTATACAAGGCCTTGCTTAACTATGGCAAATAACTACCTACAGTATATACCCAAAGTCGATAGGGGAGACATTAATTTAGTTGTAATTTTTTTAGGTTGAAATCTCACTGTCAGTAACCATAAAAGTGAAACCTCTCCAGATTCTTTAAAGCTTGGTTTTACTGCTGATATACAGAACTAAAATGAGATGCTGAAATCAGTTTTATCTGTCTTTATTTTTGCCTGCAATAGAGATTGAAAAGGTTGAAACTAACGTGTGTTTCTGTTCCTCTTTTTTCAGTTCTTATGGTTGAATTGGCGTCAACTCAATTGATTCTGTCGTCATCTTGTAAGTCAAACTTATACTATGCCCTCTGAGACCCCGAGAAGGATCCCTTTCAGCAGACATCTTATTTTTCCTTTATATATCCAGCTGCATTTTTTAAAATTTTACTCCGCAAAAGTCCTTGTCAGTCGACCACTTCTTCTCATTCAAAAACTACCTTCAAAGTAACCACATAAACACGTGACCACGGGTAATGCAGATTCAGAAATCGTCTCAATTAGGGGTTTCAATTATACGTGACTCCGCCGAGGCTCCCTGGCATACACAGACATAGCCTGTTCCAAGCTCCGAGACAGACACGGTTTAGCTCAATAACGGAAGTTTTAAACCATGGTTAAGTAGAGTCGTTGAGGTAAAGCGACGGCTAGTGGCAGATCATGGGTAATGGTTTCGCTAGGACGAATGGGTAGGTTATTTTAAAAATCATATAGCTCACTCACGTGGCCAGCATCTATGCAAATTTATTGGAACAAAAGAAAGCGTTTGCATAAGAAAAGAGTTCAGCTCCCAAAGGACTGGTTTGGGACACCAACATGGCCGCCGTTTCATTGTTTTGGCACACCAATATGGCTGCTGTGACGTCATGTGAAAACACTCTATACATTTGGTTTCCTCTTACATTTTATTCGGAGCCGGAGGTTGCGTTTTTAGTGAAATACCCGTCCGAGGAATAATCAGTTTTTGTTTACAGCCAAATAAGTCGTATTGGACGTACGTCTTATTGTCTGTAAACAAAAAACTGCCTAGAAAGAGACAACTAGATCCGCCACTGTGTGCTCCTCGATTTACATTCAAATTTGTCCCCGCCTTTTTTTCAGCGTCGCTGGCTGTACATGTTTTACCGACCATCGTAGTCACACCGACTCCTCTTAGTTCATCAGGTAAGTAAAAAGCCGGAAACAATCCTCAGCTTTGAGCCATGAAGCAACAATTGAATTTAAGTACTGTATCCAGTAATATACAATAAACCCCATTTACAGGCGCAAAAAGATCGGCCCGGCACCCCGAATGTTTGGTACCATACTAGCGATTTTTTGGAAAGGCTCTATCCGTTCACACGATCCAAAATAATGATATATGTCCAATCAGAATCGCTACAGATGCACGATGTTTTTCACATGTTCGAAAAATGATATGTCCAATCAAAAGCCACCACAGCGGTTCGTAATGAAACATTACGAAACTTCGTTTCCAGGGTCTTTTCAATTTCCAATTCTTGGGTTGCACGTGACGTCACCAATAATCAAACTAAGAAACTATCGATTCTTCTGAGTTTCTACTTTCACGAGGTATTACAGTACCTAAACATCTTTACATAAACAAATTTTTGGTTCGAAAGGGTTGTTCGTTTTGCGAGAGAGGACGCTTGAATTTCCAGGGGCATTTTGCTGGCGGCCGGGAAAGCTCTTATGTGGGTTAAAAACATTACCGATTTTGGGAGATTTTGCAATCTAAACATTCCTTATCTCAGAATAAATATTACTGTAATCTTTATGAGTTCCTCGAGGGAAGAATTCACGCATTAGTAGGAAAACTCGAAAACAGATGTTTCTGTTGATATCCGGCGGCCATATTGGTGTTCCTGAAAGGCACACCAACATGGCGTTTCCATACAAAGCTTTATAAATTTAGGTAAACCGTTTTTCCCAATATCTCACATTTGAAATATTTCACAGACCTGATTCTTGGCAAGGGTTTTTGTATATTTATCTTCTTTCATTTCTCAGATTCTAGTCCTTCTGTATTGAATGGTTTGCATTTTTATTTTTCATTGCGTGACAGTGCAAGCCGAGAATAGGGTGACGCCATTAACCGGGAAGCCCCTCAGGACGAGGATGATTTTTCAGCACCCCTAAAAATTGGGGTACCATTGCCAAATTTTGTACTGTATCGATGCGTTTACACGTAGGTAACTAATTGCGAGAGTAGACACCCACGGAAACGTTTTTAGGGGTTCGCCACGCGTTCCTGCCCTACTAACGTCTGCTGAACCGAAAGTGAATTCCTTTCCCATTGTTCGCAAATATCAGCTGGAGGTCACATGTAGGTTATCGACAACCAATCGGCGCTGTTGAAGTCAAAGTGTTGAGAAGCCAAACACATACGTACAAGCTCGGTAGAGTGTGATGCCTGTTTTTTTTTTTTTTTTTTGGGGGGGGGGGGGGGGGGTGTAAATGGGGTTAGAATTTTCCTAACTGGCAATGATGCCCTTGTTTTAATATTTTCTCATAGAATGTTCCAACTACCAATTTCTAATCGAATCCAACAGAGCAAGAACGTACCTCAACACTTCAACTGTGTTGTGTGACACATCTCTGTCGGGATGGTACAGATTCAGTGGAAGAGCTGGCAATCAGATGGCTGATTCGTGTGTTGATTATAAACACTGCGGTACAGCCGCTCCCGGATGGATCAGTGGAGGGCATCCGTCAGTAGCTGATCGAGTGGTTTCGCGCACAGTTTGTTTTCGATCAAAATCTAATTGCTGTAAGTGGTCGGTTGTCATCAGTGTCCGTAACTGCGGAGGCTTTTATGTTTATTGGCTTCACAGGCCACCTCATTGCAACTTTCGCTACTGTGGTAGTGGGATCCAACCTACATCAGGTACAAAACGTGAACTATATAGGCAGGAGAGAGGGCTCGAAAAAAATCATACTCATAGTTTGTAACGTTTCAATTTCAGCTCTGCCAACTCACCATTATAGTTACTCATCTCCCTCATCAGGTATGGAAAATGAAATTTTCTGAAAACCTATTAGCATACACCTGGACAGGAATATTCTCTTGTTTCGTGATTATCTTAATTGGCCCTCATAATAAAGCTAACGTAGCCCCGGATAGATCAATTGGATAAGCGTGCGCCGGTCTGCCGAGCGGGAGGACGCTGGCTCAAACCCCGACCAGACCAACACTCAAGGACTTCAAATAACTTTGGAGAAAGTGCTGCCTTTGTAAAGAAGTCTGCAAACGGTTAGACTTTCAAATTTTCTTTGGATAAGGATGGTAAACCCAAGGCCCCGTCTCAGAACCCTTGCAAAATTAAATTCTGATGGAATTAAAAAAAAACGCACTGTTCGTATATAGAGTAAGGTCCCCAGTGTGTTGTTCTATGTCTCTTGCGGGGAGTGACTCTCACGGGCCCGCAGTAATTGGCGCCACGCGCTGTGGCGGTTACCCTGCCAAGAATTGGTCAACCTAAATAAACTAATCGTTTACTTAACCTCGTTTACTCACCCTTAACCTGAAGGAAGATAGCCAAGGTAGGTAATACTTTATTTAAATATTTAAATCAATCATAGCTGGCTACCATAGAGAGTGACTGTGTTTCTCTTTAAACGTGACTGCTGAAGATTAAGACTGATGTTACATTAAGGCCCTGTTCTCAAGGAGGGAGGGTAACCCTGGTGCTAGGGTTACCCTAGCACTCGCACATTTTTTTTTATACGACTTGTTTACAAGGCAGGTAGGGTTACCCTAGTGATAGGGTAACCTTACCTGAGTGCTAGGGTTACCCTAGCAAGAGGGTTACCCTACCTGCAATGTTAGCGCCCTGCTAGGGATAACTTACCTACCCGGGACAACTTTTCTCCGTCATGCGTGACCAGTAACTCATGACAATTTGAACTGAATTATCCAATTTCTGAGCTAAATTTTAAACATGTGAACAGTATAAGGTATTTTCTGCATACGATGATAATATTTTCCCGTTTTTTTGTGAATTAAGCGTCTTTTCCATTGACAACTTCAAGTTTTATTTCAAATCTTGGACGTTACAAAGAATGTCACGCATGACGAAACACGTCAGTAAAGCTGGTAAAGTTGACCCGGGTGATAGGGTAACCCTACTTGTGAAATTTGCTTGTAAACCAGAACTAACTTTAACCTGATTGCTAGGTTATCCCTAGTACACGGGTAACCCTCTCTCTTTGTAAACAGGCCCTAAATACTGACAGCTACAACAACAGCTACAACTCTGAAAGTAGAGTAAAAACTTTTAGGTACAGGATAACTCCTCAGTTTTGGGGTTATTTTAACTCCTCAATATCTGGGGTCATTTTTACTCCTGAAAAAGAGTTCTTTAAACTCCTTTTTGGAGTTGAAATAACTCTACTGTAAGGAGTTAAATTAACCCCACTAGAGGCGTTATAATTATAACTCTTTGAAAATTACTGTGTAATTAACTTTGGGACGCCCCATTCACTGCCCATTCAGTACTCCTTGGCACTTTCACTTCAATTTCATCAATTTGATTACCATCTGACTGGAAATTTGCCATAAATAAGATGCCTTTGGCAATAATATAATTTTGACTTTATCATTAACAGTTTTCTGATTTTAGTTTTAGCACAACCAACTCCAATACTAGCGTCTGTGACTCCCACCGAATCAGCAGGTAAGGGTCGATTGCGCAAATCAAACGATGAAAGTTCTCAAGGGCTCAATTCATGATTGTAGAGAATAGTATTTGCGATTTAGAGAGAGTTCCTGTTTATAAGAAAGCTAGTAAGCTAGCTAAGTGAAAGTAGAATCCATTTAGTATTCAATCAAACAAGCACAGTCACTTTCCTTTTTATAGGCCAAAAGAAAGCGGGTGTCTCTGTCAGCTCTCTCTGTCTAGATTTGTTACAGGTGTAGTGTTTCGTTGTCGTTTTAGAAGTTATTATTATTTTTGGTTATAAATTAGAAGTGGGGGATAAGAATAATCAAACTCCTAGTTTTCGATGGTTAAATGTCAGGAATGGCACTCTTTACGACCACTCGCCAAGTTTCAACCGTGACCTTCATCGGATAAGAAATTTATTCAAGACAAAAAGGGCATCTTAAGACAGAAAGGCAGGACCTATTTCTTCATCATTTTTAGAAAGATTAACCAACCAAGACAAGGAAGTGAGCGTTCCCTTCACAATTATGAATTTTCCTTTCCCTGCACCCTTAAAAAATGCAAGCCTTATCCAACGATTAGCACAGTCTTGGTGAGCGGTTTTCTGTGCTAGAATTTACGAGTTCCATCGCTGAATGTGATCTTAAATCCTTGTTTCGACTTCTGTCCCTTCCGTGTCGCTTTAAGTAATTTTAATTACCTTTAAAAATGAGTACTGAAGAAGAGGAAGGGCGGGGAGGGAGGGGGAATGAGGGCAGGGTCGGCCTCAGGTTTGTCACTCTGTGTACACTGTTACAATTTACGACGAAAAATAAGGACCCTACCTTTTGCATTTACCTTTCTGATGTCAGATTTGTGTGTGCATGCTGCTAACCTTAGCACCAGCCAACCTAGTTCCAATGCAATACATCTTGGTACAAAAACTAGGGGAGGAGGGTGGGGGGAATCAACATCTTCCCATTGGCATTTTGTCGTGCTACTGTGCTACAGAATTTCCAACGAATTGCACCTTGGCAGCCAGCAACATTTCAACAGTAGTGGCACCTTGCCCATTGCCAATAAAAATAAATAACGCCACACCAACATTTGATTTTAGTCCCAGCACCAACTTCAGCACCGCCTGTGTTTCCGACTCCTTCGTCAGGTAAGAGATTTTGGCTTCATTTTATTATTGTAATTCCACACTTCATTCCTACATGAGAACGCCGGAGAACAAGAAGGAAGAAAACTGTTTGCTTTTAAAAGGTCGGCAACGAGTAATGATAATTTTACTGGTTCTGCTCGGGTGGCAGCTGCCGGCTCAAACGATCTCTTCGCCCTGCACATTATGCAAAATTTCTCCACAAGGAGATTTTTATAACTGTCAGTTTCGGTCGACAATTTCCAATTTCACCCGAACATCTGATCTTAGAATGGTAAATGTGGAAGGCATTATACTTAGTCTAGATTGAAACTATGATGGTAGACAACTTTTCTTTTGTTTTGCAGTTTGCCCACACTTGATCCTCAGCGAGACATCAGGAGACATAACTAGTCCTAAATTCCCGTCAAAATATCCAGAGAACCAGATATGTAGCTGGCAAATAATAGCAAGAAAAGGAAAACGTGTGAAGTTGGTCATTCAAAGTTTAGAAATGCAATACTGCAGAGCTTGTTCCTGTGATTATCTGGAAATACAAAATGCCTCTTTTGCAGATGGTACTCCAAATAAGAAGCGAGAATGTGGTGTCTTCTTTGGCAATATAACATATTATTCTCAACAGGACCGTCTGAGAGTGCTCTTTGTTTCTGATGGCAGCCAGCCGGCGAAAGGATTCAGGGCAATATATACTCAAGTGGCTTACAATTCATCAAATGGTATGTTAGCTTTTGTGGGGGTGTTCGAGCAACTCGCTCGCTAAGCGATGAGGTCCCAAGAGTCTATTTCAGTCTTACATCTTGGTCTTCATTCTTCTTTGACTTCTACTGCGCTTATAAACACAACCAACTCTTAACTCCAACTCATTCCCCTAAGTAGCGGTTTTGATAGCCTAAGCTGGACATGTTTGGGTTAGCTGACCGTGGGAATAAAAACAAGGTAAATTCAGTGTGGGTAATGTTTTGGTATTACTGAAACTATATGGTTGCGGTCGGCGAGAAGCTACATGAACCAATAAAACACTTAACCACTGGGCTGAGTTGTTCAAAGCTGGGTTAAGATAAACCAGGGATAGTGCAAGATTTGATTTCAGATTTGAAAGCTTAAAAGCATTTCAGTTTTAATTCGTTTTGTCTACAAGTTGATGATTGGAAGCTTTAAAAATAACAGAGAAAATTTTCTGAGAAAATGCTTTTGAACACAAGAAAAAGAAATCCGGGTTAAATTTAATCGCGGGTTAAGGGCTAATCGGCCTTTGAACAACTGGGCCCTGGTTAACAAGCCCAAACAGGAACTTCAGTGGGATCAAGGTCAGCTCTAATATCACAAACTTCTCCAACTTTGAGAAACTAACATCTGACAATGGCAAACAAAGAATATTCCTAAAATTGCATTGCAGTACAGTACCGCAAATGATCCTCGAACGCAAATGAATGTTGTACTCCAATACTTTTATGGTCACTACATTGCTACTGGGGTAAAGTTTCTTTTTTCTTCTCCCTCTTCCTTTTTTACTTTTTATGAGTCAACTCGTACTTCTTTTGGCACTTCTGATGTTTTAAAAGAACTCCCGCAAACGTCATCAAAAACCGCAGCGTAGAAATTTCTGCGTCCAAACAAAACAGAGGCTGATAGATTGCTAGAGGCTGCCAGTGGCGCCCTTGTCTGATGACGTACGAGCTTACTTTTAACATATAAAGAGGGAGTGTCTTATTTTCCTCTTATCTGCGACGTTACATTACATTACATTACAATTCATGCGTTACGGTTTTTCTTCTAATACTTCGATATCCTTTGGCCAATGAACATAGCAATACAGGAAAGAAATGTGATGTCACAAAGATGTGAAATTGTGGGATCTGCTGGGATTTAGCATTGTTATGCTCTGATTGCTCCAATTAAAAGTCCTAATTAAGGATCCAAGCCCATTTTTTAAATGATTTGTCTCCACTTATCATATAGCACAAGGGCGCGAATTTCTCACTGGCGCTTTGTACTGATACGCTTTTCTTTGACACGGACACATTTCTCTTATCGCTCTTTCTGAATATTCCAGCTATATAATTTCACAAATTCAGTTTTTTTCGTTTTTACTAATAAGAATACAAAGCAATACAAGAAAAGAATTAATTATTTGGGCGTCACCAAAATAGAATAATCGACTTCGCTTGTTTTGATTCAAAAATGCAATAGGCACGCTATAAGTGCGAATGTAAGCAACCCAAGCGACGCGAATGTCTGCCGCGCGCTGTATCACTACACAGCATTTATCTTCATTACATACGACCCACAGATAAAGCACGGCGAACAAATCGGCAACAGAAAACAAACTTTTTGGAAAAAACGAGGTACACTGAGTGAAACAAACTATTGAATGATTTAAATTTTCCCTTTGCAAAATAATCGTCCTCGCAGCACACGGTGTGAATGGTTTGGCTTATTGTCAAGAGTTTGAGAAAAAAAATTTCTTAAAAGCTTATTGAGCAAAATGTCCTCGTAAACAAGTCATTTTTTCACGAACAGACCGTAAAAGGGGGCAGAGTCCAACATCTTCTCCTCATCAAACCGTCGTATTCTCTCATACACGGGCCACTAAAGAGGCAGATTCCAAAGCTTTCACGTGCAAGCTGCGTGCCAATACAACTCACAGTAAAGGCCTTATCACATGAGCCGAGCCGGGGAAGCAAAGCGCATGAACAGTGTGTTACCCTCTCTCCTGTTTCTCGCTTGGTTCATTCGCCGGGCCGCCCGGCAAGCGTGATTACTTGGGCTGGCTCGGTTGTCATATTATCGCAAAGTTGTTTTTTATGGAGTTTAACTAAGGGGCCGGGATCTCTGCAAAGCGAGCCAGCCCGGCTCATGTAATCAGGCTCTTAGTTCTATAGCTAGATTTTACACCCTCTCCTTGACCTCACCGATTTTTCAAAGCCCCCGAGCACACACACAAAATTTCACCCTTTCTCTCCGCCCCCAACATTTTCATACCTCCTTCTCTATACTAAGTGAACTTTTCCTTACCCACGTTTTTCCATACAAATATTGTCAAAAATAATCGAAATCAGCCCTAAACAGAGAGCTAAAAACGTTTAATAAGTACCAATATGTTTTCGACTATTGATAAGACTTTTCACAACCACCACTTCATTTCAAAACCCTCCAACTACACTATCCCTTCATAACCAAATTAGCGCTTCCACAGCTACCTCACTGCAACTCCTAAAATCACTTTTACCTTCCAAAACAATTAGTTTTTGTTACTTCATATTAAATTCTACCAGAACAAGTTTCCCTGATTAACAAACTACAGCTGGGCTAACCAATTGACGTGCAATATAACTCCACTTCTTCCACTTCACGCATCTCAACCAACCCCTAAAATATACAACACTACTGCACTCCTCACGCATCCCTAATACACATTTAAAAAAACTTCGCGCACGCTTAGTACTGCCACGCCCAAATATACGCTCCCACAGCGTCTTGTTAATTCTGCTCTAAGACCTGAAGTTTATACTGATAGTAACACGCCTTGTGCATCGTTAGTCCTCCGCCATTACCTAATATGGTCAGATGCGGAGAGGGGACCAGCAAGGTTCGCCATATATGAGGCCCATACACCAAAAATGATAAAGAACTTTGTCAGAGTTAATTAAAAACTAGCCTGCGTTGCAGCCGGCCCACGTATTCGTAAATATACCGTCTGCGAATTAGTGCACAAAAACTCGTTCTAATATCCTGCAGAGTCGCAAGGACATATGTGAGCGTTCCTGATAGGCGGGTTTCTTATGCGCCTCACGATTGGCCTAATTCGTACGTGTGCGTGACGACTGAACGCAGTGACATGTCAAAATTCACAGAAGGGAGTTGGCAAGGATCGTTTACAGTAAACAATGAAAGAGCAGTTCTAGCGTCAAAACAAAGTAGGAAATCATGATATTCACGGCCGAAAAAAAAACTACACACATTTAGCTATTCAGGTCCAGGCATTTAGGTTATTTAGCCACAATAACAAAGCTTAAGGCTTGAACAGAGGTAAAAGAAACTGCATCCGTGATCACATTCTGTTTGAAAACATTTGCCGAAACAATAGTAACTAATTACTCAATATGCATGGAACAGACCAGCTTTAGAACATCTAAATGTGAGATTCAAAGCGGTAAAAAATTTTGCTCACTCAAAGTGTAGAATACTCCATGCACTGCGTAAACTACGCAAAAAGAGAGCAAGAAAAACCTCTATTGCTCAAGCTGACTCTAAGGTCACGTTCCATACTATCACAAGCTCGATAATAATATAATAATAATAATAATAATAATAATAAATGTTATTTAGCCAGGGTTGTCTCTTTAGCATAAAAAGCTGCTATCAATGAGGGCCCTGGAAATTACAGTAACTAAAAATACACTAAAAGTTAAAAATACAACAAGAATGACAAAATTGTTTAAAAAAGCTAAAATACAGCAATTAAGGTGGCTCGATACAGTTTTTCAGGATCGATACCTCCCAAGTTTAAACATAAACTACGTCGCCATAAACAAAGTTTTGGAAAAATTACCACCACAGTTGTATTAGATAAAGATGAAAATTTGTTATGATCGGGGTTGCAACGGCATCGGAGTTGTCATAGCAACAAAATGACGCTATTACCTATTTTACTTGTAGCAGTATATCTCAGCACTGGGACCTGTTCTTCCAAAATCGTTCTCGGGAGCTTTTTCCTCCAATAGCGGCCTCGATGCTCGTGAAGTTTGAGCGAAATCTGTGAGAGCGTTATCGAGATGTTTTGGGATGAAGTTTTTAAGGTTAGAAACAGTAAAAAATGGACAATCTTGATGTTCGGCCGTTATCTGTAGAAAATGAAGCGCTTTTGACATGCAATTTCACCTCAGAGTAGTTTCAGTCCTTTTAAAAACGTGTGTGAAAGATCATGTAGATAACTCCAGCCGATTTCTAGAAAGAAGGGTTTGATTAGTATGTATCGAAGCGCTCTTGTTAGCGGTTTTGTAAACATTTTGGTCTTCTTTCTTAAATTAGCGAATAATTTTTAAACCGCTCGATAGATTTTTTAAAAAATTTAACATTTTTGAGATTAACTTTCCTTTTATATGACCTTTTAGTTTCAAGATTATTGAGATATTGTAAGGCAGTAAAACATGGGCTACAATTCGTTTCTTTTTTATCGGAAGTTTCGTCATTACAAATGAAAGCCTCTCATTATTCAAGGCATTGTCTCCCAAGTTTCATTTTCACGTGAACAGCAGTAACTAACAATGCATTTGACATATGCAAAAATGCTAGCTATTGTTGTGCACGAAAATATGAAACTTGGAGACAATACCCTGAATAATGAGAGGCTCACACTCGTAAACACAAAATTTCTGCCAAAATATTAGCGAATTGTAGCGCTTCTTTTACTGCCTTACAATATATTTATATCAATATAAATGAAATCGCCCATTATAATCACTTCTTTCTTTTCGGAATTGGCAACTTCTAAAACATTCTCAAACGACGACGTAAACTCCGCATCCAAGAAATCAGATCCATCTGGGGGACGATAAAATGTTCCCAATAGAATCCTTTTTGAATGAGGCTGAATAAGTTCTATCCAGATAACTTCTAGCTCGGGTTTCTCTAAATCTTCTCTTCTAAGAGCCGATAAAGAATCCGCTAAATAAACAAGAATCCCACCACCTCTGTGATTACTCTGTCGATCAAAAAAAAGTTCCTGTCGAGACCCGGGATTATTCAGAGCTCGTGCGAGCTCTCCGGATTTGAACCAGGGACCTTCAGATCTTCAGTCTGACGCTCTCCCAACTGGGCTACCTCGGCAACTGACCCGACACTTGTCACGAGCTATTAGTCGTGTTTCGCCTGTCAACACTTAATTCAAATACCGCGTAAGAAACTAGCCAATCAAAATCGCCGACATATGTCCTTGCGACTCTGCGGGATTCGAATACGATATTGTGCACTAATTCGCAGACGCTCTATACAGAAGGGTTAGAGCGTCTGCGACGCAGGCAAAGTAAAAACTGAATGTCAAAATATTGCTTGTAACATTTTTCCTTTTTAGAATGTTCCAACTACAGGTTGCTCGACGAAATCAACAGGGCAATAACGTATACCAATATTTCATCCTGGCCCTGCGATACCAATCTGCTGGCCGGTTGGTATAGATTTAGGGGAGGCGCTGGAAGTCAGATGGCTGATTTTTGTGTCAGTGATTTATTACGAAAATATTGCAGCACAGATGCACCCGGATGGCTAAGTGGCGGTCATCCCTCAATGGCTGAAGGAGTTGTCCAACGCAAAGTCTGTTTCCCTGGCCTTGTCCTAGGTTGCTGTGGATATAGCAGTAATATTAGCGTCCGTAACTGTGGATCTTTCTTCGTCTACAAACTTCAGCCTCCACCTTATTGTTACCTACGTTACTGTGGCAACGGTTTGCCATTGGCAACAGGTAAATACATGATTTTTGGTTCACTCAAATCATGCCTTTTTACACATCTTGGTGCTAAGACAATCAGACAATCCAGTTTTATTGATTTAGTACGTAATCCTTGAGTCAACCTCGTTCCCAGGGCCTTTTCCCGCCCCTCCCATTTTCTAAGGGGAAAAGCCCAAGGAATGAGGTTGTCCATCTCTCCTCCGCAGAGGCTCCCGCTGGGTATCTCAGTAAAAACAGCCCCGCGCGTTTCCTTTTTCTTTCTTCCCAGCCTCCCTACAACACAAAGAGGCCTCTGCGGAGGAGAAAGAGAGGTTGTCCTAAAGCAATTAGTTTTCCAGGCAAAATAAATCAAATTCGAAAAAGGCCGAGCAATCTAGAATATTGGTCAGATGCAACCAAACGGCAGCAGCAGTTGCTTCCGACATTACGTTCCTGTTCTGTCAATCTTCAGAATCCTCTGCGAAATTACTAAGTCCTGTTGACCCAAAATTTGTTCACCAAATTGAGTGTACCCATGTAACTGATCGATCCTGACTTCCGCTCTGCGATCGCGCCATCCAGAATGAAACAAAACTATTGGGATACAAGGGTTAACTAATGCTTAAAAAAAGTTCAGATTGGCCTGCTTCAGGGGCTTAATTCCTATTTTCGACGAACGACCCGTCCCTTTCGCATTGGTGCCCCTCTCTGGAGGACAATCGTTTCGTAGATTTTCTAATAACATACGAAATATGATAATATTACAATATCACGGGTTTCGAACGAATAGACGTTTAAATTAAAGTATTCGAACCAGAAAAGTACAAGCAAAGCTGAATATATAGTGTTACCGGCACGTGCATATTGAAATGTAAATACAAAGCGTGCATATTTACAATTTTATCATAAATATAAGGAGAGGAGGCCTGTTTATATTTAATTTCCTGTTAAATAATGACAGCCTTCTTTCTTTGCCGAAAGAATTCCTGGCCACTGTCTTGTATCTTTTATTTCGTTCATGGTTTGTGCTCGTTGACTCCGATGTATATTCCCCTTCCAGTTAGGTAGCTAAACTCCATTCTCAAGATTTGCATTTTTTTTTTAGAATGTCTCAACTACAGAGTCCTAAACGAATCCAACAGAGCAGTATCATATAGTAATAGTACATCGCATTGCACCGATACAACGCTGTCAGGGTGGTATAGATTCAGTGGAGGAGCTGGATATCAAATGGCTGATTCTTGTGTCAACATGTCACACTGTGGAACTATGTTCCCTGGCTGGCTCAGAGGAGGTCATCCCGGCGTAGCAGAAGGCGTGGTCCAGCGTAAAGTGTGTTTTACTAATTTCCTGGGCTGTTGTGGCGCCTCCATTTACATTAGTGTCCGGAACTGCGGATCGTATTATGTTTATAAACTTATGCCGCTGCCATCTTGTAGATTACCTACTCGTTATTGTGGTAATCGCGGTGCTTTATCACCAACTTCAACTACTTCAGGTAGGAACTAGGATACTTAAAAGGTAGGGTACTAATTTTTAGTCAAACATAAACAACACCCACTTAAGTTTCGCTCTCGTGCGATATTTACTGTTATTATTCATGCAAAACATTTCAATCTCCGTCTATGATTGGCTCAAATTCCCTTGCTAATATATCCTTGACCAATTTGAATATGTTTGCGATATATGGGAAAATGCGCAGGGTCATTGCTAAGAAACGGGATGGCAAACCACAAGCCCCTCAGGGACGAAGTGGTGTTGTTAGGGTAGAGCTGTGGATCATAGAGCAATATCTAGATTAAAGATTAGTACTGAAAGCAACAATTTGACTGAATGGAAAAAGGAATTTCGGGCCGACTGGTTCCCACAGGTCAAAATGGACAAAGACCGGCGGTCAGAGACGGTCCCAAGTATTCAACTATGGCGGTAGGAACAAACCGAAATGGACATTTCCATTTGGCTTCCAACCTTTCAGTGTTTCTATTCATTTATTTATTTATTTATTTATTTATTTTTAGTTTCGTCGTCTACTCCACCCCTTATACCAACAAGTAAGTAAACGTAGGAAATGAAATAAAAACAGGCTTTAATGACGAAATTTTCTTCAGATTCAGCTTTCGCAATCCTTCCAACAATATTAAATACATGTATATTAATAATTATTTTTGATACAAGGGCTGAATTTTCCTATTTATCCCCCCTTACAAAAATCTTCTCTTCTTTACTTGCTTACCTCACAGGAAGAGGGCCTTCAATTGTTCTCCGTTTAAAATTAAAACTTCTTTCTGTGGTTAGCGTTGCAGTATGGCCAAATGATTTTGTGGCGGTCATTTTGGAAAACTTGAATACGCCAGCAGCTGATCCTGGTCTAGAACCCAAAACAGAAACTACTGATGGACGTCTGAAATGGCCAATAAATTCGCATTGAGCGCTTGGAAGATTACTTTTTTGTGTTATCTTAAACACACCGATCGGCCATCTAGCTATCTCTGCACGCCCCCAACATTTTATCAAGTTGACTTGGTTATTCTCTTCACTTTTACAGCAAAGCCTCAAGTGCCAACTACTAATGAAACGACTATAAAACCCACTGCAGGTAAGTCTTATCTTGTTATCCAGTGTTTTCAAGTACTGAGAGCTACAGGCTGTTGAATGTGTGTTTTTCTGGAACTACAACCGAAAGAGCGTTTTTACATGACGTCTCCTCCGCCATATTGGTGTACCAAAACAATAACGGCGGCCATGTTGGTGTTCCAAACCAGTCCTGCTGTGGGAGTTGAAACTTTATTCCTTCCTATAAATTTGTTTAGCTGCTGACCACGTGAGTGAAAACCCTCTGTTGTTTTGCAACAATAATCTTAAGTTGCTTTCTACAACCCGGCGATGGCATTTGTAAAGAACACTTGCAAGGTTGTTTACTAGTCTTATTCTCAGATTAGAGAAAATGCATTGCTTAGTTCTGACAATGTGTGTGTTTGAAAACTAGAAAGAAGGTATATTTTCTAGTTTTCGAGTACTTGCAATTGTTGCATTTCAGTTTTTACAGCGGTGAAAATTGAAAATTTATGATTAAGAACTTTTCATTTAAGTTACTTTCAAACCGTAAAGTGTTTAAATGAAATGTTTCTGTTGCCAAACATCTTGAGCTCAAGTTTTTGTCACTGCCACAAAAACTGATTTCAGAGTTTGAGTCCAGGTGAAACCTTAGATTTTTGTGTTCACTCGGTGAAATCAAACCACAGAAAGCTAAGACTTTTGGCAAGGTTTTGGTATCATCTGTTAAAATGACACATGTACATGCTACTACATGTATATAAGTAATCTCTGTTATTACTGGTGGTGTCGTTAGTATTTTTTTTTTTCTAACTGACAGTTGTTCCAACTCTCATTCAATTTTCCTTTTTTTTTCAATTACAGGAAACTTCTTCATGAAATTGGGAATTGCGGAAACACTTAGAATTATTCGTTTCTTATAAGTATATCTATACTTAGTAGAGAATGACTCGTTCATTGATACATTTAAGGGTGACTTGACATTCAGAATTTCGAGCGAGCTTATATCTACAGACATGCAGCCATCAAGCAGAGGATTAAATTATTATTGGGCTGTACATTAGCTTTTCCTTTTGACAGGAGACAATACGTGCTTACGTAATATTCTACTGGGCAAAATATCATTACTGAATTGTGCCTATTGATCCTGTCAGCCGTAATATCGCAGGTCCCATGACTATTCGCGCGCTCACTATTTTTCAGTGCCCCTTTCCATTCATCTGGCGCTGGTGTTTTCGGATAGTGAATTACAATGGCTTTCTAAACACAACTGGACCAATTATGGCGGGAACCTTGCATTCTACAAGCGACAGGTCGTAAATGTAAGGGGAGGGAAGGGGGAAATGGCTCCTTTCTGCTTCGCGACCCAGATGTTTTTCATATTTTAACTCCGCTGCCTTTATTCTTTTCTCTCTTTCTCTCTTTCTTTTTCCGAGTTTTGGTAACCATCCTGTTATAACTAAATCGATTAAATAATGACATTGGTGCCTTAATTGTCTGCTGCCAGTGTCCAGATTGGTAGTTCTCGCAAATGTCACGGAGCACGCGAGTACACTGTATGACTTGGCCCTCCGTACTTATCTGCTTGTTGTAGTAATGCTGATTATCAAAAAAAAAAAACAAAGTTTAACTTAAGGTTATTTCATGCTTATCACTCATTAGAGAACGGACCCATCCACTGCTGAATTTCCAAGGATTTTTGTTTCGTCACCTTTAACAAAAGTAGACGAGGTAGAGATCATTATGGACTGGAGACTATGAAGTGACGAGATCGGAAAAGTAGAAGCCGTTGACAAGTAAGTAAAAACCAAATTGAAATAAACAAAACATAAAAGAAAACAGAGATGATGCTATGTTTTACTTACCTGTTATTATTTCCTTGATGTAAGACAGAATAAACTGGCGTATGTTAATCTATAGACAAGATAATAACACCTTCGATGTGTCCACTGCTTCTTGCTCTTTTTCGCTTGTGCCACATTTCGAAACATTTCCCAAAGATAAACTTTTGGGCTGGTCTTCTGTACAGAATACAGCTTGAGTCAGGAAAACTATTTTAGAAATGCACGACACAGAATACTTAAAAGGAGGTAAGAAAACAGTTCCCAAATGTTAAAAATGTTGTATAGTAGGCAAAATTCCATCACAAACATGTACATGTTTTTTGTTTTTTTTTGCCCAGCCATAGGGGTTATTGAATTTTCCTTCTTTCTTTACGCTTGTTTTCAGGCACGGAAGTGAATGAATTAAACAGGCTAGACCATAGTCCCTCCAACGGAGTGTCCGTAGACTATGGCTAAACCAACACCTAGTTTTCGACTGAACGACAACGCGGAGTCTAGAGTGTGGATTTAATATAAATCGCCAAAATAATGTTGTGACGACAGAAAAGTGTATCACATTCCATCCGTCTGTTCAACTTTCTTTTTTATACGTGCCCGAAGGACGCTCTTCGATGAAGGGCTACTCTAAAGGCTATGGTTGAGATCTTGTTTATACCCGCCGTCGATAAACTTCTGCGGGACTTCTTCAGCTTGTATGGTTTGTTTTATCCATCAAGGCTAAATCGGGAAAAACTGCCTTAAATAATTCTGTCGAAACCCCGTAATTGAATTGCCCATCATCATAAACTGCATGGAGCTTTGTCAGCCATAACAGATTCTCCTCCTTTCAGTACCCTGAAAGTTACTTGTCATTAGACTTCACATAACATCAAACAATCGATAGAGATACGAGACAAGGGAATACCAAAAACAGTCTATTTAACACTTAGAATGCACACATAAATAAGTTTATTTCGAAAGTGATATGAACCCTGAACTCTAGTGTCCCCATTGAGTGGTTCCTGTACTGCTATTTCAGTTTGACATTTAAGTAAAGTAGGTATTCTTTGCACTCATTTATTCAACTATAGCCTTGAGTTGCACGAAGGAAATTTATAACCCTTAGGTGTAAAACCGCATAAACCAATTTAATTGTTAAGAAAAAAAGAATTCTATGGCGCTCTAAGCTTCCGAGTACCACAGAAAGCATTGTTATAAAAAAATAAATAAATAAACGGAGCCCTGTCAAAATTCTATAGCAAGCAACAATGGGACTCGACTTGTGGGGTAAATCAGCCCAAGAAAATAAAACTAGATCCTAATAATGCACTGATTCTACTCACCTAACCTTAAACATACCCCTAAACCTAAACTTGAGCACAATCCTTACACTAACCCTAAACTTCAGCTAAGCCTAACCCTAACCCCAACTCCTAATCGTAGCGCTAAGCCTTACCCTAACTCTATCCCTAACCCTACCTAACTTGATTTGATAGTTGGACTGATATTGTGACAAAAAAGCTCTTGAATTTTATTCAAATCATATTATCTTGATCTGAACAAATTACAAGTCACGATGAATGATTTGCTTTTTTCTCGAATTGTAAATTATTATTGAGCTTTTAAAATGTAGTTTTTGAAATGCATTATAATCATTATAATTATTATAGTCATTGTTGTTGTTGTTGTTTTTGTTTGAACTGCAAAAACTGTTTTCATGTCTGCTTGAGTCTTCAACTAGCGTATTTATTGTTTAGTCTTTCATTTTCTCTCTTTCTTAAGTCTCTTCGTAAAATCTTGCCACTTGCGTTTTTTGGAATCTTTTCAATAATCTCCACTCCCCCCCTGAGTTTCTTTTGTGGTGCGACTTTCGCAGCTACAAAGGCTAGTATTTGTTCTGGTTTGATGTCACCCTTGGGTACAACAAATGCCTTTGGTAACTCTCCCGCTTTTTCATCGGGAATACCAATGACTGCTGCATCATCAATGTTTGGATGAGAAATCAGCAACGCCTCGAGTTCGGCTGGAGCGACCTGCGAAGAAGAGGAAATGATAGTTTAAAACATTTTTATTACTTTGAGTCTAGGAGAAATTCAAATCTCTTGAGACAAGACAGCCATCAAATTATTATTGGGCTGTACATTAGCTTTTCCTCTTGACAAGAGACAATACGTGCTTACATAATAGTCAAGCAGTTCGGAGTCTTTCGATTATCTTGATAAAAAAAACTGGTAACAACGTGACCATAGGCGAGCAGCCGGGGAGATGGAGCGACGAGAGCAAGGAGGGTGCGAACGAGCGAAAACCTGAAATGCTGTTTGTTTTCTCGCTCACCATACTTTTTAACCTCCAGCTTCACTCAATTGCGCTCCGTGTTGGCAGAGACATTACTTTTTGCCCTTATTTATTGGGTTAAAATGTGCGAGCAATGGACATAAGGATTCTAAATAAGATCGTCCACGCATAATCGACTTATCTTTGGGAGTTCGAAAATACGTATTATGAATCCTGAACCATATGCATGTTCAGGACAGTTCAGTTCACTCTTATTTAGCCAAAATATATTACAATACAAGAATACATATAAGAATTGTAAGTTGGCAAGGGAGCCCAGAGGAAACCAGAAGTCTTATGAAGCCTGGGCTCCTCAGTCACAAAGAAATAAGCAAAGTGAAAATTCGCGGACAGTAATGCATTAAAAATATATGTAATAACGAAAAACTAAACAAAGACTAATTTAAGTTAAGAATTTAATAAGAAGAACCATGGGCCTGGAGTAAACCAAATAATGTTCTTATATACCTTTTTGGAGTAAAATGTGAGCCTTTTTTTCAAAACTCCATTTGCATAGCTAATTTTCAATTTTCCTCAAGGAAATACAACGCGCACATAAACAACTACAAAAAAATTATACCTGGTAGGCGTTATATTTAATAAGTTCTTTCAGCCTGTCCACAATGAAGAAATGTCCTTCGTCATCGTAATTTCCTATGTCTCCAGTATGTACCCATCCCTCGCTATCTATTAATCGAGCTGTGGCCTCCGGGTTATTTAGATAACCTAAAGATGCAATACGTGAATAAAATTTTAGCGCTTCCAAGAGATCATTACGTGTGTACGTTAGTGTTTTTGACTAATATTTAACAATTATTATACATTGTACTCATTATCCGTCTTCTCACTCACTAAGAGCTTACAGTTGATATTGAAAAGCAGCGTAACCTACAGATAAGTTCATTGTCTGCTAGCAGATAACTGACTTATCCGTAGGTTGCGCGCGCAAAGCATGATTTCCAAGAGCAACACTTACCCCGATGTTTATTATTGCGGATATCACAAAAACTTGCTCCAAAAATTTTTTATTACTGGCCTAGCTTGGCGAGCAATTGCCCTTTATCAGCGGATTCAAGACCTCTATTATCTTATTTTAGAAAAAGGGGCGAGAGTAGTACCTTTCATGACTGTTGGCCCCCTCACACAGATTTCTCCATCTTGATGTGGACCAAGAATAACACCAGTTGATACATCCAAAATCTATTTGGTAAAGCATTGAACATATGAACACTTCTCTTTTTACTGAAGTGCATCACAACGAGCTTAAGTGCTGAATTGAATACGTAAGGTTCTATAATTTAAGATTCTCTATGTAAAAATTTTTCTACCATTATTGATCGCTGTGAACGCGAGCATCGCCGAGAAATACTAGATTATAGATTGCAGCAATTGAATAGAAACAATTCTTTATCCATCATAGCGATTGCGGCGATCATTTGTGAGAACGATCGCTGAGATAGACCAGTTCCACTTTCGGCTATACTTTCATGATGGTCACCATCCCTCCCGCAGGGTGATGGGTTGGGGGAGTAATCCATATGAATGGGAACGGGATGCTGGACGTCACATGGTTAGAATGGAACCTGTAAAGGAGAGCAATCCTGGCGTGGCCGAGGCTTAATTAACCCCAAAAGTAGACTGTACTAAACCAGACAATCAAATGAAAGCCAAGGTGCATGATTTTCATTGTACTAAAGATGATGAAATCAAATGCGGTGTTCAACACGGCATATGAATGTTTATACAGCTATTTCGAGAAAGGTAGTCGGAAAAAGTGCACGCCACAATACTGAAAGGTATTGTGGGTGGTTTTGAGTTCACTGTTCTTTAAAGAAATTTGAAAGAATTGGCACGAAAGGCCATGAAAATGTGTTTGCGAGTGCTAAAGGAAAGCATCAAAAGTAGATTCGACAGCTACAGTCGTCAGGAACAGAGTATTGATCATATCCCATATTACCTTTCGGGATTGTCGCGTGCACATTTTGTCCGACAACCATTCTCGAAATAGCTGTATACTGTCGAGTCTCCATGGCTGACTAACCACCTATCCAAAACATCAAAATTTTCCCAGTCAAAGTCCTATAGTTAAAACCTCTCGTAAACGACCACCACTTATAAGCGACCCGGTGAGGACCACTTCTTGGCAGGACGATTTTTAGCTTTCCATTGTTTTCATCCCCTTGTAAGCGACCACTTGGCTTAAGATGTGGTCCCTTAGTTCACTGTATGTACTACACGTACTCCACTCAGAGTATACGAGGACTTTCTAGTGAGAACTGAAACCACACGCATGCACAAAAAAGTAACACATTTCATACAGTACATTGTCTGCAAAAAAATAGATGTGGTCGAAACTCCTCTCGGAAAGACGATCTGCGGGTCCATCTCGTCTGCGACCACTCCCCGTAAGCGACTAGTTTTCATTTTCAGGGTGGTCGCCTCAGGAGGTTCGATGGCAGCTAATGCTTTACGCACAACCCAAAGCAATACCGGTAAAACTATTTCCAAGCTTTCCATCCTAAACTCCATAAGTGAGACCAGAATTTACATTACATCGCAAGACCAAGAGCATTCCCTTCCTTTTCATAGGAAGTCGTCCACGAGCGATCGAACGCTTAGGCAGATCGAGGGTCTTTTATTATCGACAGCTATGAACAACCATGGCAAGTAACGCCTGCGACGAAGCGCCGAGATTCTTGTTCTGGACCACCGATGGACTCTACGAATTACTCGAGGTGCGTTTCAAATTTTCCTTCAACCTTATTGGCCAAATCAACAATGGTTTTTCAACAGTCCAATCATTGCGCGTACTCAAGTCCCATTCCACAGGCGGGGACGCAGAACAAGGATTTTGACGCTGTTTCGAAGGCGTACTTACTATGTGAGGAATTTGATAAGGGAATACAAGTCTCTTTAAGGAATTGCTCCAACGCGGCTCAGATCACTACTAAAAGAACGAACAACAGTGTACAACCTCAGAGGTACCCTAAAATTGGATCTACCAAGAGTTACTACAACCTCCTATGGATTACAATCGTTCAGATGTGCTGCTCCTCAAGTATGGAATACGCTGCCTGATAACATAAGAACTAATTCTGACTCTCTCATTGCTTTTAGGCGCGCTATTCATAATATTACTGGGTTGATTTTTCTTTGTAAGACGGGACTAATAATAGTCGTAGCAATTTCAGACCGTCATACTTTATCAATTTTGTTGCATTTCTTAAATATTATTATACTCGGAGATACTAGCTCTCTCGAACTATTCTAAATCCGAGTTTAAATTAAATAAAGTTGTATGTATGTATATGTATGTACTTATTCAAACATTTCAAAATTTCATGGCTGGAAAGAAAAATAGTTTTTATACATATAGAAAACTTTTACCTTACATTCCAAATTGGCCAAGAGAACACCTGCACTTCCGGGTTTTGTACCTCCCCTGGGCTGCATATGAGTAGCAAGCATTTCTGTCATTCCATAACCTGTGATAGGAAGTAACAATAAAACGTCACATTCTAGAAAATAGCCTTGCTGATAACCAAGCAACTCTGAAAAACAATTGGTTTTTACGCGTTCCAGTGAGGACTCACAGTTTGATCATCGGCGTGGCTATGACGCACCATAAGTATGTGAGGTTTTCTCAAGGGGCTTCAGCCCTGGACGAAAGGTGTGTTCGAAAAATATGATTGAATGGCAATAACTCTCACCAGGATACCTTGAACAAGATGGAATTTTGCCCAGAAATAAATCTTGAAGTCTTCTTTTGCAAAACGTAATATTATTGCCACGTAACATGCATGTGGTATGCCTCGTGACTTACGAACACAACATTCCTGCTTTGAAAATGTTAAGCGCGTTGTACGTGCCAAATTACAATTCAGATCCATACTCTTTGCTAATGTTATAGCCGATAAATAATTTTCCACAGGTAAACACATTGGACACAGGCCTTAAACTACTTGAGTTGTTAAAAAGGGCCTTTTAACCAAGTTAATAATGACCCAAGTCCTTACTAGTCATTCTAATCCTGTCCGGTTAGTTCTCGAGAATTTTTTCCTTGTCCCACGTTCTTGGCATGGTAATTATTCAAATATGACATCTTTCCGATTTGTATGATACCTTGGTTAATTTCTTTCACTTTGGGTAATCGTCTGCTGAGAGCGTCCTCTAGACCATCGCCCATTGGAGCAGCTGCGCACAAGACTTCCTCAACCGAAGACAAGTCAAACTTGTCGACTAACGGATCCTTGGCCAGAAAGAGCACAATCGGTGGAACAACTGGTGCATATGTAACCTGATTAAAACAAAATTCTATAAATTTAGCTCTTCGGCGGAAAACAACTTTAACGGGAACTGAATTTCAAGGAGACCAATCCAGTGCAGGCCCATTCTTTGGTCGACGACAATTTAGTTCCATCTTTGATTTTGAACACAGAGAGTTTACAAAGGAAGATTGCATTGGAAGAGAAAAAAGTGCAACCAATAAGGTATCGGGCATTTAAAGACAAAGAACGAAATGGAGGATTGGCAAGGGAAATACGCCTGATGTCCTCTCCACCCGCTCTAATGCTCTCGTCCATTTTTGTATGAAATAATACGCACTTCTCAGTAAAACATTTCTTCACAAACTTTTGTTTCTCTGTTGGATGTCAGAGTTCTTCAAAAGGATTCCTCTAATGTTAGGAACTCTACTCGGTTGCTTTATTTTTTTATCCATTTTTTTTTTTTGCTTCCGTTGTGACGAAGGTCTAATAAAAGTAGTTATTTTAGCGTCAAAAGACTCCCTGGCTTATTGCACTCACATGACATATAATTCAATTAGCTCAAACATCCCCTGTATGTACTTCTCACAGAACAAATGAGATCCCACCTTATAATCTTGCATCACTTGCAAAAATGTTTCTGGTTCGAATCGCTGCAAAACAACCACCTTGCATCCCTGGGCTAAGCCCTCACCAAGCATAATAAGCTGGGCATACGTGTGATAAAACGGAAGCAGTGCCATTAGAACAGTCTCTTCGGTTAGAACCAAAGTTCCTGAGCCCAGCATAATGCAAATGTCAGCCAGCATGTTGCCATGGGTGATCATCACTCCCTTTGGAAACCCTGTGGTACCACTTGAGAAAGGTATGTTGAATAAGTCATCTTTATGTATCGTGCTCTGTACTGGAAAGCTTGCTTCGTCGTCGTCAACGAGCTGGGTAAACGACTCATAGTCGCAGTTACTAACTTCCTCCTCTGGATCTGTTAAAGGACGGTTCGTTTTGCATGCAGTCAACTCTCTCCCTAACGGGCACCTCTCTAAGACAGACACCCGGTGTTGGTCCCTGCCGTTATTTCGGGAGAAATTTTACCGCAATTAAACTATCTAAAAGACGAAAACCTATCTAAGACGAACAAACGACATTTTTGAGACCATCAAAGGACACTTGAGACGTGCTTTATGTAATCATTTAGTTTATTTTTTTCGGAGTCTTGTTCCAGTTCACAGAGTGGTATACCCGAATGCAAACTGTTGCGCCTTTAGGTCACTAGGCCGAGAATGTTTGCGTGAAATGAAAGTTTGATTGCACAGTGAGAAAGTGTTTCATTTTCCTACTGTTTTACACATTAAGTAAAACAGACGTGAATCGGTTCAGTTTTATTTTTCCATATTACCGGTATCACGTCACCTCGACTGACAACTCTCTAAGACGGAAAGCGGGGCCGGTCTCAGCGATGACCGTCTTGGAGAGAGTTGACGATATCACCTTATTCACCACTTAGGTGTTGCCCATAAAGGTGTTTTTTTTACATTTACATTGACATGTTATTAGTTCGGTAAAATCGTTAAGATATCACACCAACCGTAAAAATAAGAACAAACAAATGAATAAATGGATGAAATAAGTAAATGAATGAAATACAGATATATCAATATATAAAATAATGATATAAAAGTTAAACAAAGAAAACTATATACTAAACTATATGTAACTATTATTTAACAAAAGCCGATAACCACTCCGTGATGTTATACAGGACGATTCGTAACGACGATTTTTAGCGCAACACAACGTTGCAATGTTGGAACAATGTTGTAACCATTCAAAACAATGTTGCAACGCTGTGTTGCGCTAAAAATTGTCGTTGCGATGTCCTCTAAAATTTTGCGTAAACATTAATTCCAACTTCTCCTTGTTTTTACAACAGTCGGCCCCAGAGAGAAATTAAACACATTGCTTATGCAAAATTTTGGAGTGCAAATGAGGTGTATTGCCCACTCCAGAAAAATATCATAACATACCATAATGCTCTTTGTTTTTCACCCTACAATTTTGCATAAGCATTGTCTTCAGTTTCTCTTGGGAGTTAAAATGGGCCCAAGAGAAACTGAAAACAATGCTTAAGCCAAATTTTGAGGTGACAAACAAAGAGGATTATGGTATGTTATGGTATTTTCTGGAGGGCAATTATGGAAAATTTTTGACGTCAATGATCTCGAAACCGACCGTCTCCGAATTTTGACAATGTGTCTAAGGAAGAGCTCCTGTAGAAGAAGGCGCTCTAGCTTGAAATCGTTTTGAAACAATTTGAAGACTGACGACCATTGGGATGACATATCCACCTTTGTACGTCCGAGAGTTAACAAACTAGCCGGCCTGGTGCAATCTTCTGTGAAGAGATGGGCTTTCAGGCAGTTTTAGTCTTGGTATCATTTGAGAAACCCAACAATGGCATGAAATCAGAAGTTTCTGTTTCATAGCGGTGATAGCCTAGGGATATTAGGTACCTAGTCTAGAATAAAGTCGGCAAAATCAGTAGTTGAACATGGGTGGTATAGGTCAAGGGTTTCAAGGTCCACGGCAGAGGCGAACTCCCACCGAAACATTCCCTGACTACCCGACCCCAAGGAACAAAGCACAGGGTTCAAGTTGGGAAGATGAGTAAGATAACTACGACAACAAAACGAACTGACTTCAACAAAACTGTTAGCTCTACGTACCGATGACAATGATCTTTTTTATTTTCCCTTGGGCCTTACTGGCAGTTAAAGCTTTGTCCAGGAACAGGCGCGATGTAGCAAGGTACGTAGCCTGTGTTTCACTTAGCTGCTTCTCTAACTCTTCGGCGGTGTAAAGTGGGTTTACTGTGGTAGAGGTACCCCCTGCGAAGCCCACACCGTAGAAAATGACAGCATATTCTACAATGTTAGGAAGATAGATAGCAAAAACTTCTCCTTTTATAAAGCCTTTTTTCACCAGAGAGGAAGCAAACTTTCTAGTTAAGCTCTTGAGTTGTTTGAACGTGTAGCAGCGGCCGGATACCCCATCGATCTGAAAACAAGATGCATAACAGGCGCTCTACATTATTTTGTGTCACAGCAATTTTACTCGTTTTCTTCGAGTTTTGGCAGGTAATCATCTGCATTAATACTCAGTAATTGGGAGTACAGCTCCGCGGTGTGCCCAGCATCTTACGCATCAGCACAACCATATCAACCGGGCAGTGGCAACCACGGACAGCAGTTTCCCCCTTTTTGGGGCTCATCAGCATGGCATTGCCTTCAGGCATGTATTAAAATGTCGAAAACAGCGAATTGACCAGGAAACGAGAACTGAGGCTGTCGCTGAAAAAAGTGTTTTGCACTCGCCTCGGCAGTATAGGGCAATTCAACACGGCCTTATATTGTCACAATGTATGCCCCTACCTTGTTATAGGGCGATATGTTAAAGCAGCATCCTGGTTTTAATTCATCTTGGACATCAACAAATCCAAGACCCTCCCTGTTAGTCTGAATGTGACGACGCTAAAAAACGGCTGCATATGAGACTAACACTCCCCTCCCGCCCCCGTCCCCCCCCCCCCCCCCCCCCGCCTCCCTTCTCATATCCAACAGAAAATCCAACTCAAAAATCTAACTCGGTAAATAGCTATCTTCCCGCGATCTTCAGTAAATATTTATTGGCATTCATAAGTTACGTGACCAGTAGGCAAAAAGCGGCACATCGCAAAGAAGTCTTATGTAAATTTTTTCTATATAGACGACGGCAAACACGAAAGCCGATACTGCACAAAGGGACCTTAAATTTGCATAAAAGCTATAACAGCTGTTCAACATGTATTGACCGCAACCGGACAAAGGGGTGTCTGAAATCAAAACATTCTTCAATCTCGGGTTCTATACATGTGGTACTGCCCTCGAGATTCTCTTGTATTACCTGATTGATTAACTCACTAAAGTATGAAAATTTCTCACGAAACTGGTAGGTTCAGGTGTCTCAGTCTAAGAGCATTTTTTTTCTTTTGCTGAGGAAGGCTATCACTAGCCTTTATATCACTACACCCATACATCGTTTATAACCGTTCCGTTAGAAAGTCCAGAGAACGACGAACCGATACCACCCCTTAGTAATATGTCCGGTCCCCAACAAAATTAACTGAAAAGATCTGCTTGTTCAGAAAAATATGAACATATCCTCTGCCATCTGTAATAAAGCGAGCCTACCCTCAACCTCTGACACATCCATTCGCACTTAAAACGCCCAGTTTGAAAGTGACACTTACTGACAAGTTTTTCCACTGAGAGGAATAGACATCAACACCTAAAGCAAGGATCGCACGGAACTAAGGAATTTTTCCCATCCCCCCATGAAAACCAGCTATTTAGCTCTAGAGTTTATTTATTAGCTGATTGGAGGTCAAGAGCGCCATTATATACAGTCTTAGCCAAATTATGAAGTTGTTGGCTACTTACAATTGCTGTCCTGTCGCCGTAGCTGTCAAAGTTCCGATAGACATATTCGGGCCATGACATATTCTCAGGAATTGTAACATCAGCGAACCTACTTTTTAAGATCATGTTGTATCAAAATAACAGTTTATGTTGGTTTTTGTTCGCTTTAAATGCGTCCTATATATCTGTAGCAAATTTTCCGGAGCAGACGTATTATACACTTAGCTGTCTTGTCACGAAAGACATCCAAAGTGAAAACAATTCTAAAGAGACTGGGGCGAGTTGCCAGGGCAAAAAAGTTAATATAGACCGTCTATTTAACAATTATTCCTCGAGTCCGAATGGGCTCTGAGTCAATAGCCCATGAGGCCGAAGGCCGACTGTTGACTCAGCGGCCATGAGGGCGAGAGGAATAATTGTTTTAGTAAAATCCAACTAGCTGGTCAAAAATATTGAGAATAAAAAAACTTTAGCTAGTTAAAGCTAGACTTTAATCCTTTTTTGCCGCCAAAAAGCCCGCGCTTTTCGCTACTAGTGGGCTATAACATATAGCCTAGTAGAAGCTCAACCAATCAGAACGCAGCATTGATGATAGACCACTAGTTGAACTTTACTAATAACCACCGTGTCTATATTGGGGGAGGAGGGGTGGGAAGCGGGGCATAAAAGAGTTCGTATCAACGGAGTGTCCGTGTTAAGCGGGTTGAATTTTGAGAAAATGTGAGGGCTTACTTTCCCCAGGGAAAAGGAAAACTGTCCGTAATAACGAGGTGTCCGTATAAACAGGGCGTCCGTAAAGGGGGATTCGACCAACTTCTATCAGGCTTGCTCCTGGGTGTAAAAATATGGACAAGCAGACGTCCATAAACGTATTTCTAAAAATGTTTATATAACATTGGTTTATTCTTCCAGTGAGCTTGCATAGTATATCGAGATGTTATTGAGCGCTTCAGAAAGTTAAGAGAGCACTCAAATGAAGTCGCAAGACGATCGCCCATCTCCTGAAATTCCATTCGAGATGAGCGAATTGGCGGGTTCCCGCGCGAGTTTGTGATGTTAAAGGTGGCGTAGTTTCTTCCAAAAATAGCACATGTGGCTATTTCGATGGAACCGCGTGGACCCCGCTCTTGCGGTTTCCTACCCCGATTATGGCTCCTTTTCAGTGGTATTGTTCTTTCCTACCTGTGTAAATTGAACAATGGGAAGCCGAAACTTTGGATGCAGTCAGTTTGTGACGGCACTGCGAATGTTTTAACCAGAAATTGTAAGCAATAGATTACTTTGCGATTAGAATATACGGTGGACCCGTTCTAGTTAGAGACCCCTTGCGGTTAATTAGACCGCCTTCACACTACATCTCGGGAAATTCGTTCGGGTGGTACACGTGGCTGATCGAAGCAACAATTGACTATGCGGCCGACACACAACTTCATGAATTCAGTTGCATGGTAGTAAAAAAAATGACAGGTGTCATTATGTATTTAAGTATGTAGAATGTAGAATGTAATTACCTACCGAACCTTATGGAGTTATTGAATCGGAGTGACTCCGCACTAAGGTTTTGGGAACCCCCGCCTTCTAGATAGTGCCCCTGTGAACATCAAGGTTCAATAACAACTTCGGATTGCATGTGTTAGGTTCTGGGTGACATTTCCTGGTTAATTTGGTAATCATAAGATGGGGTCCTATATTTTGTCATTCTAAGCAGTTGAACCTACGAGTCAGTGGCCGTTTCCTGACTTTATCGGTCTTTTGTCGGCCTATTTATTAAGGATTTTGACCAGGTTGAAGGAACTAGGGCTAGTGATTCGATTACTTAACACTTGGCCACCGGTCGGGTGGTATATACAGATCGACCAACAATCAAAAATCTGACCAGATTACAACTACAAAATCCATAATAAACAGGGAGCCCTGACTGAATAAACTTGGTAGCGCAGTTCAGGAGGAGGTGTACTGCATAACGCCTCTTAACTTTAACTTAACAAGATAAGAACATGGAGACTCCTTACATGGCTGAAAACTAGCGTTTTTGTTACTTAAGGGTAACGTAAATTGCCTGTAGTAAAACCGCACCGTAAAGCCATTTACATCTGGTCCGAACAAAAGTGCAGTTACTTCCTCGTTCCGCCAGTTGGTTAGTGAGAAGACATCACTCACTGAGTGGCCCAATAGACTGCGAACAGTCTCTTATTTTTCTTTCGAATCACAGTAGATCGAGAGTACGCGTGAGGGGCGAGCGGAGAAGCCGCGAGGAACGAGGGCGGAAGCGTGAGCAAAAGTTCTTCTCCTTTATTCCCTAATTTGGAATGCTTAAAGGCCCATGTTCACCCTAGATGCATTGCGCGCCCTGTACTCAAGAAAAAAACATTTCGCGTAGTTGAAAATGGCTGCCTTCAGTGTGTAGAGTCAATCCTTGTTAATCTTCCACAGTTCGCCAAATTTGGTTTAAAAGAAAGTATAAACAGGTGCTTTTGGTATTTTTCTTTACATCTTTCTGAATATTTTGGTCTGGTATCGAGTCTTTTTGTTTCTGTGAGTGTTTGTTTCACTGCAATACTTTCGATGGCGGCGCCATCGAAACGTACGGTTGGAAGACCGCATCGACTGGGGTCGCCGAAGTACATTCGTCTCCGTGGATCCGTTTTTTAATCTCTAGAGAGATGGGAAAGAAGCTCTTGGCTGCAAATTCTACAGACAGCGTGTTTGCCGAGTTCCTTCTACATCGAATGTTGATGTTCAATTGTAAACAAAGGTCCCGTTGAAATCAGTTGAAAGCAATACAAGCGAGTCAATCTAACATGAACCATGCTTTATTTAATTTAACCTATGAAGCGAGTGACATCCTTAACGTAAACTGATCGTCTGGCGTATCGCTCTAAAGTAGCGAGAACTATTATTAGCAAACCAGTCCTTAGCCAAACGTAAAGAAACTGTAACACAGCGATTATAATACAGCGACAAGACTGTAAGTAGTGCTGATTCGACGCTTTGCAAACACAACTTCTCGCTTATTCTTTCGAGAACACATACCTAACACAAAATAATAGATTGAGCAATGAAAACATTTCACAGTCGAAACGGGCTTCAGGAAAATCTCACCTGGTGCTTAGACATTTCGTAATTTTATGAGCTTCATTGCGTTCATCGGACTCGACAAAGCATGCATACGCATTCACCACCAGTATAAATTTTGAACTGCTTTCTCCGGTGACATTTAACGAAGTCGGCGATATATCTTCCTCCATTTGGAAAAGAATTAAAGTCTTACTGGCCTCTTTGATACTGTCTCTGTTAAGCTTCGGTCAAGCTTGAAAAAAGCTAATCTCCCTCGCAGTCGTTTTAGTATGGTCAGGCAACGCTCCTCAAATGTGGAAGCCAATCAAAACACTGCATTTGACAAAAGAATCGTTTGAAAACAAAAACACAAGCGCGCAAAGCCGTTTGGGTGAACATGGGCCTTTAATTTTACTTTTTCACTCGCCACGCGTGGCTCTGAGGAAAGAAGGGCGACCGCTAGCGGTCTAGTGGACCAACAGCCATCTTTTGATGTCAAACTGTTATTTTCCTCACAATTTTACTTCTTTTATTGAATTCGATGGGATAGTCTAATGCCTGGTGATTTCAACTCCTTGCTCCTCGCCGCTAGAAAGAGAAACGTCTCTAGCGGCGAGGAGAGAGGGCTGTATTTAGAGGCTAAGTATAAGAGTTCATTCAGAGTTAAAGTGATAATTTTCACACAAATCAGTGGATAGAATGATGGATTCAAAAAACAATTATTTGTCATAGCCAAATTAGAAATGAGAAGTATCATTGCCGCTACAATAATAACCACAACATTTGTACTTTCTCTTGCCTTATAAGAAATTATAACAATGAAAATAGCATCGAAAAAAAATACATGTAGTATCGTATAAAATTAGAGTATTGGCTGGCTGGAATAACCATCATAGTCTGGCTGAGGCAACCAGGTCAGCAAGATACTGTAGCATAAATGCGGACAGAAAAGAAACAAAGAGAAGAGAAAAAACGCTTAAATAATTACCATGTTATCAAGGAAGTCCGGCTTGAATAGATCCTAAATTTATATATGAATATAAAATATTAACGTGAGAGGAGCACATAATAGCTATGAAAACCGAATAACGCATAATAACATATCATATAATCTATAAAAGAAAATATCTTAAGGCGTACAAGGTGACAGAGCTTAACGAAAGGCTATTTTACCATATAATATGGGAAACTACAAAACTTTAACTGATTCCTTAAATTTTGAAAGAGAGGTTTTAATAACTGTTTAATACGCTGACCAATCCCTGACCATATTTTCTTGGTCCAAAGGTGATGGTAATAAACGGGGGTTTCACTCCATAATCAGGGAAAAATAGGAATAAAAAACAGCATACAATCAAACTATATAGGGTATTTATTTAAAGGTATTTATTTCGAAAAACCTTCGTGTGGCCTCACGACCTTTCATGCGAGTGTACTCATGCTACTGACACGAGCTTAATAAAAAGGCTTTTCTAGAACTTTTCCGGCCTGATCTTCATTTCAGATCTCTTCAGGGAGTAGTCAACTCCTTTCCAATGCCGCCAGACCACACCGTCGTATGAAGTTTTGGATGAAAATTTTCCATGACGATACGGGCCGTTAAGATTGGAATTGAGACAATTGTCGTGCCACCAAGCCCCTTTAAAGTGCTCTGCACAGTGTTTGTCCCAGTTGTCGTTATCTTGATCTTTGGTTGAAAACGGGTGACCTCTATGATAGGTCAAAGAATCTCCAGCTGTTCCTACGGACAAATGGCAAAACAGTTTAGTAATTCGTGAAGCATTCTAAATTTATTAGCTATTGTCGTTAATAAAATAAGTTAAGACGCTTTGTGTGTTGGTAGGAAAAGAAATTGTGAGAAGACTTGGAGAGTAATATAGTTAACCTCACGGAGAATTCGAGGAAAGAAAAACCAACATATGGCAACTGCTTTAGGTTTCCAGTATGCATATAGGCTTTCTTGTGAGGGATAAGGTGAGAGGACAATTTTGATCAGCGGCCTATAGGCTGGACTTTTGCTCCCCCCACTACAATTTGAACGGTCTTTATATCTCTTTTCATACTCAAAAGTTTGGCCGCGCAAACTGCTTTAAAAATAGGGGAAAATTTCTTCGGCAAAAGAGTTAAGCTGCAACAGAGGCGAGAGCGACTAGATAACAATCAACCTATTCCAAAAATGAAATTTAAAGCCATTGAAAGAACACAGCGTTGCCTTCTTGAGAGAAGCGAGCTGTACAAAGGCTAAAACAAGACTGAAAAAGGGAACTTTCCATAATGTTGAATTCAATAAACTTCTGATCCTCACATCCTGAAAGAAATCGATCCTGAGTAGAGGACAACGACGAACATGTTTGACTACAAATTCTAGCCCTGTTCAGATGATAGGCCTACATACCTGAATAAGTTCCAATTCCTAACTGGTACTTGCTTCTCTCGCTTGTTACAGCAAACATGTCATACTCGGCATAGGCTGTCTTTCCCGCGGTGTCTTCGAGGTCCACACGAAGTTTGCAACGTTTACTCTTGGTCAGGCGATGAATCTTATCCAGCCCCAACCAAAACTCGCCATTCAGGTTACCAAAACCAAGCTTGTAATCATTCCAGCCGCGGTAGAAATCAACCGAGCCGTCCAGTCTCTTTTGGAACACTGTCCACCCCCCACCGGGGCACTATGATCACAGTATACGTCAAAGGCGCCTGAGCCATCAGGATCGATTGTGTAAACACCGCTGATCCTGTCACCTGACTTGCACACGTCAGCACAGTTTTTGTGATAATGGATCGCTGGGGGGTAGTAAAATTGAATAATTAATTAAGCATTTAAATTAGTGTCACTGAGAAGCAGAACCTAATCCTAGCTGACTACGTGAGAAACCTCGTTACATTTATCATGTGGGTTATCATGTGAGCTTCAGCAAACGCTTTTCAGTTTCGTTTCAGCTTTTGTGGTTAGCCAGTAGGAGAGGAAAACTTCGCATGATTAAGGTGGACAAATGAAAAATAACAAGACATCAGTTTTCAAAAACAACATTTTTTTCCCCTAGTTTTGAGAATGAGTTTTAGGCAAGAATATTTATCAGGTTATAAAGAATAATTCAGAGATGTTGTTTTGAAAAAATTGGAAAGGATAAGAAATCACAAAACTTCTCCGTAAGAGAAAAGCGTCCGTATCATGTAAAAGAAGCTCCATTCTGTTACAATGAACCAGGTAGGTTCGTTGTTCAGTTTTCAATTTCGTTTACAGACTGAAATAGTAGGGCGTAACAACAAATCCATATGACTACCTTTGGTCTTGTTTTCTTTCTTTGTTTTCTGTGTTAAGTTCCTAAGTTCCTTCTGAATTTCATCCAGTTGCTTCTTCATCTCCAACATAATAGTCTCGACCTTCTTATTCGGTCCAGCGTAGAAGTTGTTATTGATTGTACATTGCTGAGTTCCTTTTGAACCTAACTGATTCTGTTTGGGCTGTGATCGAATCGATCGACAGCAAAATCGAAACAAGGAACCCGAAGGAAACAAAATGAATCATGGTGCTTTTGAGTAAAACTCTGACTTGCTTTGCTATGTAAGTATGTTAGCTAAGAACCGGAGCTTTCCTTTTTCCTTCCGTCAGAATCTTCAGCTATTAATTAAAGTATTCAGTTTAAACCAATCATAAGGAAGATATAAAGGATTCAGTCCAAGTTCCACCCTAACGTAGACTTTAAATTCATGATTAAGGGTCGTGCTAAATTAATTACTTTTTTACCTTCACTATAAATGGTTTAACTATCAGCTGAGTTATAGCACGTGCGCCATGTGTGCAGATATCTGCTATTTCCACTGTTGCGCACGGAAAAGGGACTTTTCCAAGAGCAGCAAAGAAAACACTAGTCAATTGATCATGAGACTTTGGCATTCAGGCTACGGAAGCTCTCGGGGATCGGTGCATGCACTTTCATTTTATTTCCGTTCACGTTCGCAACGACGAAGACGACGGCAGTGAAAACGTCGCTAAAAAAAATGAATTTGAGCGTCTTTCAAACTTAATCGCGTCTATTTGGACCCGCTAAAAATGTCAAATGCAGGTGGCTTTTCCTGGAGTTGAATTCTTAAGGATTTTGTTCATTTTCGAAAAGAGGAAGGAAAATTCGTCGTCGTATGTCCACGGTCCTCCATAAAACGTCAAATTAGGAGGTTTCACGTCGTAGTCGTGCAGTGGACTTCAAAGAAATGTACTAAAAAGCGTGATGCAGGTGCAGAGCTGTGTTTTAATCATTAAAGGTGATGTTGCACAGGTCGATTCGCAACAATAATTGTTAGCGCGACACAGCGTTGCAATGTTGGAACAATGTTGTAAGCATTCGAAATAAGGGCGCAACAATGTTGCAACGCTGTTTTGCTCTAAACATCGTCGTTGCGAATCGTCTCGTGTAACATTACCTTAAACCTATTGTTTTTTGAAGTTGTCGTGGTCGTCGTGAGTAGGGACCTTACGAAACAACGACCACGAGAGCAACGGGAACGCCAATAAAGCAATAGCAATAGCAAAAAAAAAAACAACTCTGCACGTGCAACGCTTTTTTGCTGACATTTCTTTGCCTTCCCTGCAAGACTACGACGTGAAATGACCAAATTTTAAGTTTACTTGGGAATGGGAACGGCGAGGCGATAAATTCTACCATCTCTGTCCGAACTTGAGCGCGTTCCCCTCTCTTCAGCTTCAGCCAAAATCGCCTTCTTTTAAGTAACAGGACGAATTGTTATAATCGCGGAAAAGTTTAAATTGATGCAAGGTCTGTTTTTCAGCGACGTTTTCATGGACGTCGCCGTTGTCGGATCATAAGGTCCTGAGTTGCTTAAGCTCCCTACTGTATAAACAGCAGCGTCACAGCAGAACTGGAGCAACACACATTGAACATCGTGCCGGACCAGTTGACCAATCGATTGGTCCTGGTTCTTTAAATCTCAATCCTCACTCTTGAATACACTCTTTTTTTGTGTATAAGATTATTGTTTTTTCGGCCCAGTCTGAATATGCTTATTTTTCTGTCGATTTTAGGCTGAAAATAAATGTTAAATTATTCTTAATTATAAATTTAGTTATAGCTTATGGCATTTCCGCTTTAGAGTGAATTGGGGTTTCAATCACCAGACGGTGCTCTTGACGTTTATATTAGTGAAAGGGATAATTTTTTATGGCTAAGTTAAAAATGTATTTTAATTGTACTGTATTCACAGATTTTCAAACACAAAATTGAGTCCTTAGAGTTTGAAACCGCCGCCCGGTTAGCTCAATGGGATAATTAAGCGCCGGTCTGCTAAGCGGGAGGCGGTAGGTTCAAACCCCGGCAGGACCAACACTCAGGGTCTTTAAATAACTGAGGAGAAAGTGCTGCCTTTGTAATAATATCTGAAAAAGGTTTGACTTTCTAGTCTTCTCGGATAAGGACGATAAACAGTAGCCCCATCTCACAAGCCCTTGCACATGTAATAAATCTGTGGGACGTTGAACCCACACAGTAGTGCTCGGTGTATTGGTCTATCTTTACATTCATGTATGCGGGCATCATTACTAATTCCTTTATTACTTGTAAACTGTACCTTAAGCAGTCGGGCAAAGTCCCCCAACCAGTGTTGTAAATTATCCCTGAAAAACCCTGAGGGAAGTGGATAATATGATATTTACATTTACAAACTCTCAGCCTCGGGATTATTCTTAAAATATTCTTTAAATTCCGCAAATTTTAACCTATATATTCTTATAAAATATATTCTTATAGAAAAAAAAGAGTGTATTTACTTCAGTTTCAGTGGGTTCCAGTCCTCTGTCTTACTTATTAGGGAGTTTTAGCAGCGACGACAACGAGAACGTCAAAAAAGCAAAACAACAACTCTGTACATGCATCACACTTATTGGAAAACATTTCTTTGCCGTTACTGTACGACTACTACGTGAAAATGCCTAATTTCACGTTTTATGGAGGACGTAAACAAGCGACGACGAAATTTTCTTTCTTTTTATAAACTTGAGTGCGGTTCCCAAGAAATCAACTCCAGGGAAATTTGCCTACAATAGACATTTTCAGCGAACTGAAATAAACGGGACAAAGTTTGAAAAAACCCAATTCATTTTAAAAGTGACGTTTTCGCTGCCATCGCCGTTGTCGATGCTAAAAGTCCCTATTTACTTCCGTGAGGGTCCGATTACCTTTTCACATTACACCATAGCCGGGAGAGCAGGCCCACTTGTCCAAGTTTGGGAAAAATTTAGGCCCCGTCGAACTCGCACAAATGAGCCTGCTCGCAGGCTAACTACACCAAAGTGTGGCACAGAACCTAGCCGATATTTGACTCCCCACTTTTGAGATCGGCGCTGAGCTGCCTCGTACGTTACAGTTTTCGCACTGAAATCACTGTTCTTTTAAAATGTGTGAACAGAAGTCCAGTCCGGTATGGTTTTTGTGCTAGCGCAAAAGTTATCTAGTATAGTCTGAACATAGCCTTAATTCATGATTCAAGGCCCGTTTACACGGTAAAAGAGAAGGAACGGCTCGGTTAGAAACAAGTACCAGTTCCAAATGACATCTCCTGTTTACACGTACAAGTTATTTAATGTACCCGACAGATAAAGGCACGGTACTTGAGAGCCCCTGGAAAACGGGTACAAGACCGTTTACACGTTGTTTTCTTAATTCGAGAAAGGTACCAATCTGCTGTTAACAAGACAAAAACAAGGAGACTCCCTATACATGGCTGAACTAGGCAGCGTTTTGTTACGGGTGAAGTCCAGTTATACCCTTTTTCTACAACCTCGTTGATAAACACCACCTAGTACTGTAGTGGGTGGACCAACGGCCATCTTTTGAAGTCAAGCTGTTATTTTCCTCATAACGTTACTTCGTCTACTGAATTCGGCTTGTCTAGAGACTGTTATGACTCGTTCGGGGTGCATAAAGCCTGGTTTCCATATGATCGTCCGGATCGTCCCTTACCCGATCGTCCCAGTCGCCTAAAATAATTTTCAGAGCGAGACGAACATATGGAAACGCTACCCGAACGACTAACACGACCTCGATAGATAGAGTTGGATAGAGTTGAGATCTATCCGGACGTACGATAAGGATGATCGTGTAAATTTTGAAGCGATGATAAGGAAAAGCTCTCAATGACTGAGACGATCGGACGATCGGAAGGCTATCCAAGAAATCATAAAAATCCATGGCTATTAATCAAGAATAAATTCGGCTTGGACGCCCCTGAAGTCGAAAAAAATACTATAAAAATGTTCGCACCACTTATGAAACTAGAGAAAGCCCGTTACTTCAAGTTTTCGACGTGATACTAGAGAGCTTTAGATTCCAAGACGAGGGCGACTACGAGAACGAAATTTTCTCAATACTGAGTAGTGCTCGCGCGTGAACCAGCGTCATTTTGGCGGGAAAACTGTCAGTGGTAGCGGTCGTCAGTCTACCATACTACGGGTTTTATCAAGAATATCGTTGTGACGTAAACAAGTCATCAAATGTTAGAAATGTTATCATTCAGCGATCCGGAGAGAACTTTACCTCTTTCAATGGAAATAAGCGCTTTTTCAATCAGTCAATTAGTTTAGAAATAGTAAGTATCAGAACCGCTATCCGTTAATTCGCTGTTGCATGACCAACCTGCGACCAAAATGTCCTGGTTCAACGGTGGTGGTAATAAAAGCTAACAAATGGGTTACACTCTATAAAAATTTGTTTAGTCTATTAGAGAACTTATCCTAATTCTTCATCGCTAGAAAATATTTTCACTCTATAACTAGCTCAGTAAAGGCTTTTAATTTTGGAAACGTGTCGTTTGTCCTCAAGACTATTTTAGTGTACTGCTGTACGGGCTGAGTGAAAAAAGCTTTCCTAGAACTTTTCCGGCCTGATCTTCATTTCAGCTCTCTTCAAAGAGTAGTCAGCTCCTTTCCAATGATACCAGACCACACCTACGTATGAAGTTTTGCCTGAGATTTTTCCATGATGGTACGGGCCGTTTAGATTGGCATAGAGACAACTTTTGTGCCACCAAGCTCCTTTAAACTGCTCGGCACAGTGTTTGCCCCAGTTGTCATTATCCCGATCTTTGGTTGAAAATGGCGAACCTCTATGATAGGTCAAAGAATCCCCAGCTGTTCCTGCAGACAAATCGCCACACAGTTGAATTACTCGTTAAGCATAAAAAGCAGTCAAGGCCTAGGCCAAACGTCGAACTTTTCATGAGACGAACCTAACTCTAATTTGGGTTGACCTAAATTAAGTTAAGATCGTCTGTTGGGTCAGACGTCCAACTAAGGACGCGTCGAATCAATCAACTAAATCAGACCAAATTACAAGGCAAGTTTAATAAATTTTCTCCCCAACGGGGCTAAATTTACATTATCACACAAAGTTTAGTTTATTAGTTTCGTTCGTCGCATGTGAAGATCAACGTTTGTCCCAGAGACGGTCTTCAGACAGATGGAACGTGTTGGACGATCCAGACCAAGAGAGAATGATCTAAGAGAGCGAATCCCCCATACATGACCCTCTTCCCATGAAAATTATTTTCAATCTATTCTTGGTTCTGTGTCATACTGTGTGGTTATTTTAAGGACGCCACCTTATTGGTCGGTTAGAGTGGCGTCATTAGCGGGTAATTCATTTCACTGCCGATCACGCACAGCAAGTGATATGATGTGCAAACTTGGTATTACTTTCGCCGACGAGTCAAAAGCCTGATTTCCACGTGGAAAAATCTGGCCAGAGTAGTTGCCGAACAGCAAAACGGTCTTGGCTTGTGGAAGTTCGCCGGAGAAAGTGGTTCCGACTCGACGGAAATTGCTAATTGAGGTCTTCTCTACATCAGTATAAAAACATTGTACAAAAACGACAATTGTCCCTTCCGGGGAAATCCACGCACACCCGCGAGCTGTGATACCGTTGTTTGGATCCAACCGTGGACACGTAACGAGAAAATAGGTTCAAAGTGGGTTCAAACATGAATGTTTGGCCGCCAAACATTTGAATTTTGAGAGAGCGCTAGAAAAATGTGGGCACACCGCTCACTATAAAGAATTGACCGAAACCGGAAACCGCGTGTAAAAAGTCTCTGGCATTCAGGTTAGCGACTGTTGAACAGCTTGAAGCATCTGACCTGATTTGTGTTTGCAGGGAGAAATATTCATCACAAGTAATAGACTTTAAGAAGAAGTAATGCAGTTTGAAACTCTCAAGAATAATTCTTGAAAGAAAATGTACCGTTTCTGAACGAAAACATTCCTGGAAAAAGAGGAAAAATATCGTGCACATTTCCATAAACAATTGAAGCCAGCCACCCATTAAAGGTTTCGTGTTTCGCGCGTGATAACCTTTGCCTTTGGCTTTCACGATGTGTCAGAATTCAACATTCGTTGCTTTAAATGGCTACCAGCCGTTAGAAAATCTCAATCTTTAACCTCAAAGTGAAATTTTTACTCCAACACTGCAATCCCTTTGTAAATGAAATTCATTCCTAAATTATGAGCGGAACGCGTTGATGAAAAACATGTCAACAACAGGAGCCGATTAGTATCGGCTCCTGGCGCTAATTACTATAATGGCTGTCAAAATTCAAATATTTGGAGGGCGAAACATGTCCCGTTCACGTGAAAGTAGACCACGCGGGTCACGGAAACAACAGACAAAAATAACCTACGTAGCACGCGCGCGAACTTTAAATAGATTAAAAGAAATTATCATGGGGCACAGGGATTCGCTCTCTTAGCTCATTCTCTCTTGTCCAGACTCATTCAGACGAACTTAACTGAGACAGAAGTCGAACTTTTCATGAATTTATAATAACTAAGTTTGGTTCGTCTCATGAAAAGTTCGACGATTGGCCTAGGCCTAAGACTCAGTGATCATTAGGTGTCGTCACACTTAGTGTAGACGTCTTCCCCAAGGCTCCCCATGGAGAAATAGCTTGGGTTGGGGTCGCTCTGGGTTTTGTTCACTTTCATGTTTGCGGTGACACAGCGATAAATTGCCCAAGGAGAAGAAAAACCTTGAACCCCGTTTAGCAGGAAACATCGCTGTAAACATTGAAGGCTGACATAAATCGTAAAGGGCCATTTTTAACCCTTTTAATTAGCCATAACAATTTCTTCAAAATTTTATTGGTGCATTAACTGCTTTATTTTTCACTAGTCATTGAGTAGGATTGTGTATACGTAGGATTGTGTAATCGAGCAGTTAGCGGTAATCGAGGACACCTGTAATCGGATTTGTGACATTAGACAGTGTCTCCGCCAGTGATATTTTCCCTCATTTTGGACTTTTGATATTAAAAGCTCTTTCACCGAAAAAGAATACATTTATTTTCTCAGAAATTGTAACGGTTATGATTAATTTTGGGTAACAGGACTTCGTGTCGTCCAATTCGGTCTGTAATCACACTCCTGATAAAACAAATCGGAATCCCGCTCAGCGGTCGTCCGATTTTGTTAATTACTCGTATATATGATTACAGACCAAATTGGACTCCACTCAGTCCTATTACCATTATTAATAAAACTGTCAAATAAATTAAGCTTGGCAAGAGTGATTCAGCCCTTAATTTAGAGACTAAAAAGGACGACGTCGACTTCGATTCGCTCGCGCTTGAGAGAAAACCAAATTCAGCTCAATTAGAAGTCAGAAGTACGGGTTTACTAAAATTGTTTCAACGACTTCATAAGAAAACAGTGAGAAAAGATTTCTTGAACACTTATTTAAAGAAAACCTGCGAGTATTTCAAGGTGCTTTGGAAGTTATAAGTTTGTAAAATCACTAGCTAGTGTGAGCGCACCTATTATCATCTGGTAAATCGACAAAGGATCAATGGTGCACGTACCTATAATTTCCTCTCCTCTAACATAAGTGCATGGATTGTAAAACTAGGACTAATCGTAGCTTAGGAGAGTGCGTTCGATATGTTTTTCAGGCGCACAGGTAGCAGTTGAGGGGGCCGGGAGAGTGGATGATTCTTGCGATAGATAAACATGATTATGGCATATAGTTTTGAACGTAAGGATTGTGTACAGCGAAACCTCTGTCTAAACTGTGTCTTATTACGAATAGGTTTTGAAGGCTTGTGATATCGTATGGTTCGTTTCAGGTGCTCGTAATTTGGGGAGACACTGGCCAGAGTATGCGTCGGGATTTCGTTTTGTTTCTGTTTAAAAACATTTCTTCGGATAATTTTCTCTGTTATTTTTAGCAGCATCCAATCATCAACTTGTTGACAAAATGAATTAAACTGAATTTACGTTTTAAGCTTTTACATCTGAATTCAAATTTCGCACTAACCCTGGGTTGTCTTAACCAGCTTCGAACAACCCGGGCCAGGTATCGTTAAAAAGCAGACAGTTGACAACGTTTTAATGGTAATCATTAACTTTATGTATTGGGAATTCCACATGTAGACAATTACTGAAATTTACTAAAAAATGAAACGTTACTGGCAAGTCTTCTTAACTTGTGTGGATATTAAAGACCCAAGACCACATTTTTTGTGGTGAACGCAGGAACTCAATGTGTTTGAACTGACTGGTTCACGTACACTACACCTCTTACAAGTTTCAAGGGAATTATCAAAGCCTTCAGTGGAATGTGTGTGCTCACGTCAATAACTTTTTCAGTAATTTGGTCTAGTGTGTTGATTTTTGAGAGTGGCGCTACTGTAGGCTGGTTTAAAAGTTTTCCCGAATAAATAACATAGAGCTAATTGTTCGTTTGTCTAGTGCCGAAAATATCACAAGTCATGATGAAATCGCGCCGCCGAGGTCAGCGAGCTTCACATCTCGGTAGAGTTACTTTGTGGCATAAGGGCCGCCGAGCTAAACAACCCGGTTTCACGATCATTGATGAATGCACCAGGGGTCGCACACATTTTCCACGAAACATGCTGAAAAATATGAAGGCTTAATCCAAGGCAAAATTTTACCCAGGGTGTTAAACGCTTTGGAAGATTCAACAAAAACAGATCGATAGTAGAACTTCAGCAAACCCTTGAAATATGATCGCTTTACGACTGGTGGACATGGTGGAAGACAAATAGCAGACCACAGCAAAGGTTTGTTTGGAGGATGAACGCCTACTCGGACACACGAATCACCACGTAAGTTAGCACGTCAAAGTGAGGCAAAACGTAAACAATCGCCTCAAAAAGAGGCAAATGTGTGTCGACACAAATGCAATCTCGAAAATACCTCCCTTATTAACTGCACAGGACACCCAACAATGCACATAAAACCCAACACAAATTAGGGGTTGCGTTCTCGTTAATAAAAAAAATGTTCAGATAATGCGTACAAACCTGAATAAGTTCCAATTCCTAACTGGTACTTGGTTCTCTCGCTTGTTACAGCAAACATGTCATACTCGGCATAGGCTGTCTTTCCCGCGGTGTCTTCGAGATCCACACGAAGTTTGCAACGTTCACTCTTGGTCAGGCGATGAATCTTATCCAGCCCCAACCAAAACTCGCCATTCAGGTTACCAAAGCCGAGCTTGTAATCCTTCCAGCCGCGGTAGAAATCAACCGAGCCGTCTAGTCTCTTTTGGAACACTGTCCACCCCCCACCGGGGGCACTATGATCACAGTATACGTCAAATGCACCTGAACCATCAGGGTCGATTGTGTAAACACCGCTGATCCTGTCACCTGACTTGTACACCTCACCACAGTTTTTGTGATAATGAATGGCTGAGGGCAGTAACAAGAAGAAAAGGAGAAGGAAGAATTTCATTTAGTGTCAAACAGAACCTAGCTGACTTCCGGGGGGCACTCAAGAAAGGTTTATACGGGGAGGCTCTACCCCGTGGTCCAACCCCTTACCCCTTTACATACCATTTTTCACAGAAAAGGTACCCTTTTCGTATACCTTCTATTGACAAATGGTACCCGTTTTACATACCTAGTTTGGAGCCTTGCATCCCTTTTAACTGCTGTAAATGTACTGCCTTTGAAATGTGAATCAATCACACAACCGGAACGTTTTCTCGACTTTTTCACAGCCATAAAATGCATCTGTTACCCTTTTGGGCCTTTTTACCAGTGAAATGATAGATTTCCCTACCCTTTCATATACTTCAACAATAGTGAGATCCATATATACCTTTTCATGAGTGAGGCCTGAAAATGGTACCCCATTGGGCGTTGCCGCCCCGCTTAGGCCATTACAGGGACTACCCCCACCCCCCACCCCCGGGAGTTGACAACTTAAAAAACTTCATTTCATTTACCACATGCGTCAACTGATCAAAAGGCCATTATTGACTTAAGCTGGCACATTAGTTTCGTATCAGCTTTTGCGGTTGGACTTGGAGAAAGAAACTCTGCATGATTAAAGTAATAATTTTTGAAAAATAGCAAGCAATCAGTTTTTTACGTTTTTCTTTTCTTAGTCCTAACTACGTAAGCCATTTTCAAGACAAAAAAACCAGTATCTTTTGAGGATGACATAAACTTTGTCCCACTTAGTGAATGGGTTATGAGTTTTAGGCAGTCTAGGCAATAATCACGTATAGAATAATTTAGAGATATTTTATCATAACATAATTTCAAGCACTTTCTGGTTAAGCCAACTTTGATATCTTTGGGACCAAGACAACTGCCCTTGTAACAGAGAGGTATCCGTATTAAGAAGGACCATTATTTGTACAATGTAGGTACGTTGTCTTTCAATTCCATTTACAGACTGAAATGATATAAATAAGCAACATATCTAGATAGCTACCTTTAGTCTTGTTTTCTTTCTTTGTTTTCTGTGTTAAGTCCCTAAACTCCTTCTGAATTTCATCTAGTTGTTTCGTCATCTCAGATATAATAGTTTCGACCTTTTTATTCGGTCCAGCGTAGAAATTGTTATTGATTGTACACTGCTGAGTTCCTTTTGAACCTAAGTTCTGATCATGTGGTTGGGCTGCGATCGAATCGATCGATAGCAAAATCGAAACAAGGAACACGAAGGAGATAAAATGAATCATGGTGCTCGTGAGTACAACCATTGCTTTGCTATGTTTAGTATGTTACGTTGAATATCCTTGGTTTTAGTTTCAGCTGTCAGAATCACCAGCTATTAGTGTACAGTGGTTTAAACCAATCATAAGGAAGATAAACAAGATTCGGTTCAAGTTTTGCCGGAACTTGGGCTTAATTAATGATTAAGAGTCGTACTGAGGAAGATGCTTCGTTTTTTATCTTCCCTATAATTGCTTTAGCTATCACCAGAGTAAGAGCACGTTCACGATGCGTACAGACATCTCCTACTTCCTTTGTTGCTTACGGGAAGAGCAGTAAAGGAAAAGTATATCAAACTTATAGGAGATGTTTGCACTTAGGCTACGGAAGCCCTCTGGGATCGGTGCATGTATACCTGTACCCAGTTTCCCTCTGTTATCAACCTTCACTGCGTCTAATTTATTCCTAATGACAGAGAAGCACGACAGAAGAATCTGATTTTTCTCTTTGTACCTACAAGCAGGCTGGAAAAAAATGTTTTCTTTTCACACATATATCGATCACATTACTTGTAAAAATAGCCGCGTTGTCAGTCCATGGGCTCTAACCATTCTCGTCTTTAGAGCCACTTGGCTTAATTTGTAACCGACCAGTGGCGAGCCCCTCATTTCAAGACCATGTGACCAAAAGAAACGACGGGCTCTGGGGACGAGATTGGGGTTCGAGTAGGAGCCAATCAAGCGTTCCTGGTTCGAGAAGATAATAATATTACAGTTGGACCTCTCCACAACGGCCACCTTGAGGACAGAAGAATGTGGCCGTTGTAGAGAGGTTTAAACAAGAGTCAGTGTATGAACTATCCGTCAAAAAAGTGGCCGTTGTAGAGAGGTGGCCGTTGTGTGGAGGTCCGCCTGTATTTCACTCTGAGGGCACTTTTGTTTTTTTTATATATATATTTAAGTTTGTCTATGACATTTAAGTCGCGTTTATTTCCAATATCTTAATTTCATGGAGCTTTAATTTCATTACGTCCGGGTCACCATACAAAACAAGCAGTCTATTACATTATGGGCAAATTTGTTTCACTGTGTTGTAACTGGTGGTTGTTTACCATTTAAAGGGGTGTCTGAAATCAAAACATTCTTCAATCTCGGGTTCTATAATTGTGGTTCTGCCCTCGAGATTCTCGTGTATTACCTGATTGATTAACTCACTAAAGTATGAACATTTCTCACGAAACTGGTAGGTTCAGGTGTCTCAGTCTACGAGCATTTTTTTCTTTTACTAAGGAAGGCTATCCGGCTAGCCTTTATATCACTACACACATACATCGTTTATAAACGTTCCGTTACTAAATCTTGAGAACGACGAACCGATACCGCCCCTTAGTAATATGTCCGGTCCCCAACAAAATGAACTGAAAAGATCCGCTTGTTCAGAACATAGCCTCTGCCATCTGTAATAAAGCGAGCCTACCCTTAACCTCTGACACATCCATTCGCACTCAAAACGCCCAGTTTGAAAGTGACACTAGCTTACTGACAAGTTTTTCCACTGAGAGGAATAGACATCAACACCTAAAGCAAGGATCGCACGGAACTAAGGAATTTTTCCCATCCCCCGTGAAAACCAGCTATTTAGCTCTAGAGTTTATTTATTAGCTGATTGGAGGTAAAGAGCGCCATTAGTACAGTCTTAGGCGAATTATGAAGTTGTTGGCTACTTACAATTGCTGTCCTGTCGCCGTAGCTGTCAAGGTTCCGATAGACATATTCGGGCCATGACATATTCTCAGGAACTGTAACATCAGCGAACCTACTTTTTAAGATCATGTTGTATCAAAAAATATAACAGTTTATGTTGGTTTTTGTTCACATTAAATGCGTCCTATATATTTGTAGCAAATTTTCCGGAGCAGACGTATTTATACACTTAGCTGTCTTGTCACGAAAGACATATAAAGTGATAACAATACCAAAGAGACTGGGGTGAGTTGCCAGTGCAAGCCCCGTTAATATGGACAGGGGGAGGGGGAGGGGGGTGGGAAGCGGAGCATAAAAGTGTCCGTATCAACAGGGTGTCCGTGTTGAGCGGTTGAATTTTGAGAAAATGCGTGGGCTTACTTTACCCAGGGACAAGGAAAACTGTCCGTAATAAACGGATGTGTCAGTATTAAACGGGGTGTCCGTAAAGCGGGATTCGACGAACTTCTATCAGGCTTGCTCCTGGGTGTAAAAATATGAACGTTCAGATGTCGATAAACGTATTTCTAGTGATGTTTATATAACACAGGTTTACTCTTCCACTGTGCGTGCATTGTATATCGAGATGGTATTGAGCGCTTGGAAAGTTAAGAGAGCACTCTAATATAGTCGTAAGACGATCGCCTATCTCCTGAAATTCCATACGAGATCAGCAAATTTGCGGGTTCCTGTGCGAGTTTGTGATGTTGAAGGTGGCGCAGTTTGTTCTAAAAATAGCACATTTGGCTATTTCGATGTAACCGCGTGGACCCCGCTCTTGCGGTATCCTACCCCGATTATGGATCCTAATACTGACTTCATACATGGTATAGTCCCGGGAAACTGTGTAAATTGAACAGTAGGAAGCCGAAACATTCGATGCTTTCTTTGTGACAGAAAAGGGCACTACGAATGTTTTAACCAGAAATTGTGAGCAATAAATTACTTTGCAATTAGAATATACGGTCGATCCGTTTTAGTTAGAGACCCATTGCGGTTAATTGGACCGCCTTCACACTACATCTCGGGAAATTCGTATTGTTGGTACGCGTGGCTGATTGAACGACAATAATTAACTATTCAGCCGACACACAACTTCACTGAATTTAGTTGCATTGTAGGAAACAAAAATGACAGGTGTCAATGTGGATTTAAGTATGTAGAATGTTATGGAGTTACCGAGTAACTCCAAGGGTTTGAGGACCTGCGCCTTCAGCCCCTGTCACAACTTCGGATTCCTTGTGTTAGGTTTTGTGCGATATTTCCTGGTTAATTTGGTAATCATAAGATGGGGTCCTTTATTTTGCCATTCTTAGCCTGCGTGGCAGGCGTTTGAGCGCCCCTCCCGTTTCTCTCGCGCCTAAACTCCCTTTCCCTTCCCTTTCAAACGCCTGCCATTCTAAGCCGTTAAACCGACGAGTCAGTGGCCGTTTTCCGGAACAAGAGGTGGCTGCCTAACTTTATCCATCTAAGGAACCCTAGTTTAAAAGGGCTAGTGATTCCGATTACTTAACTCTGGGCCACCAGTCGAAAAAACAGAAGGGAGCCAAACTTACTTCTCCAATCAGTAAATGATAATTGTGAAAGAAATCGAAGGAGGCATTTTGTTTCATTTAGTGGGCGTATGAACAAAACAGCTTATAAAATGCTAATTTAACTTGCAAGGAGTATAGCGACAGGAAATTTGAAAGGAATCTACCTATCATGGCTTCACAATTTGCATCAATTTATTTCCAGACAGGAGCGCGTTTGTTTCCTGGATTTGGACGATCCCCTTGCCTTGTACACTTTGCAAGTTTCTTTAAACATCATATACACCTTCTCCCCAGCAGAATATGCTTCAATTTGCTGTATTTTTCGTGACACTAGCTAATAGAATGACATTTTTGCGATCTGTTAAAAGAATTTTGCTATAACGGCTGCCAAGCGAACATATATGGTCTCTTGAGGCTGATCAGTAAAACGTATAAAGTGCAAAGCAACAAGTGTAAAAGGCCAGTGTTGTGATAAGAGGATTTTGTCAATTAAAAGAACTGCGTTTCTTAGTATCGAAAGCCATGCATACAGTTGAACCTCCCTTAAGCGACCATCCAAACTGTAAAGACTGAGTGGTCGGTTGCTGGAGGTAGTTGTTTACAAGAATCGAACGTACCACAAGGGGTTTTTGTCCTAGAAGAGGTCCAGGCACATCTATGGAAGATAATTTCTTGCATGGAATGTTAAGGTTAGGACATGTGTTGTTCCATGTTCTCACTAAAGTTCTTCGTAGATTGAAACATCTGATTACAAGAAAGCGCAGATCCTTAACGAATACTTTTCTACTCTTGGCGAAAATTTGGCAAACGACCTGCCTGTCTGTAGCCAGGCGAGTTGTAATATTCACTTTTATTGCATCCACTTTGAAATCACTGGCGATCCGTGCAATCTGATTGGCTCCCAGCAGTGTGATTTATTCCCAAATCGCACCATTTTTTGCTCTAAATCGCATCTGTTCCAAATCGCGTCATTTATGTTCTAAATCGCATCATTTCTGTTTTAAATCGCACCATTTTTGTTCTATATCGCATCATTTCTGTTTCGAATACAAAATCAGATGTAAAAGCCTTTTTGTTTTGGCTTTTTAACAAACCAGCTACTTGATCGATAAATATTAGTACTGACTAAATTCTGCGATTTCAAAATGTATGTAATAAAGTGGCAATTGAACTTCGTGTCTTGCAGTTTTGGTCTGAAATCATACTTGTGATTTCAAATCGAACGAGCGCGCAGCGCGAGTTCGATTTTGAAATCACGCGTATGATTTCAGACCAAATTGCACTCCACTCAGTTCAATTACCATTATTAACCGCATTACTCCCTGCATAATGAACATTTCCATATCGCTTGCTAATGTTACCGAGAGCATAAAAGGATGAAAGCAAAGAAGGCCTGTGGACCAGATAACATTTCTCCAAGGCTACTCAAATACGCAGGGAAGGAACTGATCCCATCATTGTTATCTCTATACACCAAGAGTGCTGTGCGCAGTTCAGTCCCTTCTTCATTGGAAACCGCTAACGTCTCGGCCCTGTCGAAGAAGGATGATGAAAAAGATCAACAGAACTATCGACCAATTTCCCTATTATGCGTCCCAGGAAAAACGATTGAACAGGTTGTAGCCACCACAATTGCATCTCACATTTCGGAACATAATCTTGGTCATTCAATGGAATAAGTGTTGTTGGTAAAAATGATCGAAGGCTGGAGAAGTACATTGACTTCCGCAAGGCCTTCGATCTTATTACTCGTCATGTCCTGCTGAATAAGTTGCAAGCAGTCGGTGTTGCTGGCGATCTATGGTGCTGGCTTAAAGATTACTTGGCTGACTGCTCTCAAGCTACAATCGTAAATGGTTTTCAGACCGAAACTTTACATGGGAAGTTTGGCGTGCCACAGGGATCTGTTGTGGGACCTACCCTGTTTTCGTTGTTTTGCAACGATCTTCCTGATATAGTTGAGGATTGTGATGGCGAAATTCACATGTATGCTAGCTGATGACACCACCATTTACGTGGCGCGTCTTCTCCTTATATGCTTGCTGTTGTCTTGAACGTCATCCTCAGTTCAGAAGTTGTATGACTGGTGCTGCCGTAACCGACTCATACCCCTCCCCGGTAAAACCAAGTACATGATTTTAATACTAGTTTGTTGGGCCGCTGCAAGAAGTGTCATTGAGGAACAGTGTTGTCACTCAAGTCAAGTCAACTAGATGTTAAGGTGTCGAAATTGACAGTAATCTTAATTGGAACGTTCATGTAAAAGAGTTAAGTCCTTTTCACAAAAATTGAATCCTCTCAGGTCTTTGTATTTCTTACCAACTACAGCAAGAGCTGATTTTTATTTTAAAGTAATTTTACCATCAGTTACCTAAGGGTTGGTTGTATGGGGTACCTGCGGCAAATCGGTCTTTGATGAGCTGGAGAAGATACATGTACGTGCCGCAAAGATCATCTATGGCCTGGATTGGTACACACCCAGCGATCAGGTCTTAGCCCAAAGCAAGTGGTCCACTGTTAAAGATTTATATGAATACAGATTACTTATGTTAGCACACGACTGTTTTTATAACTTTTTACCCGTTCCTATCATGAAGCTGCTAACGAAATATGAGTGCAACTATAAGTTGCGAAGTGGATTGACCTTTTTGTTACCTGAAAACCAAACACTGAAGAGTCTTCCCAAGTCCACTTGTTACAAAGGCGTATCTCTATGGAATTCTCTTGACAATCATACGCGTGCAATCTCAAGCAAAAGCTTATTTAAAAACTCTCTTAAATGCAGAACTTCATGAGAATGGCTCAGGTTATAGATAAATTTTTTCAAATAGGTTAGATGTTATTAGTTTTTAAGCTCTTTATTCATTTGTAGACTATTTGTAAACTGTGTTTAACTTTAAGATATACGACCACCTCAGCTCCGTTTAAATAAATGTTATTGTTGTTGTTATATTCTAAGTAACATTAGTGCACACAGCGAAAATAGAAACAGAGAATGCGCGTCAAGTAGTCGCTTAAGGAAGGTTAATAACAATGGAAAAGCGTTAACCTTCAGGCCCAAAAGTGGACGCGGTCGCCTACAGGAGGTGGTCGTTTACTAGAGCTGAGGTTCCAACTGCAAAGCTTTGACTGGGAAATTTTGGTGTTTGGATTGGCGGTAGCTTATGGGAGGTGGTCGTACATGGAGGTTCGACTTTTTGTATCAGTGCATATCACGACATCTTTATTAAGGTAATGTTTAGGGTGCCTGGCTTCATCGTCGCGCGATAGGTTTAGAAAGAAGGACATTAGTCACTCTGGCAAAAAGGCAATGTCTATTACGTGAATGTTTCTTCTTCTAGAATCCGTATTCGGCAGTCAAAAGCTTTAAAAAGGGTCTGAATGGGGGTACCTCGATAACACTAAACACTTTTTTTGGCTTTGTAACATGAAACAATTAAATTTTAGGCATTTTAACGCTAACAGTAAAAATTTCTTTGAAACAGTAAATTTTTTTCCGCAAAGAAGCAAAAACGGCTCCAAAAAGGCCAATGTTATTTTGTCTAGTATATCAAGGAGTTTTCGGCCATTTTACGACAATTCTGGATTATTTCAGAAGATTTCTGAAGGCTACCAAGGATTCCAGAAGACCGTCGAAGATTCCGAAGACTAACGAAGAGGTCCGACCATTGCCGAAGAACCCTCCTAGCACTTAACAGCATTTTCTTCGGGTACAGTAAACATTAAAAAATTGGCCAATTTAACAGCAAACACTAAAAATTATGGGCAAATAACACTAAACAGTAAACTCCATTCAGACCCTCTTTAAACATATTTAAATGCAAGGAAAGTATCCGCGTTTTGTCGTCAAGCTAGTCCAGCGGATTGTATTGCATACAGTTTAGTACCGGATCGAAATGTTACACCACAAAAAAAAACTGAATTCTAAAAAGGTTGGTAGGTCCCTCCAATTAAGGCGCTTTTCAGAATTTTGTGGTCTTTGTTGTTATGCCAGAAAATCGGAACCCTGATCCCCTAACAGTACAGTTGACTTCCAATAACTCGAACCCTCGCTACTCGAACCAAAATCGATTTCGCCTGGATTTCCGTCATACATTTATTGTAATTTTACCCTCGGTAACTCGAACCTCCCGCTAACTCGAAGTAGTTTTTGTTTCCTTTCAGATCATTTCTATATAATTTTACCCTCGATAACTCGAACCATGTTTTGAGCCCTAAAAAGTCGGGAAAAAACAGGTCTACTGGCGTCCCAAACATTGAATTTTGAATTTCCTATTGACGTGTTGTAGGCATATAGTTTACTATTGGAGGCTGATGCTGTTTCTCACAAATCTAACGTGAAACAGCTTTACTTCTCAAAACAGTAAAACGCATGCTCTATTTCAGCAAGGTTTTGTTATGTTACGTTCTGATTTACAATCTTTTCTCTTGAGTCGGAAATCAAGACCCTCTTTCTGTGACCTCTCTGACTTCACCGGCAGGGTTTTTCTTAGACTTGCTACAACTCGACCTCTTGTGCCTTTTTTGCTACAAGTCAACCTCTTGGCGAGTGGGGCGAGCCTTTTCTGGCCGCGAAGCGGCCGACCGCGAGCGACGAAGTCGTCCCGCGCCATATGAAATCCGACGAAGGACTTTTTTGAAAGTCTAGGTTTTTCTCCACAACACCTGAGTCCTTTAAGTGTCTTTAGTGGCCACATGGTTAAACATTTATTCCCGCCTGAATCATCCATAACCACGTTAGCCGGTTTTAACCGAACTACGATCACGTCAAATAAGAGGGGGTCTTATAATTAGTTTCCGGAAATTCCCTCAGGGGAAAGAAATCAACCCAGCCCCAAATTCAACACAGTCAACATAAAAACCCAAGCATAATTACTCAGTAATGTTTTCAACCTAGCAGAAAATTATGACTCGTAAAAACCGTCCTTCTTAACTCAATTCTTCTTCGAGGGCTTAAAATAGGGTTTCCACATCCAGCTTGCCGCCATTATTTTTTCTTTCATCCCGCCATCTCGCTTGCTTCGGACTTGATCCCGAGGGCTTAAAATAGGGTTACCCGATCCCGCTTCCTCTTTTTTCTTCCGGATATTAAAGACGCAGTTATTGCGGGTTGGGGTTAGGGTCGTGTTTCTAAGCGTTATGAAAATCTTTGTCAATCTCATTTGCGCGTCACAGACTGGAACATTTTGGAAAATTTGGTTTTTGGTGCAATTCCATCACAGTTACCTGCGACCCATCAGCAGCGAACATTTCAATCTTTCCTTCAGCATTCTGTGATTATCAGGATCAGAGACTATGATTCCCCCTTCATCAAAAGCAACGGTATGAGGAGCTGCGCAAAGGCGTGATAAAGAATGTACATGACATGCGAGGTCCATAAAATCAAACAGTCAAGAAACCTCATCTTGTGTTTATTAATGAGCACTTATGGGATTCATTTAAAAGCTGCCGAACTGATTTAAGACAGGATGGAAAAACACTTAAGACGGGTGGGAAAGAAATTGACTAAACCTTCAAATACCATCAAGAGAGGATTGAATACAAGACAGATACTTTATTTAAAAGTAAGAATTAATCCTTACGTGATTACATGCCCACACAGTAACAACAATCTTTATCACTAAATTTATAATTACAAGATATGCTTGTCTTCTCTATTCTAGCCGGGGAGAGGATATGCAATATTTCACATAAACAGTTATGATAAAAATGGACTTTAAAAATTACAATTATAGTGACAAACATCAAACTATGAAATAAAGAAAATTCTTTACAAGAATACATACAATACGGTTTTTTTTTAAAAAAGAGAGGGCGGGCGAACCCTCTATTTTGCTATTCCCACTTTTAACAATTATTTTCAAATGAGCGCTCTAGGTCTGTGACCTTCCCCTGGGAGTAGCTTAAGAGGTATTTATATGAGACCGGTCTAAAAATGAACTCAGACCGGTCTGACTTCGTCTCGGTCGTTAACCCAAGACGAGTTACTTTCATACCGGTCTGAGACCGTACCGCTTTCATTTAAACGGAAACGAATCTTAGATGGCTCCAACATTTTTGCTGATTCTGCGAAAAAATAGCAACAGTACTACGGATAACATTAGTAAACAAGACGTAGTAGTAGTTTCAATTGAATATATGCTTGGGTTAAGGTGAGGGATTGCACCAATCATTTTGAGGTACTGCACAGTAATCAGGCCTCTAAGTGAGCGTTAGGTTAGATAATATTTTTCAGTGGGGAGTACACTCTACGGTTGTCTATTGGCGTAAATTGTGCACCTGTTAGTTATAACATGTTAAATAATCGACTTATGACCACTAATGAAAGTTATATAGCTCCAAAAATCTACTTTTTGAGTTCATACTGGTTCATGTAGTCGAACAAACATTTCGTCTCGGTCTCCTATAAACGGCTGCAAAAATTAAAAAATCGTACCGGTCTCATGTAATCACCCTGTTAAAGTTTTTCGGTTAAATATAATAGAAGCAACGCGTAGTAGTGTTCAAAACAAAACTTTGCAGTGTTTTACAACGTGATGTGTCATGTGATATTCGTATCACAACAGGGAGAGTGAACAAGACCGTCAATGGACCTCAGTATTAACAACTTCGTTTTATCAGTTCTGTTTCATAACTCAAACTGCCAGTGAAAGTTCTCATGGTTCTCTTAATTTGTTTCAGTCACTTTCTGAAGCGCTTCCCCCCCCCCTGCCCCGGCATAAGTGGTTGCATTTCAATTCTCTCCCCCCCTACTCCCCCTCTTTCATCTCTGCTCTCTTGGTTTACTTCACCTCCATCTGATCCATTTTCGGATTCTCCCCCTCCTTCATCTCTGCTCCCTTGATTTACTTCATCTCCATCTGATCCTTCTTTTTTTTTATCATCCCCTTTTTCTTCTGTATCATCCCTTAAACTTTTAAACCATATAGTTGCAACGAAGACCAAAACATTTTGAATAACGGCAGAAATCAAACTCTCACTCAGAAATACCTGAGCAACGGTGAGAAGGACCAATAAAAACAGTATAACTGCAATGAATCCTCCTAAAATAAGGATCAACATCAAGGTGCACGTAAAAGTGTCGTCTTTAGAATCGAGAAATGCTACATGGAGATGATAAACTAGAAAATAAATGCAAAAAGAAATAGAAAAAACGGCCCCTAGAATTGTTATTCCCCAAAATGGTTCGGTTACAACACCAAGAAAAATCCACAGCAAATGATGACAAGCCATAAAAATAGCTGGGTAGAGAAAAAAACAAGAAACAAAATTTTTGCTTGTGTCTTCTTCATGACCTTCGGTTAAGGACATGAGTGACTTGATTTTTTTACAATCTATATTTCTACAAGTCTGAATAATGTTTCTGTGTACTTTGTGTACACAGATACACCAAAAAAAACGCCGGATAAGGACAGCAACGACAAATAACAAGAATACACGGCTGTATAAATCTTGTTGACACGTAGACAAGGTGAGTGCGTAAATGTTCCAGCCGATCCCGCCACAAAACACAATGATGGACAAAACCATTACTGCCACAATTTTGCTTTCGAGACTGGCTTTTTGTTGAATTTTTGACTCATTACTGCCACAATTTTGCTTTCGAGACTGGCTTTTTGTCGAATTCTTCGGGCTCCACGTCCTGAGCTTCACTATAACAAACTGTGATGCAAACATGCTGGCCACCAAACTAATGACCAGAAAACTCCAAGAGACAACATAAAACAGCTTCTTCCTTCCTGAAAAGTGCTGAGCTTTCCCAAGGCTATCAGTAACGCATTCTGCCGTGTTAAGTCTTGGGTCGAAAAGGCTTGGTCCTATTGCTATGTCCTGCAGCTATAAAACCCAGAAAAAATTGGCTAATCATTGATATGAAAGGAGGAGCACCAGAATCGTTATAGAATGACTATTGCATGGGTGAACAAAGCCCTTCAAACTAGTCGACAGAGAAGGGTTGCACGAGACTTTCTAGCATTAACTTGCATTGGAAACTTCGAAGCCAGGCATTTTGGGCGAAAACGTCTCCCTCTGACTTTGCCAAGTTAAGAAACTAGGAACGCGAAAACTGCCTCATGATACCTCGTTTGGCAGGACTAGTTCAGTCGGTATGCGGCGCATGACTGCAGAGCGGGAGGTAGATCCCTGGGGCCGGACTAATTCTCAGGATCTTAAAATAACTGAGAAATAAAGGAAGGTACTGCCTTTACCCTGTAAACGGCTAGACCTTCAAATAAATGGTGGATTCGCCTCCACTAGGAGACGTAAAGACAGCTCCCTCAATTAGTACTTTTGTCCAAATACATTGCCACTGATATAAAGTACGTTTTTTTTATCATTATGCATGCGCTGTGCTTCATTCTTTACATAAGTAGGGCTGCTAAAGACAGCCGCCTCTCTATCTCGATCTCTCTTTCTGTCTTTAAAGCGCCGTCCACAGTAAACCGGATAAACTGGAAACGTAGAAATTTGAAAACGCTGTACAAAATATTTTCCGTACACACTGGTGCAAATAAATTTGAAGACGCATCTTTTTTGGTCAGAAAAGGATAAAATGCATTTTCAAAGTTCACACACTAAGCCAAAATTTTCAAATTGATCTACTTGGAAGAGTGGATAAATCACTTTCCAGTGGATTGACTGTACGTAAACAAATTAGGCCAACTCTATTTGGATTGCTTCTCGAGACACATCACTTCTGCAGTCAGGGAGAAAGGAGAGAGGGCGTTAAAACAAGCGGGATCTAGCGAACAGGCCGTGATGAAAGGGTCTGGGGCCCGTTTCTCGAAAGTCCCGATAACTTTTCGGGCCCGAAATCAAATATTCAAATCGAAATAAAAAGATTAAGAGCGCGGGTCCTCGCTAGCAAAATATTCAATTTTGTTTCATTAACTAATAGTTTTATCATGTTAGATGCAAAACTATTGAAATTTCTATCTTGTATGCAAACAACAACAGCTTTGCGGGCCCGTTAACTACCGGGACTTTCGAGAAACGGGCCCCTGGTCCCGAACTAAAAAGATTTGCGATTAAATTGGTTCGAACTAAAAAATGCCTTAATTAATTTTGACCCTGATAAACTAGCTAGTTCTATATTTCAATCCTCTACTGGGCGAGTTGTTTGAAAATTTTAGCCTTTGTAAAGACCTTGATCCAGACTCAAACTTTTATACACAATCCGGAGATTGTCAAATGAATAGTATTCAGAGAGTCTCAATACCATGTTGATCGAAAATCCAAATTGTTGAGATTTGAAAAATAATACGATTGAATTTATTCTACTCCATAATTAAATATTCGCAGTATTTCTAAGAAACCCGACAGCTTTTCAAATTTCTTCGTTGGCAAGTCTTTCTGTTTAATTTTCAATCATGAATATAACTGAAACCTGGTTTATAATTTTACTCATCATCATAGGGTTAACAGAAGTAGCGGTGGTGTCGGCATTTATCTTCTTGATCATATGTACATTTAAAGCGTCGTGTTTATTTGGCATTTTCTATATAGTGACTGTACGGAATCTTTGTTTGAAGAGATCAATAGTTAGAGCGAAGGAAACGAACACAATGTTTGGAGAAAGATGGTTTTTCAGTCACTGGCACAGGCGGTTCGGAAGAAAATTATCCGAGTACTCCCAATAGGACTCGAACCTATAACCTAGATAAGTGGCCTTACCTCTCACAAGTCTCCTGTAGCTTAGTGGTAGAACATCTGGCCCCGGTTGATCAAAAGTTGGATAGCGCTGTCCACTGGATAAATCACTATCCAATTGCGCTATCCACCCTTCGAACAACTGGGGTCGAGACTAGTAACCGGTAGGTCATAGGCTCGACTCCTGTTGAGAGTACTTGGGTTTTTCCTTCCGAGCTGCCTGTGTCACTGTCGTGATTGCAAAAACGTCTTTCCCATGTCTTCGCCAGGCTCAAAATTCACCTTCGCATTTATCATTGCTCATAAGCACACTGAAATGTCGACATTCTAGTCCTAGCAGTATGCAGGATGTACCTCTTATAATATCAGGGAACTTAAGATCTGAGGACGGTGACGGCAGCGAAAACGTCGCTTAAAAAGTTATATCGCGTAAGTTCTTTCAATCTTCATCGCGATTATTCCAACTGACTTACAATCACTTTTGTCAAATGTTGGCGAACCCGAAATATTGAATTCCTAGGAGTCACATCCAAGTTCAGAAGGAAAAAGAAAAAAATCGTCGAGGCTTGTTTACGTCCTACATAAAACGTGGAATTAGGCATTTTTACGTCGTAGTCGGGCAGAGACGGCAAAGAAATGCACAAGAAAGTGTGATGCACGCGCTGAGTTGTTGTTTTGGTAATCAAACCTATCGCTTTTTTGACGTTCTCGTTGCCGTCGCCGTCGTCGGATCTCAAGGTCCCTATTTTTGCACATCTTCCTCGCTCGGACGTTTAAGATCATCGTGGGCTAGACGGACAACAGAGGACTCGCACATATTCCCTTCTGTGCCGCACGGTAAAGGCTCGATCGGCAAGCGCCTGCAGGTTCTCCATATTCTCATAGAGCAAGTCTTTTAGCAGTTTATCTGCGTCTGACCTTGTCTCTTTTAGCTATTTTTATCGGGTGATGGTCTCTAACAAGATTTCGTATGGATTTCGCTACAAATTAACAACTTTTTTTTTTCAACACGTGTATTCCAGGCACCGTGCAGTGAGAGGGGCCAGGGGGCAATAGTCCCCCCTCTCTCCCCTCCTCACTTTTTTTCTAGTTTCCGTTCCCATCCGCAATACAAAATAATCCAGGTGATCTGTGACGTCATTGCGGGGGCCTGGGGAAAGAAATTTTAATGCCGTATCCCATAAACCAACGCGCACACCAATTCAATTCAATTCAATCTGTTCCCGTCAGCTTTGGTTTATGGGATACGGCATTAAAATTTCTTTCCCCAGGCCCCCGCAGTGACGTCACAAATCACCTGGATAGAGAAGATATAATAATTGTAGGCGAAGAGATGCAATGATAATTGTAACTGACATGGTAGAAGTGCGTTGTAAGACCTGTCTGCACAGGCTGTTTTCCGTGAGATTTGCACGCGTACCCTTTACGGTGATTTTTTTTCTCAGTTGCGGGAGTTACCAAACAATATAAACCTAAGGTGGCAAGTGTTTTCTTTACAGCATCAGTTACGAAACCGCTGCAAGAGATAGAAAAATAGCAATAAAACTGCCATAAAAGTGCACTAAAATTGCAGCAAACGTCACAAAAAAATTTCATTTCAACAGGCCTTAATTGAAATACAGTGCGAGCGGAGGCTACTTTTCAGTTCTCGATATAAAATAGCATGTCAATTGAAAAGGGTAACGGAGTTCGTACGAAAACATTAAATTAAACTGTTTTGTTCTGAATAATTGGAGTTTATCAATCTTTGAAAACACTACAATTAGTTGCTGAGCTCAGTCACTGAAAGTATGAAGTATGAGCCAAAGCAAAGAAAGCCATCCTTTCCTTAGATTGTTTGTTCTTGTACCAGTTTAGCTTCAAAATGAACTTTAATAACAGCCCGTTTAAAGTATCATGCAGTCATGGTGCCGTGGGTTCTGTGAATAAAAAGGTTTTTCATGATGATGTAGACAGCTAATTGAAATGAAAAATTAGGTTCAGCACTGTACATCCTAGATTATACAATTCGACCTGCGATCTCATAGCCACAATTGATATTAAATGATGAAAAAGGAGTCCGGTTTTTCCCAACCCTATAAGAAAAAAGTAGCGCGAGTTTCACACTGTTTCTTGAAAACGCAACACACTGCCATCAGAAGTATTTTGGCGAAAATGTTACTTCATTCCTTGCTTAACTAATTGACTAGTTATAGCTATCGCTAAGTGCCAACGAGCAAAGATTTCATCTATAAGAGCGCGCTTTTTAAATTTGTTCAGAAGTGTTATGAATTTCCGTAGTTTACAAGGAGGGAGGGACCCTGGGACCCTAGCAAGGGGGTTACCCTAGCTGGTACACGCACATTTCTTCTTTTTTTACACGACGTGCATACAAGGCAGGTAGGGTTAACCTTGCGCTAGGGTAACCCTACAAGAGTGCTGGGGTTACACTAGGCAAGAGGGTTACCCAACGTGCCTTGTGAGGGACCGGTCATTAGTTATGTAGAGGGGGGAGGAGGGAAAAAGGAAGGGGGGTTCAAGGCTATTTCAGATTGGCTAAAGGGGGAGAGCTAAACGTTTATAAAGAAGTTTAGGGGGGTCAGCAGTTTGATCGTGAGGTATATTTTAAAAGGGGTCCGTTGACCAAGATGGGTAAAGCAGACGTAGTTAATCGATAATGTTCGATATCGGAAATCGATCCGATTAATATTGAGTGATATCGGAAATCGATAGAAATCGAAGTCATAGGGAAAATAACTTGTCGATTATTATCGATTAACAAAGTAATGAAAGCAATCGATAGGAATCGACAGTAATCGACATCATCGATATCTTAAAATCGAAGTTACAACTTTTTATCGATTTCTATCGATTGATATCGGAAATAGATGATTGATATTGATTACCGGTTATCGATTAACTCTCTCTAGATAAAGAATTTGAAATCAGGCTTTACATAGCATATTTTTCGAGATAATAAAGTTCGTGTTTTTGTCCGAAGTTGCGCACAGGTCATTTTGCGTAAAATAAAGTGGTCTTATATGCCAATTTAGAATCTTCTAAAATTCATATTTAAAAAAGTCCGCGAATATTCAACGTACAGATTTATATTTGGTCTCTTTTCAAAGCTAAATAACATTTATGGTGAGCCGATAAAGCCTTCCAGTATTTTGCTTCAAAGACAAAAAATTTTACGGCGTTGTTGTTTTCTCTTAGCGGCATGCAATAAAAAATTCCGGCGGGCAAATGCGACAGGTATCGCGTAGGATGGAAATGATCCACCAAACGATTGGTTGAAGACGGGATAAGCACGGGACTCACAAACACGTACATGGCTCGTGGATTCTCTGATCTGTATCACGCGTTCGCTCGAAAACAATGCGCCCTTTGTTCCGCACTACGTCATAGTTGTCTTACATTACTCTATGTTACATCGATTCGAGATTCTTTCTGCCCCTCAAAGAATCGCGCACGGCTCTATAAGCTGCCGCCTCGCAGCCTCGCGTCTTCGCGAGGCTGCTCGTTGGCAATAAACAATATACACTTAATGCCAGGTCCCAAGGGAAAAAGTTAGTTTTGTTTGCCCGAGAGTCCTGATATTTCCCAAAACAAAGTCGAGGGAAACATCGGGACTTGAGGGAAAACAAACCTAACTGATTTCCCTAGGGACCTGACATTAAGTGTTTTGTTATATTCCTAGTTGTTGTTGCTGGAAATGTTTTTCCAACAGCGCGCGTTCTCATTGGTTACTTAGAGGTCACATGACATCTAGAGGGTAACAGTGCACTGTTGCCCGCGAATGTTCACCGAAAACCACCATTACAGCTTGGCTCAATGAATTTCCAGCTTCAAAATGTCCAGCTATAGAACAAATCACTTAAAGACTGGTCTCTTGAGAAACAGTTAATTTTGTTTCCCTCGAATCTCAGTGTTTCTCTCTGGACCAGTCATTAAGTGTTTCTTGTTATACTCCTACACTTTCACTCAACTAAACAGGGACTGCTATTGGCTGATTCTTGGTCACATGGCCTTGAATAAAATCAAATGTATCCCGATCGTGATACATTTGAGCAATTGTACCCCGCTCGGGCTACGTTACAGCATGTGATCAAGGCATGGTGGAAAGTGGCGTGAAAGAAGGCGGGAAAAACACAGCCAGTTTTCACTTTCGGGAATGAGCACAACAACTCAAACATGAAGCTTCAAGCTAAAAAGCAACGGTTTTCAAAGTTATCCTCGAAGAGAAACAGCAGCTAGTGGAGGACTGAAAAGATGCGGATAATGTAAGGAAGGTACTTTGTAAATCATTCATTCAGTGATTTTGAGAATTAAATTTGTGTTTTTATAAGTACCGAGTTGACTATTTTGACTTGCTTCGGTTATTCTTTTGTTGCTGTTGAAGTGAACTTCTAGAAATATAATAAAACACTTAATGTCAGATCCCTTGTTAAGCGTGAAATATTCATTTCAACAGCGACAAAAATAAAGAATGAATCAACACAATGTCAGTACTTAGAAAGTTTCATATGGGCACAATTTTAATTCTCAAAACTACTGAATGAATGATTCACAAAGTACTTTCCTTGCATTATCTGCTGCTTTTTCCTCCACCAGTTGCTGTATCTCTTCTTGGATAACTTCAAAAATCGATGACTCAATAGAATTCCAATCAAACTTCAACTTACAGGTAAGTTTCGTTTAATTTATCAATTCTATCTCATCAACATTGTGTCACAGGACTAATCTCCCTAATTTTAAAGATAAATGGAAAGTTAATAAAAGTTCGATATATATTCCATCAATAGGCTGTTAAAGTTCTAGAACATTCTAAGTGTTTACCTTTAAAAAATAAAACGTGATGAATAGTCAATTTACTAAAAAGCCTTTCATGCAGAAAGGTTAATATTAAGGAACAACAGAGTGCTTTTTGAGAGTGGGACATCCTGTTTCTAAAATCGACGTTCCTCGGAAAACAGTTATCTTTTAAATGGACATTTCAACCTTTTAAACTTACGAAACTCATTCAAAGCTTTGTTCTAATTGCAACCTAAGGCTTAGCAAGAGAGAAGACAAACACAGTTAGCAAGAAGGAGTGTCGAAGGAAGACTAAAAGGGAGGGGGGAGGGGGAGAGAGAGAGAGAGAAAGTGAACTACAGAACAACAAGGTTTAGTTGAAGAAAGAAATAGTGAAGTGAAATAGAAGATCTGAGAAGTTAATGAGTAAGTCTCTCTGTAATGAAGTACTAATCATTTAAGCTTGTTGGTTGTGGAGAGTTCCTCATTCCCATTGAGCGAATACTTATCAACTGCCCCAGGGATCCCATGAGATTTTAAAGCTAAGACAATCACATGAGGGAAGAAACCCAAAGTCCAACTGCAAGGTGTTTAATGCATAAAAAACCCTACACCTAACAGTAACATAAAATTTTGCTCATAACAATGTGGTGTAAGTCAATCCCTTTTCATGGCGATGGACAGGGAAATCTAAAGCAGCAGTCAGAGGTGGATCACGGGGATCAGCCTTCCATAATTACTAAAAAAGTTCATCCACTGTATTGTTTTTGCGTTCCGTCAGACCAGGACTTAAACATGACCCGCCTAGATTAGCTTAGCTACCCGCAGGCATGTTATTGTACTTTTACTTCAAAACACAATAAAATGTATGTATGTATGTATGACTTAAGGATGATCACTGTAGCCTTGCCTGAAACATTTCTCTGCTGGAGGCTTTCCCGAAGAGCATGCAAGCCATCAGTCTCAACTGTTTTCGCAGGGGATGCAACGCATGTATGGGTGGTTGTGTTAGCAGATGAGTCAATTGTGGGAGAAGAACAGGGTTGTCTACTAACAGGTGAAGGAGAGGGGTTAACCAAGGTTGTGTCTGCCACACAGGAATCAGAAGGACACCAGTTGCTTGATATCCTATTCTATTTTCAGTAGGCTATCAACATATTTTGCACCAGGGTCTGGCTTCCACAACACATAACTGGAAACCTTAGAATTAAGTCTGGATGCAAATAGGTCAACTTGAAATGGACCCCATAGTTTGTCTAGGTTTTCGTCTAGGTCTGAAAAAGACATTCAAGTTTAAAGACCATTCAGTTAAACTGTTAATTTGCCTAGTTTCAGTGTCAGTATCTACATTAGTAGAACCAGGTATGTGGCAAGCACAGAGCCAGATCTCTCTCTCTATACACCACAGCCAAATTTTCTTAGCCAAACTATCACACTCGGCAGATTTGATGCCCCCCCTGTTATTAACATATGCCATTGCGATTGCATCATCAGACTGTCCTTATGTGCTTGCTACAAGGCTGTCAATAAGGGCCGGTAGCTGGCTAGTTAGCCATCCTTAGTTGGCTACTTTCATATCCTTCTACCATAACTGCTAACAAAAAAAAATAACCACCATAAAATAAAATTGTAAAACATCCATTTCCCAGTTTTGAATATGACATTGAACGAATAGTTAAACAGGTTTAGATCTGTGAAACATTCGAACCATGCGATGCCGTGGAACACCTGGGACATTTCGATGGCACTGTTTCCAGTCTTGCATGTATTTTGACAAAACAACATGGCATCCACGATAGAAAATACCTCTTGAAACCTCCTGAAAAATGACATTTCCAACACTCTAAATTTCAAAATGTCCCAATTGAAGAGCCTCGGCCCTCAAAAACTTGTGTGTTTGGTGCAAGTTCCACACCCACCTTTTATTCATTATCAGCGCGCTACTTAAAAACTTTTTGACAGTCCTGGTTTGCTATGAACGTGGCCAAGCAATGATTTCAACCCAAACAGACCTGCTTTGAGTTCCACGTAGTTAATATGGAAAGCTTGTTCTTCTAAGTTCCAAAGACCACCAGTTGTCTGAGCCCCAAACCTCTAGCAAAGACATCAGTTGTAAGAATCACGACAGGCTATCCCTGAACAATAGGTTTAAAGGAAGAGTCTACATTGTTCACCCACCAAGCTAACTCTGATCTAGATTCATTTGACAAATGCAGTGGTGCTTCATAGTTGCCCTTACTTTCCCACAAGGCAAGAATTTTATTCCTTTCTAGGTTCCTATAGTATAACTCCTCGAGTTGAACTGCAGGGAAAGCAGAAACCATCAACCCGATAACTTGCCATGGGCAACTTCTCTAATAGTCCTTTAGTTGTCCAGTAAACTCTGGCAAGCTAGCCGTATACATTCAGCTTTGGCAGGTGGAAGTCACATTGTCACGTTTACACTATTGAACAAGAAACCAAGAAATTCCATTTCTTGTGTTGGAATCAGAACTGACTTTTCTGGGTGAACCACAAACCCCACACTAAGGATCAAGGTATCAACAGTGTCCTGGATATTTGTGGCACAGGCAGTGTGATTATAATCCCAAGAAAAATGAATCATGTCCCATACAGACAAGATCTGATATGGGAGTAGACTGGTTTAATACAAGTATTTTAGTAAATAAGCAAGGGGAACAAGCCAGGCCACTCAGGACAAAGAAGTATACCGAAAATGGCTACCTTACCACTCAAATTTCAAGTATTTCCTATCCTCCTTAGCAATAGGAACTGAATAGTAGGTGTCCTTAAGATCTACAGGTGCCATAAAGCACCCGGGATGCATGAGTCTAAGCTGTTTCAATGGTATCCATTTTAAAACGGTAAAATGAGATTCAATATAATTCTAAAAAGGCCATCTTTCTTAGGATGCACAAAAATGGAGAGATAAAGTCACCCTCTACAAGGTCTATTTGTTCAATAACTCCTTTTTTGAGGAGCTTAGTGATTTCTTCACTAATGATCTCCTCTTCAGAAGGAGAGAATTGCATTTGTTTAGGCAGGTAAATCTGAGAAGTGGAAACATCCCCAAACTCAATATGATAGTGCTTCAAACTGTAGCATCTAAGATGATGGGGTCAGTAGTCAGTGACTTCCAACTTTCAAAATGGTCTTGTAACCTTCCAGCCGAGAAATTAGCAACTCTTTGAGACAGATTTGCTTTATTAATAAGAGTTGGGCAATGTTCTCTTACTTGTGTTTCTACTGGTCTTTGTTAGTGGATTGACTGGGCTTTTTCTGGGCACTCTTCTGTGCCCAGCTGTAGCCTAAAAAAGGACACTGCTGAAAGGTTTTCTGGCTAGATGATCTCTCATTAGGTTTACAGTTTGGACAGCGAAACTTCTCCTGTCCTGCCTTGAAGTAGCCTTGGCTTGCTGTTTGAGTTTCAGAAGTGTTCTGCATTTGTCAGACAGCTTTCTTTGCCTCAGCCATATCCTTCAAATGTTTGGATAAGTTATCTCCAGAAAATTTTGTTGAGGGTTTAATTTCATCCTTACACAACCTGGTGTAAATATTGGAGGGTTGAGATCTGGTTTTATCAGCTCTTGTCGTTTCATATTGAGTTTAAAATTGGCATTAGGTAGAAGAGCAATGCTATCCATCACGTGATCAAGAATCTGTCGTTTATTTGTTGTTTTGCCGGAGTAAAGGTCCTTCACCAGCTGGTCTCCCAAAACAGACAGGGCTGACAACCCTCAACAAGTGGCTCTTGCACCCACTGGAAAGGTCAACTGTTCTGCTGCATCCTGGGAGCAAATCCCAAACCTCTTTGCTAACTGTGGTTGTGGACAGGAATTTACAACTTTGTGGAGAAGAATATTTCTCAACTTGTCTTTCACCATGATGGAAGAAAGACCTCCAGTAACCACATCGTAAATTAAGCCAGCAATTTTCTCTGCTATCGCAGGAGATTTCTCTTTAGTGTGCACAAATGCCTGGATCAGGCTTTCTAAGATGTCATCCTTTGATCCTGAGTCAGGGTGTGATGTCACTAGATTTTTCCGCCACCTTTGTATTTGTACTCATGTTGCTCAGGTCGAGCACATCATTTAAGGCAGCACTGACATCAACTGTGTCATTTAAACCTGAAACAGACTCTCTGTCATCGTCTGAATCAGTATGAAAGAGGAGGTCTTCTTTAAGTCTAGCCAGCATTGCCATCTGAAGCCTTGGCAAGTTGTGCCAAGGCAGAGGTTAACCCTTGAGGGACTGACAAGTTGGTGTCCTGAGAGTTTTCGACATCATTATTCCTTGTACCAGACTCCAAATTCACTTGATCCATGTTGTGTTAATTTGTCATAAAAGTGACAAGAAGTAATTAATTTTTTCTTTCGTGTATCGAAACCTAGTGAGAATACCAATTTAGTGCGGAAAAGCACAGCTATGCGCATGTCTCTAGCTATCTCACGGGATCCCTTGGGCAGTGACGATGAGACAGAATCAAGGATCTGGATTTTAGGCATTTATTACTTCGGGTACGGAACACAGATGACGTAAAACAAAAAAGCAAACCCCATGAAACAATACCAAGTAGATTTTTCCCTGAACAGAAAACAAACAGGTCTTTTGTTCTATGTCATCTGTGTCCGGTACACGAAGTTTTGACCGGATTTTAGCAGTTTACATTTCATCTAGTGCCTTTCAATCACAATTCACAGAACGGTTTCTCAGTATGTAATTGATTCAAAGGACAGCAAAAATGGTGGATCAAAAGGACACAGAAAAAAGCTTGCCTCCCTCCCAGCCCCCTCACACATACACTCTCACCCACCCACCCACATCCATACACACACACACAAAACACTTTTTCTGAAATTTTAGGTAAGGCCCATTTCAAACGTCGTGCTACTGCCGTGCCGAACTCAATTGATCGAATTAAATTCGACTTTAGCACGGCACTAGCACGACGTTTGAAACCAAGTCGTGCTACTGCCGTGTAGCACGGCAAGCCTTGCCGTGCTACACGGCAGTAGCTTGACTTGGTTTCAAACGTCGTGCTATCGCCGTGCCGAACTCAATTCATAAATTACAAGTGCATTAAAATACATTATTTTAAAAGTTTGCTGAGCCGTTTCTTTACTATTGTGTTTTGTTTTCGGCAACAGCCGTTCTATTCGACTGAATTAAATTCGACGTCTGAGACCAAGTCGTGCTAGGGTCGTGCTGCAGTCGAGCTACAGTCGAGCCAGCTTAGCACGGCAGTAGCACGACGTTTGAAACGGGCCTAAGACTTATATTACTTGCACAAATTCTTACCGTAGAAAGAAAATAGATCATGGTTTCACTGTGTGGAGGATCACTGGGAGAACCTTTGCAGAATTGTGGTAGGGTTAAGTGTAGTTCTTTTTCACGCCTGTTTGGCCAGATAGCCCATAAAGAAAACACGTTCATGGAAGACAAGCTGATATCACCTCCACTGACGTACAAACAGGATATGCTCCATATGTAACGGTATGTCCCGGGTCCAGAGACGTTTACCATAGCTGGACGAAGATCTGACCCGTTCCGCTCTCCTCTACTCGTATTGACTGCACTTCTCTTGGGTAACGTCCCATTATTACTTTGAGTGGCATTGACATCCGTTGGAAGAAATGTCACTGTGATGCTGATCAGTGAAGACGGAAGATCAACAGACGGATACACAGCTTTCGAAATATTGAAGTAGTTGTCATATGGCGGTTCGGACGAAATCAAGTAACGTTGAATTTCATCATCACGTTTAATACACGTTGCTAAACCCTCCTCTGTTTCCTGGGCGCGTAGGATAAGGATGAAAATTAGAATGCATAAAAAGGAACACAAAGCCATGGAAGCCATAGCCAGCCTTAAGCTTGTTCCCAGGGTTCTCTCCTACCCGCCCTACGGAGCACGAGAGAGAGATATAGGGTGCTTTCAATTATGCCAAAATTTCCGGAAATTTCGGTCCAAATGTAAATGGACGGTTCGGTCCCGGTGGAAATTTTCCGGTCAAAGTGGTCCACCTCCAGAGGTGGTCCTGTTCGACCGGTCGGACGGAAAATTGCCGTTCCATTTTCAGATTTTTGTTTCCAGTCCCGCTCGAGCTCCTCACTGCAAAGAGAAGTCAAAATGGCGGATGTTGATGGAAGTGTTTGCGAGGTCTACCAGTGCAGTGTTTGTAAACTACAAACGGACGATATCAACGCTTTGATTATGCACAGTTGCACACTAGGCACAGGTACAGTAGTGCATCTTAATTTGATATTTTTCTGGTTTTCATTAGTTCTTTAATAAGGACAAACATATTACTGGCTTCTCCGAATGTTGACGATGTTTTCCCGCGTTTTTCTCTTCGCAGTATGTGACCCTAGTCCTTACGGCTTTTGACAATCAGTGCGAAAAAATCCACAACTCATTCCAACAACCTCCACTAGTTCGACCAAAGCCCTGGAAAGATGGGAGGCCAAACAGTTACACGTCTGTTCACTTATTGCGAGCATGAAGTTCAAAGACAGCTAAAGACGAATTTGGGAAGTCACACATTACCCAACAATCAATTCGGTCGAACTGTTGGTTCGCACGCGTCCCATTTCCCCTAGTTAGTCCTAGGGTGCTTACCATTTGACAGAAAATTTCGGAAATTCCGGATGGAAGGTAAATGGTAAGGTCACTTTTCGGAATTTCCAACCGAAAATTGAGGAGTACGTTTTGAGGTAGTCCTTTCATTCCGGTTGGTACGAACCAAACGGAATGTTGCTTACCATTTACCAATTTCTCGGTTCCAGACTCACGCTACACAAATTCGCCCCTTTTTTGGATTCAAACCGTAACGGATGTGGCATTTCTGCGGTAAATTGGTAAATCCCTTACCATTATGCTTTTCACACTCCAACCGGATTTTTCTGTCAAATGGTAAGCACCCCTAGTGGTCTCGGACCGGTCGGTCCGGTATAATGGAAAGCACGCATAGTGTACTGATCCGTCGGATGAAAACTGCCTTGAACTTTGGATTCCGTGAATCGGATAATTACTCGATTAAGAGAACTTTATTCGATCTGAAATAAACACAGTAATTACTTACAAAAAAAGAAATAAATTTGCTAACCGAAAATAAAGACCTAAGTACATTGCACTAAACAAGAAATGCGAACATATGTTACTGAATAAACCACACGGTCTTGACAATTGTCTCACATGCAATCGATTCCAGATATTATGATAGCAGAAATCAAATAGAAACCAAGGATAAAAACGATAATAACAAAGGCTTAACAACACGGAATAGATACAACAGTAACAAATTTCTTACTTCGTGACGGGATTCCAAAGTCCATTTGAAACTTTCTAATCTGGAAGGCTAAAACACTCTAAAACATGTGCCGATCTAAAAGCCGAATTGTTTTGTTTTACTTGGGTTCACATTAGACCACTAAGTCTGACTTAGTAATCTCTTAAGTCGACTTAGTGAAAATGACAGGTGTGAACCGCTAAGTCACAAAAGCATGATTTCTGTCTTAGTGTCGGCAAACTCAAACGACCTATACTAAGCAGTTCTTAAGTCTGTTTCAAACATGACTTAAGAAGGCTATTGAATTAGAGCAAAGAAAATCATCTTTAGATAGAAACAAGTGACTAGACCCTCTTGGGACGACTACGTAAAAAGAAGTTATGAATTGGTAAGCTTGGCTAATCAGTTAATAGCACTGATGTATTTCGAGAGATTTGAACGGAATACAAAAAAAGTTACTTGATCCTCTATATTTTTTTCGTGAAGCGTGATTTTGGGCATTTTCTCGTCAAAGGTACGGTGATTTAAGTTTTTATTTGATCGTGATCCGTGACTGATCATTCCAAGACAACTTTCACGGTACATGAAAACCGTTTTTGAATTACAAAGCTAGCTGGCAACGTGAGCAAACCTGATTCGTGAACTACACTCGGTTTTGCGTGAACTTAGTTTTTGCCTTTCCACGTCAGGAGAACGCAGCCAACGTAAACTCAACCTGTCGTTTCTTTTGGATAGATTTAATTCGGATAACTTTACTGTCGAAGCCGTACGACAAAAATATCAGCTGCACATGATGCTGTTGGTTTGAAGAACTAATACAAGTAATAGACAGATCTCCACATTGAAAAGCAACTAGTCGATTACCAGAAGCCGTTTTATTGCTCCCGCGCTAGCTATGCTAAATTAAAAAATGTTGTGAGTTGTGTCAGTTCCCTTCTTTGGGGGATAAAAATCTTTTGCTTCATGTTTAAGACTAAGAACGTTCTTATATTGCGCTCGGGCTATGTTTGTTGAACAACTACAAATTAAAAGCAATTCAAGGTATAGCTCTGATACTTCGGTCTTGAAAAAAAAGTGGTTCTGTCAAGGCCATCTTCCCGATTAAACTCAACTCGCCTCATAGTCAGTTCACGGCTGAATCGTACAAACTTCTCCACTTTGCGTTGGTGACATATCTGCAAACGCAATTCCAAAGGTAAACACTTGAACGCACTTACTTTAAATCCTAGTATTTTTAGTCGTTTTTGGCGCATGGCCCATAACCGAGCTTCGGAACTGGCCTTGAAAAATCTATTGTTGCGTGACCACTGTGACAGCCTGTCAGCCACGTTTAAGAGTACCTCTTGTAGGCCAAGGCCCTTAGTATCCTTCCCTTCTTCCATAACGAGGAGGGGAGAAGCGTTGCGTTACGAGACAAAAAAGACAGCTTGGGAGACTATTAAATGCTGACTGAGTCCTCCCCATTCCTCTCTCTTGTTTATTTTAGATAACGCTGGAGGTGCGTTCAAGATGCGCGCGGGGTCAGATCTGCGGTGACTCTGATCTCAGTTTTTTTTTTTTTTTTTTGCATTCGTTTAACCCTTAGGAAGATTACGTTGTCAAACTATCCACGACCAAGAAGTTTCGGGGACGGAATTCTGAAAAAATTTTACCTTTTTTCTTACCCAAACTCTTTCACGACAAATAATTAATCTGAAACTGAATTCGATATTTAGGGATTTAGGGTAGTGTTTTGGGGGGCAAACACAAGGCACCTACAATAGGTTGTCCCGAAAGGTAGCGTCCGATCGATTATCCGGAGCCGGGTTCCTCTCTTTGTCTCTCTTAAATTTCTCAAGGTACTTTCATCAAAGTCCGTGAGTAAAGCCCTTGTCGCCGGCTAGTTCCGTCGTATTGCTCTTATTTATCCTTGAATGACTGTTGTTTAAAAGATTGATAATTGCAGAGCTCAGTGGGAGGTGCATACAGTCACCCATTGTCCTGGGTGGGGAGGGGCAAAGTCTTGGTACCAAGGACACACTTAGCGTAGGACCTTTGGACACTCACTGAAGCCATGTTTTCATAAATCCAGACAGATATTCATACTTAACATTTCTTTTGCATTCTTTCACAGGTACACTTTTATACATTAATAATAACAACTTTTATCAGATAAGTTAAGACTGCTACCAACTGACAATGGATCTGAAACATATTTTGCAATCTTTGAAAACTTCGTGATAGACTGTTTACAGTCCCCTATTTTTTCGTTAGATCGTCAGGATCGAGCGCTGGTACGGGCGAAAATCTCGGTTTCATATGTAGAGGGGGAGGGGGGAGGGACGTCGGGTGGTTGGGGAAGGGAGCCTTTTCCCAAACCGTCCCCAGCTCCCTAAGTAGATTTGACACTCATCCAGGAAGGCCGCCTGTAACGCAAAATGCTCGATCACCAAGATCTTACGGGAAAATAGCGGAATGTGAACAGTGTAACTGCGTGAGGACTAATCAAATAAGAATATTTCTAGAATTTCATTGTAAACAACCAATCAGGTTCTAGAAAAGGCCTGGTATGGTGGTTTGCTTGTGTGACTTGATGATCTCTGTCATTTGACACGACAGCCTGCGAGAAAACTCTTCGGAGAGAGAGGTTAGGGATCGCCCTTTTCCCTACACCACCCCTCCCCGAGAGCTTGCTCTTTAGGCTTGTCCAGACACGACTGGCGTTTACGGTTATCTAAGTTGAAGTCGTTGGACATCAGTAATGATCTTTTAATTTCTTGAAGGTTGGAAAAAATTCATCAGTGAAAATGTGATTCTTAAGCTATAAGAAAATAACCAAGGAACCAAGTAGAACGGTATGAAGAATCCTGTAACCTGATTGGCTAACGTAATCATTGCGTAAGGCTGCCTGCAAACGGACGCAACAACTCCCAACATTGTTGCGTCAACACTGTTGGGAATTGTTGCGTGTGTGTTGGCAGTGGTGTGCAAACGGATGCAACAACTCCCAACAATGTTGGGACCTGCAGTGCATCGTGGGAAGGATACAACCCATAAGTCTTTGTAAACCATGCGTAATGAGCATGCGTGACCCCATCAATGTTGGAAGAGCTGTGCAAACGGATCCAACATTGTTGCGCTACGCTTCGGCGATCACGGAACAAAAGAAATGTTGGGAGTTGTTGGCTGAAAAGTTTTACTGGTTTCAAACTTTGCGCAACAACACGCAACAACATCCAACAACATGCAACAGGGTGTACAAACGGACGCAACATGTAACATCCAACAATGTTGGGAGTTGTTGGCCAACAATGTTGCGTCCGTTTGCACGGGGCTTAACAGATAGTGAGTAACGAAACAATTTCTGTGACAAAAGCAAATCGATGGTAACTTCTTTAAAATTGCTTAAGGTCTAAACATATGGAATGAACATTGACGTGGTAAAAAATTAACAAAATGATTTTATTCCTTTGTGGCAAACAAACGAAGTTTTCATGATTCGATTTAAGTTTTGTCATGCAACTCTCGCTTGTTTTCGGACCTTTTATAGCGCACGCGCACTTCAGGTACAAGGAGACTTCTTAAAAAATGCAATAGAAATGTTATGCAGAAAACTAAGTTCTGTCATCAAAAATTTATGAAACAGGAATAGAGGTAGCACTTCGATTCTCCAGTGAGGTACCTCAAAGAAACCTATGTCTGACAATTTTCACTGAAATCTCTTTTCGATGGCTTGTCAATTCGTGCACCGGACACAATATGGTGACATAAAAGTGAATAAGGAAAACAATGAAATACTACCCAGTCAAAAATTTATACCCCTTTTAAATATATTTTTATATAAATAACTGGGTTAAATTGTATCTTACACGTATTATTAACTGTATTTTCTCAGTTGTTTACATTTATTAATATGTTTACTTTTCACCTGGCTGTAGTTTTTCAAAAGTTGGATTGCGCTATCGAATCCACTGGGTTAGTTAAGAAAACCAATCGACTTGTTTATCCACTGGATAAAGTGATTTATGCGTGGTGGAAAGCGTTGTCAATCTTTTGAATGACTACAGCCTCCTAAATAAACTTAGAAATACTCTAAAAATTTGTTACTTCTTCCTGCTCATCGTTCACTTCCAGTTTAACATGACTTAGTTTCCAGGGTACTCGAGCTAGAAGGTGAACGACTGTTTTAAAGCGATGACCTAACAAAGCTATAAACTGCACAACAATTACTAATCCATAAACTGCGAGGAAAGAAAGTCCAATAATGTCAACACCCAACACAGCCAAGTCTTTATGCCTGACCAGTGTGAGAATAATAATCATCCAAAGAACGTTAGCAACGCCAAATAACATCAGAGTCTTGTTTCGTAGTTCCACAAGTCTGTCTTTTAGCTTTGAAGTGTCATCAAAAGCACTTAGTTCTGGAGCAAGACACCTCCGGCGCAGGCCTTCCCAGAAATCATACTCTCTACCTTCGTCGACGTTGTCTACATCCAGGAACCACAATCGGAGGCGATCAATTTCGCGCCTAGTTTGCCGGACTTTCTTTTGAACTAAAACAATAATAAAAAAAAGTTCGCACATGAGGCTAAGTACGATCAAAGTTTTTTTTTTTGTTATCCTTGGGGTGAGTATCGGTCGGATGGCCAATTGACCGCTATAATTCAGGTTGACAGCCAGGTTAAATACAGATTGCAAAAATCTACGAGTTCTCTAAATTAAGAATGGAAGATCTCATGGTGCAGCATTCAAGCACCACGAATTCAAAGTGTTTTATGCCTCCTCTTGAAGAATGAAAAAATAAGGAAGAGAATATAGGAAATCATCAAACATAGGTTAACTTGGCCGAACGGGAATTTGAAACACGGTATTTTAGAGCTTCGGGATGCCAGAAATAACTCGATGAGACAAGTTATAGCTTCCGAATTGTGTATATTCAACGCTCTATTAGCTCGACCACACTGCCTACGTGCTTTGCTATGCAAATTTCACTAAATAGCTTTAATGATGAACTGTCAGTTTCCTGTAAACAACTCACCATAATTTCGTATTATTTCATACCTTCTTGAGGATATTGCAATTTTCTGATCCCGAGGACCAGTTTATTCAGATGTCCTCGCTTCCAAATGTCAAATGTTTCTTTAAGACTTTGTTTGTCCATAGCTTTCAAATCCTCCAAGTCATAAGGTTCTTTGTAACCGTTTGCTTCAAAGCGGGGCCAATATTGCTTAAGACCAAGATCCTCTAACCATTCTTCAACGTCATCCTGTACGTAAGAAAAACATCCATTACAGCTTAAAAAACGAGTCTTTCAGAAAAACTATAATTACAATTATAAAAGTAAAAACTAAAGAAAATTGTTTCTTTTTGATTGATTACTGTGTAAGTTGATATTTGGCTGAAGATCATTGCAGAGTATGCGCAGTTATAATAACCGTTACTACTAACACTTGGAAAAGGAAAGGAAAAAGAGGGACAAATTCTTGAGGTGTGGTGTAAATTGAAGAAAGGAAAAACTTGTGCACAAGACTGAAATTTATTCTAAACAATAGAGTGCGTTATACTAATAGTTTATGGAAGATAATATTTTTTTGTCTATATTTATAAAGTATAAGAAGCTCCTCATATATTTTTCTTTAATTTAGATTGTATATCTTCGCCTGGCAAGCAATAAGAGTTTCAATAGAGTATTTTTTCTGCAATTTTTAAGCAAACGGCGGCTAACTGTCTCGTGTCCCATGCCAGTTTTCTCACTGTCGTTCATGTTCAGTATCGTACACAAATTATTATTATTATTATCATTATCAATATCAATATCTTTATCATCATTAATAAAAATAATAACATATCTTTTATTGATAACAAAGCTAAACTAAAGAATCTTATTTACAATCAATTTCACTTAAAAAACTATTAAAATCAAAACACTATTTGCATAATTCCTTTTGATTAAAAAAGAGACACTTAATTTCGATTGAAAAAATTCATTCCCAAAAAGAAAAAAAAAATTATTATTATTGTTATTATTATTATTATTATTATTATTATTATTATCATTATTATTTGAAATGAACCGTTTTTTTAATGGCATTTTTTTTCGAATATATATTTTTTTGAGTGTAAAGTGAAACTAATTGTAAAAGGGATTTTTGTAGTTAGATTAGTATTAGTAATCGAATAATTTTTTTTTAAATTGAAATGAATTTTTTAATTAATTCGAATTAGGTGGTTTAATTTTCATCGAAATGGATTGTAAATAGTACTTGTACAGTTGTACTGGATAGCCTTTTTTTAGCGAAATTGTAAGTAGGATTTTGTGGTTAGCTTTCTTATCAATAAACGTTTATCATTATTATTATTATTATTATTATAATAATTATTATCATCAGCAGCATCATCATTATCAATAGGGAACTTACTGGAATGCCTTCCTCCACATCCACCCGTGGGATTTTCTTGATCTCCCTCAGCAGTCTTAGTCGATGTCCCCTTGTCTTGATTCCCAGGTTTTTGAGATCCTACCAGTAAAAGGAGTATAATTAACGTTTCCGCTGTTCTTACTATTATTTTTTTGACACAGGGAACCTGAACGCTATATTAGCTAGTAAAATAATCAGTTGTTGTTCCCAACTCCTTACTAGTGAGTCTTTTTGAAAGGGATTTGAATCCGCTATATAAATAATAAAGTTATTTTAAATTAAAGAGTTGGTCCCAGCATGTATTTCACTAACTACGGGTAACATTTAAGCTAAGCCTGTTGAGTAGGTATTGGATACGATATTACGTAACAGGGTCGAAAAAGCAAAGATAAGTGGTAAATAAGTTTATTTAATGCTACAATAAGCATGTTGAGCTCTAAAACTTACCAGGTCTGATAATCCAAACAAGTCTCTCATGGTGTCGTATCCTTGGTCACGAAACATGTTGGCGTAATCATTCTGAAGAAACACAGTGACGCAACAGCGTGAGAAGAGGCGTCCTTTTTAACTTGAGCCAGAGTAAAAGCTCTTTTAATAGAACTCACTCAAGCAAAAAAGGCGTTCCAGGCCGAAAAAAGGAAGATTAATTTTTGAAGAGAAGGGGGAACGAGTACACTAAATCCCTGGAGAAAAACCCAACGGAGCGTTTTAAGAAGGAAACCTCAACTTCCCACAAACTAGATTTTATGTGGAGTTGCCGTAGGGATACAGTCCGGGAATAGCGCATAGGTGGGTGGTGAATGTCGTATTCAGTTCACCAATGCGAGTAGTTTTGCATAATGTTTCCCATTTGACTTGTAAGTGAAATCCTTGCGCAATGGGTATCCAGTTACAGAAAACAAAAAGTAATTAAAAGCTGGTTGATTTTTATTTTACTTTTCTAATCAATAGCGTCTCTGTGTTAAAGACAATTGTATCGTTCTCAAAAGGGATAGAGGACTGGGAGGAGGGGAAAAAGGAGGGGGAAAGCAAGTTAAATCATGAAATATTTCGAATATATACCTTCATTGAAATATCCAGAGGCGCAAGCCATTCCTCCACAGGTGTGTTGAGATTCGAATAAGACATGTCGGTTTTGAGCGCTGAGAGAGATTCCATAGATCCGAAAGCTTTGAAGTGTGGAAAACATAACAGTATAAGTAATGAGTACTAAATGTAATGCGCAACTATAATATACGTGGCCCATATTTATGTGCTGGTAGACTTTTGAACATAGGATGACCTCTCTCCTTGCGATTCAGGTTAAGATCGATTACTGATGGTGTCAATCTTCATTTCATGTGGAGAGAAAATCTGGGTCGAATTTTACTAAAACGTTTTGCAAAAATTATAAATAGTAATCTTTGAATAATCAGCCAATTCGGGGTATTAGTTGAAAGCTTTTCGAGTCGGTACTCTTTCGGTTTAAATCGCCGTTGACGTCGTCACGGATCTTCAAATGAGTAATTTCAATCTTATTAACGTGTGCTTTATGTAAAGAATCTTTCCGATATATGAAGTGATTCAGGAAGTGAAAGGTTTTAGCAGGACTGTATATAATTCAAGATTCCTTGCACCTTTATGATCTTACCAAGTGATAGGCGGGATAATCCATTTGGTTCCTGTAAGTAAATGTCTGGTCGTCGATGGTCTCGGTTCTCTGATCTTTCCGTGGAACACACTTGTGTTCCATCTAAATCAGTTTCTTCATCTAAGCCGGTAACTGAACTCCCTTCTTCGATATGCCTTGATAAAGTACTGCTTAATGTTTCCACTTCGGTACCAGCCTGGAAAAGGAAGTAATCCAAATTCAACACAATTGATCATCATTTTTAATTTTTCTTATATATGTTACTGTGTCTGGTGAATGTTTTCACTGAATAGAGTTTTCAATCAACTGGCCAGCAGGACTCCCACAGGACTGGTTTGGAACACCAACGCCGGTACATGACCGCCCTTTCATTGTTTTGGAAAACCAAAATGGCGGACGTGAGTGTGCGCTCTATAGCACCACTGTCTTCCCAAGTCTCCCACTCCATATGCTACATGACTAGGGCAGTGAATAAAGTTTTGCAGAGAAATCAAAAGTCCTGTACTTCAAAGAGTAAGTTGATTATTTCATCATTTCTTTTAGTTTCATGTTTGCCTGTTTATTTCAGAAAAGAACAAATCATATTGAATCCTGAAATGATGGCCCACTTTTCTACTCACTACAGGTGCATGTCTTGAGCTTTCAATAGCCAGAGGAAAACGGATCTGACTGATTATAATTAACAACTTTTTTAAGTTAAACTCCTTCGCTGACAAAGAATCACTTGATGATCTAACTTTCGATTAGAATGCAAAGTCGCCATGAGAAAAAGATGACTGAGCACACAAAAAATTAGCCCTTTTAAAAGGCTAAAATGATTCACCCTGACATCTACAAAATGACATATTTCAAATACCTCCTCTGAAGAATCATGGTTGCAACTGTTCAGCCAGGCGTTTACCGAGCGTTTTCCGCGTTTGGGCACTAAGAGGGTAGACTCGCGAGATCCGCTGGCTTTAAGGTTAAAATGTGAGGGGAGAAAAGAAATGAAAAAGTAAACGTTTAAATGTGAGATGCAAAACATGAGATACTTTGTCCACATATTGTCCTAGCAACAATAAATTATGCTCTTAGCAACACTGAATGACCTTATGATTGCAGCCATCGTGTCACACAAACAGAAACGAAATGAACCAGTCGTTTCCAACAGATCATTTACAATACCCTATTTTATCTGATTTGTTGTTGGATGTTTTGTTGATAAATCACCGAGATACATTTCTACAGAAGTCGGAATGTTAGTTCAAAGTAATTTGGGCCTGTTAAATCCGTTATCGTAATCATAAAAGCCAAGCGTTTCCTTCGTTAAGGTACTTTTAAGTGAATTTCATTCTTCGAAAATTGATTCCGTTTGTCGATTCAATAATCCATTCATAAAATCAAAAGTCCAATATTTAAACTGAGCCTTAAGATTCAGTAATGGATTAATGAAATATTATTAATATTATAAGGAGGCCAAGGCGAAGCATGGCAAATGTAACGCCTGGCCGGCTTTGACTGTAAATGATTGTGTCTGTTTGGCTTTCTGAAGTAAAGAATATCGGCATGATAAGTGATTCAGTGTCTCTCGTCAAGTCTTACCTAAAGACTGAGATGATGATTCATATGGCTCAGTAGATCCTAGTATACGCCGTAAACTTATTTCTTGTGGACGATCAGGGTTTTCTGATGTTTCAGGAATACAATCTTGCTTTCCTTCACAAAATGGATTTTCTTCTAATCCATTACTGGAATTCTCAACGGATTGAATTATCTCTTTTTCGTTTTGCCTTGTTGTGGGACCAGATGTACTTGTTTCAACCTCGATTCGTGTTGCACTAACATGCATTTCTTCTTTGTAACGGGTTTGGCCCAATGGATGTTCAGACTGCTAGAGTGTTGTATAAGGAAAAAAAGTTTGATTAAGTTCTTATAGTAAACTGACGCACTGCCTGTGTTCAGAACATTACTGAAAAAAAAAATACTGATGTCTAAATTTTATTTTACACCTCGTAAATTAGAATTCACTGTCAAATGAAGGATTAAGTGAAAAAGTTGCTATACTTATGACGAATGTCAAGGTTATGGTATAATATTATCAAGCAGGTATTGTTTACCTCTTTTCCTGCAATTTCTTCTAGGTGAACTTGACAAGCCACGTCTTTCGTTTCTACTTTTGGTGGTTCTATGGCTCGTGTAGGAGGCTGTTCAAGTTGGGCTGGCCTGCAGCACTTGCAGATAACAATTTCCTTCAGTGTTTCCCCAATGGGAGTCAGCCAGTCACCGCCGCCTTCTGAGGCAGTTTTCCCCTCCCTTGTTCCTTAAAATAGAAAAAGAAAATTGAATATAGGTGGCTATTGGTTGCGCAAGCCGGGGTCGTTAAACAAGAGGCCAAACACACAAGTTGTAATAATAAATATTTCTCGTTGTTAAGATAACAAACATTTTAAGCGATGCTCCTCTGGCCATTTTTTTTTTTTTTTTTAATTTTTCGCCTCTCAACTATATTATTACTCCGATTTAGTTTCATACTATTGTATCATTTTAAAAAATGAACGGTTTTCTGGTTCGCTCCAAAAAGAGCGAAAAATCTCCTCAGCAAGCGAGACTTAGATTGCACCTGCTCATACCATTTAAATAGTATGGAGACATGCGCGGCTTGGAAGCTCAGGAATTAGATAGAGAGTTCCCTGGTTAATTAACTCGTTCACTCTTGATGATAGCCGCCAGTCCTAAAATAATCATCAAATTTGCCAAATCTCTTTTCGTAAGACCCCAAGAAAAAAGTTCTGAAAAGAGTATTCATTTGAATAGTAACATCGAAGGATTTTCTCCACCGATCAGTTCAAAGGCGGAGGGACCAATAATTTCGACACACCTTGCTCGGTCAGGACATTAAAAGGGCTAACACATTGCTGGCAAAGGTTCCTGGGGTTCTCCCATATAAGGGCTTCATGAGGTATGTGTCGCCCGGCAAGGGGGCGGCTTTTGACTATCTCTATCCTTAAACAGGGTATTATTTTTGCCCTTGCAATTGATGACGTTATGCCCCAGATAAGATATCTTAAATATATTAGCCAACTGACCCAAGTGCGTAATTGCCCAGCTACACGAAAAGCAATTTAATGAAGGTTTATGTGTTGCCATCATTTTTCTTGAATAGGGTGTCACTTTTTCAGGCTCGAGTAGGGTAAATAGGGTAAAAAGGGTAGGGTAATTAATGCGGACAGTGCCGATAATTAACGGCCCGGTAAGCTTGCTGCCGTTTACATTAAAGATCAAGGTTTCAATACTTTCGCAACAAAATGGAGTAGTTTGCAAGCCAGGACCCGCGCTCTTATTCTTTTATTTCCACTTGAATATTTGATTTCGGGCCTGAAAAGTTACCGGGCCTTTCGAGAAACGGGCAACTGGGCGGCATGCACCTATCCCAATTTTACAGTAGTAACCTCTCCGCCAGGGGACAAAGCCGGTGCCATTTTACATCCCCAAGGTTTGGCTACAACGGAAGAAGCACTGAGTGGTGGTCCTTAAAAACTTACCCCAAGATCTGTCTGTTAGATTGCATAGAGAAAAAATCGTCAGAAGCAGATAACCAGATGGCAAACAAAGGAGATACCAAACACCATGTAGCAGACACATAGATTCCTTAGGATGCAACAGGGCTGCAGCAAAAAAGATCCCGGATAATCCAGCCAAGTATAACGTGCTTATGCCGGCGGGAAGGTGATGTTCCAGAGGTTTCGGCGCAGGAGTGACGATCTGGTCTGGTATTTTTGTTGGCCCAGCAGTAGGCTCGATGTCCCGTTCGCTTAATTCTTTTGAGATTTGAACAGCAACACCAACAGCAACAATACACATGATCACAGAAAACACGAATGTGAGTAGCTTTGAAACCTTCAGCTGGAAACTTTGGGAGGAGAAGAGACATACTAGGGTATAAGCAAGAACCACCAGGCAGAGAAGTATAATTACGGTTATTTCACTCAAGCCAATCCCCGAATACACCATTCCACCAACTATCACCAGAAGTACTGTAGACGGCCTGAATGGGAGAAAAAAAAATGATAAAAAAAACAGTGTTGTTGGCAAAGGGTTTCTAACATTCTGAATGGCTGTGTTTCTTTTTTTTTTTTACTGCATTGGGTAAAAGTATCATTATTTTTTATATTTACTCAATAAATTGATCTAGATCTATAAGGAATGTCAAAGAGCAGCAAGGGACAGGGAAATAATTAACAATTATTTCTCGAACCCGAATGGGCTCCTACTGAAAACCCCTTTACGAAGCACTATGACAAACGAGAGATTGAGCTCTCTTGTAATTCTGCACATACACAAGCGCAAGGATGTTAATTAATATTGATGGCGTTGTAACAGAGTTTCCCCGTCTGAACGGTACACGTCTCGTCCTTTGCTTGTAACCTCCTTTTAGTATGGCGTCACTGTTTTACCCGCCTTTTTTCCGAAAACACTGTACCTTACCGACAACCGACGGATGGATCAAATAAACAAATGATTACTGCATTCTCCTTTGCATTAATTTACTGAAAATGTCCTGCGAAAAACGCAGGAGATGGCATTTCTGAGACCCTGAAGTTATACATTTTCAGAGGAGCATACCCCCAGATCCCCTTCCTTCGGGGTGCCTACAGCGCTATAACGTTTCTTCCCGTTCGTACACTTTCAAAATCTCATGCTACGCCACTGAATAACTATAAGCATAATATCAGTAAATCTTCCGTCTCTACAAGGTGGGCCCATTGGACTATATTTAACTTTGCTGATGACACTTGGAACGCCTTGGACATTTTTAAGGCAGACACCCTCCTTTGAAGCTTTTAAGGGCGGCTTATCTAAAGCTAAATTTTAATTCATACTTTTATCCTGTATTAAAGAGCACTTTATATTGTAATACTATTAAGGCTCTATTTTTTTTTTTTTTACTAATAACGTATACTAAATTATTTTCAGCTTATGGTTTAGTCTTTAAAGAGCACCCCTCTGTAAACCATTACAGTAGTCATTGAAGTTGGCTTCCTCATTAAAGATTAAACTACTATTATTACTATTATTATTGTTATTATTATTATTATTATTATTATTAAAGGCTCCTGTCTGTACACTTACTTACCCAATAACAGTGGAACAGACAAGAAATGTTTGGTAAACCATGAACAAGAACGAGATGTGCTCATTACTGTTTAGTGTCAGCTTCCACTCACTCACAAGCAGAACTAGGTTGGCTAACGAAGAAGGAGCCCATCTACGCCTTTGTTTGTAAAATTCATCGAAGCTTTCAGGGCAGTAGGTACTGTCAACTGCGGCTGCGCAGTATGTGAGGCGCCAGCCCTTCTGTAACATCAGCGTACACATCCAGCGGTCTTCCCCTAAAAAAAAAATGATACATACTTTTTGTACAATAGTTATTCTGCCTGAATAAGAGATGCTTTCCTTCCCACCGAACGTTTTTCCGCGTTTCTTAAAGACAGTCTTTTTAACATTTTTGGCCAACCGTTTATTTTAAAGCCCCGCGGTTAGGTAGCATATTTTTTACTTATCTGCTGGCTGCACCATCTGCAACTATCTGAAGAAAAAACTAACCAGTGCCCGAAGGATGGGTAATTATCACGCTGAATTGACTGAATTATTAAGAAGAGAGCTAATTATCGCTAGAACAGGTTTTGCAACTCACAGACAAAAATGAGAAAATGATTTTTGGTATTGCAATATGTTCCTTTCGCGTACCGATGAAAATGATTCAGGTAAACTTTATCTATAATTCTTTGTTTTGTAAATGTCAAAGAAAAGAAATAAAAAAAAATCATTTTGCGTTATGACTTATTTGCTTTTCCTAAAACATGATAACATTTTCCGTTTATTGGCTTTAGAAAAGGTGCCATTCAGTCAAGTCATTTATCATTTACGGCTCAAACACGTTGTCAGCCCTAACCCTTACCGCTAGGGGTTAATACGTACTTGGCCAACTAAGAGGAGAGTGTTAAGAGGCTCAAACAGTTATGGATTCACTTGTTTAGCGGCCATATGACTTATGACTTACCCATGTCTTTGGTGAGAAAGTCAAAAGCATGGTCTACTTTTGTAGCGTAAGTCGGCAGAACGTCCCTAACAGCTTGGCAACGGTACAGACTAAAACAACCAGGGCTACACAGCACTGAACCAAACATGTGATTTGCTACCTGAAAAACGATACATCAACCACAAAAGAAGTTTGTGAATATTAATATACCGTGAACTCTCTCTTAAACGCCACATCCTTATGTAAGGTAATCCAGTCTTGGAATCTGGATTCCGGGCGCGTTGTGAATTCCGTATTCCAGGTACTCGATTCCAGATTTCTTTTCATAGGAACTTGGACCTGGATTCCAATGTTAATGGAATTGCGGATTCCTCAAGCAAGCAGGATTACCTTACACGGGGCTCCCCTAAGCCAACATTTTGCCCTAACTGAGAAGTAAGCGTTAATGTTGGCTTAGGGGAGGGGTGGGTGGGCAGTTTCCCAGAAACGCATAATGATCCCTTAATAATATGTTTCTAGGAAACTGCCCACCTACCCCTCCCCTAACCCGCCATTTTTTACTGTGAACTAAGTGTTAATGTTGGTTTAGGGGAGGGGTAGGTAGGCAGTTTCCCAGAAACTTATTATGACCCACCAAGCTTTCGAAAAAGGATGGAGCTCTTCAGTTATGACGCTACTTGTACTTATACAAAAGGAATAATTACAATAACTGATGGTGGAATTTAAGAAGTATTAAATCAATAGTTAATGAATTCTATGACGGTTAGCTTGACTTAATTCTCCTGTAAGTCCAATCTAATGATATACATACCTTTTGAAACCAATGACCAATGGCGTAGTCGAAGATCTGGTACCAAACTATAGGCCCGCTTCCCAATGGATGTGTACGAGCACAAACTGCTCCAACCCCGGGATCTTCAATAATCTGGTCTATTAACGCTTCAACAGAGTCATGGGTGAACTTGACGTCAGCATCAGTGGTAAGAATAAAGCATTGATCGTCGCGCACTGAAAAGTTACGTTTTTAATCAATATATCAATGCATAGATCCAAAAGGAAGCGATAATGATTCTTCAAATAGTAGTCCCTTTTTGTACACCATTTTGCGGATGTTTTAAACAATATCCTCTTTGTAGCAGTTTCTTATTAAGTTAAAGCCAAAACGTTAGCAATACCGGCTGAATTAAAATTGTCAGAGTACCCGAGTCAGTGATTTGAAATAACACCCGTCATATTTATCGAAATCTTATGAAACCCTTTACACCACCTTAGACTGAGTCGGACACCTACATTGTGCTGCGGGAAAGCGGATGCGTTCAGTTCAGTGCTACCTTTCGCCGCATGTAAGGGAATCCGGATTCCGAAATCCGGGAAATTTTGGCTTGTGGAATCCGTAATCCGGGAAATTTGGCGTGTAAAATCTGGAATCCTAGGATTGGGAATCCGGAATACAGCTCACGGAATCTGGAATCCAAGTTCCCATGCCGAAGAATCTGGAATCCAATGCCTGGAATCCGGAATCGATGGAATGGAATCCAGAATCCAAGGCTGTCGTAGATCCCTTACATGGGGCGATACTTCTTTTTTGTTACAGTTGATCTCACCTTGAAGACGATTCTGTTGGTAATCCAACACATAGGACATATACATGACCTGACTCCAACGCTTTTTATTCTTTACCTGCAAAGACATGAATTCCATAAGATACTTAAAATAAGTATCTGACAAGGGAGAAAGGCAGTATAGATCAACCTGTTCCTTGAATTTAATAGAAATCAGAGAGCATGATTTCAAACTTTTCGTCCAGTCTTCAATCTTACAGTTCCTAATAGTTTTGGTTTGGATTTTATTTGAGCCCTGATGTCAGATACTGTAAAACTCCGCGAATAAGAACCTGTTTTAGGGTAAAATTTTCCAGTCAAGCCCCCTCTATATAAGAACCTGTTAAGGCTAAAATTTGGAATAGTTTCTTATTTTCAAAAATCTATTTAAAAATTCTGACACTTGGGCAAATTAGATAAGTCAACATTCAGAATCCTCTTTGGAGATATACCGTAAATCCTCTATTAAGCCCCCCCCCCCCCCCCCCCCCCCCCCCTCAAATAAGTCCTCTCCCCTTTTCAGAGGTGGAAAGTTAACAAGAAATGGGCATGCTTAAAGCTGAGTGAGGTAGCTATGTCAATAGACCCATCCCAGCTTGTCCCTTTTCACTGAGCCTTTCTTAAAATATTCCAGGCTTACTTTAGTATTGTCCTTCAGGTGAATCGTAAATTCCATTCCTCCAGGCAGTTTCCATTTAAGCTGTATACCATATGGGGTCATTACTTTGTAGCAGGCACTTAGTTTTACTTTTAACGTTTCTTCCACCAGTGAAGCCAACTGCAACGCATAATCAGTGAGCACGTCTCCTCTGACTCCTCCATCAAAGAAAACGTGGGATTCATAATGGCGTTTAGCTTTTGTTTTGTTCTTGTCCATCTCATGAATCGATTCAAGGAGTTGTTTCATTTCATAGTCCGCTTCGTGATACATCGTAGTGCAGATGAACACTTTCACGTTGCGCGAGAGATTCCGTTGGATAACGTCTTCCTCATCAGATGCTTGGCTGCGCCTGTTCATCAATAGATACTGTTCAAGGTAGACACCTAAACATAAACCAGACAATGTATATTATGTTATCTTCACCAATAGCAATATCAAGTGGTAAATTATCATAATTTTGCCTAGTTCTTTCAAGAGGTAGTTCACGATCATGACCTTTCCCAATACTATGTAGTGCGCGCGTGAACCAGCGTCATTTTGGCGGGAAAACGTGAATTTGAGTGAGAACGTCGTATAACCTCATTCCCGGGGTCCCCTCCTACTCGTAGGATGTCGTAGTAACGTAAAGTAACGTAACGTTAACATTTTGGTGAAAAAAGTCGCAGTCGCCCTCGCTCTCGAATCTTAAGGTCTCCAATTACTCCTCGGGGCGCAAAGGACGTTACTAAAAATATCAAGCTTGCCAAACGTCCAGTGAAAAAAAAAAGTCGTGGTCGGGGATTTTGGAAAGAAAGTGAAACAGCATAAAAATGTAAGGTGCCCTAAGAATTAATTACGAAGTCCTTAGCTGGTAAGTTTATTTTCGAGCATCCTAACTAAGGAACTTACCATTATACGATGGTATCCAAAAAAGGTCGTGGGCGCTTGCCATAATAAAGCCGCGACTTTTCCATAAGTAGTAGGTAGTGACCAGGAACTGTGCCAGCCATAGCGGCAGCCCGCCACCTGCTAGAGTGTAAACGTGGTTATCCGATCTACACGGTAACGGAATCATGTTCGTCCCGCAAAACCCTGCGACGTTTGTTATGAAAATGGCGATGGGCGTGGCTAGGGTCAAGGGAAGGGCGTATCCAGTCTGCTGCATACGGAGTGAACAGGCGAGCCAACCAAGATGGTAGGCAAAGAAGCTGGAAAAGATGTGCAGCATAAAGTATACAAACGACGGGTTTGACGAACTAATCGCCTTAAAACCATCTGAAATGCTGCCCAGCTCTACGATGTTGCAAATTTTGGCAAACACCAAGGCAACAAAAGGTGTTAGAAAGAGCTTCCATAAAGAGATAACAATAGCAGCTTTTCCACGGGCTGTAATTTTGGCCGCATTTGCCACATTCTCACTCGCATTCTCGTCGCTACTTTGATAGGAATCCTGGTTTCTGGGTTCTATTTGCAGTTTCCGTAGTTTAGGAGACCAGACGATGGAAAGAACAATCAGGGCAACACTCGCATAAGGTATCTGAAAGACCAACGATTTCCAAGTTAAGCCTGCACGACATGAGAATTTAAATTTAAAAAAAGGAAAATGGTCACAAGCTTTCGAAGCTTCAATTTCTGGAATCCTTTGTAATATCCTCTTGTTTAGTTGTTCCCCTGAATGTCCCAGCAGTCAACCGAGCTAACCATGCGAGGGGGGGGGGGGGGGGGGTAAATACGAAAGGGTTGGGAAATCTGTCAGTGACGGTCGGAAAAATAGGCCCAGGGGCTAAAAGACGCATTTTATGGTTGAGAAAACGCACTGGTTTTGTGATCAGGGCCTCAGGGCCGTACAAAACTTTGTTGAGTACCCTACTTGACTTCAATTATCCCTTGAAATCTCTGAATTTTATTTTGAATCTAAATTCTAAAATTTATATAGAAGGCTTAGCAAAATTTTCAGCAGAGTTTTCTTGTTTACCTTGTACAAGTAACATAAAAGTGAAACACCAGCTGCCCCAAACACCACACTTATTCCGAACCGAATGGCCTCCAATTTTCCAGTCATCGTCCTCCACTGTGATCTTGATTTGATGAAGTGCCACAATGTGAAGCCCAGAGGTAAACTGCATGGCAGCAAAATCATGACGTCTGAGTCGAGTTTTTCTGCTTTTAGCATTACAACAATGGTGATATAACTAAGAGAAATGGTCTCAAAGAAGCCACCAATAAATATCTGAAAACAAATAAGGACTTGAATTTAGCCAAAGAAAGCTATTCAAATTAGAGCTATAAAGCCCAGTGAAAAGGCCTGTTGGTCAACATCTCCTAACATTATTGGATGTTACATGTTGCGTCCGTTTGCACGCTAATGTTGCATGTTGTTGCATGTTGTTCGGAGTTGCTGCTCAAAGTTTGAAACTGGTCAAACTTTTGAACCAACAACTCCCAACATTTCTTGTGTTCCGTGATCGGCCGAAGCGTAGCGCAACAATATTGCATCCGTTTGCACACCGGCTCTTCTGACATTTTGGGGCCACGCTCGCGCACTGCAAATTGGTCTCCTTAGCCCAAGGAGATTAAACAAGTTTATAAAGTTTTATGGGTTGTACCGATCCCTCGATGTACTGCCTGTCCCAACATTGTGTTGGGAATTGTTGCATCTGTTTGTATTAATTCTTGCATACCGCTGCCAATGCCAGGTGATCTGTGACGTCACTGCGGGGGCCTGGGGAAAGAAATTTTAATGCCGTATCCCATAAACCAAAGCTGACGGGAACAGATTGAATTGAATTGAATTGGTGCGCGCGTTGGTTTATGGGATATGGCATTAAAATTTCTTTCCCCAGGCCCCCGCAATGACGTCACAGATCACCTGGATACGGACGCAACAACTCTAAACATTGTTGATTAAACACAAATAGTTAGCGCTATTAGAGGGCGTGAGCTGAATGAAGCAGAAAGTTCCAGAAACAAACCCGGATTTGAAATGAATTTTTCTATAGCACGTCCTTAGTTGGAGAAAAGACATAAGTCCCTGACAGACGCCCCCAAAGTTCGATTCAGCTGTAAAGATAATTATGTTTTAACTTCATGACTGAGCAAATAAGATGACGCAAGAAGTCTCTCACGTAGCCAGCCTTACTGACATGGTTATTCAACATTGTTAAGTTTAAGGAAGAGGAACTATTTGAGAAGCTGTGACAGGGGTGGCGGCGTAAATGCTAGGGAAAGAGAGAGTGTAAGAAGATGCACTTTTGTAGTCTATTGTCACGCCTTCGAGAAACCTGCGCGAAAGGAGCTGTATCATTAAATTACCAAAATTTAAACATTGGAAACTGCCACCAAATAAAGTGGAGTATTAAAATAACCGCTCAAAACGTTAAAGAAAGGTATAAATAACACATTGAATACAAAAGGAGACACGGATGCACAAACTTGAAAAAGATTTAAAGGCCGATTGCAATAAATATTGTGGTTTTTGAAAACTTATATAGCGTAACAGTTTTTCAAAGTTCTTTGTTGTTGCTTGAAGCGTTTGATACGACGCTTGGGACATATTTGTTTGAAACGAAGCTGGGATTTTTCTCAAGTTCCTTAGCGAATAAGGACGTTAGTAATTCATATAATCAAAATGAACTAGCCAGCCATGACAAACCGGCCTTTAAAACGAATCTCATTAAACATTTCATGCTACACTGGTGCTACTCTAAGAACGACATACATCTCTATTTCATGCCTTACTACTTCTTTTATCTCGGGTACTATCAATGATTAGGGGTCTAAAAGCAACGTACAATGCAATTAATTGATTCCCCTTAACGGTCATCAATTTGTAATATTTATTGCCGAATTCTAATGAACTGTTATTAACTTATAACAGAAACCCATAAGGGGTTGAAACGTGTAACTCGCGTTCAATGCTCGTGAACATTGATTTTGACCATATTTGGAAATCTTGGTGACGGATATCCATTTTCAACAAAATGGCTGCTGCGCGATCACCATGCAGATGTTTTAAGACAAGAGTTCTGCATTTCAGGGTTAAAAATACACCGTTAAAGGACAAAAAATGAAAAGAGAAAGTTCAAAAGAATGCTCAGCCTTTTTTTTGTGGAGAAAGGGAAGCTTTTCATCAAGAAATCTTCCTTCGAGGAATTCAACCTTGTTTTCTTCACGGCGGAGCCAATGGTCTGTTTTGAAATGTAACCAAGTCAGCGAAGCTTTTGCTGAATTTTCAGGTACATTTTGCACTCTATGGCTAAGACAATTACGTTTTTGAAAGGGAATTTATGTATTTTTAAATGTTTCATAGAAGTTTTATAAATTTTTTCTGTTCGGCGCTAAAGAAAATTTACAAAATGTGTCCTGATTTGAGATGGATATTTTTGCGTTGAATTTTGCCATGTGCTTAGCCGATGTCACTTGCGTGAACGGATCCACTATATAGCTATCCAGATAGTGTTTTCCGAATTGCTTTAAAGGATTAACTTTTTGGACTTTAAATAAAAATTTTGAAGAAACGGTTTCTCTGTCTATTGTTTTTAGTTTGTTCATTCATAAAATTAGCTCAAAACACGATCATGACTACAACATCTAAGTTTATATTAATTTACGCTTTTAAAATGCTTCTCACATTCATTACAAGCATCACTTTTTGCGAAGATGTCAGGTTCAGGTTTTGGACACTTTCGATACGCAGCTAATGAATTTTATTCGAAAATATTTTTCACTGTTTATTCTAGACTTTTAACATAAGAATTTTAAAAGCCTATTTGCAGTATAAGTTTACTGTGCTGAGGGTCAACGAGGCATCGGTTTATGAAGTGACAACTTCAAGAAGTTGCGAGGCCGTCAATGGGTTTCATAATGTTACGTTTGGCCCGGGTGGTAAGGCAATAATAGGGAGCTTAAGCAACAGCGTTTTTGAGCGACGGACGTCAACCGGAAGTGGACGTTTTGCATCATTGAGCGGTGGTTTGGTTTAAACTCTCAGGTAAATCGTCCTTATAAGAGAAAAAAAACTTATCAATACAAATTTCTTCGATGTTTTCTATTGGCAAAACAAAGTATGTTAGAAAGGTTGGAGAATATATTACTATCATTTATATATATATAGACACTTCCGTTGAGATCATGGCATGCATCCTGTCACGCAGAATTCAAAATTAAGCATCTTTCCTCATACTAGTAACTCTAAAAGAATTCTCAAAGATAATGCTCGAATAGAAATAGGGATAGTCTGTTTTCAGTAATTTTTACACTGCAACGACAAGATTTGAAGTCAGCAAAAAATGGCCAAGTTTCAGTCTATCTCCCTTTTGGTGTAAATCGAAGTCCAAGATAGCCGAGTGAATTTATTTTAAGCAATGACCAAACCTTTACTCTTCGAATTCTCTTTAACTCATATAAGTTTTAAGGGTTCTGCACCGCCGAGAAAAACTGAAAAGTTCATCCTGCGAGCATTTAAGCTCTTCTCTAGGAGATCGACTGCTGCGCCAGTGAACCGCGAGCAAACAGAGAACTTGTTTGCAGGCTAAGACCAAATCGTGACATAGCTACAATGTGCTTAAAGTAGCATTAAACAACAGACTAATATTGATCAAGTCGTGACTCCCACTACACAAACGATCCTATATAACTCCTGCCTACTAAACAAGTACCTTAATTTTTGGATAAATATTTACTGACTTGTTCAATGATAGAAAAATCAAAGGGATAATGTACTGTTACGGGAAGTGGAATTTGTTTTGTAATTTGTCGATTACTCCATTCTAGACGCAAATAATAAAACAACAGTTTTAGAAATGAGATAGGCGCTTCCCGAAGGCTAGAAATGAGATAAATAATTTCGGAATAACTGCAGTTACGCGGCTAAGCATTTTAAGCTAGAAAAAACGTAATAATCCCTCTTTATCTTCTTCAATTTTGTCTATCCATGCTTTCTCTTGAAATTAACTGCACTCTGATTTATATGTTCCTTCCCTTTGTTTAAGGTGATATTACACATTACGATTCACATCAACGAGTTTTAGGGCAACACAGTGTTGCAATGTTGAAACAATGCTGTAGCTATTCAAAAACAATGTCGCAGCAATGTAGCAACGCTTTGCGCTAAATATCGTTGGTGCGAGTCCGAGTCGTTTATAGGCCGTTATTCCGGCAGTATACTTTTCGCTTATTCTTTAATAAGGTATTAGTGAAATCGGTTTTCAGTGCGCGACACAGCTCCTTTACGGCAATAATCACGATGGGGTTTTGGTTTTACAAAGCCATGGTAATACATTCATTACTCGCTCAACTTGAATCAGGAGGAAGTGAATTCATTGATGTGTGTTGCCGCATTTCTATGCGGACATTAAAACAGCAAGGAACAAAAAGCTTGAAACAAAGACAAAAATATTTTACAAAAATGTAAAAACAACGTTGAGATGGTAAGCACGTACAAATTCATGATTGTCTCCAATCAATTCTACCCGGCATTAAGATGTTAGATACACGGTTAGTAATGTTTCAGACGGTTGATTATTGTTATTAAATTGATTAGAAGTAGTTTTGACACTGGTCTTTCAAATGCATTTCATTGTCCGCCATCGATTTAATAGCTTTCAATTCTTTTGTTACGATTAACTTCCTTGTGCATCAACTGTTTGTTCGAAAAAAATCAAATCCTTTCCGGCAACCAATAGTTGCTTTGACTGGACTTATAAATTTTCTTAAAAATCTGATCCTTGCTCTTGTTTAATTCGCCTTCTTGATTTTGGGCGTTAGCTAGTAAACTGAATATGTCAAATATATAACAAATGTATTGGGTAAATCCTGTATCCTTTGACGTTTATTGAGGTTCGCTAGGACGAAGCAAAAAATCGACCACAATTTACCTCATCTTCTCAACCAATATAGTCAAAATGTGGAAAACGACAAAGTGGTACTCGACCTACAGTATTCAGTAGTGGTATTCAATACATTGTCTAACCTCTTATAGTACGTAGAAAGATGTCAAAATGTTTAAATTTCAAGTGGAACCACAAAATACCAGAAAATGCTAGAGACTTTTTAGTAAGACCGCAGGCCTGACAGGCACGTGAATCTACTTAGTTTCAAAACGTCTCGATGTCAATTTCCATGCTACGCCCCAGAGGTGTATGGACAAACGAAAATTGTTGTCAGTTTGCTTTTACGATACTATTGGAAGTTTTAAGTCTTTTTCAGGCGACTGACCTTTGTAGGAAAATCGCGCACGAGAAACAGAAAAACAAATCTGTCATGCCATTGACATCACGTCAGTTTTCACTGAGCTCTCGATTGACTTTCGCTCTCGACCAATCATTGCGCGAGAAATCACTCTGTTATCGAAAAAAGGAGATTCAAGTAGTAAAAAGTAACTGGTGGTCGGATATAACTCATAACAGTTTACAACGTTTACAAGATTTACTCGCGTACGTTAAGCTCAGAAAGCAATGCAAAAGTGTGATCTTATGATAAGTACTATAGACAGATACTACCTTGTGTTTGAAAATTCTTTCACTCGAGTAGCTCTAGACTATTCTTACTTTAGTGTCATAATTCAAACATGAATGACATAATCAGAGTCTAAGGTAAATATCAATCTCTTAACGTCTCAGTAAGAATTACATGTACGCATACAAGTAAACTTACAGTTATGAAGCCTTTCTGTGATGGCCACGGGTGACTTTTTCTCCTCAAACTTGTCCATGAAGCGTAAATTAAAGAAACTGCTTCAGGAATCATCAAAGCCAGAATAAGCATAAGAAATAATGCTTGCTTGCTTGTCTCTATAGAACTGTTTTCATTACCACTTTTTTCAGTTCGGTTTACATTTTCGTCGATACCCTGTTGGTCTGCTACTACACGTAACTCGTTGAAATGATGTCCTAAGACCAGCAAACAAATTCTACTTGCAACAACGCAGCATAACATTAACAAGGAAAGAAATACGGCCACAAACCACTTCACGATCCAGGGAAGAAAGGAATAACAATGTCCTTTTTCAGCTTTGTTGCTCAGGTCCAAAGTAGGTTCAGGTTTGTCTATAGTATATTCTGATTCATTCTTCTGAAAATAAACTGACTGATGACTTTTATATTGGCTGGCGGTCTCGTCAGACATCTTGCATCTAGGATTAAGCTTGCCTTTCTCCAGCTACATTCACGTTTATAGCACCTCTCTATTATAAATCAAAGTGTCTCCCCACTTTATGTTTTGTACGACTTGGAGTTAATAATTCAGGTATTTGATTGCGACTTGATGAGTAGACCCTTACCCCTTTTATTCAATAAATCCCACATTGACGCAAATATGAAGATAGGAACTTTACGTTTCAACAAAGAGCCGGGAATGTCACTGAGAACGTCACCACTGAAAACTTCCCCCCTTCAAAATTTTCCGGGATTATTCCAGCAATATTGAATAATTATTTAAAACATTTCAATCAGAGACCAAATAGTTACCGTACGGTAAAATTCACCGCCTTATCATCTATGTTCTCAAGAAAACTAACAATCTGGTCATTCGACCGCTGTGAGTAGTTGAGCAGAAAAACGGCATGAAAACTAAGAAAATAGAAGCGTTTTAAATAGTTGATATAGCTTTCCCATGTTTTTTATTAATGACGCTGACTAAGAATAAAATAGTGGCTGTTTTTTTTCTCAATGAATTCTGCTCTGCAGTCTCCAAACAATAAACAAACCTGAAAGTGTACACTTAGCCTTCTCGTCGCCACGACTCGATGATTTTTGCAGTTCTTTTACAGTGTTAGTGAACCGTGGCAAAATTAAAAGAGTTTCATGACCTTAATCATGGGGGCTCATTAACATATTAAAACTTGTTAATGAAAGTGAATACTGAGTTTTCGTCAGAAGGAAAAGCTTGACTCAAAGGAAACCCTGCTACTGTACCTAGAAAACGTGACGAATTTTTAGCCGTCCATCGGAAGGAAAAGAAGAAACTTGCACGCGTGATTGTGGCTTTAACACGTATGAATACATTTTAAAAAAGGAAGGCTGATTTAACAGCAAAGGAAAACAATTTCAGAGCCAATATTGCGAAGGGCCACACTGCCTTCTCTCTTCAGTTTCTTTAAGGTCTTAGAAATCACGGCTGTGAGGAAGGTACTTTGTTTTAAAAAATAAAAGGATGAAGTATAGTGCAACATTATAATAAAAATTAAAGAAAATTAAAGAAAACGAAAACGTTAAAACTAAGAAAAGAAAAAATAATTGGAAATTATTAAAACAGAAAAATGTGCACCCGATTTCATTATATAAACTGAAATAGAATTGCATTTTATCTTTCTTAAATTTATAAATTTGACAGAGATTTAAGAATTTTAAGCCCCTTTCAGACGCCGAACTTTTCATGAGCCGAACCCAACTCGAATGAAGGCCGACCCAAATTATTTAGATCGGCTGAATTGATTCAGACGCCGATTCCAGCCAAACTGAAATTTAAAACGAAAAGAATTGCTCATTTCGGTCAAACGTCTTGTAAAATAAGTTATAATAATTTAATATGCATTAGGTTGGGCACATAAAACGTTCGCAGTCTGAGTCAACTGCCGTTCCAAAATCGCACCAAAGGTGAATATCCTGCCGGGTAAGGCGGGAAGAACGCTGAGTCGTTCCGATTTAAAATAGGCGTTCCTAATTGATTTAAACGCCGAGCTGTGCACGTACTTAATTCAACGTATTGGGTTCGGCTCATGAAAAGTTCGGCGTCTGAACCGGGCCTTACCTGTATCGATTAGGTAAATATGCCACTCCAGCTTTTCTAACACACTGTCGTCTCCAGAGGAAAAGAGTTCAAATGAAGTGGTAGTAACCATTCAATAGCGAAATGACCGACAGCAAGAAACTGTAATGCCTGTTATGTGGCGGGGTTTTGAGATGCTTAAAAAATTTATTACAATAGGTAGTTAGCCGGCCTCCGCCGTTCTTTACAAATTAAGGTCTTTCAGACGCCTTTTGCATGGTTTTTCTTGTTTTAAAAAAAATAACGTTAGAGTTGAAGACGATGCGATCATGGTAGGTCTAATTTCACCTTAAAGTGAAAAAGTGTTTCTTTAAAAGTAGGTTGTTAGCGTCGGATATTCTGGTAAAGGACAGTTTAAGCTTCACGTATACGGCAAACGGCAAACGTCAGATTCAAGTTGAGAATTAGGGCCTGTTTACATGGAGGTGGGAGACCCCAGGTAGGTGAGGTAACCCGCTTTGGCGGGGTAACCCGCCTGTCCATATAATCTCTCATTTTAATGTGATCACGTTTACATGTTAGATGGGGTAACCCGCCACATGTTAGCTCACCTACCTGGGGCCCCCCACCTCCATGCAAACAGGCCCTTAAATAGAAAATGAGCAGATAGAAACAGATCAAGACAATTCTTATGGATAAATAATTGCGTGAAACTACTAATTTATGTCTTGAAATAATGAACAGTAAACCACAAGTAAAGGGAAACTTGGTCACGTAGTGCAATTTTTTCGCGTTTTTCCATGCGACATCTAGCCGGGCGAAAGATTAGTTGTTTTTGAAACAACACTTGGTCTGGTTTGCAAGTGTAAATTTAAAAGATTTCTTCAGTATCCCGCCATGGCTAAAATAGACGCAGCCCTGACAGCACTGACGCAACAAACAATAAAAAGAACAACTTTTAGTTGTTTGCGATGGAATTGTTTTGTAGGCCTCATTATGCTTGCAGTTTTCGTGGGCGGATGTCATGTACACATTTCTTTACTATTCTACCCACGTTTTCGTCTGTTGAGATTTATGACGTCGGGTTATTGTCACTGAATATGAAGTTCACGCTTCAGGTGGATTCTGAGAGCTATGTTGAGAGGAATATGCCTTTTTAGTATGAATTAAGTGGCAGGGTGAAGAATGTATTAATACCTATTAATGAATCATGCTTGTCACAGATATTTGCTAAGGTAATGCATCGATTTTGCCGTACGTCGAGTACAGAATGTTATCCTTGATTACAAAAGGGATTAAATGTTTTAAAAATACAGGCGTGTAAAATTGATTATACTTGGGTAAATACCGTTGCGAAAAAGAAGTAAATTAAACTACTGTGTAACAATTGTCTTCTACAGAACCATTGTATGGTTGGAAATGCGGGAAACTTGTTTAAGCGTCCGTTTCGAATTTGACTAAAAACAAGATTGGCATCAGTATAAAGGACTCATTCTTGCTTCCATAATAGTGCCATATATTTTTGTAAGTAGTTTTTCGTTAAGATGAAGTTTGGTAATATCACGCGGCGTAAGTAAGAGAGGGTTTGTAATGTTTTCAACAGTGGAATTAGAAGACGAGTTTAGTGAGGACATGTCGTCTAGGCGCAGATCCACACTTTTTTTTATTTTACACAGTTTCCTGTTTGTCGGGTATTTAAGATGAAGTTTGGTAAAGTCACGGGCGTAAGTAAGAGAGGGTTTGTGTTGTTTTCAACAGTGGAAGTAGAAGACGAGTTTTGTGAGGACATGTCGTCCAGGCGCGGATCTGCACCTTTTTTTTTTTACACCGTTTCCTGTTTGCGGGGTATTTACTTATTTAGGCGAACGTGTTCGAGTTCGATTGAAATGAGCGTGCGCCGTGTAGTTTTTCAATATTAGCGAGATGACTGACCAGCAAAGAAATACCAATGTCACGTTTATATCTGAATTTTCGTTGAAACCGTTCCATTTTCGCATGAAGAAGTTATCTGTCTGACGTGAATTATCCAACGGATAATCTGTGTGAAAATGGCCAATGAGATTTTAGTATGAATAAAATGGCTGCGTACCCTGTAGCCCCCAAGAGTGACCAACATCAATTTTCTCCTACGAATATCATCACAAAATCAAAAGGAAAGGTTATCAGAATTTATAAAATGATCAACTGCAATAAAAAGCTTTGATCTTTTATCAAATTGTACCACTATTTCGTTAACAAAAATGAACGGAGATCAGTTGAGAATTTGAGAATTTGCATAAAACCGGTTGGTGCCGAGGTAACTATGGATTTTGCCGTACGTCGAGGTGGGACAGTTATCATCTAAAAAGGGATAAAATGTGAAAAAAGAATTACATGTAAATTGGATTATGGTTGAGTAAATACCATTGTGTAGGAAAATTACAGGTGTAGAGGTCTTCAATAGAACCTTTGTGTAAGGTCGGCAAAGGTGGGCGTTTGTTTAAGTGTCTGTTAGGAAAACAAGGCACGTGAAGGACCCATTTTTGTCTCCAATAACAGTGGCATATATTTCTGTAGGTAATGTTTTTCGCTAAAGTGAAGTTTCGAAAACTAAATCGTAATGAAGTGAGGGAGTGTGTCAGTTGTTTTCGACAAAGAAATAGCCGGGAAGGACATGTCAGTCCCGGCCCCGGATAGATCAGCAACCGACTACACCATTTTAAGGGAATCAGTTACGTTTTGATAATAAATATGCTTGTATTTTAGAACATAAAGGTTTAATTTTCCAAGTGGAGCAGGCCACCATGACACTCTTCTGTCCGTGCATTTATCAGAAATATGCGGGCAATGGCGTACCAGTTGTGAATCACAACCCAAAACCTTTTTGGAACGAAAAGCGCATGTTCCAGCACCCCTAGAGGCTGGCCCTTCGATGCTCAACGGTCCTAGGAGAAAAAAGGTGTGATTTTTATTGGATCCATGCTTGTAGCGGATATTTGTAACTGCTTTGGAAATTCATCATTATTAACCTGATATCGTTTTCAAGCGTAATATTTAGTACCCCTGATTACATTCAAGTATTTGTTTCCGTTCTTAAGTTTGTGGCAGCATCCCAATATTAAGTAAGGCATTATTTTCGCGTTGTTAGCTTGAGACATATTAACCTTACTCAGTTCAAAACCCAGTTAGACACGTAAACTTAGGTCAATCTTTTCCTAGTCAAATTGGAAACAAGCGATTAAACAACATGCTCCTTACCGACAGATAATGCGGTTGGCGCATTCTTCTTCTTCTTCTTCTTCTTATTATTATTATTATTATCGTTATTATTATTGTTATTATTATTATTATTATTATTATTATCGCTATTGTTATTATCATTATTATTTTCGTTGTTGTTGTTGTCAGTTTATATTTCAAAATGCATGGTCAAAAAATTGGGAATAAAAGCATTGATTCATTCGTTCGTTCATTCACTCACTCAGAGTGATTTTGTGGTTTTTCCCAGTAGGTTTTTGGTGTAGGTCAATAATGATTTTGCCATTCTCTTTGAGGACAGAAATCAGTATATAAACTTGAAGGAACTGAGCATAATTGATGGTTTGATGAATGTGCCACAGAAAAAGGGGTAAAGTATTGAGGTCCTTGACAAAAAATAATGTCATCCATATAGCGCCATTATTGTATGTGTATGGTCGGTAAGGGACACGTGTTAAAGAGTCTGTTTCGAATTTTGCTAGAGTATAATTGGTATATAAATGACCCATTCTTGGGGTGGAAGTCAGGAGAAAAAAGAAACAGGCAGCCCAGGATTACCCTATTTATTTATTTTGGTTAAAAGGGGAAAAATCTGCGCTCAAGGAGAACGATTAATGATTGATATCTTTTTCAATGTTTTGGTCACGAAACATGCATTTAACGGATATATGTGCTCGTTTTGAAATCATCTTTAATATCACGATCAAGAGTTCTATAGAATTTACTGTTGTTGAGTTATCTCTGGTATCCGCTGATGTTATCATTATTCCTTAACAGCTGTGGGAGATCCTTTGTCCGTATGTTTCCGTTTTCTGGTTTGCGGCAGCCCCCGCAAACACACGAGGGGAAGAAATACTCGAGACAGAAAAAATAATATTAAGTTATACTCTAGCAAAACGTTGCCAATTTAAGCAATAAACATTAAGAAAAAGTCGGTTACTTTGCCAAGACCCATTCTTCTCTTTTTCTACACCACGTCATATTAACTGCACTCAAATTAGACCTGGTTTCAATGAATTTAGGTGACGCATGCGACTCCTCTAGAACTTTCATGACTACACCCCCGCACACCAGTCCCATGTTTTAGCTAAAAGGTACTTAGACTCCCTGGCTCCTTAATGAAAGCCTGTACTTCACAATTTTCTAGAAACGGTGGAACATGACATACTCAACTTTAAAAATCCAGGTTTAGTTTTTACTTTGTAAACAGCAGTTCAAGGCCTCAATAGAACAGTTTTATATAAAAACCTTTACTGTAAGTTACAGCGTAACTACAAGCGAACGACACACTTTTAAACTACTATTCAGAGAGGATGGAAGGCCTTTCTGCCATCTTAATAGTAATAATAATAATAAATGTGTTTATTTCGTCCGTTTAAAATACACAACAAACGTCACAGAGAGTGAAGTATACAAATCTTGTCAGAAAACGCGCAACGACATTTTCAAATGGGCGGACAAAGTATCAACCGCAGTTGTTAAAATGCAAAAAAATTAGCACGTCATGAATGGATGTCATAGACAACCCAACGACCCTATTTTTTTTTAGCGTTTCACTGATAACAATTTTTACCGTTGACATATCCAGCAGAAAGAAATGCAGACTTTGAATACAGACGTGCCCTCTTTACATTATTAATTATGTTAGATGGTATCCCTCAGGCAATTGAATAATTATATTAATTTGTAGTGGCAAAAACCTTGTACCAGAATATTTTTGGCCATATCGAGTTCTTTTTTTATACTTTACAAGGGTATAGATGTAAGTAGTTATCTGTAATAACACCAAAGACAATTTCTCATTGGAGCCGGAGAAAATGTAAAATTATTTCAAAATTCACAGGAATTGAGAAAACACACAGGTAAAAACGACATGCGTAAGGTTTCCTTTATTGAAATTTAAAGCTTTTGAAGTTTGTTTTCACGAGCTCCCATATAAACCTTTTCTTTTCAACCTTTTCCATGTACAATTAGAATTACTTAATTTCATAATGGATTTCGTCTTAAAATGTTAACTGTAAGCTCGGACGTCAGCATATGAAGGACGCCGGAACCAGCACCGGCACTGGCAGCCGCTATCGCATATCAGTCCATTTATGAGCTTACTGTGACCCATTCAGCTTATGATATGAATGATGTGTGCAATAAGGTAGACCACAACCATCGGGAAAATTCTACTTTTTTCGATCAGTTGTAGTGTGGGTTCTTTTGCATCCCCTTTTAGATTTGGCCAATGAAAGAAGGGTGAGGGGGACAAGGCCAAAAGATTAACAATTGTCTTGACGTCACCGGTGGAATTTTCGAAGGATGAATTTCGCGCCAAACAGATATGAAAAGTCCTTTAAAATGGCATAACCAATCACAAAAAAAAAGAAAAAGAAAATACGGTCTATTAGAAAGTCTACCGATTCTGTCGCTAAGCTGCTATCATAGTCCCCAGACTTCGGGGATCGAGAAAAAAGTTTTTAACAAAGAAATTTAACTCTTACTAATTAAAAGAACTTCAGTTATTTTTATTAAAACACATTGGGTTATAAAAAGGGCGCGATTTTAAACAATTTTAAATCTTAGTATTACTAAATATAATATGATTATAAAAGTGTTACACTCGTTTAATTGACTGAAGGTACACGCACGCGGACCCGAATGGCTCCATCGTTATATCTGACATATTTTTACATGGGCAAAACACGATTTAGCTTCCTCCAGGGCACACGAGCTAAAACATGAACTGCAGTTTTAAAGCGATGTCCCAACAGAGCTAGAAACTGTAAAACAAATATAAATCCATACATAGTAAGAAAAGCAAGACCTATAATGTCTACACCCAGCACTTTTAGGTCTTTGTGCCTGACCAAACTGAGAATGATAATCATCCACAAGATATTGATAACACCAAATGTCATCAGCGTCTTATTTCGCAGCTCTATAAGTTTCTCTTTGAGCTTAGATGTCTGATCGAAAGCACTAAGTTCCGGAGAAAGACACTTCTGACGGAGGCCTTCCCAGAATTCAAACTCAGCATCCAAGTTGTGGATATCCAGGAATTTTAATGAAAGACAATCGAGCTTGCGCTGGGTATTACGGATTTCATTTGCCCTAGAAATAAAAAGGACGGAAGTTATAAAATGGTCTAAAAAGTATACCAGGCAAAGAAGTGTCCCGTGAAAGAGGAATTAACCTCAGTCCTCGTACCATCCTCGGAGACCCAGGGGCAGCTAGTCGGGACGAAGGAAAGTCTAAACGAGCGGAAAAATATGGCACGAAGAAAAGTAAAGGACAGCAAGAAGAACCCCTGGGAACAATGTCTTACCAGACCAGTTCCAAACAGTCGCCACCGTTCTGCCTTCTGATTGGGTAGAAAAAGACACGTCAAATTTTCTGGTAACATATACTATTAATATATAGATTTAGTCAGAGGTAAAAGCGAAGCTCCCGTGTATGCATTTTCAATGTACTTGAAACAATGGACTTGAAAAAATTGCAAAGAAATCTCAAAATATCTATACTTAACTTTAAGGGACAACCATATGACTGAAATATAAACTTGAGCCTGCGATCAATTAAAAGCTAACAACGGGTGAGCGGAAAACTAAAACAAGAAACGTGACCTCCATGGGTAACTACCTGAGCCCGCGATAGGGTTATGTGGCTCTGGTCAGCGGATAATTTGTTTGTTTTGACAGCTAACAATTGACCATGATATGGATGTCTATTATCAACTTAAACATAGGTTACAGGCTACGACATTAACTAGAAAGGTTGACATTTCCCATTGGTTCCTTTGTGGTGCGGACGGACGGGCGTACGGTCACGTGATTACCAAAACTGTTTCGGATGGACAGATTACCAAATTTTCTTAGACTGGGGCTCCGTTCGCGCACACTTCGCGCACGCTTGCAGCTTCGCTATTAATTCACCTTGGTCAGGATTTTGTAGTTTTTTAATCCCAAGAATCAGTTTGTCCAAGTGCCCTCGTTTGCGAATGTCAAATACTTCCTTAAGACTTCCTTTGTCCATCCCTTTCAAATCTACCAGATCACAAGGCTCCTTGTACCCATTTGATTCAAATCGGCTCCAATAATCTTGAAGACCAAGCTGTCCTAACCAGTCTTTAACATTTTCCTGTTTAATAAAAGAATACCGTATTGAGGGACATTCGATGTACAGTGTGCAATACGGTCAGATAAAGAAATGACGCGCCTTTCCATTAAATTTTTGATTTCTTAGACAACTTACTGGGATGCCTTCCTCCATATCCACTCGTGGAATTTTCTTGATCTCTCTTAGTAGTCTTTGGCGATGTCCCCTTGTCTTAATGCCAATTCTCTCGAGTTCCTATCAATAAAATGTTTAAATAATATAATTGTTTGACTAGACACCAAGAGAAACGGTTGAATCGAGGTCAACTGAAAATACCGATAGACATTCAAAGCTCAACTTCTTAATTTATTGTTAACAACTCACCTGGTCTGACAATCCACACAAATGCCCTACTGTGTCGTATCCGTGGTTGCGAAACATCTTGGCACAATCAGACTACAATCAGGCGAAAAACAAAAGATTACCACAGCTAAGCAGGATGGTGGGAAAGGGCATCAAAAGTAAACTAGCGAAACGCACGTTGAGGAAACATTACTGATTTTTTTGGAAGAGAACAATACTTTCTTCTGACTGTTAAGAGAACAAAGAGAATAATGTAGTAAAGGTACGGTCTTCTTTTTAAATTACTTTGTAATGTAATGTCGTGGATTAGAGAACAACAAGACGCTGCCTCTTTATTGTATACTTCTGTAGTTATGCTATCGCTAAGTGCCAACGGGCAAAGATTTAACCTATTCGCGCTCGCTGTTCAATCTGTATAGGTAATAGCATGATTTGTACTGATATTTGGCATAAATAGTACGAGTGATATTTCGAAATTGTTGTACGTAATTTGGGACAATTTTTGAGTAACACAAAAGGTATTTATGCCAAATATCACGTACAAATCATGCTATTACCTATACAGATTGAACAGCGCGCGAGAATAGGTAAAATCTTTGCGCGGTCAGTTTCGTGTTACTTATATAACTCTTCATGATTGGGCACAGGTAACCCAGGCTCTGTGACAGTACCACATTACAAATAAAATTACTGTAACAGTGTTTGTATGGGGTAAAAATACCATCCCAAAATTTCTAGGAAATACTAAATAAAGATCAATGAAACTTACTCCGCAGTTAGTTGTAGTTGTCCTTATTGCTCCAACAAAGTTTCGTGATAATTTGCAGTAATTTGTTCAAATTCACTCTATATACAATAGTAATATACAAGGTAGGAGACATGAGATGCCATTTTCGCCGGCATGCTCACATTCAACACAACTTTTTCCACGAAATTCGAACTCCAACGGAAATAAACATGCCAGGATCGTAGAAATAGGATAGCAGCAGATATAGAAACCAATAAAGCTTTCCCAGATAGAGAAACGGATCCCACAGACTTTGACAAACTCGAAGGATATAACCCAAACAGACAGACCGAGAATATGCTCGCCGAAGCAGCCGGGCCAGATCAACGCGCGGCCAAGAAAATGAGGCCTGGGCACTGTACAAAAAAACCCATCCCGGATGTCCTGAGTTGACCTTTCTAAGGACCGATACATAGCTTTGCCAAAGTTAGCCACCCCTGCTGAAAATACATTTGGTCGAGAGCTATTGTTCACTTGAGACAAACGCAACTCGCCCAAGCAAACTACATGTTCTAGTGCACTGGGTTACCTGTGGATTGGGTAATCAAATGGTTCCAAACAAGGTGACAAAAGTGGGCAGCATTCAAAAGTCTTAAGAAGTGCGGCAGGGGGAAATTTTCCTCGCGGCTTCGCCGCTCACTTCGCATGGCAGCTCTACCGCCACAAAAGTTCCCCGTGCACAAGAATCCCGTCAGCTACGCAGGCTAAGGTCTCAAATCACAGCCAGCATGACAGGTTTTACTGGGTCACTAAGGTGAAAGGAATTCAAACCGTCTGACGGTCAAGCGGGGAACTGGGGAGAAGAAGCCCCTCCCCCCGCCCTCCCCCCCTTCCCCCCACTTTCTTTTCCCTTTCCTCGCTATTTTTTTTCTCAAACAGAGAGCCTGTTAGAGCCTGGTTATCTGACAGATTTTGTATTAGTTGATTCGCTTCAAGGAAGTTTAAACATGACGTAATTTCAAATACCTGTAATGGAAAATCCAGCTGATTTAACCAGTTTTCTACTGGTGTGTTGGGATTTGAGTAGGACATTTCGAGTCCGAGCCTCGACTGGGGACGAGATTCTCTGTCTTTGAAATTAAATGTAAGGAGAAAAAAACTGAATAATATTAATAATGAATAAATTCCAGGTATAAAAACTTCAAAAACTTTTGAACTCTAATTTTTAAGCGCAGGAGATCATTTGGCTGGAGCTTCACAAATGCTGAAAATATAATTACCGTCCATGCACATTCTGACTAATTTTGCTCCAGAAAACGCAAACCCTTCTGCCTTCTCCCTGTGAGCGCAAAGAAGGACGGTGGGGAGTGCGGTGTTTTCTTCTCGTTCCAGTTTCTAGCAGCACATAAGAGAGTTCTGCTAAGGATGGAGACTCAAATGTATAAACTTGTAATAACCAAAGATTAGGGAGCGCGGGTGAGTTTAGAGCTTCTGATCGAAAAGTCAAAACGCTCCTGCCCTAATGCTATGCTCTACGTTTATTTCGCTGATAGAAGGTAAAGACGTCTGTGAACAGAAAACAAGTGATAGAAGATCCAAATACGCGTAACCAGATGACGTTTTGTGCATTCCATTTAGTGTTAGTGGAAGTCCAAACGAATGCTGGTTACATTCCTGCCAGAAAGCGTAATACTGAGCAACCTGGATAACAGGATTGCGGGCTGACCTCTTGTTGCCCTCAGTTTCCAAGTTTTCGTTTTCTTTTTTTTTTTAGAAGAGACGCAAAAAATCACGAAAGACATAATAGAAGACAAAATATAGGGACGGCATGATCACAGGCATATAATATAAATGACATGATTCCAAAAAGCTTCTTACCAGGTAACTGAAGACGGGATGATCCATCTGGCTCATTGCAATTTAACACAGGCTGTAAATCTTCTTCTTGTTGATTATCACCAGTGTTTTCTGAAATTTTTGGAGGACACTCATGCTTTCCTTTAAAATCTGTTCCTTTCATTAAATCATTACATGAACACTCAACAGATTTATTTATCTTTTCTTCATGATGCCTTGAAAAACTGCTAAGCCTGGGTTCAGAGGCACCTTTTTGAACCTTATTTTGTACAAGTATTATCGAGCTCTCAGAGCCATCGGGGGGATCAGAAATTGATTTGACTCTTAAATCAATCTTGTCATCTGCTGTTTTCCTTCGTGTAAACGAATGTTTTTCATTTGAAGCACTTAAGAAAGAAGGTTCTTGTAAAGAGTGATACTCAGTCTGGATCATTTTCCCATTTCTCGCTTCAGCCGTGCCATCCAAAAGGAATTCAACATTGTTTGTTGTCTCAGATTCGCCTTTTCTCTCTGTTGATCGCATCGATTTTACCTTTTTTGGAATTTCTTCCGCTGAGTACATAGTAGGGGCTGGAAGTTTTTTCTCAGCTTCAGTCTTCTTTGAAGGTTTCTTACCAGACCTTCTTCTGTTTAAATTTTGATTTTGAATGTCTGCCAAAGACCTTACTCCATCCTTGTCATTCATTGTACTTGAGGCTTTTCCTTCCACACCAGAAGCCATTCCTTTTTCATGACATGTTTGACCCGATGGCGACTCGGACTCCTAGAGTGATTGATTAAATGAAAATCTCTTAATAAGATCTTTCCTATAAACGAAACCATTCCTTTTCAAATCGTTACCGCAAAGAAAAAGGCTCGATCAAACCTGCCCCTGTAAAAAAACATCACTGAGTGTTAAATCAGGTTCGGACGTAAGTTTTACCAGAGCAAATTTGACCCCTTCAAATTTTTTATAATTCCTGCAAATAAGAAGCCAACAGTTTACACCGTTTCTCCCTATTGGTAATGGCGGGCGAACATGCTTGTCGCGTTGTTATATAACAAGAAACCATGATTTCTCAGATATAATTATATAGGACATTAAACCGTTCTACCGTGTAGCCTAGCTGTTTCTCCGGCGTAAAAGCCAAGGAAATCCACCATTATTCAGTAATCTGAGCTACGGTTACAAATAGTTTACCCCACTGTACTCCTAAGAAAACGGTGTATCTTAAGGTCCCCTTTGTAAACGTAAATTAGCCGGTCTTCTACCTCACTTTGCGAGTTGTTAATAATGTTAACTTGACAAGCCACGTCTATCATGTCTCCTCTCCTTGCCACCACGGGCTGCATGGGAGGTTGTTGAAGCTGGTTTGACTGTCCCGGGTTTCCGCAGCAGTGACAACAACTGAGAATTTCCCTTAAGGTTTCCCCAACGGGCGTGTACCAGTCACCCCCTTCTGAAGCTGACTTTCCTTCTCTCGTTCCTTTAGGGTAGAAATAAACAGGGTTTTTAATATCTTATGATTCAAAACAAGACGTTAAACACACATATAAGATTCCTACAATTAAATATATTTGTCCTATTACTAAAGTTAACAAATTTTGATACGGTTGTTCTGAATCTGTGGAAAGCCGAAAGAGCAAAAACCGGGGAGCATCAATTAATGACCCTGGATCAATACCGGCTATCGACAACGGAGAGCAAGACAAAAGATTTTATTTTCGGGTGCAATTTCGCCTGTGTTAACTTTTGATCTAAAGTGGATAAGCAAAGTTGTATACTCTGCTTTAAACGTCTTCAGTCATCCTCGCTATTTTATACCTCAGCAATACTAACATCTTGAAGCCATGAAGCATAAATTTAGACATAACAAATGGCTCTTTTTTTGATTACAAACGAGTCTTGTTCGCGATTTTTGCTTTCCAGACTGGAAGAATTAGTTTGCGATACTTTTGCAATCAGTTCTATTTAAGAAAAAATGGTTTATGGGGGAGAGTTATGGCGAAGAAGACGAAAAGAAAATAATAAGCTAAGTAAGTACTTTTAAACCGGCTCTCCATGTTAATAAAACATTTAGACCTGGAATGGCAACAAAGTTGTTACTGAGAGAATGCTGGGTGGTCACTTGTTCTTGTTGATAAAGGGTATCATTTTTACGAGGTTCCCCAAAAGAGATCTTCAATCCCGCCATCCCGACCTAAATAGAGAGCTAAGCAACGACGACGGCAACGGCATCGAAAACGTCTCTTGGAAAGCGATTTCAAGCTGTTTCAAACTTGCTCTTGCTCCATTTTATACAATTTGTTTCATGTTCTGGAGTTTTCCTGGAGTTGATTCTATAGGACAGTATCTAAATTCAGAAAAACGAAAATCGGGTTGTCTTGTGTTCACGTCGTCCATAAGAAGGGAAACTGGGAGGTTTCACGTCGTAGAAGTGCAACGAGGGCAAAGAATTGTACAAAAAGCGCGATTCTGGTGAAAAAGTTGTTGTTTCGATAATTTAAACCAATTGCTTTTTTTCCGTTCTTGTTGCCGTCGCCGTCGTCGTTGCTTAAGCTCCCTAATGTTTATTCGGCATCCCGCATCCCGCATCCGGTGCGTACTTCCAACCCCTAATAGCAGGCCCCATTTTGCCTCAAAATCCCGAATCCCAGCTTACAAAATAACGCAAATCCCGTTTTCCGAAAAAGCCTATTGGAGACCATCTCTTACTTTGAAAGCCCTAAAATCTGATCTGTACTTTAAGCCTACCCCAAGATCTATCCGTTAGATTGCACAGGGAATAAATTGTTAGAAGCAGATATCCAGAGGGTAAGCAAAGGAGATACCAAACACCGTGCAACAGACAAGTAAACTCCTTAGGATGCAACAGGGCTGCTGCAAGAAAGATCCCGGATAATCCAGCCAAGTATAACGTGCTAACTCCGGCTGGAAGGTGATGTTCCAGAGGTTTCTGTCCATAAGCGGAAGTTGTGTTCGCTTGAGCTGTTGGCGCCGCTGTTGGTTCGGTGTTCCTTTCCTGTAACTCGTTTGAGATTTGAACAGCTACACCGACAGCAACAATACACATGATTACAGCAAAAACGAAAGTGAGTAGCTTGGAAACCTTCAGCTGGAAATTTGGCGAGGTGAAGAGGCACACTAAAGTGTAACCAAACGCCACCAGAGTGAGAAGGATAACTATTGTTATTTCATTGAAGCCAATGCCCGAATAGAGCATTCCACCAACTATGACCAGAATCACCGTAGAAGGTCTGGAATAGTAAGAAGATTGACAAAAATGTTAAATCCTATCATTGACATCAATAGCAGCATTGCTAACCAACCCAGCCTGCGCTACAGACGAAACTACACTCTGGTTCAGTTCGTCTGCGAAACAGCGCCCAAATCCTTGTTTGGGATCCCTGCCTGTGTACCAGTATTTGAGTACGAGCTATATGTATGATTGGCCTGTTAAAAAAGCCATTATCGATTTGCTAATCAGTATGAAAGGAGATTGGAAACACACGACGCTAAACATATCGACGCTGGGTGGAGCGGGGGGGAACGACGCCCGGGGGGTACTTCGGTTAATTTTTGTTGGGTATGTGCCACTGGCCTCTCAGAGCCTCTACCACTTTTTTAGTAAAATCCAACTAGTGGTCTATTACCAATGCTGCGTTCTGATTGGTTGAGCTACTAGGCTATATGTTATAGCCTACTAGTAGCGAAAAGCGCTGTCTTGTTGGCGGCAAAAAAGGATTTTTTAACTAGCTTAAGTTGTTTTGTCTCGATATTTTTGACACACTAGTTGGATTTTACTTAAACAATTATTCCTCTGGCCCTCATGGCCTCTGAGTGACTCAGAATCCATTCGGGCTCGAGGAATAATTGTTAAATATGAAGAACTATCTTACCACAAAAAATCCAGAAATGTGCGACCCCAACCTAGTAACTCTATTGAAAATGTGTCCCCCTTATAGTCAATCAAGTCGTGAAAATGCGACCCCATCCAGCGGCACATCCCCATAAGCCTCTTGAAAGGAAGACCCCCCCCCCCGGGGGGGTTCGCAGACGTTACTAACCGAGGTTAAATTATCTCTACGACGCAGGCTATCACCAACCAGGCTCCGGGCAACAATGTAGACAATTAACGACTTTTTTGACTTCCTGTATCCTGCCTTTGAAATCAAAATAAAGCGAAGCGAAGTCCAAATTTGTGGTTGAAATGCTTAACTTACCCGATAACAGTGGAACAAACAAGAAACGTTTGGTAAACGATAAAAAGGAACGAGATGTGTTCGTTCCGTCTCAGTGTTAGCTTCCACTCCTTCACAAGTAGAATAAGGTTGGCCAATGTCGATGGAGTCCATCTACGCCTTTGCTTGTAAAATTCATCGAAGCTTTCAGGGCAGTACGTGCTGTCAACTGCTGCGGCGCAGTATGTCAATCGCCAGCCTCGTTGTAACATTAGCGTGCACATCCAGCGGTCTTCCCCTTGAAACAAAACAAGACCTTACGATACCTTTTGTTCGTAAGCAATGTTTTTTTTAAGGATTAAAAATAGCTATTATATTGTAACTATCAACCAGGCCTCAAAAGCATCATGTGCATCAAGGGTATAAAACCAGGCTTAACCATGTACCAGGATCTCGATTTTGCATTTCATTTTCAAAAACCCGTAAGTCTGGGTCTACCAGCCTTACCAGATTTTTAACCAGACTTTTGGTGCAGAGATGTTAACAATCAAGCAGCCCACAACATTGCTCTCACCTACACTTTTGGCTAATTGTATGTATTGGTTAATTTATTGGTCAAATTTAGCACAGTTTGTCAACAAATTTGCTTGCCAAAGTGGCCATTAAATACTTATGGGCCCTTATATTCCATTAAGTTTTATAGTAGCGGGCTACACTGGTGACTGTTTAAAATCATACAAATGTTGTGAAACGAGGTAAATCTTGTAATGTTGGACCCGTCCGGTTTAAATGACATTTTGTCGCTTTTTGAACTAGGGGAAGCAACTTCCAAGTTCAAGAAATGGCCATTGAAAACATTCATTTATTATAGTCTGCGTCCTCGACTCTACAGAACTGACTTTTTTGCGAAATTTTACTGAAATAGATATTACGTAATTCAGCTAGAGAACATAAAAAACTTGTTAACCTACCCATATCTTTGGTGAGAAATTCAAAAGCATGGTTTACTTTTGTAGCGTATGTGGGTAACACATCCCTAACAGCTTGGCAACGGTACAGGCTAAAACAACCAGGGCTACACAGCACGGAACCAAACATGTGATTTGCTACCTGAAATACAATGCATCATCCACACTTCTCTTGAAAAGTGTGTGCGAATCAATACCGTATAGTAACCGATATACTGGTTCCAATCGCCCAGGGCGTTATTTTATCATAACATTTCGACATTGATATGTGTAAGCCGTTTAGAGATACGTATCACTTTTTAAAGTTGAACTTCGATTTCAGAATCCTTACTTTAAAAATGCACAAACTATTGCTAATGAAAAGAAGAAACTGAATAAATCAAATTATTTAGCTCTACGTCGCATATCTACACTCAAATAAGTGCTGAATTTACACCTGCAAGATACTACCACTGCGTAAACCAGAAAAAATGCAACTCAATCAAACTCTTTGGACTACCTTATAACTGAATTTCGCCTCATTCAACCCCAGTCATCCAGTCCAGTCGTCCACTTTGTCAAATGTTGGCGAACTGTCTGGGAGCTAAATTACTAGGAATCATATCCAACTTCAGAAAGAGAAACAAAATTACGTCGCCCGTCTCTTTCTAACGTTCTCTATAAAACGAGAGATTGGGCAATTTTACGTCGTAGTCTTGAAGTGACGGCAAAGAAATGTACAAAAACGTGCGATCGTAGTTGTTTGCTCATCGTTAAGTTTTTGACAATGCTGTTGGCGTCGCCGTTGTCAACCATTGCTTGATGCGAAAAGACAATTGAGCAACAGATTACTTTTGTGACATCTACCGACAGTGTAAGGATATACAGACCTTTTGAAACCAATGACCAATGGCGTAGTCGAAGATCTGGTACCAGACTATAGGCCCGCTCCCCATGGGATGTGTTCGAGCACAAACTGCTCCAACCCCAGGATCTTCAGTAATCTGGTCTATTAACGCTTCGACAGATTCATGGGTAAACTTAACGTCTGCGTCGGTTGTAAGGATAAAGGATTGGTCGCATTTCACTGAAATGTAATTAAAATTGCCTTTTTGAGAATCTCTGATGTACGCTATGATTAAATAACGGTCTAACGCATTCTTTGCCCCCAGATATTTCTGTCCTTCTTAACCGGCGGGGTCAGGGCCTCTTCACATGATCCCCATTAATTGACCGGGCTGGCCCGGCCTATGATGCCCAATTTCCACACAATGTGATTGCCCATGATGCAGAAATTCTGCAGCCTTTGATAATAAGTGAAGAGGAAAGTCTGCAGCCTATGACAACCCGTGCCACAGAAATTCTGCCGTTTCTGATAACCTTTGCAACAGATATTATGCGACCCCTGATTACCAATTAAACAAAAATTCTGCGGCATCAGCATCAGATCAAGAAGAGAACAGAATTTATACAGCGTGAGATCAAGGAGAATGAGATCAGGGGCAGCAGAATTTCTCCAGCACGCGATTAAGGGGGGCAGCAGAATTTCTGCGGCATGCGATCAAAGGTCTTGCAGAATTTCTGCAGCATGAGTTCAATGGGTCTTGCAGAATTTTGAAAGCATGAGATCAAGAGGTCTTGATGAATTTCTGCAGCATTAAATCAAGGGGTCTTGTAAAATTTCTGCAGCACGACATCAAGGGTTCTTGCAGAATTTCTGCCGCAGGAGATCAAGGGGTCTTGCAGAATTTGCTCTCACCATTAAGACGATTCTGTTGGTAATCCAACACGTATGACATATACATCACTTGGCTCCAACGTTTCTTATTCCTCACCTGTAAAAGTCGATTATCACGGTTACTAATACTGCGTATACAGGGTCGACGAGGTTGTTATGCCTGTTGTGGTGAAGGCTCAGTTGTTCTGGATTGAGAATGTGCTTAGTGGAAAAACAAATCACAAATTTTAAATTTTTTCTTCAAGGTAATTTCTCTTGCCGACTATCCCGATCAGAATTACTATGCGATATAACTTTCAAAGGTTTCTTTCCAATATGACTACTCAATGAGAACTGTAAATGTGGCCAGTGAAATTTGATTTTAGTAGTATTAACGATTCTTGGGACTCTTCGACCCTGTTGAAATCTCTAGATGTTTTCACTAATATCCAAACTGTAAATATTGTAAATATTTTGTGCTTTTAATTTCATTTTATATGTCCAAAATTTGTTAAGGGATAGGGTTGTTGCTTTTAAAGTTTGATTCCGTGTTTCAATCAGTGGCGTACCTGAAAACTATTTTGTAAACTATTACTGCCTGACCACTTAAAATAATAAAAGTCATGTGTTATTTCTTTTAGTGAGCTTCTATCTTAAACCATCTTGCTTAAACATAAACTCGGTGTTGGATGATTGACGCACAATATTGGCAAATTGCTGCTGGGCATCGTCTCATTATTTTCTCAGGCTTACTTACTTTAGCATTGTCTTTTAAGTGAATCGTGAATTCCATTCCACCTGGCAGTCTCCATTTAAGCTGCATACCATAGGGGGTCATTATTTTCCAGCAGTCACCTAGTTGTACTTTTAATGTTTCTTCAACTAATGAAGCCAACTGCAACGCATAATCAGCGATAACCTGTCCTCTGACACCTCCATCAAACAAAATGTGTGACTCATAATGACGTTTAGTTTTCGCAACGTTATTGTCAACATCATGAATCGATCGAAGGAGCTGTTCCATTTCATAGTCTTCTTCACGGTACATCGTCGTACATATGAATATATACTGTTGGTCGTCACCCGTGGGATTCTGTTTTGCATTTTGCCCATCATCACATGCTTTGCTTCGTTTATTCAACATCAGAAACTGTTCAAGGCAGACACCCATTCAAAAACCAAGCAATGACTATTTACAAATAGAAGTACATTCGAGCCTCCTGGAAGCGACCACTCGAAGTGGGAAGATTCATTGGTTGCTCACGGGAGGTGGTCGCTCACAAGAATCGACAAACAGGGCGTCCCTTTCGAGGCGAGTTACCGACGCATAATTTTTAGGAGATCATTTATAGCATTAAATTCCCATTTTTTTATTTTTTTAAAACATTCTGGTCACTATACTACTCTATGGTGAAATTTGTTTGATATCGCTGTCACAACGCTCTCTTGTGCTCGGGAAAATGCATTAAGCGATGACTTAAAACCGCATTGTTCTCGTGAATTATATAACCACTTCAAGCTTCCTAACCGACTATGCCAAACGAGAGGCATGAACAGCACGGAAAGCTTCCTTTACCAATAGAACATACCATTGTAGGATGGGATCCAAAACAGGTCGTATGCGCTGGCTATGATCAATCCAGGGCTTTTCCATAAGTAGTACGTAGTGGTCATGAACTGTGCCAAACATAGGAGGAGCGCCGCAGCAATTGTTTTAGCGTTAGCTAGGTTTTCTGCTGTGCATGGTAAAGGAATCGTGTTCGTCTCACAGAACACTTTAACGTTTGTTATTAAAAGGGTGATGGGCGTGGCTAGCGACAAGGGTAGAGCGTAACCAATCTTCTGCATACAGAGCGAACAGGCGAGCCAACCAAAATGGTAACCAAAGAAACTGGCAAAGATATGAAAGGCAAAATACAAAAGAGACGGGTTTGATGTATCGATAGCTTTGAATCCTGCTGAAAATCGGTCGAGCTCTACAGTTTTATAAATTTTGGCAAACATGACAGCGACTAAAGGCATCAGGAAAAGTTTCCATACGGAGATGACAATGGCAGCTTTCCCGCGGGCATTGTTGCATTGCCGCATTCTTGAATTCTCGTCCTGGCTTTCGTTGGCGGAATTCTGACTCTTGCTGATTTGCAGTTCCCGCAGTTCAGGAGACCAAGCGATGGACAGGGAAAAAAACAGAACGCACGGAAGAGGTAACTGAAAGAATAAAGATTTAATACATGGTTTTTATAATCTTCCCAGTGTAATTTTTGTTGCAAATGATATTTTCCAGTATTTTTAGCCATTGGTATAATGTTATAATATTTGACGGTTCAATACCCCTACTCTTTTTAAAAAACAACATTTTACATAATGTCAGACGCGTGATTAATTGTTTGCCGTTTTCTTCTGAATAGAAGTCGAACTGTAGCAGAAGAAGAAGAAGAAGAAGAAGAAGCAACTACAGTAACTATATGAAGTATCCTAAACTATAGGAACTAAAGAAAGTACACGAATTATACTAACTACACGAGCTACAGAAAAATTACAGCAACTACACGAACAACAGCAAACTACAGTAAGTACACCAAACTACAGCATACACCAATCTACAGCATCTACTAATACTAACTGCTATAGAGTAGAAGCGAAGAACAACAATGAAGCACCAGCAGCAGCAAAAAACGCACCAATTCCATACTTAAAGGTTTTCAACTTTCCTTTCCTTGTGTCCCACTGTGATCTTGATTTAATGAACTGCCACACAGCTGAACACAGCGCTAGACTGCCCGGGAGAAGAATAATAGCGTCTGAGCTGATTGGTGTGACTGTCAGCATGACTAAGACGATATAAGAAAGAGAAACAGTTTCCAGAAAGCCAAAAATGAATATCTGCAATTAAAAAGGACAATGGATGATATACGACAGCTGGTCGAGTTTTCAAAACACTCGACTGCGTTAGCTTATCGTCTAGTTGCTCAAAACTATCTCCAAAGCAGCAAATACAAAAACCAGAAGCAGCAAATACAAAAACTAAGATGGCAATCCTCGTTTTGTTTGCCCTAGAAACCGAGACAGCAATGGCAACGAGCACGTCGAAAAAGAAACGTTCTCAGAGGTTTAAAAACGCAACACAACAATTTTTCTCTCTTTTTTTTTTTTTCTAAACTTGGGTGCGATGTCCAAAATTCAGCGCCCAGAAATTTTCTACTTCATTTGAATTCTAAGCGACCGGGATAAATCCAGAGAAGACGTTTGAATAAAAGTGAACTCGTGTTAAGAGTCATGGTCCCAAATTAGCCTCATCTGATCACTAATGAGACTGCAGAGCTCTATCTACTTTATGCATTCGTAATTCTCGGCCATTATAAAGCCATTTTGGCAGCGGAGGATGATGTGGACAGATTGACTAGTTATTAACATAGGGGTTTTGATTCTGACGTTCATGCGGAAGCGCATTCAGTGATGCGTGATATATCATTATGATTATATATTATGCTTGCGGATACCAAATTAAATGCAAAACATCGGAAAATACGACTTATTAGAGAGCAAATTGATATACGCTGAATTGGCATAGACTTACTTTGTAATGGGTGTAAATGTATATTAGTTTGAAACCTCTACCCTTCCGATCACAATACAAGTTCTGATCGTTTGATCGATGTACTGAGTCCTTCACTGAAAGTCAAATTATGATCGCATACAATCTGGGTTGCATGTATAAATGTCGCTTAAAGTGTCATCAGAATTTGTTGTTAAACAATTATCTTTAAAAAGTTTTCAGTTTTAAAGAATCTTCTTTAATTTTGTAATTCAGAACTTGTTTAAAACTTTCAGGGAACAATTTTCACGCGACAAGAGAATGGCTGCCGAGAGAGCGTATTGGAGGGGCGATGACCTGAGTCTTGGCGAGATTGCTTGGCAATGCATATCATCAATCCTCTGTCATCCCTCAGGTTCTTGATCAGAAGTTATTTATTGAATTATTCAGATTTTTAGTTTTGATAACGTGGCTCTATTATCACCACAATTTATTTGCATTGTAAGTAATTCAGATAATTCAAAGATTCAAAGAACAGAGTCTGCTCTTCGTATAAATTGTTTTTAGCCATTACCCTCTGACGTTATACGGACATAGTAGTTTTTCATTACCTTATGGACTTGACATAAAAGGCGAAAATTGGGAAAGTTCTGTTCAATTAAAGTAATTATAGCGAAGAGAACTTTAAGGAATTCGTACGTTTTGGCCAGAGTTTATTTTCGTCACTAGACTTACCGTTATGAAACCTTTTTTTGTGGGCCATGGGCGGCTTCTTCTCCTCAAACTTGTCCATGAAGCGTAAATGAAAGATGCGCCTTCGGGAATCATCAGAGCCAGAGTAAGCATAAGAAATAATGCTTGCTTTTTTGTCTCTGTAGAAGTATCGTCGTTACTGCTTCTTTCGGTTAGGTTTAAATTTTTGAAGTGTTGTCCTAAGACCAACAAACAAATTTTACTTGCAACAACGCAGCACAGCATTAACAAGGAAAGAAATACGGCCACAAACCACTTAACGATCAAGAGGAAGACGAGATAATAATGTCCATTTTCAGCCTGGCTGCTCGCAACCGAAAATGAAGATTCCCTTCTTTCTATGGTAAATGATGCTTGCTTTTTCTGACGTGAAGCTGGCCGTTGAACTTTATCTGCGTTATCGTGGTTGCCGGCCTCTTCAGACATTTTGCACAAATTACTGCTGCCTTCTTCAGCTAGACGCAAGTTTTAACTATTCCACGGTCATTGGTCGACGCATATTCTCGCTTTAGGGTTTGCAGTATGCAGTTAATAACGTCAGTATTAAATCAAGACATGAGTGCCTGTTTAGCATTTGAAAAAAAAAATAGGCACAGGAATGATGCACACTCGGTAAGAATCAATTACCATTACACGGCAGGGTTTTCACAAATACTTCAGAGTCTATCATTGAAACTATTTGGTTTTTTTTCCAGCATCCCTGACCGAGAATGACAGAATCATGCCTTTCGATTCTGGAGGGATTTAGTGTACTGACGGCCTTCCGTTTTGGTTGGTTGTAAGCTACTTGGCATCAAAGCGTCCAGACGCAATCATAGCTGCCTGCGTTGCAGCCTACCCACGTATCGTCTAAATCATTTGTTTAGTCTTTCTACGAATTAGTGCACAAAAGTTCGTCCTCATATCGAGCAGAGTCGCAAGGATACATAGGTGGGTTTCTTATGCGCCTCACGATACACGATTGGCCCAAATTCTTACCAGAGCGTGACGGTTGGGCAATGTGACATGTCAAAGCTGGCAAGGAGCGTTTAGAGTAAATTAGTAAAGAGCAGTTCGAACTTGAAAAATGCTTTGAGAGAATTCCTTTAAGGCCAGAATGTGCTTGTAAATTTGCCAACTGGTTTTCCAGCCTCTTCCAATCGCTGTAGATGCACCGCGATATTCACGGACAAAAATAAAACCAGTACTAAAAATACGTGTATCGCAGAACCTCGCGTAGCGCAGGACGGGAGGCCCATAAAATGTTAGGGATGGGCGGGCGGGAGAGAATTGGAGTAAATTGTGTTACTGGGAAGGGCGGGTTTCAACACTGGCACTAATATTGGAAGGTGAGATGTACTTAATCTCCTTTTGGTTCAAGAGTAAATTTGAACCCATTGCTCCGGCTTAAAAAAGGAACTTCTGGGATATAAATGGGATTTCTGTTGTTAAGAAAGGGTAGCTAATGTTTCAAGGTCTCGTGTTCCCCTCCTACATGTGTAATTATAGTGAAAAGGAAATAGGTGTGATAGTGAATAAATGCAGGCTAAATACGTAGTTGCATTTGATTACGAGGGTGATTTTAATTGACCCGTGAAATAGGTTTTAGAATGCTACGTATTATTATGCTCTAATTCCATCGTGTTCTTTTGTTTACCTATTGCTATTTGGCACTGTTTGTTAGCAACTGTTTCACGGTTCAAGTAAAATCACTATTAAAGCTAACCCATGCCATCTCAAATAACAAGTGTTATTATAACTATTTGTGAAGTTTCCATTTCAGCAGAAGCGAGTGGATGGAAGTGATGAAATGGTAAGAGATAATGCTGCAGTGAAAACAACAACTAAATGCTGGTAATTGGAGGGCAAAAATCTTTATTGTTAAGTGAACTACAGCAATGAGAGTGTTGGCACCTGTTTTAGTACATAATCACACTTGACAACTTATGATTGGTAAATGCGTAAGGTGCAAACATAATCACTGAAATAGAAATAATATTTAGCAATGTCATTAAGGATGCAGTTCATGAGAATTATCAAAACGTATCATTATTGAATATGTCGGCCTTTACTGATTACCACTGAATCCCTGTAAACTGGTTCCAGATCACTTAAATATGCAAGTGTTCATCAGAGTTATTTGCGTACATGCATGAGAAACAAATACCCATGCAAGAGTGAATTCGTATGAAATGTCCACATACCAGTCATGTTGAAGGTGATGAGTTTCTCAATTCTCAAAATGGATGAGCAGTTGAAAGAAAAAAGAAATTTAACTCTTACTAATTAAAAGAACTTCAGTTATTTTTATTAAAACGCATTGGGTTATAGAAAGGGCGCGATTTTAAACAATTTTAAATCTTAGTATTACTAAATATAATATGATTACAAAAGTGTTACACTCGTTTAATTGACTGAAGGTACACGTACGCGGACCCGAATGGCTGCATCGTTATATCTGAGATATTTTTACATGGGCAAAACACGATTTAGCTTCCTCCAGGGCACACGAGCTAAAACATGAACAGCAGTTTTAAAGCGATGTCCCAACAGAGCTAGAAACTGTAAAACAAATATAAATCCATAAATAGTAAGAAAAGCAAGGCCTATAATGTCTACACCCAGCACTTTAAGGTCTTTGTGCCTGACCAAACTGAGAATGATAATCATCCACAAGATATTGATAACACCAAATGTCATCAGCGTCTTATTTCGCAGCTCTATAAGTTTCTCTTTGAGCTTAGATGTCTGATCGAAAGCACTAAGTTCCGGAGAAAGACACTTCTGACGGAGGCCTTCCCAGAATTTAAACTCAGCATCCGAGTTGTGGATATCCAGGAATTTTAATGAAAGACAATCGAGCTTGCGCTGGGTATTACGGATTTTCATTTTCCCTAAAAATAAAAAGGACGGAAGTTAAATTACAGTCAAACTGATAAAATCTTTGACAAATAGTCATCTGAACATTCAAACGCTTTTGACTATTTAAAATGGTCTAAAAAGTATACCAGGCAAAGAAGAGTCCCGTGGAAGAGGAATTAACCTCAGCCCTCGTACCATCCTCGGTGACCCAGGGGCAGATAGTGGGTACAAGGGAAAGTCTCAACGAGCGGAAAAATATGGCACAAAGAAAAGTAAAGGACGGCGAGAAGAACCCCTGGGGACAATGTCTTACCAGACCAGTTCCAAACAGTCGCCGCCGTCCTGCCTTCTGATTGGGCAGAAAAGCACACGTCAAGTTTTCTGGTACCATATACTATATATATATATAGATTTAGTCAGAGCTAAAAGCGAAGCTCCCGTGTATGCATTTTCAATGTACTTGAAACAACGGACTTGAAAAACTTGCAAAGAAATCCCAAAATATCTATACTTAACTTTAGGGGGCAACCATATGACTGAAATATAAACTTGAGCCTGCGATCAATTAAAAGCAAACAACGGGTGAGCGGAAAACTAAAAAAAAAAATGTGACCCCCATAGGTAAGTACCTGAGCCCGCGATACGGTTATGTGGCTCTGGTCAGCGGGTAATCTTTTTGCTTTGACAGCTAACAATTGTCCATGATATGGATGTCTATTATCAACTTAAACATAGGTTGATGGCTACGACACTAACTAGAAAGTTTGACATTTCCCATTGGTTCCTTTGTGGTGCAGACGGACGGGCGTACAGTCACGTGATTACCAAAACTGTTTCGGATGAACAGATTACCAAATTTTCTTAGACTGGGGTTCCGTTCGCGCGCACTTCGCGCACGCTTGCAGCTTCGCTATTAATTCACCTTGGTCAGGATTTTGTAGTTTTTTAATCCCAAGAATCAGTTTGTCCAAGTGCCCTCGTTTGCGAATGTCAAATACTTCCTTAAGACTTCCTTTGTCCATCCCTTTCAAATCTACCAAATCACAAGGCTCCTTGTACCCATTTGATTCAAATCGGCTCCAATAATCTTGAAGACCAAGCTGTCCTAACCAATCTTTAACATTTTCCTGTTTAATAAAAGAATACCGTATTGAGGAACATTCGATGTACAACGTGCAATACGGTCAGATAAAGAATGACGCGCCTTTCCATTATAAATTTTTGATTTCTTAGATAACTTACTGGGATGCCTTCCTCCATATCCACTCGTGGAATTTTCTTGATCTCTCTTAGTAGTCTTTGGCGATGTCCCCTTGTCTTAATACCAATTCTCTCGAGTTCCTGTCAATAAAATGTTTATATAATATAATTGTTTGACTAGACACCAAGAGAAACGGTTGAACCGAGGTCAACTGAAAATACCGATAGACATTCAAAGCTCAACTTCTTAATTTATTGTTAACAACTCACCTGGTCTGACAATCCACACAAATGCCCCACTGTGTCGTATCCGTGGTTGCGAAACATCTTGGCACAATCAGACTACAATCAGGCGAAAAAACAAAAGATTACCACAGTTACGCAGAATGGTGAGAAAGGGCATCAAAAGTAAACTAGCGAAACGCACGTTGAGGAAACATTACTGATTTTTTTGGGAGAGAACAATACTTTCTTCTGACTGTTAAGAGAACAAAGAGAATAATGTAGTAAAGGTACGGTCTTCTTTTTAAATTACTTTGTATTGTAATGTCGTGGATTAGAGGACAACAAGACGCTGCCTCTTTAAATTGTATACTTCTGTAGTTATGCTATCGCTAAGTGCCAACGGGCAAAGATTTAACCTATTCGCATGATTTGTAGCGATATTTGGCATAAATAGTACGAGTGATATTTCGAAATTGTTGTACGTAATCTGGGACAATTATGAAGTAACACAAGAGGTATTTATGCCAAATATCACGTACAAATCATGCTATTACCTATACAGATTGAACAGCGCGCGAGAATAGGTAAAATCTTTGCGCGGTCAGTTTCGTGTTACATAACTCCTCATGATTGGGCACAGGTAACCCAGGCTCTGTGACAGTACCACATTACAAATAAAGTTACAGTGTTTGCATGGGGTAAAAATACCATCCCAAAATTTCTAGGAAATACTAAATAAAGATCAATGAAACTTACTCCGCAGTTACGTTGTCCTTATTGCTCCAACGAAGTTTCGTGATAATTTGCAGTAATTTGTTCAAATTCACTCTATATACAATAGTAATATACAAGGTAGGAGACACGAGATGCCATTTTCGCCGGCATGCTCACATTCAACACAACTTTTTCCACGAAATTCGAACTCCAACGGAAAATAAACATGCCAGGATCGTAGAAATAGGATAGCAGCAGATATAGAAACCAATGAAACTTTCCCAGATAAAGAAAAGGATCCCGCAGACTTTGACAAACTCGAAGGATATAACCCAAACAGACAGACTGAGAATATGCTCGCCGAAGCAGCCGGGCCAGATCAACGCGCGGCCAAGAAAATGAGGCCTGGGCACTGTACAAAAAAACCCATCCCGGATGTCCTGGGTTGACCTTTCTAAGGAGCGTTACATAGCTTTGCCAAAGTTAGCCACCCATGCTGGAAATACATTTGGTCGAGCGCTATTGTTCACTTGAGACAAACGCGACTCGCCCAAGCAAACTACATGTTCTAGTGCACTAGAACCGTATTGTGGTACTATCACAGAACCTGGGTTATCTGTGGATTGGATAATCAAATGGTTCCAAACAAGGTGACAAAAGTGGGCAGCATTCAAATGTCTTAAGAAGTGCGACAGGGGGAAATTTTCCTCGCGGCTTCGCCGCTCACTTCGCATGGCAGCTCTACCGCCACAAAAGTTCCCCGTGCACAAGAATCCCGTCAGCTACGCAGGCTAAGGTCTCAAATCACAGCCAGCATGACAGGTTTTACTGGGTCACTAAAGTGAAAGGAATTCAAACCTTCTGACGGTCGAGCGGGGAACTGAAGAGAAGAAGCCCTTCCCCCCTTCCCTCCCCCCCCCCCCCCCCCCCCCCACTTTCCTTTCCCTTTCCTCGCTATTTTTTTTCTTAAACAGAGAGCCTGTTAGAGCCTGGCTATCTGACAGATTTTGTATTAGTTGATTCGCTTCAAGGAAGTTTAAACATGACGTAATTTCAAATACCTGTAATGGAAAATCCAGCTGATTTAACCAGTTTTCTACTGGTGTGTTGGGATTTGAGTAGGACATTTCGAGTCCGAGCCTCGACTGGGGACGAGATTCTCTGTCTTTGAAATTAAGTGTAAGTAGAAAAAAACTGAATAATATTAATAATGAATAAATTCCAGGTATAAAAACTTCAAAAATTTTTGAACTCTAATTTTTAAGAGCAGGAGATCATTTGGCTGGAGCTTCACAAATGCTCCAAATATAATTACCGTCCATGCACATTCTGACTAATTTTGCTCCAGAAAGCGCAAACCCTTCTGCCTTCTCCCTGTGAGCGCAAAGAAGGACGGTGGGGAGTGCGGTGTTTTTTTCTCGTTCCAGTTTCTAGCAGCACATAAGAGAGTTCTGCTAAGGATGGAGACTCAAATGTATAAACTTGTAATAACCAAAGATTAGGGAGCGCGGGTGAGTTTAGAGCTTCTGATCGAAAAGTCAAAACGCTCCTGCCCTAATGCTATGCTCTGCGTTTATTTCGCTGATAGAAGGTAAAGACGTCTGTGAACAGAAAACAAGTGATAGAAGATCCAAATACGCGTAACCAGATGACGTTTTGTGCATTCCATTTAGTGTTAGTGGAAGTCCAAACGAATGCTGGTTACATTCCTGCCAGAAAGCGTAATACTGAGCAACCTGGATAACAGGATTGCGGGCTGACCTCTTGTTGCCCTCAGTTTCCAAGTTTTCGTTTTCGTTTTTTTTTTTAGAAGAGACGCAAAAAATCACGAAAGACATAATAGAAGACAAAATATAGGGACGGCATGATCACAGGCATATAAATATAAATGACATGATTCCAAAAAGCTTCTTACCAGGTAACTGAAGACGGGATGATCCATCTGGCTCATTGCAATTTAACACAGGCTGTAAATCTTCTTCTTGTTGATTATCACCAGTGTTTTCTGAAATTTTTGGAGGACACTCATGCTTTCCTTTAAAATCTGTTCCTTTCATTAAATCATTACATGAACACTCAACAGATTTATTTATCTTTTCTTCATGATGCCTTGAAAAACTGCTAAGCCTGGGTTCAGAGGCACCTTTTTGAACCTTATTTTGTACAAGTATTATCGAGCTCTCAGAGCCATCGGGGGGATCAGAAATTGATTTGACTCTTAAATCAATCTCGTCATCTGCTGTTTTCCTTCGTGTAAACGAATGTTTTTCATTTGAAGCACTTAAGAAAGAAGGTTCTTGTAAAGAGTGATACTCAGTCTGGATCATTTTCCCATTTCTCGCTTCAGCCGTGCCATCCAAAAGGAATTCAACATTGTTTGTTGTCTCAGATTCGCCTTTTCTCTCTGTTGATCGCATCGATTTTACCTTTTTTGGAATTTCTTCCGCTGAGTACATAGTAGGGGCTGGAAGTTTTTTCTCAGCTTCAGTCTTCTTTGAAGGTTTCTTACCAGACCTTCTTCTGTTTAAATTTTGATTTTGAATGTCTGCCAAAGACCTTACTCCATCCTTGTCATTCATTGTACTTGAGGCTTTTCCTTCCACACCAGAAGTCATTCCTTTTTCATGACATGTTTGACCCGATGGCGACTCGGACTCCTAGAGTGATTGATTAAATGAAAATCTCTTAATAAGATCTTTCCTATAAACGAAACCATTCCTTTTCAAATCGTTACCGCAAAGAAAAAGGCTCGATCAAACCTGCCCCTGTAAAAAAACATCACTGAGTGTTAAATCAGGTTCGGACGTAAGTTTTACCGGAGCAAATTTGACCCCTTCAAATTTTTTATAATTCCTGCAAATAAGAAGCCAACAGTTTACACCGTTTCTCCCTATTGGTAATGGCGGGCGAACATGCTTGTCGCGTTGTTATATAACAAGAAACCATGATTTCTCAGATATAATTATATAGGACATTAAACCGTTCTACCGTGTAGCCTAGCTGTTTCTCCGGCGTAAAAGCCAAGGAAATCCACCATTATTCAGTAATCTGAGCTACGGTTACAAATAGTTTACCCCACTGTACTCCTAAGAAAACGGTGTATCTTAAGGTCCCCTTTGTAAACGTAAAGTAGCAGGTCTTCTACCTCACTTTGCGAGTTGTTAATAATGTTAACTTGACAAGCCACGTCTATCATGTCTCCTCTCCTTGCCATCACGGGCTGCATGGGAGGTTGTTGAAGCTGATTTGACTGTCCCGGGTTTCCGCAGCAGTGACAACAACTGAGAATTTCCCTTAAGGTTTCCCCAACGGGCGTGTACCAGTCACCCCCTTCTGAAGCTGACTTTCCTTCTCTCGTTCCTTTAGGGTAGAAATAAACAGGGTTTTTAATATCTTATGATTCAAAACAAGACGTTAAACACACATATAAGATTCTTACAATTAAATATATTTGTCCTATTACTAAAGTTAACAAATTTTGATACGGTTGTTCTGAATCTGTGGAAAGCCGAAAGAGCAAAAACCGGGGAGCATCAATTAATGACCCTGGATCAATACCGGCTATCGACAACGGAGAGCAAGACAAAAGATTTTATTTTCGGGTGCAATTTCGCCTGTGTTAACTTTTGATCTAAAGTGGATAAGCAAAGTTGTATACTCTGCTTTAAACGTCTTCAGTCATCCTCGCTATTTTATACCTCAGCAATACTAACATCTTGAAGCCATGAAGCATAAATTTAGACATAACAAATGGCTCTTTTTTTGATTACAAACGAGTCTTGTTCTCGATTTTTGCTTTCCAGACTGGAAGAATTAGTTTGCGATACTTTTGCAATCAGTTCTATTTAAGAAAAAATGGTTTATGGGGGAGAGTTATGGCGAAGAAGACGAAAAGAAAAATAATAAGCTAAGTAAGTGCTTTTAAACCGGCTCTCCATGTTAATAAAACATTTAGACCTGGAATGGCAACAAAGTTGTTACTGAGAGAATGCTGGGTGGTCACTTGTTCTTGTTGATAAAGGGTATCATTTTTACGAGGTTCCCCAAAAGAGATCTTCAATCCCGCCATCCCGACCTAAATAGAGAGCTAAGCAACGACGACGGCAACGGCATCGAAAACGTCTCTTGGAAAGCGATTTCAAGCTGTTTCAAACTTGCTCTTGCTCCATTTTATACAATTTGTTTCATGTTCTGGAGTTTTCCTGGAGTTGATTCTATAGGACAGTATCTAAATTCAGAAAAACGAAAATCGGGTTGTCTTGTGTTCACGTCGTCCATAAGAAGGGAAACTGGGAGGTTTCACGTCGTAGAAGTGCAACGAGGGCAAAGAATTGTACAAAAAGCGTGATTCTGGTGAAAAAGTTGTTGTTTCGATAATTTAAACCAATTGCTTTTTTACCGTTCTTGTTGCCGTCGCCGTCGTCGTTGCTTAAGCTCCCTAATGTTTATTCGGCATCCCGCATCCCGCATCCGGTGCGTACTTCCAACCCCTAATAGCAGGCCCCATTTTGCCTCAAAATCCCGAATCCCAGCTTACAAAATAACGCAAATCCCGTTTTCCGAAAAAGCCTATTGGAGACCATCTCTTACTTTGAAAGCCCTAAAATCTGATCTGTACTTTAAGCCTACCCCAAGATCTATCCGTTAGATTGCACAGGGAATAAATTGTTAGAAGCAGATATCCAGAGGGTAAGCAAAGGAGATACCAAACACCGTGCAACAGACAAGTAAACTCCTTAGGATGCAACAGGGCTGCTGCAAGAAAGATCCCGGATAATCCAGCCAAGTATAACGTGCTAACTCCGGCTGGAAGGTGATGTTCCAGAGGTTTCTGTCCATAAGCGGAAGTTGTGTTCGCTTGAGCTGTTGGCGCCGCTGTTGGTTCGGTGTTCCTTTCCTGTAACTCGTTTGAGATTTGAACAGCTACACCGACAGCAACAATACACATGATTACAGCAAAAACGAAAGTGAGTAGCTTGGAAACCTTCAGCTGGAAATTTGGCGAGGTGAAGAGGCACACTAAAGTGTAACCAAACACCACCAGAGTGAGAAGGATAACTATTGTTATTTCATTGAAGCCAATGCCCGAATAGAGCATTCCACCAACTATGACCAGAATCACCGTAGAAGGTCTGGAATAGTAAGAAGATTGACAAAAATGTTAAATCCTATCATTGACATCAATAGCAGCATTGCTGACCAACCCAGCCTGCGCTACAGACGAAACTACACTCTGGTTCAGTTCGTCTGCGAAACAGCGCCCAAATCCTTGTTTGGGATCCCTGCCTGTGCACCAGTATTTGAGTACGAGCTATATGTATGATTGACCTGTTAAAAAAGCCATTATCGATTTGCCAATCAGTATGAAAGGAGATTGGAAACACACGACGCTAAACATATCGACGCTGGGTGGAGCGGGGGGGAGCGACGCCCGGGGGGTACTTCGGTTAATTTTTGTTGGGTATGTGCCACTGGCCTCTCAGAGCCTCTACCACTTTTTTAGTAAAATCCAATTAGTGGTCCATTACCAATGCTGCGTTCTGATTGGTTGAGCTACTAGGCTATATGTTATAGCCTACTAGTAGCGAAAAGCGCTGTCTTGTTGGCGGCAAAAAAGGATTTTTTAACTAGCTTAAGTTGTTTTGTCTCGATATTTTTGACCAACTAGTTGGATTTTACTTAAACAATTATTCCTCTGGCCCTCATGGCCTCTGAGTGACTCAGAATCCATTCGGGCTCTAGGAATAATTGTTAAATATGAAGAACTATCTTACCACAAAAAATCCAGAAATGTGCGACCCCAACCTAGTCACTCTATTGAAAATGTGTCCCCCTTATAGTCAATCAAGTCGTGAAAATGCGACCCCATCCAGCGGCACATCCCCATAAGCCTCTTGAAAGGAAGACCCCCCCCCCCCCCCGGGGGGGTTCGCAGACGTTACTAACCGAGGTTAAATTATGTCTACGACGCAGGCTATCACCAACCAGGCTCCAGGCAACAATGTAGACAATTAACGACTTTTTGGACATCCTGTATCCTGCCTTTGAAATCAAAATAAAGCGAAGCGAAGTCCAAATTTGTGGTTGAAATGCTTAACTTACCCGATAACAGTGGAACAAACAAGAAAAGTTTGGTAAACGATAAAAGCGAACGAGATGTGTTCGTTCCGTCTCAGCGTTAGCTTCCACTCCTTCACAAGTAGAATAAGGTTGGCCAATGTCGATGGAGTCCATCTACGCCTTTGCTTGTAAAATTCATCGAAGCTTTCAGGGCAGTACGTGCTGTCAACTGCTGCGGCGCAGTATGTCAATCGCCAGCCTCGTTGTAACATTAGCGTGCACATCCAGCGGTCTTCCCCTTGAAACAAAACAAGACCTTACGATACCTTCTGTTCGTAAGCAATGTTTTTTTTAAGGATTAAAAATAGCTATTATATTGTAACTATCAACCAGGCCTCAAAAGCATCATGTGCATCAAGGGTATAAAACCAGGCTTAACCATGTACCAGGATCTCGATTTTGCATTTCATTTTCAAAAACCCGTGAGTCTGGGTATACCAGCCTTGCCAGATTTTTAACCAGACTTTTGGTGCAAGGGATGTTAACAATCAAGCAGCCCACAGCATTGCTCTCACCTACACTTTTGGCTAATTGTATGTATTGGTTAAATTTATTGGTCAAATTTAGCACAGTTTGTCAACAAATTTGCTTGCCAAAGTGGCCATCAAATACTTATGGGCCCTTATATTCCATTAAGTTTTATAGTACTGGGCTACACTGGTGACTGTTTAAAATCATACAAATGTTATGAAACGAGGTAAATCTTTTAATATTGGACCCGTCCGGTTTAAATGACATTTTGTCGCTTTTTAAACTAAATGGCCATTGAAAACATTCATTTATTATAGTCTGGGTCCTCGACTCTACAGAACTGACTTTTTGCGAAATTTTACTGAAATAGATATTACGTAATTCAGCTAGAGAACATAAAAAAACTTGTTAACCTACCCATATCTTTGGTGAGAAATTCAAAAGCATGGTTTACTTTTGTAGCGTATGTGGGTAAAACATCCTTAACAGCTTGGCAACGGTACAGGCTAAAACAACCAGGGCTACACAGCACAGAACCAAACATGTGATTTGCTACCTGAAATAAAATGCATCATCCACACTTCTCTTGAAAAGTGTGTGCAAATCAGTACCGTAAATGATATACTGGATCCAATTGCCCAGGGCGTTATTTCATCATAACATTTATATGTGTAAGCCGTTTAGAGATACGTATCACTTTTTAAAGCTGAACTTCGATTTCAGAATCCTTACTTTAGAAATGCGCAAACTATTGCTAATGAAAAGAGAAACTGAATAAATTAAATAAGTGCCGAATTTACACCTGCAAGATACTACCACTAGGTAAACCAGAAAAAATGCAACTCAATCAACCTCTTTGGACTAAATTAATTAATTTCGCCTCATTCAACCCCAGTCATCCAGTCCACTAGTCCACTTTGTCAAATGTGGGCGAACTATCCGGGAGCTAAATTACTAGGAATCATATCCAACTTCAGAAAGAGAAACAAAATTACGTCGCCCGTCTCTTTCTAACGTTCTCTATAAAACGAGAGATTGGGCAATTTTACGTCGTAGTCTTGAAGTGACGGCAAAGAAATGTACAAAAACGTGCGATAGTGGTTGCTTGCTTATCGTTACTTTTTGACAATTCTGTTGGCGCCGCCGTCGTCAACCATTGCTTGATGCGAAAAGACAATTGAGCAACAGATTACTTTTGTGACATCTACCGACAGTGTTAGGATATACAGACCTTTTGAAACCAATGACCAATGGCGTAGTCGAAGATCTGGTACCAGACTATCGGCCCGCTCCCCATGGGATGTGTTCGAGCACAAACTGCTCCAACCCCAGGATCTTCAGTAATCTGGTCTATTAACGCCTCGACAGATTCATGGGTAAACTTAACGTCTGCGTCGGTTGTAAGGATAAAGGATTGGTCGCATTTCACTGAAATGTAATTAAAATTGTCTTTTTGAGAATCTCTGATGTACGCTATGATTAAATAACGGTCTAACGCATTCTTTGCTCCCAGAGATTTCTGTCCTTCTTAACCGGCGGAGTCAGGGCCTCTTTACATGATCCCCATTAATTGACCGGGCTGGCCATGATGGCCGGGCTATGATGCGCAATTTCCACAGAATGTGATTTCCAATGATGCAGAAATTCTGCAGCCTTTGATAATAAGTGAATAGGAAAGTCTGTAGCCTATGACAACCCGTGCCACAGAAATTCTGCCGTTTCTGATAACCTTTGCAACAGATATTATGCGATCCCTGGTTACCAATTAAACAAAAATTCTGCGGCATCAGCATCAGATCAAGATAGAACAGAATTTATACAGCGTGATATCAAGGAGAACGAGATCAGGGGCAGCAGAATTTCTCCAGCATGCGATCAAGGGGGGCAGCAGAATTTCTGCGGCATGCGATCAAAGGTCTTGCAGAATTTCTGCAGCATGAGTTCAATGGGTCTTGTAGAATTTCTGCAGCACGACATCAAGGGTTCTTGCAGAATTTCTGCAGCGTGAGATCAAGGGGGCGACAGAATTTCTGCAGCATGAGCCCCCGGATCAAGGAAGCTTGCAGAATTTCTGCCGCAGGAGATCAAGGGGTCTTGCAGAATTTGCTCTCACCATTAAGACGATTCTGTTGGTAATCCAACACATATGACATATACATCACTTGGCTCCAACGTTTCTTATTCCTCACCTGTAAAAGTCGATTATCACGGTTACTAATACTGTGTATACTGGGTCGACGAGGTTGTTATGCCTGTTATGGTGAAGGCTCAGTTGTTCTGGATTGAGAATGTGTTTAGTGGAAAAACAAATCACACATTTTTTTCTTCAAGGTAATTTCTCTGGCCGACTATCCCGGTCAGAATTACTATGCGAAATAACTTTCAAAGGTTTCTTTGCAATATGACTGCTCAATGAGAGCTGTAAATGTGGCCAGTGAAATTTGATTTTAGTAGCATTGGCAATTCTTGGGACTCTTCGACCCTGTTGAAATCTCTAGATGTTTCCACTAATATCCAAACTGTAAATGTTGTAAATATTTTGTGCTTTTCATTTTATATGTCCAACATTTGTTAAGGGATAGGGTTGTTGCTTTTAAAGTTTGATTCCGTGTTTCAACTAGTGGCGTACCGGAAAACTATTTTGTAAACTATTACTGCCTGACCACTTAAAATAATAAAAGTCATGTGTTATTACTTTTAGTGAGCTTCTATCTTAAACCATCTTGCTTAAACATAAACTCGGTGTTGGATGATTGACGCACAATATTGGCAAATTGCTGCTGCGCATCGTCTCATTATTTTCCCAGGCTTACTTACTTTAGCATTGTCTTTTAAGTGAATCGTGAATTCCATTCCACCTGGCAGCCTCCATTTAAGCTGCATACCATAGGGGGTCATTATTTTCCAGCAGTCACCTAGTTGTACTTTTAATGTTTCTTCAACTAATGAAGCCAACTGCAACGCATAATCAGCGATAACCTGTCCTCTGACACCTCCATCAAACAAAATGTGTGACTCATAATGACGTTTAGTTTTCGCAACGTTATTGTCAACATCATGAATCGATCGAAGGAGTTGTTCCATTTCATAGTCTTCTTCACGGTACATCGTCGTACATATGAATATATACTGTTGGTCGTCACCCGTGGGATTCTGTTGTGCATTTTGCCCATCATCACATGCTTTGCTTCGTTTATTCAATGTCAGAAACTGTTCAAGGCAGACACCTATTCAAAAACCAAACAATAACTCTTTACAAAAAAAAGTACATTCGAACCTCCTTGAAGCGACCACTCGAAGTGCGAAGATTCATTGGTTGCTCACGGGAGGTGGTCGCTCACGAGAATCGACAAACAGGGGGTCCCTTCCGATGCGAGGTCCCGACGCATAATTTTAGAAGATCATTTATTGCATTCAATTCCTATTTTTTTATTTTTTTTAAAACATTCTGGTTGCTATACTACTCTATGGTGAAATTTGTTTGATATCGCTGTCACAATGCTCTCTTGTGCTCGAGAAAATGCATTAAGCGATGACTTAAAACCGCATTGTTCTCATGAATTATATAACCACTTCAAGCTTCCTAACCGACTATGCCAAACGAGAGGCATGAACAGCACGGAAAGCTTCCTTTACCAATAGAACATACCATTGTAGGATGGGATCCAAAACAGGTCGTATGCGCTGGCTATGATCAATCCAGGGCTTTTCCATAAGTAGTGCGTAGTGGTCATGAACTGTGCCAAACATAGGAGGAGCGCCGCAGCGATTGTTTTAGCGTTAGCTAGGTTTTCTGTTGTGCATGGTAAAGGAATCGTGTTCGTCTCACAGAACACTTTAACGTTTGTTATTAAAAGGGTGATGGGCGTGGCTAGCGACAAGGGTAGAGCGTAACCAATCTTCTGCATACAGAGCGAACAGGCGAGCCAACCAAAGTGGTAACCAAAGAAACTGGCAAAGATATGAAAGGCAAAATACAAAAGAGACGGGTTTGATGTATCGATAGCTTTGAATCCTGCTGAAAATCGGTCGAGCTCTACAGTTTTATAAATTTTGGCGAACATGACAGCAACTAAAGGCATTAGGAAAAGTCTCCATAAGGAGATGACAATGGCAGCTTTCCCACGGGCATTGTTGCATTGCTGCATTCTTGAATTCTCGTCCTGGCTTTCGTCGGCGGAATTCTGACTCTTGCTGATTTGCAGTTCACGCAGTTCAGGAGACCAAGCGATGGACAGAAAAAGAAGCAGAACGCAGGGAAGAGGTAACTGAAAGAATAAAGATTTAATACATGGTTTTTATAATCTTCCCAGTGTAATTTTTGTTGCAAATGATATTTTCCAGTATTTTTAGGCATTGGTATAATATTAAAAACTTGACGGTTCAATACCCATACTCTTTTTAAGAAACAAGATTTTAAATAATGTCAGACGCGTGGTTAATTGTTTGCCGTTTTCTTCTGAATAGAAGTCGAACTGTAGCAGAAGAAGAAGAAGAAGCAACTACAGTAACTGTATGAAGTATCCTAAACTATAGGAACTAAAGCAACTACACAAATTATACTAACTACACGAGCTACAGCAAACTACAGCAACTACACGAACAACAGCAAACTACAGTAACTACACCAAACTACAGCATACACCAATCTACAGCATCTACTAATACTAACTACTATAGAGTAGAAGAGTTTTAAGTAGGCATGAATTGTTTCTATATTCGTGACGGTTATCATGAATTCATTACCTGAATAGAAGCCAAACTGTAGCAGAAGAAGAAGCAAGCGAAAATAGCTGATATTGCAGCTGTTCGATATGTGAGAGATTGGTGAGGTATGTCGACTTCTCTAAATTCTGAAAGTGCGCCTTGAGTAACAAACTTCATGATCAGACTATGATCGGGAAACGATAGGATAAATCTTGCTTACCTCATACACGAAGAACAACAATGAAGCACCGGCAGCAGCAAAAAACGCACCAATTTCACACTTAAAGGTTTTCAACTTTCCTTTCCTTGTGCCCCACTGTGATCTTGATTTAATGACCTGCCACACAGCTGAACACAGCGCTAGGCTGCACGGGAGAAGAATAATGGCGTCTGAGCTGATTGGTGTGACTGTCAGCATGACTAAGACGATATAAGAAAGAGAAACAGTTTCCAGAAAGCCACCAATGAATATCTGCAATTAAAAAGGACAATGGATGATATACGACAGCTGGTCGAGTTTTCAAAACACTTGACTGCGTTAGCTTATCGTCTTGTTGCTCAAAACTATCTCCAAAGCAGCAAATACAAAAACTAAGATGGCAATCCTCGTTTTGTTTGCCCTAGAAACCGAGACAGCAATGGCAACGAGCACGTCAAAGAAGAAAAGTTCTCAGAGGTTTAAAAACGCAACACAACAATTTTTCTCTTTTTCTTTTTCTAAACTTGGGTGCAATGTCCAAAATTCAGCGCTCAGAAATTTTCTACTTCATTTGAATTCTAAGCGACCGGGATAAATCCAGAGAAGACGTTTGAAAAAAAGTGAACACGTGTTAAGAGTCATGGTGCCAAATTAGCCTCATCTGATCCCTAATGAGACTGCAGAGCTCTATCTACTTTATGCCTTTGTAATTCTCGGCCATTATAAAGCCATTTTGGCAGCGGAGGATGATGTGGACAGATTGACTAGTTATTAACATAGGGGTTTTGATTCTGACGTTCATGCGCAAGCGCATTCAGTGATGCGTGATATATCATTGGCTGTGTTTTCACGAGCACGATTGTCTCGCTTAACATTCCTTGTGGTTAGACTTCGTTAAGCGACTTAAAACTGATAGGTGTTTTCACGAGTACGATTGTATTTCATTTAAGTAATTTGAGAAGAGCACGCGCGAGAATAAATTAGTTTGAATAATGGCGGGAGATGCAGACGAAGCTCACATGTGCGTCCTTCTTCTTGTTATTACTGTATTTATGTGGCGAATCTGGTCGCAAAAGTCCAGGTTGTGGTTGTGGTGGAAACCATACTTGGTGCTGCCATCTAGGAAAAATGTATTGCCCACGTGCGCGTGCGGCTTCGGCGAAGTCAAATTGATCGTTCACTGGAGGAACGACGAATGGAGACCTAAAGGAATTGATTTCTTACGTTAGCTGAATGCTTTGCTTTTCGAGTGTGAATTCGAAAAGAAAGGAAACTCACCTTCCGGAATTAACTGCTCTAGGGTTATTTAAAGATCTAGAAAGGTCATTGAACGGAAAATTATTCATCTTCGCCGAAATAAAACTAAACGCCGTGGTCACAGAAGTTAAGCGGGAGGCATAAAAATAGAACCGGCGTGTTATATTTCCGATTTTAAGTGCGATTTGACAGCTTCGTCAGATAGCTGACCACAAGTTGCTTCTCATTGGAGGAAATTCATTGCCGACTCGCTTAAGCTACCTGGTTTGGTGGCTTAAATTTAATGAGAATTGCATTGAAGTTTGCCGACTCGCTTAACTTTAAGCGAGTGAGAAAAGTAACTGTTTTCACGAGATTTCCGGTTCTCACTCGCTAAGCGACCTGAAAAATCGCTCGTGAAAACACGGCCATTGTGATTATATGCTTGCGGATACCAAATTAAATGCAAAACATCGGAAAATACGACTTATTAGAGAACAAATTGATATACGCTGAATTGGCATAGCGTCCTAGAAGATTATATATAACACATCTTTTCTTTCCTATTTTTTCTCTATTTTTTTTTAACAACGATGCTATATATGTCGCAAGTAGTTTTCACGTGCAGTTTTCAAAGAACTTTGGTCTAAGCATGTTTAGACTTACTTTGTAATGGGTGTAAATATATATTAGTTCCGATTACTACCCTACTGATTACAATACAAGTTCTGATCGTTTGATCGATGTACTGAGTCCTTCACTGAAAGTCAAATTCTGATCGCATACAATCTGGATTGCATGTATTAATGTGGCTTAAAGTGTCATCAGAATTTATTGTTAAACAATTATCTTTTAAAAAGTTTTCAGTTTTAAAGAATTTTTAATTTTGTAATTCAGAACTTGTTCAAAAATTTCAGGGCATAATTTTCACGCGACAAGAGAATGGCTGCCGAGAGAGCGTATTGGAGGGGCGATGGCATCTGTATAGGGCCGAGAGGCCCCTGGAAAAACTCCGCACGACCTGAGTCTTGGCGAGATTGCTTGGCAATGCATATCATCAATCCTCTGTCATCCCTCAGGTTCTTGATCAGAAGTTATTTATTGAATTATTCAGCTTTTAATTTTGATAACGTGGCTCTATTATCACCACAATTTATTTGCATTGTAAGTAATTCAGATAATTCAGAGATTCAAAAAACAAAGTCCGCTCTCGGTATAAATTGTATTTAGCCATTACCCTCTGACGTTATACGGACATAGTAGTTTTTCATTACCTATGGACTTGACACAAAAGGCGAAAATTGGGAAAGTTGTGTTCAATCAAAGTAATTATAGCGATGAGAACTTTAAGGAATTCGTACGTTTTGGCCAGAGTTTATTTTCGTCACTAGACTTACCGTTATGAAACCTTTTTTTGTGGGCCATGGACGGCTTCTTCTCCTCAAACTTGTCCATGAAGCGTAAATGAAAGATGCGCCTTCGGGAATCATCAGAGCCAGAATAAGCATAAGAAATAATGCTTGCTTTTTTGTCTCTGTAGAAGTATCGTCGTTATTGCTTCTTTCGGTTAGGTTTAAATTTTTGAAGTGTTGTCCTAAGACCAACAAACAAATTTTACTTGCAACAACGCAGCACAGCATTAACAAGGAAAGAAATACGGCCACAAACCACTTAACGATCAAGAGGAAGACGAAATAATAATGTCCATTTTCAGCCTGGCTGCTCGCAACCGAAAATGAAGATTCCCTTCTTTCTATGGTAAATGATGCTTGCTTTTTCTGACATGAAGCTGGCCGTTGAACTTTATCTGCGTTATCGTGTTTGCCGACCTCTTCAGACATTTTGCGTAAATTACTGCTGCCTTCTTCAGCTAGATGCAAGTTTTAACTATTCCACGGTCATTGGTCGACGCATAATCTCGCTTTAGGGTTTGCAGTATGCAGTTAATAACGTCAGCATTAAATCAAGACATGAGTGCCTGTTACCATTTGAAAAAACAAAAAACCAAAAATAGCCACAGAAATCATTACAACTTCACGCCGAATTAAGTGTGTACCCCAAATTTTGGGGTTATCAAGTATTCATATATTCAGGCTATTGTTCTTGCCATTGTCGATTACCTTCCGAAGAATCCACGAGCAGAATTCCTTTGATTTACGTGCGATATGCCTCTTTTGTTTCGAATTTCGTTGCTTGATTGACTTTTTAATCCCCATTGTTACTTGATGAGTATTAAAGTGCATATGACACGAATTTTTTTTTTTTTTTTTTTTTTTTTCTGTTTCTCGTAGTTTGAAATGTCTAGAAAACGTCTCCGATCTTTAAATGCGGTCAAAATGTCTCTGGAGTCATCTTTTTCGCGTTTGAAATACGCGCTAAAGTATGTCCCCGGCATCGCGCGGCCAAAAATGTCACGTGGTACTGTTGTGACGTAGTATTGTGTACCCAAGCCAGCATACAAATAATGGGGGAGAAGAAGAAAAAGAAGAGAGGAGGTCGAAGATGTGTTGCTGGCGCACCTAATAGTACCACTTGTGGAAATAATTCGCGCACTCCTGGTATAAGCATGCACCAGTTTCCGAAAAACGAGAAAACTAGGGCTCTGTAGGTGACACCGCTCAGACTTCGATGAGCCGGTGAATCCAGCATAAAGACACCAACCATCCGGAGTTGAAACGGGTCCTCCAAAGGGGTTCTGTTCCTTCGAGAGGCACAATCAAACCTCCAGGACCTGAAGTTCTGACGGAACGAGACAAACGCCAGGTAAGAAGTGAGCACCTTTCCCCATCTCTATTCAACAACAATCGGCCAAAGGGAAGTCAGTTGATACTTGTTTTGTTTAATTTGGTTCTAGCTGAAGGGTGGCTTACAATTGAATGAACAAACCGTGCAGCCAGACGGCTTCTTTTGTCACAACAATCTGTTGCAACCCCATCGTCCGCTGAACGGTAGCCACCAGAACCTCTGTCAGATCAGGATCACACCGAAATACTAAATTTGCTGCAGTCTGTGGGAATGTTACAAGTTTTTTAAGCGCGGCGGACAACTCTGGTTGCACTCTGGTAGAAGTTGATTAAAGCTCATAAATACCTGGTCTCCTATAGTATTTCCTTATTAAACACTCCCTTGCCTTGAAAATAATTTGGCATTTAAAGAATTGCTGTGAAAGGTATTTATTAGAACTTTTTATTCATTCAGTATTATCAAAACTTGCGCTCTGCAATCAACCTAAGAGCGAACAACTCTCTTCCAAATGTAAACAACGCAAGCGGTGAATGCATTTAACGGGATGACACAGATTTATTATAATAGTGTGATTTCACTTTTTCGGACGTTTTCGCTTGCCTTTTTTTTTTGTTGAACAAAACCTTAAATAACCGCGTATGGTCAGTTCACCGATTTGCATGACAACTTGATTCGCGGGGTTGTCGAGTGAGACAGGAAATATCTAAAATCAAAACAAGAGCTGTAATCGACAGATCAATACTTGCGGAGTTCGTAATTCCTTGAAATAATTTTGTAGAAACGCTTGTATACGCTGTAGTTTGATTGCTGTGGAGAAATGAAGAACTGTTATGATTGAATGAATAGATAACTCTTGGTCGGATTTTATTAAGCGATAGGCGAGAAAAAAATGCTTCAGCGGCTTGCTTTGTACTTCGAAACCTCGGCAAGAAAAAAAATCCAATCTCGGTCTACAGTGGTCGAAATTTCTTGTTCAAGGTCTCTTTTTGAAGCTCTCAAAACTCTCCCTTTTAAAAAATACGTATCCAAGTCGAAGAAGTTTCGCGAAAGACTTAAATCCATAAACTTCCACCACAAAATGGCAATAATTCGCTCAGTTTCATTGACACATTTAAAACAAAAGGATGCGTTTAAACCTTCGCGGCTTTGGACAGCTTAATTAAGCCATTGTTCCATTCCTTCGAATTCGCTTGTGACTCTTCCGCTATAAAATCTCACCTTCAAGCGGGCACTCTCGAAGGGTCCGAAGGAACAAATTGAGCCTTCAGGGTACAAAATCCAGCGGTTATGCCCATTTCTGAAATACACACTTACTCGGTAAGAGTCAACTACCATTACACGGCAGGGTTTTCACAAATACTTCAGAATCTATGATTGAAACTATTTAGTTTTTTTTCCAACATCCCTGACCGAGAATGACAGAATCACGCCTTTCGATTCTGGAGGGATTTAGTGTACTGACGGCCTTCCGTTTCGGTTGGTTGTAAACTACGAGGCATCAATGATCAAAGCGTCCAGACGCAATCATAGCTGCCTGCGTTGCAGCCTGCCCACGTATCGTCTGAATCATTTGTTTAGTCTTTCTGCAAATTAGTGCACAAAAGTTCGTTCTCATATCCAGCAGAGTCGCAAGGATACATATCAGCCTTTCTGATGTAATAGGCGGGTTTCTTATACGCCTCACGATACACGATTGGCCCAAATTCTTACCAGTGCGTGACGGTTGGGCGATGTGACATGTCAAAGCTGGCAAGGAGCGTTTAGAGTAAATTAGTAAAGAGCAGTTCGAACTTGAAAAATGCTTTGAGAGAATTCCTTTAAGGCCAGAATGTGCTTGTAAATTTGCCAACTGGTTTTCCAGCGTCTTCCAATCGCTGCAGATGCACCGCCGCGCACTTAATTCTGCAATCTAGCCGACAACTGTAGCGTCAAAACAAATTAGGAAATGATATTCACGGACAAAAATAAAACCAGTACTAAAAATACGTGTATCGCTGAACCTCGCGAAGCGCAGGAGGGGAGGCCCATAAAATGTTAGGGACGGGAGGGCGGGAGAGAATTGGAGTAAATTGTGTTACTGGGAAGGGCGGGTTTCAACACTGGCACTAATATTGGAAGGAAAGATGTACTTAATCTCCTTTTGGTTCAGGAGTAAATTTGAACCCATTGCTCCGGCTTAAAAAAGGAACTTCTGGGATATAAATGGGATTTCTGTTGTTAAGAAAGGGTAGCTAATGTTTCATAGGTCTCGTGTTCCCCTCCTACATGTGTAATTATAGTGAAAAGGAAATAGGTGTGATAGTGAATAAATGCAGGCTAAATACGTAGTTGCATTTTATTACGAGGGTGATTTTAATTGACCCGTGAAATAGGTTTCAGAATGCTACGTACTATTATGCTCTAATTCCATCGTGTTCTTTTGTTTACCTATTGCTATTTGGCACTGTTTGTTAGTAACTGTTTCACGGTTCAAGTAAAACCATCTCTAATAACAAGTGTTATTATAATTATTTATGAAGTTTCCATTTCAGCAGAAGTGAGTGGATGGAAGTGATGAAATGGTAGGAGATAATGCTGCAGTGAAAACAACAACTAAATGCTGGTAATTGGAGGGCAAAAATCTTTATTGTTAAGTGAACTACAGCAATGAGAGTGTTGGCACCTGTTTTATTACATAATCACACTTGACAACTTATTATTGGTAAATGAGTAAGGTGCAAACATAATCACTGAAATAGAAATAATATTTAGCAATGTCATTAAGGATGCAGTTCATGAGAATTATCATGACGTATCATTATTGAATATGCCGGCCTTCACTGATTACCACTGAATCCCTGTAAACTGGTACCAAATCACTTAAATATGCAAGTGTTCATCAGAGTTATTTGCTTACATGCATGAGAAACTAATACCCATGCAAGAGAAACAAATACCCATGCAAGAGTGAATTCGTATGAAATGTCCACATACAAGTCATGTTGAAGGTGATGAGTTTCTCAATTCTCAAAATGGATGAGCAGTTGTTGAGAAATGGTTGCCAGACACATACTTTTTTACACTTTCCCTGACCAAATGAATTGACAATTTGTCCAGATAAGGGCTTCCTGCTTGAAACTCCGGTCAAAACTTCGTGTACTGGACACAGATGACGTAAAAGAACAGACTTCTTTGTTTTCTGTTCAGGGAAAGTGTACTTGGAATTGTTCCATGGGTTTTGTTCTTTTGTTTTACGTCATCGTCCGATATAAGAAGTAAATGCTTAAACTCTTAGCCATCCTCTCCACCCATTTATTACATGAATTTATCGTTAACGTAAAGCCGGTGTGGATTGATCGTGTAGGAAAACCCTATATCTGCTTGTCGTTTAATTTCTTGGAAAATATATTCTGCCAATGAAACATGCGTGTCTAATGCACCTATCAATGTTAAGCCGGCGAGGGGGGGGGGGGGGGGGGGGGGGGGGGCAGGGCATGGGGTGGGGATTTGATTGTCTTTGTTGTCCCAGGGGTAGGGCATTTAACTGATCTTGTTCTCCCGAGGGAGGGGATATTTGACTGCCGACTCGGACGAAAAAGACTGAGACCGAACATATGTTCCCGCTTCCACGCTTCACGCATGCGCGCACGGCCTGGAAAATCTGGAAAATCATGGAGGCCATTAACGAGAGTAATTGTGGATTTCACTGTTTTGTCTTCAAATTTCGTTTGTTTTAGCGTGTTTTTGATCAATAATTGAACCTCTTAATATACTGTGGTATCAAAGTAAACGGAAGTAAAGAGAAACCAAGTCGATTTTTGCAACTACAATTGATTAGTGTATGGCTTATTCGCCACAATCACTGTAAACTTATAAAAGTGACTTTCTTTGTACCCTTTACTAAGAACGATATATTTAGACTTACAAAATGTGAGCTTTCTCCTAAAGCTTTATGTATTCTACGCAGTGTAACACGGATTATGGTTAAAACGTATAATTGCAGCTGTAACAGGAACATGTATCGTTGGTGATGCAGCAACGTTTATATAATACAAATATTGCAGAGTTTTATTTGGAGATATTTTTATTCTGCCTCTCTTGGGTCCAGCCTTGGGATTGACAGCAATGTGCAGCCTGGGGTGGGGAAATTTGGTTGCATTTGACTGGAATGCTTTGCCCGTGGGCAGGGAATTTGATTGAAATTGTTTGAAAAAAGTCAAATCCCCACCCTATGCCCTGCCTCCCCCCCCCCCCCCCCCCCGCCGGCATTACATTGATAGGTGCATAACTTCTGTGAATATGGTCTACTATACATCAGAAAGCTGTATCACCACGTTGTCGGAAGAAAAGCAAAAAGCCTTTAAGCTATGGCCGCAAGGTAATAAGGGTAATTCAACTCCCTCTTTTGCGAGAAAAAAACACTCCTCTAGTCGCTGATTTTTGTCAATCATTTACAGTAAACCATAGTCCCCAGTGGATCAATGTAAGTTTCTGGGAAACTGCTCAGCAACCCCTCCCCTAAGCAAACATTTTGCCCTAAGTGAGAACTAAGTGTTAATGTTAGCTTAAGGGAGGGGTAGGTGGGCAGTTTCCCAGAAGCCTAAATTAAAGCAAATTACGTTTGACTGGAAGTGTACCTTCGTATGTTAGACTCGGATAGCAATTTTGTTCAGGTAATTAGCAAGGGAAAAAGGACCCAGCTAAATTTTATCAAATTGCATACCGGGGTCACGACGTCGCAATGAAGTGGACAGAAAAAGTACAATAAGAAACATTTTCTCCGACTAAAAGCTTTCTAGTCAAGTATTAAATTAAGCTCAAACGTTTGCCAAAGTATCCGGGAATCGTGTTGCACCAACTCGTTGTGGGTTATTTTTTCCAGCGTTTTCTCAGGATGTTCCAGCTAGAGCTCTTTCCTGTATTAAAAATTCTATGTGAGGATGTACGGACAACCTCATCGCTCTCATTCCATCTCGTTTAATTTAAAATAAAAAATAATAAAATAATGGCGAATTTTTCAGGAAATAAATTCTAAAGGACTGTAGATAACTTCAGAAAAAGAAAAAGAAAACCATTGTTTTGAGTTTCATGACGTACTCGTACAACGGCGGAAAATTACGAAAAAGCTCGATGCACGTGCAGAGTTGTTGTTTTGCTAACGTACCAGAAGGGGCCTGAATACATGAGCCGGTATGACCTGTTGCGTCCGAGTTTGCCGCTAGGTTGTTTTGATCAAGCTGCATAAATCGTCCTGACAATCTTGCGTTTCCTGCTCTTATCCCACCTGTCAGTATGTTATATGTGTGAAAATATTCAGTATGAATATTTTAAAGAGCTACACAAAGACCAAGGCTACAATAGACCTTTTTACCGATACGGCGGCCATATTGAATTAATTCGATTTAAGGAGTATTATAGGATGCCCAGTGGGCATGAGCGCTTTTCGGGACATTTTTTCTTAAAATTTTCTTAGAATATGATTGTAATGGGAAAAAAGATCCTTGTGCCGTATTTGGGTGTAATAATGATCGCCTTTTTCTAGTTTAGTATTAAAAATATAGTCTTTCACTGTATATTTCTCGGGAAAAGGGCGATCATTATATACATCAAAACACGGCACAAGGATCTTTTTTCTCATTACAATCTTATTCTAAGAAAACTTTACAAAAAAATGTCCCGAAAAGCGCTCGAAAATACAAACGAAATGTGCTCATGCCCCATGGGCATCCTATAATACTCCTTAACCGCCGTATCGATAAAAAGGTCTATTGCCGACAACATACAGAGCGGAGGCAGCTGTGGTGTCAACTGTTTCCTAGCGAAGCGCGTGCAGCATGTGAACCGCGCGTGGTCATGGCCCGGCGTTTCCACAGGGCCCCCACACAATCTGTTTGTGTAACAATACTGATGTAATTTTATGGTAAATGCACTGTATTAACCGTTTACTCCATCGGTAGCGTTATATTGCTAAATATGTGCATGCATCAAAGCTAAATAAACGTTGAATTACCTTATCTTCGGTAAATTGACGTCCTTCTGCCGTAGAATTGGTATTTTGAGCGATTCTGAAGGAGTTTGAGTTCGCCGTTTACTGTTCCTCTTAATGGAACTCAAACTCCTTCAAAATAGCTCAAAATACCACTTCTGAGGCAAAAGGACGACAAATTACCATAGGTAAGGTAACGTTTACTTAGCATTGATCCATGCACATATTTAGGTTTGCAGCTGGAAGCAGAAAATAGATTCGGCTACTCACGTGTCCAACTGTGTCTTAATTTTAGGGGAGGAGCAAGATCCTACCCAGGAGAGCGCGGCGGATGTCAAGCCTACTACATTTTTCACGAATCAATAATATTACTTATTTATTAATATAAATAAATTAATACTAGATTAAAGCTGGGAAGACTGATATTTTTGTATGGTCTCTTTGCAAAGAAAAACATTTTATTTTTAACCAGCAAACTCTGACCTATAAGTGCAGGAAGTGGGTCTTGAAGGGTCATTCATGATACTTGGCAAACCGAGATAAAAGAAAAACAGTTTGCTCACATTTGCAGCCTTGTTAAAATATTTATTTCAAACTATAATTATCTTTCACATATATTAATGCAGTTCTGCATTGTTTCTCGAACATTCTATTTGCGCTTTTGAGGTAGCGTTGGTTAAAAATCACTGAACCGTGTCCTCATGGTAACTATTCTGTTTGCAGGTTGTTTTGCGCTTTCTGTGTCACTCGCTGGTGTGAAGCAGAGGGTAAGCAGACGTCATCTAAAAACAGCCCCACAATGTTTCAGTACCGCATCATTTAGAAGTCTATTGTTCGATTTGATTGACAGTTCTAACTCGTCACCATCAAAGCTGGCGTGTAAGAGACATATCCCAGACTGCATCACTGTACCGGAGAGAATAACCTTTTTGCCTGGAAGTATAAAAAGAACATTCGTTATAAACACCGAGTTTCATGGACCAGGACCCTAACATAGAAATAGTGTGGCGGTTAAAATATGCCTGTATTTTTACATCGCAGACATAGCAGCAGTAGAAGCTAAAAAAGAACTCACTTAACATTACATTAAAAGTTTATGACATTTCTATAATACGTCCAATAACTTATAAATGTTCCGAGATCTTTCTGAGTCATAAATAAAGCGTGTTCACTGAAGTAATCAGCAGCTACGCAAATCTATTGGCACAAAAAAATGTTTTTTCATAAGCTTCAACCCCACAACACAGTTCACATGACCGCCGTTTCATTGTTTTGTGACACAAATATGGCGAACGAGGCGTCATCAACGGGCACTGGATCCCTGCATGTGTTGCGTCACTGTTTTAAAGGTGTGACAGGCTCTCTATTTGGGCGCGCGGTCTTGCGGCCAAATTACCCTTCCCTTTCGAGCGCCTGCCACGTGAGTTAGGGCAACGTGAAAGCCACGGCTCAAATTGCGACTTGCTGGTGGGAGAAACGTACTTCTAATAGCAGGCGATTAATGGCGGGAGACGCACGTGAAGCGCTATACGAGAGCAGCCTGGGTAGAAGGCGCATGAGAAATTTAGGGCGCAATTAAGAACGGACCGCGAGGGATTGTTCTCCACCGAGTGCATCTTTTATCTCGCGACACAGAAGCTAAGACGAGAGTTCAAGAGAATTTTTTTTTTGTTACCCGACTTGTCTCGCATTCCACGCTCTTCTCTCTCGACTGCTTCTCCTTTACGCTGGGCTAAATAACGCCTGTTTTACTGGTTCTTCCCCTTTTCACCATACCACACTCCCCTGAGGCCTGTTTCTCGAAAGTCCCGAGAACTTTTCGGGCTCGAAATCAAATATTCAAATCAAAATCTAAAGAAAAAGAGCCAGGGCCTAAGCAACAAACCAGACCATTTTGTGTTGTTGACTGATAGTTTTATCATGTCATTTGCAAACAATGTACCCAGAAACAGCTTTCCAGGCCAAGTAATTCCTGGGACTTTCGATACACGCCCGGCAGGCCTGTGAAGTCTGTTCTCAGGCTTTTTACCTATTATTTCTACCAGATGAAGTTTCAAGGTGTGTTCAGCTTTCTCAGAGAGATCTTGACAGTCCTTTAATGAGCTCGACATCTTTAGCTTCTTTTCAAACGAAGCGTTAGTCCATTTCTGAGCAAATTCCTCCGTAGTGATCACAAGTGGCCGGAGAATGTCGCTGACGCTCAAAGTGTGGTTAAAGTATAGATGCTTTAACGTCCTGTTGGGGTCTCTATATGAAATCTTGCCACCGAAGTTCATATGAAGCGCCGGAGACTTGTACCTTGAAACAACTTGATGACTCACCTAGCAGTAGAAAAATGACACGCAGTGAGTGAGTGTGCGGTGCTCTAACAGGCCACCAAATCTATGGATGCGCTGCATTCATCGATGAACCATTCTCCAACTTTTTAAGGGTTTCATATACACAAACTCATTGGACCATAAGAATTTCGGGAGAATGTGTGAAAGACCTTGAAAGGCTTGACAGGAAGGCCTTGTTTCCTAGTGTCATGAATGCCCTTCACTGTAATAAGACTGTGAACAAGTTAGTCCAATTGTACACTGATGGGAGTTTTTACTGACTAAAGGAGAAAAAACAAAATACGATGCTTATTAAGAGCATTAATTTCACCAATAATCCGGATCTTGTGACTATAAAGATGATATATAACACTGTCGTCAAATATCAATTTTCAATGCTCATAACACAAAAAGGCAATAATGGTATAAATTTACGTTCTTACCCACTCAAGAGGGCCAATTTGTTCATCCTGAAGCTTGTTACTTGGCAAAGAATCAAACGAGCTAATCAGATTGGAGGGTGGCTCAAACACGCTGGTGACGTCATGGATTGGGGCATTCGCCTGATTTTGATTGGTTAGGAAAACAACAAGCACAAGTTCATCTGGTTTCCAGACTTTTCTAAGCGCAACTCGTAAGTTATTGTCACAAGACAGTTCAACAGCTTCCGAAGAGTGCGGAAAATGGACCAAGTCCTCCGGTAATGAGATCGATGAGGCGCCTTTAAGCTCTAGACATGGAAGCTGATCCGTATTCTCCTCGTCAAGCAAATGCGTTATCTGTAAACATTTATGGGAGTACACCATGTGTTCAGTAAAAATATCAAACTCAATCGAGACAAAAGTAATCTAGTATACAAATGACGACAAGCAGGGATCGAAAAATATAGGATTCAAGCCTGTCCTTTCAACAAGCAATTCTGACATTTTGTTTACGCAGCGCCATTTGCTTGCTTGCTTTGCTTAATGATTAAGTAAAATAATGATTTCTCTAGACCTTTGCCCACTGGACAAGTCAGTGAGCTTAAAAAGTTACTACACATCAAGAATATCTACCGGGCGACCGGACAGCACTTTAACTGAGCCCCGGTCACATGTACCATGCGCCATACGGGGGAACTTCGACACCGAAATGGATGGCCAAGCAATGGAGCGTCTACTAGATCAAATCATTTAAGAGAATGGATAGGAAAGTTGCAGCAGACCATGTCAAACCAGGTGATGGTAACATTAACAGTCTTTTCCCAAGGAAGGTAATCCAGACAGACAGTCTTGGATTCTGGATTTCACGCTGTGGATTCCGGATTCTAGGTACTGGATTCCGTATGCGCGGTCAATAGAGACCTTTAGAATCTAAGACGAGTACAACAACGAGTACCAGATTTTCTCAATACCTAGTAGTGCTCGCGCGTGAACCAGCGTCATTTGGGCGGGAAAACGTGGTAGCCGTCGTCACTCTACTACGAGTTTTGGCGCGAATGTCGAAATGATGAAAACAAGATATCAAATGTTAGAAGTTTTATCATTTTGCGATCAGGAGAGGGTGTAACCTCCTTCACTAAAGGTAACAGTGCTAACTTTTCCAGTGAAAAATGGTAAAATGAAGCTTTCCGGGGAGTCTATATTTTGAGAATACGCGAAAAAACTTAAAGTCAAATCTCGTAATCGTAGCCGTTCTAGTCCTTGAATCAAAGTCTCTAATAGGACTTGGATTCCGGATTCTAATTGTCAGCAGAAATCCGGATTCGTTGAGCTGAATTACGGATAACAAAGCCCAGGATTCCTGATTCCACAAGCAAAAGTTTCCCAAATCCCTTACAAGGGGCGAATAGGCTCAGAATTCACAGAAAAGTTGGGTTTAAAAATTACAGCTATTTCGAGAAAGGTTGTCGGAAAAAGTGCACACGACAATCCCAAAAGGCATTGTGCGTGGTTTTGAGTTCTCCGTTCTTCAAAGAAATTTGAAAGAATTGGCACGAAAGGCCATGGAAATGTGTTTCCGAGTGCTAAAGGAGAGAAAAAGTAGCTTCGACAGCTACAGTCGTCAGGAACAGTGTATCGATCATATCCCATATTGCCTTTCGGGATTGTCGCGTGCACATTTTTTCCGACAACCTTTCTTGAAATAGCTGTATACAAAGAGAAAATATTTAAAGCTATTTAAAGCGACAAAGATTTGCATTACTTAAAATAGTATGTGATGCAAAAAGAAAAAATTGGATCACAAAATTTTCCAAGCTAAAATATTTCAATGTGTGCGAAGCCAACAAGTCCTACCTGCTCAGTAGTGGTGTGACCAGGATCAGCGTGACTTGTACGTAATAACAGGTGAGAATCATTGTGACTTAAGGGTAAACATTTGCTACGATCCTCGTCACTTGTACGAACAGTCATGCCAGGATCGTTACCAGTGATCCCGAACAAATGATTATCGGTTTCGAAGGCTGGTTCTGGAATATCAGAGGAATGATTGTCATGTGGCGGGGCCATGTCTGTAGATGATTGAATGGTGTAAGTTTTAGAACGCTCTGTTGCTTCCTCACTGTCATTAACTTTAACGCTGTCAAAGTCATACAAAAGCTCTACGTTCGTGTTTTCTATTTCTCTTCTGAGCGCAGGACGTTGCGATGAATGTAGTTCGTTATCTACAAATGGTGATCCAGGATCAGGAACACCAGTGTTTGTTTTTCCTGAATGTCTCAACGCTTTCCTTGTTGCCAACTGACCCCTGCCTGCAGATGAACGTGGTTTTTCGGCAACGCCGCTGAAAAGCTGAGCGGCCAGTTGCTGTGTGCGAACATCGTCTTCAAGCGACACAGGAGAATTAGTACTAGCCTAGCACAAAAACAAACGACAAAACAATATGATTAATAGGGGAAAATAACTCGAGTTTGGTAGCTGGGTTACTTTTTTTTAAGCTAGACTTTCTCAGGAGATTTCACCCTTTGTCTTGTTTGAAATCAAGGGTAAGCACGAGCATAGAAAAACTCCTCGAGTACTGTCACCAGATCTAAATCTATGAGCTGAAACCTCAGTGAAAGTGCCCTGGTTTCTAGCCAAAACCGCCAGAAGCCTCGACGAGTAGCGAGGGATTTACAGCATCACAATCTTCTCAGCTATATATACGCCAAAATGATTGCTATGTAAAGTAATTTAGTTTTGATCGCAAAAAGCTATTTCATTCCTTACCTTGGCACTTGTTTTCACCACTATATTATCAGATCCAGTGCTTCGTGACGACGAATCCGATTTACTGTTAGAATCCACCGACCCAGACCGTACTCGATTTTTTGCATATCCGCTAGGTCCCCACACGGCCTGACCTGAAAACAGTCTTTTACTTGACGAAGGTTCATCAATAGTTTTTTTCTTGTTTTTCTTGCAGACTTTAGGTTCGCTATCACTAGTATTTTCGACAGATCTGCTACTTTTCCTTTCCACTTCAGGCGTTGTTGCTGGTTGTGGAGAAGGCTTGCTGGTTTTTTTCAAAGGATTTTCATACGGTCCAAAATTCAGTGCTGGTTGAGAATCGGGAACTTCTGCAAAGAAGAAAACAATTACGTGTATCAAAACAAGTGCTCAATCAGTCACTGAACCAACCGAAATTGAGACAAAGAAAAAGACGCCATCTTCAATGGATCGAATCATAATGATAATGATAATGATAATGATTATTCCTTTCCCCCCTCGACTATAATGCAAGCGGAAATGATTTATTAATTCCAATATTACACAATAAATTACGTACTCACCTTTGGCCTTGTTATCAATGCTTCGCTCACTCATTGGTTTGTAAGGGGAACTTCCATTGGACAACGCCTCTGCTACTAAGCCATCCAGAAAAGACAAAGATTCGTCCACCTTGAAGCAAATCATGATTCACGCACAGCAAACAGGTTATGTTAGAACACTAAACTTATCGCACCCCACCCCACCTCAAAACAGTTGAACCTTCACTACACTCTCCACCAGGGCCACTCTTACTGATTCAGCGGAAACAGTTACCAAGACCAGCTTCCTGAAATGTTCAGCTGTAATTTTGCGATTCTATTTTACTCTAGGCACCAAAAATACCTACCATATCCCAGTCTGATTATGAACCAGAAACTCCGTTCTTCATACCAATAAGCAATCCTCTGATTTCTAACCCGGACAAAAACTGCTGGAAACCCGCCTACCTATCTCAGCGGTGCAATTGCACATAACTTTATTATATGGCTGAGTCCGCGAGCGTGCAAGGAAAAGCAAATCCTGTGTTCTGATTGGCTACCAGAGCGGGCAAAATGAGCCCATCTTTCAATTGACTGAACTAACCTCCAGATCTTCACAACAGCCATCTATAGGAAGAACACTTTGCCAAAGGAAAGTGTTCTGAGACAGTTCCTGGATTTCTGAACAACGCTGCAGATAGTTAAAGGAAGGGAACACCGTAAGAAAAGATAAGATAAACAGTGCATTTTAATAGGGTGCGTAATCACAGTCGCACTGTAGTCTTCCTTATGGCCCTAAGAAACTACTACAATCCTAAAATCCTTAAAATACAAAGGTAATAAATAATTTAAATATCAAGTCTAAGAAAGCAAAAAAGGTTCTGTAAATTCCAAAACTCTCAGGCGAGAATATAGTACTCGAATTTGCGCATGAATAAAAACATAAATAAGTACTTTAAGATAACAAATTATTAAAATATTAAGTGATTTAAAAAGTTAAAAAATTCAGTCAATTTTAAAACTGTCAGGCGTGAATTTATACATGACTCAAAGTAATATCTTTTGAACTTCTTAACAAGAAGAGCGGACCACATCATTGTCGCTGACATTATTCCATAGTTTAACTGCATTGTAAAGGAACATGCTTCATGCTATTGGTACGTGGAATGGGAAGGCGATAAGGCAACCAAGATCATGTAACATGAGACTTGTGGTATTTCAAAGATAACAGTTTCTCAGAGCGGTAATCCGGTGCACATCCATCAAAGATTTTTGTGAGCAAAAGTAGTCTTCTTTCAATACAGATTTGATTGATGGGTAGCCACCCAAGTTTAAGAAATAGCGGCAGGGTTCTAGCCTGAAACGGAGCATCTAGTATAATACGCGCACATCTTTTTTGAACTTAAAAAATCTCATCCAATAATCCTGCATTACAATTTCCCCAAACGGACACACACTACTCAAGAATAGGTTTAATACTAGCAATAAATAAAATAATGCGATAATTAACTGGTAGAAATTTTTTAATGCGAGCCAGAACAGCAACGCGCATTGAGAGTTTTTTCCTGAGATCATCTATGTGGGATGAACAAGATACCCAAGATATCCAGTCCCAAGAGACGTTCCTCCTTGAGTTTGCTCCAGCTGCCTATCATCCAAACACTGACAGCTTTTTTAGTGAAAAAGAAGTACGATGAAGCTTTCCGGGGTGACTATTATTTGAGAATACGCAAAGAAGCGTTAAGCCCAACGTCGTATCCATGGTCTTTTTCGTCCTAGAATCTAAAGGTCATTTTACTGTTTAACAACAAACATAATGCATTATAAATATGTAGCCTTCGTAGTATGGCATGGCGATTTTGGTTGGGCGCGCTAAGTAATAAAGGCGGGCAAGGGCAGAGAAACCGCCCTCTCTTCACTTTCTTACCTGTCTGAGCTCAACATCCACGCCACTCACGTGTTTTTCTAACACATCTCTCGTGCTCTCCAAGAGCTGGCCCATCTGAGAAGTCACTTTTCCAATAGCACTCACGACCCAGGGCTTGGTACTGGGATCTGCAAGTTGAAGCCACCCTCCGGTTACAATCTTACGAGAGGGGTAATGACAAAGGAGGATAAAAAAAACTAATGCAGTACACGTTCAACGAAAGTAAGGAAGTAACGGAGAAATTGCCCAGATATGTGACAGAACTGAACGACTTTTCTTATGAACATCATATGTACGTTTCTCTATTACACTGATGGGCAACTAATTTCGTAGCGTTGAGTCCTGGTAAACTAGGAATGGGAGACGACACTGGAATACGGCTGTGCTTCTTCAGTATGTGGTCTTGGCTGCTCCTTCAACTGATCAAACACTCTTATCCGCCTCTATGTTCTCTGTTATTTGTACAACAATTAAGTGCCGAAAATAGCCCACGTGCAGACCTCCCCTATACCTTTGTTGCCCAAGAAGCAACACAAAAAGATACGTCTGCATGCATGCAGGCTATGCTGAAAACAAAAACGGTATGAGTCCGTGTGAATGGATCTACAACCAACGCCCGACTTCTTGAATTTTAGCTAGTCATATCAAGGATTCATTTGATTTGAAGCAAGTTGCTTTTTGATGTTACCTTCAAATTTCCTTTCCATCAGAGAAAACAATTCTTGAAGAATGACTTGAGGGTCCAGTTCCGAGAGCGTGTATGAATATTCACCTAGAACCTTTAAATAAGAAAGCATAAATCGGTCTTTGAATTGAAAGACGAAAGCAATTCTGTCGTTACTTTGTCTTTTCATTACAAAGCATTCCTTCTAAAAACTAAAAGTTATTTATTATTATATTGGCACCAGTGGTGACATCCAATAACACTTCAACCCTTCGGATCTTCGATTTTTTGCCTTGAATGACCATCATTACGTTTATTTGACCATACTATATCCAAGAGTTTATTTTATTTTCTCCAATTTTATTTTTTTGCTTGCGATGCGCATCAGTAAAATGAAAAGAACACGAGAAGTAGTGTTTATTTTTCCGCTCTAGTATGCAACATCGACATGTCTGTATATCGAATAAAACGCTCTCCTTTTCGTGTCTATTTGATATGACGTCCGAGTGATTGATTATTTCCAAGGCTGTGCTCTAAGAAAAATTGGAGGAAGTTGGGCAGTGATCTGAACTTTGAAATCCAGGGTGCTCAGCATATGATTTCTATGAAGAAAAAAAAAACAAACAAACAAGATTTTGTAGTCGCCCAGAAGCAGAGGGTACACCCAATGGGCCACAGGGCGAGGCTAGAGCACAACCTTGATTTCTTTTTAAATATTGAAAGCAAAATTTTGCCTTTGGGATTACCATCAGTGGTTACTGTTGAACTTTGTAAAAAACAATAAAGTAGTTCACTGAAAACTCACCCAGCAGATTACTCGAATCAGAACGTCTGGCAAAACAGGTTTTTCAAGTAGATCTATATAGGAATTAACAGCAAATCGTCGTAGGTCGTTATCTGCATCTTCGTCCTCAGTTCCTGTTGATGAAAGAATGATTCCATGTAATGTAGCCTGTTCCAGGCTCCAAGATAATAGGATCAAGACCCACGTGGGGAATGGGGAGAGACCGGGAAGTGGAGCCTGAAGGCCATGTCTTTCATACCTCATTCCGGTATATCAGCTCCTGATATGCCTTACGAGTCGACTGGTCAATTGTGTCAGTTAACTTCCCCACTTATGTCCAAAATGACTTAGCTTCGCGCGCGCAAAATCAAACAACCTGGCGAGCGTGTGAGACTTTCCTACATCGCACATTCATTTGACACAAGAAAGAATTATTTCTCAGCATTCGGGCAGATCAAATCTTAAAATGCAACACAACACATGGCATAGATAGCGGGGTTTTCATTCGTGTAAATTAGCTAAATGGGCCCGCTCATTTTGGAGGTAAAGCAAATCACTTTAGTCGTGACCACAACTACCTTCAGCTAAAAGTCGCATCATGTTATGAGCCACGGCATCTCGTACAAGTGATCCACCCAGTTCAAACACCTCATTCATTGTCACAATGTACCACGAATTATCTGGAGCATATTTGACAACAAGTTAAGGATTTGAGTATACCGCAAGATATTACTGGTAGAACAATAATAGGTAGAATCATTGGCATTCAGTTTCACTAAGTCAGATTCAAGATCATTCTCGGGCATAGAAACTGAGGTTATGTCTGTCACGCAATCTCTACTCAGGAGTAACGTTTCCATCAACCACTTTCAGTTTTCGACAGTAATGCGGGCAAACTTGAGTTGATGGGCCAATTGCAAAGAAATCGGTTGCGTGACTGAGGAAACCGATCGAAGCATAACATTCGAGTCAAAATTACACGATTTCGTTCATGTACGACGCTTACTAGTACCTGAACAGGGAAATTTAAGTGCGACTACCATCTTTTACAAACTGAAACACATGCATTTTTTAAAGGATATCTCTCAGAAAGTTCCGTGATCCTGTCAACCAACTCTGTTTTAAAATGTACATCTGCATCCGTAGTTGACTTCAAATATGCCAACAACTTCTCACAAACTGTTTCCACGTTTGAGGCATTTGTTATGTGGCAAAGAAGGTCCAATGTCTGTAAAAGGGATGATAAAAAAAATCCAAAAAAGGTGTATCAAGTACACTAACTGCTCGCAAGTTACTGTGACAAAATTCGGCACGTCTAATCACTCAGTCCCCCGCGGTATTAAATCCGGCAATGACGGGTAGTCTTCAATACGCAGCCGTTAAATCTCCCCGCAGTTCGCAGGAGCGTCGGGTGACTAAACTAAGAGATAATATATAGGCGGCAAAGGAGACTACATGACAAAAGGTTAACGCTCGAACGCAAGGTGACGACCAAAATACATAAACAACTCAGTGAAGAAATCAATTTTTTTGCATTTTTCTCCTTCAGCACACTCGCTGTAGACACTAAGCGCTTTATTCACAGGGGCACCCAACGACAATTTTCGGGGGAAAAAAAACTGTTCGGAAGACGATTTGAGATCTAGAATTTTCGGAACATTTGTCGTAAAATTCTTGCTTGCCAACCTCTCCTAGGATTTTCGAACATCTAAAGTATAAAAAATGGTATAATTGCCTATTTTTAACGGACTTTTACCCTACAAAAGTTAACCTAAAATTTTCGGGTCACTAGACTTTCAGCTAGGAAATCCGAACAGATGAAAAATTTTTAGGGGATAAAAATATGCCTATATCTACCGTTTAAATACTAAAATACGTTTAACAATGCTATGTTTAAGTGGTTTTGAACTATATTCTCGTTGGGTGCCCCTGCATTCACAAAATAATAGCCCACACACCTTTTTCCTGAGTGTCTCGTCGGGATCATTCACACAGTCGATAATGACTCTTTGATACGCTGGTTCCAAAACAAATCCACTGCCCACTTGTAGCAAAGACGTCAGTGTCTTTATCCCTGTGTAAAGCAAACTCAGTTAACCCTTTGAGCCCTAAGAGTGATAAGCATCAAAAAACAGAGTGGTCATGAGAATTAGGGACACTCGCATCACTCCAGATCACTCCAGACAAATTGGCTTCATATTTTATCAACTTCTCAACTTCTCAATTTCTCCCCACTACTTTTTCAGGAAATGAATAGGGGGAACAAATGATAATTCAAATTTTGATCCTACGGTTAAGGGTTAAACAACCTCACATTGTTTTAAAATTACAAAGACCACAGCCTAATTCACCGGAACGAGAGATCAAAGCAGTGTACTAATTCAACTATCAAAATCGAACGAGTGGTTGGGCTTGAGACTAAAGGCAATACTAAGTGAAGTATGGCCAGCCTGCAAATAAACGAAACGTCCCCTGTAATGGGTAGTCATGAAAGGCGGCTGTATTTAAAGTTTCGCCGAAGAGTCGTTTCGTCTACAAGTCGATTTGCCTACCCTGAGGTCGATTCGCCCATTTGATCTTAGTTGTTTCCCCTACACATTTCACAATGTCAGCTTCACTTCATACACTTCACGATATTATGTGTTGGCAGGGTGTAAACTTTAGTGTAGGAGAAAAAGCTTAAATCATGTAGGCGAATCGACTTGTAGGCAGAACGACCGGTTTATACCAAGTACAGTCCGGCCCCTCGGTACACATGAAATCAAAATGACCACCCGTACCGGTAAGCGCTCGATCCTTTTGATCTTACAAAAAAATAGAGGACTGGAACAATCTAGACCTACCCATGTATTTGATGTCATTAGTTTTGGCCACAAGGAATACCCGCACACACTTTGCAGCTTTACCAATCAAACCTTTGTCAGGATAAATACTGGTTATCGTCCTCAAGCATTCATAAGCCACAGCTACAGCAAATAGAGAGAACGCCAAGAAACATGGAAGTTTTGGGAAAAAAGTAGAATCACGGTTTTTTTTTAATTAAAATGTGCAATTACATCTCACGTGCATTAGATTTTTCTTTCCGTACAAGTCGTGCAACAACTCAAGAGAAATTTTGGGTAGAAGTGTACCACTGAGGCATTCAAACCCAGAAGAAACCTTACTTTACCTAATTTTTTAATGTAACATCAAGGACTTGGACTTTTGGACAATGAAAAAAATATATATTAGAACCACACAATGTAGACCAGTCACCCCCAACCTTTACATTCTCTTCAAAGAGCTTCGGTCCACAAAGATACCCTGGTCAAGACGCAACATAGTGAAAATGTACGCCCTGTTTAAAACACAAGATCCTAAAAATCATACTCTGTCCTGTGGCAGATACCCCCTGTTTAAGACACAGGACCCTGAAAACCATACCCTGTCCAAGGTGACAAAGAGATCGAGGTTCAACGCGAACAGTTTGGAGCACTGAAAATTTAATAAATGACTTTAAATATTGGGTTACAACTAATCAACAAACTACCGAGGATTAAAGTTTTTTCAACTCAAAGATACCATACAATCTATGCACTTAGGACTAAGCTATATTTTAAGCTGAGAGTCAGTACTTATCCACAATGTTGTAAACTCCGATGACATTCCAATCACAGTAAAGAAGTCGTTTAACTTGAGATGCGGAAACTTACCATAACTGATAGGAAAGCTGGTGTTAAGAGTTGACAAAGTCTTTCCTAGTATCGCATACATTTCCTTGCTAGCTCTGTAAAATATAAAGCTGCAGTATTATAATTAGGGTCACGACTCCTTTGCTCTATAATAATTACTCTAAGTACTCTGACTCGCTCTGCAGACATGTAGTCTCTAAATTTTATCCGCGCGCTCCACTATCGAATGCGCTAATGGCACAGGCTACTTTATTGCCCCGCCATGGCTAGCTACGCGAGCGGGTAAGATGAAGCGAACCCTGCTCCTAACTAGCTCTAATTGATTACCCGAGCGAGCAAGAAAAGAAATAGAACAAATCCTTCTTTACTAAGCTCCTTTGGTCCGCACTGCGCACATTTCACCTTTCATGATTAATTTTATGTAATTTGTTATTCCCTTTTCCTTCCTGCTCTTGTAATATATTGTAATGTGTGAAACATCTCGTAATAGTGCAAAAAAAATAAACAATCTGGAATCTTAATCTGAATCTTGTTCTTTATTGCTTTGTTGTTGTTGTTGTTGTTCATGCTGTTATTACTTTGATTTCGTTGTTGCTGTTTTTGGCGTTTTTTTATGAACCTTTAAGAAAAACGCAAAAGGGCCATTCGGCCAATATCCAGCCTCCTTGACCTCATGCTTGCTCAATTATAGCGCATTTTTATTCACCAATTGTCCATGGGGGACACAAGTGTTACGACTGGAGAAGTTCTACAGGCGTCCCAAGCTCACCTTACGATAGTGGAATGTAATTCACTTCCTGTGACGAGTTGGTATCACGTGACAGTCCACCGTTTGAGACGTTGTGTGAAATACATACACTCCATTCATAAGACTAATATGAGTGGAGTTACGGGGGTCACACAGTAAACCCAAAAAGTCAACTAAAGGAATAAATTCACACCAGAACACACGGGAAAACATCAAAGGTAAGTCTTCTTTGTTCAATTTATAAAGACAAAAGGTAAAATATAACGATATTTAGCGTTCGCAGATCTCAGTATTTTATTTCTCATACATATGAAAGTCTCAAAGATAGCCTGTAGCGCGATACCGACTCGCTCGTGTTACAGAAAGCGAATTCCATTCTATCTCGTAACGAGAGCGTGGGAAGCCTGTGGTTCTACAAAGACCACTGGAGTTTCTTGTTGACTCACTTTTCATTATCTGCTCCTAGCAATCCCAGTATCTTTAAAATCTTAATCTGTATCCAAGGTGCTGCCACTCCATGATAGTCGTATTCAGTTGCCACTTTGCCCTCTAAGATTATCTTTTGAAGACGTACAAAAGCTGAGGCCAAGGACTTGAATTTAGCTGGATTTTCCTGTCAATACAAAACAACATGAATACCGGCATTTCAACACTATTCATATAAATATCCACCTCTAATTTACGTTATTCCCTAAAGTTCGACTTCTCTATTCCATGAGTTCCAAACAGATATTATGGGCATTATAGAGTGTATTTTACTTTGCAATAACTGTGGCAAAATGTGCCCCAGACAACAAAATCCCACCCAATCCAACAGGAAGACACCTGAAGTGAGACTGCCAAATGATTCATCCTATTGAAGAAAAGTTGAAAATTGTCTGTATTTTAGGTTCACCAAACATAACATTTTGAAATAATTATTACCCGTATAACGTCTTGTAAAGCACTCAGATTCTTAAACATGATCATTGCTAACATGACACGCCCTTTCACGGTTATTTTTCAGCTTTTGACAAGGATCAGTTAACAAAATATCCGTGAACACGGCTAAATGGAGTGTATAAAAATGGGAAAATCGACTAGTTTGGGATTGATATCTTAAAAACTAACGAAGCTTCACAAAGTCACGAACTGAAGGGAGGACTTTAACTTAGACCCCACAAAACGTTTCTAAAATGTCACAACTTTCTTATTTTATTCACTCTTAACCTTACAGTGCGACTACTGTAACCGGGGGCCACAGATAAAGTTGATAAATCGTATTACAGAAAAATAACCACATTCCGAGAAAGTTGGTTGAGGGCCAATCAGGAGCTCGTAAAAAACAATAAGTTACTCGAAGCAGTAAATTTAAAAATCGATAGAAAACGTTTTTTAAGAAAGTAAAATGTTTTACCAGACGTTTTTTGTTATTCGAAACATTACATAAAGCACAAGCTTGTATTTTGTCATCTAACAGCAATTTCTTGGCTACCATTGCCGCGCTTTACAAGAGCATGCTACCTAAAGCCAAAAATATAACTAACGTCTACGTATTTCGCCTGTCAATCACTCTAACGGAACTCTCAGGAAACAAAAAGGGTTCAAAAGATCGCGTCTGTAGGTGGTAATTAGCTGATTTCGATCCATGTTGTTGGTTTCGTTTCGTTGTAATTATGATTGACAACTAACTTTCTCGGAATTTATTTTTATTTTCCCGTAATCCGATTGGTCAACTTTGTCTTGGTCTGTAATAGCATACAATACTTTGAGAAAGAAAAAAAATAATAGCCTTTCTCTTGATGTAGCATCGGTGTTTTGAAGTGGGCTAAATAAAATTAGAGCAATCAATGTTGCCAGCAGTTCTTTTTACCTTTATCAGTTCAAAGAATATGTGCAGAGTTGCTGCCATTACACCAGGGTCTTTATCACGAATTGCCTTTGTTACATGGTTTACCACATCAGGAATAGCTGATGGATTCTTCATATAAAAACTATGTAGTGCCATAACTGCCTTCTTACGCACAATATCCCTGATAAAAACACACCATGTTGACAAACATATCGCCATGTACAACTACAGTGTACATACCGTACATAAAAGTACTTGAACAAAACAGGGGGATAAAAATGATATAAGTTAAAATTTGTGTCCTCATTTAATAACACATACTAGCAATAACGAAAGGTTACGGAGTGCAGGCGACAACGATCGGTAAGCTGCGATCAGGCGTTTTTTTACGCTTTCGCTCCATCGCTGCGTTTTGCGTACGTTTCACGTGATAGATAGTCAAAACCCGCGTGATCAGATTTAAGGGTGATAGGATGTCCAAAGGCGCGTCATCAAATTGCGTTCTGTCCATTCCATTCATTCTCAGTGGAAGTCCAAACGAATGCTGGCTATATACATGCGACGCCTGCGTAATAACAGCCTGGAGATTGGTATTGCGGGCTCCTCTTGTCACTCGCAATGAATGATAAAATGAACAGATGAATTAATTTTAAGAAAATCTTAATCTAACCATCACAAAATTTTTACCAGCTACATGTGCATAGATGTACATAGATGTGCATACACATAGTTATTACATGTACCTAGAAAAGCAGATTGCATGAACCTAGCATAAACCTAGCAAGTGGTCTTGCACTCCATGATAATGACAGTTTACTGTATCAAGTCATCATTATTTCTATTTTGCCAACGCCTAGTTGACTTTAATTTTGTGTAAGATTATTTAAATTGGACTAATAATCAATTAATGATTGCTTGCTTAACAGTTGACTGATTGATGGACGTGTCGATTGATTTTCATTCACTCTCTTATGTAGAGAACGCAGCAAAATATTAGTAAAAACAAGTTATAACTGACCAACCTTTGAGACTGAAGTAATTCTAGAACTTTTGGTAGTATTGCAGGCATCATATCCTTATTTATCAACTTGCAAACAACAGTCAGAGCAAAGCAAACCTCTAAGACATTAGTACTGCAAAGATCCTGGTAAAAAACGGAAAATTAATTTTATTAACTAGCTTTACCAGGATAAATAATCATTACTTGACACCAGCGCAGTTGGCTGAGCCTTAATAAATATTTGGTTTCTGTTTCTGTCCTTTTATACTTAGCAAAACAAAAAGCTTTTTTTTGGTAACCTGTGAGCCAAACTGTTAAAGACTGGTTTGTTTGTGTCTTTCTTTTAAACCAGTTACTCGTAGGGTTATTCTTTAAAAAAACATTTTTTCCTGGTGCTGAGAATTTATGATAAGGCACAATCATGCTCTTTTCTCAGTAATAATGGAGGCAGAAACAATAGAATAACTGGCCCCACAGTTGTAAGTAGATTGTTCACATTGCCCTATTTTTCAGTAAGAATGTCGAGATCAGGTGTTTACCCCTACGGGTAGCCATGTTGGTTTCAAATGTACAGGTCTAGCCTAGGATGAGTATGAGGGCTGAGCAGGGAGCAGTTTGGGAGAAGGTGAAAAAAAAAAGAGACCATTCTCTTTTTCAGTAAAAGTGAAGAAGAGCTCCCCTAAAAGTCTGTCGCCCAACTGTTGGTCGGCCGACAGGATACCAACAGTTTACCGACAGTTGACCGACAGTAAACACTGAAAAGAGAGAAGTGTAATGATAATTATCATTGTCACTCTACTCTTACCGTTCTGTTAAAATAAGTTGCATTATCTCCCAAAAATTGAGTAGGAATAGGTAAATGTAACTGAGAATACTCACTGTAATGGTGAGAAACGATTTCAATTACCTTTTCCCAGAGAATGTTAGTTTAATGTAGTTAAAATTGCTTTATCGTATGTCTTGTGTAAGTTAAACTATTAAATCACCCTATAATGCATTGCAGTTCGATAAAGAAAGTGACAGTGTGTCAGCTTCATCCTGGCCCCCTATCACTGTAAACCCTGATGCCTTCCCCATCTGGTGCATTTGAAACCTCGCAATCTGGTCGCCCATAACAGCAAGCACTTAACCTCTATAATCTTATGGGAAAAACGGGGGACTGTGAACAGACTATGCCCTAATTAGTGACTCTTGATTTACTGAAAGGGAATAGCCTTAATTAATTAATTATCAGACATACATAACTTTCATAACTTCATCAGTGTTATAAAGTACTTTTAACAGGCACTTATATTACAAATTCCCAAAAGTGACCAGCTACATTTTACCAGTAAATAATGATCTGACAGGTCAGTGGTAAGAGCACTGTCCCAGTAGTACAGGTCGAAGTCATGGGCTTTGAATACCCTCCCTTCATCAGCGTAACTGTGATGACCTTTCACGTGCAAAATCTAGATGTACATGTACTGTTGTTACAAGAATTAGGTAATGTTTATATATCTCAAAGTTCACTTCTTTAAGGTCTTTTCCAGCATGCAACCTTTTGCTCCTAATTTTTTTTAGGCTGATTGGAGTATTCAACCCAGACACAAAATGTTCTTAACACTGAACATTTCAGATTTAAAATGACACAAACCTTTTGAAGGGTGTTAATCAGCAACACAATAAGTTCATGATCCTCACTCAGAAATAGTGATGATACCAAATAACCTAACAAAAGGAAATAAAGGAAACTTAATACAGTCACATGTATAGGAGAGAATGCATGTTTGTGACTTTTTCCGCAATGCTTTGCACATGTAATATTACATGCAGTTCTTGGTATAAAGAAGTTTGCATATACTGATCAGTGCTAAGTAGCATCATTCTGTGTAATTAATTGTTATGATCTAGACAAAACAAAATAATCATGCACAACTATAATTATCTAAATGCATGGTCAAACCAAAGTTTTTGGGTAGTGTAGCAGCTGCTCGTAAGGTCTCTCCTAATTGGTCACTGCAAACAATGACATGTCATTCTTCCCATTGTTTTAGTATTGTTTGGGGTTAGGGAAACGCACCATTAGTGACTTCTCTTCCGAGCAGCTGCTACATGACCCAAGTTTTTGTGTGAAACCTCTCTTTAGTGAACAACTCCCATGATGCATGGAACTTATGTACAGTAACATATTGAATTGCCAGCTTGGTACATTGTTTACAGATACTTTCTTCAGCCATGTCTTTAGGCCATTGCAACTCACCGCTGCCACTAAATGGGCAGACTCACCATTACAATTAAAACCTATATATCACATTTCAAGATAGCCACCAATAAAGTAATCATACGGATGTCAACAGCAACAAGGAAAATTGATTGTGATTCTTACTGCTCCAGCTTTGAAATGATATGTGACTTCTAGAGATCTGATACCTAAAATCCATGAATTTTTCCCACTTCTCACTACTTTTCAAAGCTATTTTGTTTGCCTCTTGGGGGCTGGCAAGTCAATTACATTTGAATCTACATTATTTTTATCTTTGGTGTGATTTTTATGAGACTGATGAACTCACCAACTCGCTTGTCCAGGTTATTTGGCTGTTGTGCAAATTTGACAGCTTCTGCATAACAATCTGATGCACTATGGCCCAACATCTCACAATAAATTAAACGTACTAAATATTCCCTCATCTGTTTCTAAAAACATAACAAAACATCAATGGTATTAATTACAAAGTACATTTAGTACTATTATGAAGAGATTTCAATAATGTTAAAAACCATAATTATCTCCAACAACCTCATGTTTTTAAATAACTTTTCATTGTCAATTTATTTAATAATTACAGAGTTAAATTGGATGTCTAGAAAACACAGACCTCAAAAAAACAGACTGCAAACCTCGAAAATGCATAGCTCAAAAACACAGACCTTGAAATTACGAGTCGAAAATAAGACCTACACATTTGATGAAAACAGTTAAAACGTGGCGTTTGTTTTCACCATAATATATGGCTAATAGGATGCCAAAGTCCTCAGTTTGCTTTTTTCTTCACAGCAACAACAAAGAAAACAACGAAATTGCAGTTTATTAGCACTGTCTTTTTAAAAGAACGCTTTTGCCCATTACACTTCAGTGCTTCAGTGAATAAAAGTTTAACTCAGTAGTAAAATGCCGGGTGGTTCAATGTGAACAAAAATAAAAAGTGAATAAACACTACACAAAAGAAAACACATGGCTTTAGCTTTTAAAAACTGAACCTGAACCCAATATAGTTGAACACAAAAAGCGAAAAAAAAGCAGTCGGCACAGCAGGCCAGTTAGCCCAAAACTATAGGGAAAACAAGCGCTACGCATAAACTGTTTTCATCATTGAAATGTGCAGATCTTAAATAAGCTGAATACGAGGTCTGCGTTTTCAAGGTCTGTGTTTTCTAACGATTTCTAGACACCCAGACAAAGGGAAAACAAGCACAACGTATAAACTGTTTTCTTCAAATGTGTAGGACTAATATATAAGACTCACAATTTCAAGGTCTGCGTTCTCGAGGTCTGCAGTCTGCAGGCTGTGTTTTCTAGACACCCTGGTTAAATCTTACAATAATACATGTATTTATCTCCAGGTTGTAATTACATATGAGTGCAATGTATGTAGCCAAAATTCCAATTTCATTTTGACATACATGGAGAATAAGTGGAATGTATACATGTAGCACAAAATTTGATCATGCACATTTGGAACCTTCTTTCACTTGTAATCATTATGTGATTAAACTCAATTATGATCTTCTAGCTACCACTTGAAATTTACACAAAGAACAGTATTGGAGCAAAAGTGTTTTCATTGACCTAGCCCACACTCCCTGACCTTTGGTTATTGCTCATCAATAACATATACATGTAGTAGTTAAATACTTATTATCACATTTGAAAAAGTGTGGGAATTTTGTCAAAAAAATAAGGAGTATTATAAAAACAAAAAAATAATGGTCAAAGCTATTATATTGTAGTTAATGTTTTAGTTTGTTTTCCCCAGAAAGATTATTGTTGATGAAAAAGTCCAAGACAGAGTTTCTCAAATAATCAACCATTTTTATAGGAATAATAATTTAACACAAAGTACATAAACCTTAATCATTGTTTGGGTGGTGGACATTAAACACTGACCCCCGGTGCATTTTAGGGTAGACCATGGGGATAGTCCTTGGACTGAGGGTCAGTGCCTTTTGTTTGTTTCTATGAATAGGTAGATAACAGCTGAGTTGATGTACTGTTATTTTTTAAGTTTAAAGAAAGTATGCCTCTTACCGGAGATGTGTCACGTTGGGTAATCTTATCTTTTAACAAACTTAGTTCCTTTTTGGCAATTCTGTCCTCTTCCTTAAATCAATAAAAAGACAACATGGAATGGACCGTTAGCTTTCTTTTCCCACTCAATGAATCAGAAGTCTTCACTTGACCAGAAATCATAATTATGCACATAATAATTAATGCCTTGAAAAATTCAGGGAGAATTTTGCAGGCTAGAATTCATCAATTTTTCAGATTTTAGAATCTACCAAAGACAATAAAAGTTAGTTTACAATGTACATGTAGTATTTAAGATGGTCAACTAAAAACTCAAGGTCATGTCAAGTTGAAGCTTTCTGTAGTAGCAAATTCATGGCTATTTTCCTCTGCTAAATCTGCATAGCTTTGCTCTAAGCATCACCATCACAAAGGAGACAAAGGCAAAAAATTAAACTGACTCAAAACACTCTGAGTCAGTTGTCCAGACACACAGCACTTATGCATGGCTCAATCTGTTACCATGTCCCCCTTCCATCCCACAAGCCCCCCCCCCCCCCCTCCTGCCCCATTTGTTATTTTTTCCTTTCCTGGTGGTCCATTCCCCAACCCCCGGGGCACACAGAAGGAGACAATTCCCCACCCCTGATCATGAGCACCTGATCAATCTCATAATATTATTAAATGGTGTTTTTGGGTACATCTTTTTGAAAGCAAAAGTGATTTCCAAACAATTTGTACTATATATTTCACAATTAGTCGCGAAGGCAACATGAATATCGGTGAATACTCACCAAGACGAAGTCAAGGTGACTATTCGCCGATATTCATGTTGCGTGAGGCGACTAATAATTGTTTTAGTAATGATTATTTGAGAAAATAAAATTATTGATCAATTTCCAACTCCGAAACATTAAAAATCTGGCTGCCATTATGAAAACTGCTAGCCTTCAATGTTATAATCACTGAGCGGTGATTAAAGCGGGATAAAGCAAAGCTCCTAGCCAATCACAAAGCTCTATTTTCGATAATCATCAATGTAATTAAACTAATGTCTTATAATTAAACTTGTCATGGAAAATATTAATCATTGTGGATAATGTGTATAAAGGGCTTAGTTTATCATTTGTGTCACGATTGTCACTTTGATATTGATCATGACGCTTCAAACGCACACTGCAGGTCTTCATCAGGCGATAGTATCGATTTACTGAGTTGGACTATTTGTACATACCACCGTTGTTGTTACTGATTGGTGTATCAAGTTTACCATTAAACTTGGCTGAAGAAATAAATTATTAAATTCTTTTGCAAAAAAATCCATTCAAGAACGCATCATACACACATTTTGTTTGAAATTTTAAAACAGACCTACGAATACAGACTTTAATTTTTGTAGGTTATTCCTCTCCAACCACTCTCCGACAAATTCCTGAGTTTTCCCTTGAATAAACATGGTCTTGAGTTCTGCAACTTCATGCAAAACATGTGAGAAATAACATGTACTTTGTAAAATCAGAGAGGAGTTATTTTGGATTTGCCCCACCCCCCTACCCCCAGGACAGGACTGCTTGAAACAATTCCCCTCCCTTGGCTCCGAAGGGCTGGAATTGTCTGGGGAGTTGCACAAGCTGGATGGCAACAGGTCAATTTGAACCCTGCATTACATTAAAGGATGACAACATGTACATCTGTCAAGAATTTAAGGCATCTTCAATGAATTACAACCCCAGGCCCCAGTTGTTCAAAAGTTAGGTGACGCTATCCATTGAATAAATCTCCAGTGTATACCACAATAATTATTGGTTTCCCAAATACTTGTCTGCTGGATAGGGATTTATCCGGTAGATAGTGCTATCCAATGTTTGAACAACTGGGGCCAGCTGTTTAATTTAACATATCATAGAACCCTTATAACTCACGCTCTACCAAACGAAATTGTACGGTACAGCGTATTGACAATGTAAATGTGAAGGACATTAATTATTATTTTTGTCCTTCCAAGACCAAACTTGGGTTACCTGTGCTTCCTAAACATCTAACACTTTTTCAATATCACATAGTTTGCTTTTAACTTACGTAAATGAGATTTCACCAAACTATATGGCTTTTAAAGAAAAACTAAGAATATTTAGATAACAAAAATGCACATGAGTGGTGCGTCAACCTTTCTCTCGGATCGGAGTTTGCTCTCTGTTCAAAGGGAAACCTACGTTCTGTGTTAGCTGTAGATAAGAAATCATACATTGTAGAAGCTTACATGCTTAGATTTAGCTTCACCGATGGCTCTCACTAAACTCTGAAACCCTCGTGAGTTACACGAGGCTGGTCCGTAGTATCCTGTCATAAAACTGGTTAAAGTCGCCGAGGCTTTAGAAGCCATTTCTGCGCGTTGTCATCTACCCTTCCGCCATTTTCTCTTTTTATACTATGCTTTGATCTACCACTGACAAGTATACTGTGGGCGCTTTCCATTTAACCAAAACATCTGGTTAGTCTGGTTTGAATTTTCGGCTACTTCCAGGAGTGAATGGAACAGCATTTTCCAAAATTTCCAAAAACAGGACTACCTCACGAGGTATACCCAAATTTTCGAAATTCTCAAGTTCCCGGAAGTTTTCTTTCCATTCAACTTGCTGCCGGAAAATCTAGAATTTTCGGTGGAATGGTTCGCATTTCAGAAATTCAACAGTTTGCGGAATTTCTGGAAACTTTCCGGGAAATTTCTGTACCTTTCGAAAGTTTTAGTTGGATGGAAAGCGCCTTGTATCAACTGATCAAGTATATTTGTATTTGTTCCATAAACTGCCAACCCGGAAGTTATTTCAAGGCGCCTTTGAACAATCTTGTACCCAGACGAGGCTGAACGCCTCACAAATCTCGGCTGAAAGAAAAAGTGCCGATAAATCACCTATTTCATTTCTTCTTTTATTTGATTTGATTTTATTATATTTTAGTCAACGATACGGATGTTTTGAAAACAGCTCAGTGCACCTCCCGCACCCTCAGTGCTTTCCCGGCTCCAACCCGGGCTTTTTTTTTTCGATTGCGAAATATTTAAAAGCATTTTTTTTTCTTTTACTCCCTCTAACCCCCTTTTCAGAACTCCCACCTCTCGCCCTTTTCTCTTCCGTCTTCCGTAATCCTCCCTCCGCCTATTTCCCCGGATCCCCCCCTTCATTCCCCACTCACCGATGGTTGGTACCACGAGGGGAAGAATTGTTTTTCATTATTTTTTTCTTACTAAATGGAAGTCCGCTAACACGTATAACCCGAGGATGTAACTTGCTGAAAGTGGTATCAGTTTTTTCACTTTTCATTTTTTTTTTATTACTATACATTAGCCGCGGAGTGAGCGAATGTGACCTGACTAATTTACTTGTCGATTATAATATGACGAGTCGTAAAATTTTGTTTCATACTGTCAAAAGAATAATCATTTCTAAGCTCTTCGCATTTCGCATTTTATTTCTTCAATCACCAAAGCAACCTTTCCCGCGACAGTTCTAAAATCCGTAAAGGAGATTTCACAATTTTTTCGGTTTTCTTAATAATCATTACTAGGATTATTCAAAACACGAATATAATATATATCGCGACAAAGTACTTCAGTTGTCTGTGGTCTGTCAAAAGCCTGTTAATTTTATTTAAATATTTACACACTTTTGTATCATTTTGACTGTGCACATTCAAGGAATGATTGCACTTGAAGTAGGAATCCACTGGCAAGAACTTGTAAAATTCAGGAAAATTGTTAAAATGGAGCATTTCAAACTCTCTGTATTCAAATTTCTTCAAACATTTCCACTAAACAAATTTGAAATCACTTTTTTTTGTTGATCTCAATGTGTTCGCTTTGTTAAATATATGTATTAATCAAATGAACAACGCCTCGCCAAGCCGGCGATTGCTAAGTGATCTCAACTGAACTTATTCACTGAAGAAAGTATGGTTATTGTAAAATTCTAATTTTATGTAAAAATTTTGTTCTTTTTGAAAAATAAGAAAGTTGTTCTCCTTTCGGTCCATGCCATTTGCTGCCAAATGTATAAAAAAGACTTCGGTTTTAACATAAAGTTATCTTTTCATAGAAAACCTCACTACGCAAATGCAAGGAGCCGATCGATGATCCCATGAAGTCCTTCCGCACATATCGGATCACTTCATTCTCTCTTGCTTCTAAAGGGCCTTAACTTAAATGAGTACTGACAAAAGAGACTGGACATTCAGTAGTCACTGATAAACTTGTGGCGCTTGCTTTGAGGCCGATCCACTTTCCTGTAGTTTTGGAGCCCCGGTGCAAGTGTTTAAAATGGAGGAGAAAAGACATTTCGATCGTTAGTTGTTTCGGCTATTATTTGCAGCCGTCAGTGTTCAGTTAGCGGTGGTGCTCTCAGGTAAAAAAATGCCCAAGGCCTTCAGAAAGGCTGAATAAAACTTACATCAGTTGGACAGAGAAAGCCGGTTTTCTTTGAATTCCCTTTTTGCACTGAAGGATCTAAAGCATATTTATTAACTATACTTTCTTGCTTTCTGTATTTCCAGAAAAGAGCCGAGAACGAAAATTTTTAAGTTCCGCTGGGCAACAAAGGATAAATTGTAGTCATCTTCATACACATATTGCTTACATCTAATGCTACAGTGAGGAAAAACCACAACAACAGCATTACACTAAGGAAATACTACCTGGGACAAAAATCAGCCCGTATCCTCGTTAAGTAAGAGGAGCCGATTGAAAACCTAAAATTTCGGCCTAGCCTCTGATTCGGCAAGAGTATCCAATGGAAGATGTCAATAAAATTTCAAATCATTTGTCAAAAAATGAGCTACGTGCAAATAAGAAAATCTAGGATGATTGTTCGGTCTAGAAACAAGTTTTAATGTCTTGTTGCGATTGAAACCGCAAAACATAATAGAATCACGCACCGTCGCGGATAAATATATGCCGGTACTCGGTCAGTTTTCTGGACATATCCTTCTGAATCAGCTTCTTACGTTAAAGTTTATTCTTGACCTCAGACTGAATATCTCGATGATGTCTTTTGCTTCGGAAACTTTTCATTACAGTCTTCTGTTTTTGTTGTTGTTCACGATCACAAGTCAAACGCTTGCTAAACCATCGCAGAATGTTGCAAATTCGACATCGGTTCCCAAAGAAACCCAGCACTGTAACAATGTGTATTTCTACGAAGCGCCGAACAAGGAAATTGCAAAATTGCTACGAAAAATAACGAACCAACTCACTCAGGTACAAAACGACGTCAATATACTGAAAGGCAATAAGACTTCTTCAAAAGGTAAAGCATTAACCGGTGTGATTTTTTTTAGTTGTATTTCAAGAAAACTAATTAATCGACTGCAAATATACTCGTCATCCTGTTTTTACTTAGCTTCTGTAATAAAAATTACGGACCGTTTCGGCTACTACGATACAAACATTAATAAAAAATTAAAATTACCAGTTTATCAAAACGTTCAGTATAGGCAAAACTTGTACCCTTTTTTTCTTAGAAAGCATAAGGAACTCTAGATCGAGAATCACTACTGGCTGTATATAAATAGATGTAATGTTATATGTCCCGCGGGCGGGAAACTCGTCAAGAAGAATTTTTAATATTTCAACTTTGTTACTCTGTCGTCTCTCAACAGCTAAGAAGGACTGTGCCGAGCTGTACAAATCTGGTGAAAAACTCAGCGGGGTTTACACAATCGACCCTGATGGTTCAGGGGTCTTTGATGTGTTCTGTGACCAAAAAACGGCCGGTGGGGGGTGGACAGTGTTCCAAAAGAGACTGGACGGCTCGGTTGATTTCTACCGCGGCTGGAGTGATTACAAGCGTGGCTTTGGTAACCTGAATGGCGAGTTTTGGCTTGGATTAGACAAGATTCATCGACTGACCGAAACCAGGAACAAGCTTCGAGTTGACCTAGAGGACACTACAGGCAAAACTGTTTACGCTGAATACGACATGTTTGCAGTTACAAGCGAAAGGACCAAATACCAGCTTAGTCTCGGAACTTATTCAGGTAAGGTTCTAAAGAAAGGGCCTCATTTGAAATCATTTAGCCGTAATAAATTTTGATTTGCTAGTTCACTGCTTTGTTTCTCCGCCTACTTCGAATTAATGCAGTTTTATTACATTTAATAAAAATAATAATAATATTTATAGAGAGAGCCCAACTCGCCAAGGCGGTTTTCAGTGGGGCCCTTAAATCATTAGCACCAGTCCATTATAATTATTTTCGCTAAGTCTGATTCCCTACCCTCCAATTGTTCCTCGTCCTAGTGTTCAGATTATATTTTTTTAACAGCAATGTTAAACTTTTATTCTTAGGAACTGCAGGGGACTCTTTTTCTGGTCATCGTGGCTATGCATTCACAACCAAAGACCGAGATAATGATATCTGGTCCAGCAACTGTGCTGTTTCCTTTAAAGGAGCCTGGTGGTATAGCAACTGTCATTCCTCCAATCTGAACGGTGTTTATCACCATGGGAAGCACTCATCATATGCTGACGGTGTCAACTGGAGTGCATGGAAAGGATATCACTACTCTGCCAAGCGAGCTGAGATGAAAATCAGACCAGCAAACTTTTAAAACTTTTCTAACAGGCTGCTTACCATACTATAACTGCAGGTTTTCATTTTTGCTTGGTAGCAGCCAAGTAAAAAAACATCAGTTCATTTGTGTCAATCTAACCGCGAAATAAAGTTGCTGCCAGAAAAAAATACGTGTTGATAAATATAATTCCCTCTGGTCATCTTAAATAGAGTGTGCCTCACACATCAAACACTGCAGCTTGAAAGAATGATTTCAGATGCAGAAATTTATAATGCCTTGAGGCAGGATCAATGACAAGGGAGACCAACTATCAGTCCAAAATATTCCATCAAGTTTGACTTCAAAAAAATTCTACTAGCATTTACCCGTAACCCACTGAAAAATCTCAAAATGTAAGGCGGAAGGCTTGAACTCACACCCCAAAAAGTTTGCTAAAATCGATTTAAAGAGAGATGAAAGTGGATCGTTCAAAATTTGAAGGGTTCCATACTGTTGATAAATAATATAAAAAACACCAATTTTAATTTTCTTTTCCTTGGCAAGGTTCATCTTTGGATGAATTTTATTAGCCTTAGGGCAATTGAGCATTCTCTTGGCTCTTTCACTTGTGCTCGTGGGTTGGGAAACTGGGAAGGAATGTGAGAAAGGAGCACTCTCCCATTTACCAATTTTACGAAATCCCCTTAAGTTACCGGCCGAGTTGATGGCGGACCAACAATTAAAGGATAGAGTGAATCATATCGGTTTCAAGATCAGAGACTAATTTTAAATCACGACACAGTGATTATTGTTGTTTCGTAAAGGCAATGCCGTGTCTCTATGGTGCGGATCTAGAGGGTGCAGGGGGTGCGCACCCTCCCCCCCCCCCCCCCCCCTCCGCCCGAGATGGCCTGCGGCTTCCTAATACAACTGGTATTCTGTAAACAAAACTTTGCGGTTTATCGGTGTTGAAGTAAAACATCAGACGAGGTTGAGGAATTTATGTTAAAAGCCAAAAAAAATGTAGTTTGGCACTGAAGTCTGCAGTATCGTCCTGGTATCGTTTAATACGTATTCTCGGAAGTTGACATTATGTTCAAAAAAAGTCAAATCCTTCTTCTTCGTTTTCGCTTTTAAAATTTGATTACGTCACCAGTCGGTTTTTGGCACCATTTCTTTGTTAGTGGTGCACCCCTCCTAGAAAAATCCTGGATCCGCTCCTGTTTCTAATGAGCTGTTTTCTTGCTTATGTTTCTCTGTTTCAGTAAGGAAATGAACTTGATTCCATTGACCTAAGCAATGTAAAAGATCTTCAAAGGCCCACCAGGATGATCACAATAAAAAACGTTCAGGGATACTGGGATATGACCTTTCCTAGTCAAGGGCGACAACTAGGGGTTAAAGAAATTAGATTGAACTACCAGTAACGAATTCAAAAGGATGCTGGTCATGAATATATGGGGGGTTAGTCTTAAACCACACTGGACGAAAAAATGGATTTACAAGGGTAACCAAACTACAGCAAAGGTGTAGCAAATACCACATTTGCATAATTTTGCTCAAGTGCAAAGACAAATATTGCACCAGATTTGCTATCCATAGCAATGCCGGTAAATGCCACATTTGCACAAGATTTACCTCTTTGTGCAAAGATAATGTGTAGTCATGGATTTTAGGATCATTTACCGATGGTTCAAATGTGTACGCAAATGTGTTTGTTTGAATATCTTTGCATACTAGGCAAATATGAGCACAAATCTCTTGTTTTGCGCAGCTTTGCCCCAGTTATAAAAGCATGTAAACCTGTTATTTTCATAAAGTTTACACAACGTTGCAAATGTGAACAAAGTATTAAATCTGAATAATGTTTGTTTGAGGTGGTAATTATGGTCAAATGTTTATCATTGCTATCCGTAGCAATGCCGGTAAATGTCACATTTGCACAAGATTTACCGAGGGTTCAAATGTGTTTGTTTGAACTATCTTTGCTTACTAGGCAAATATGAGCGCAAATTTCTTTTTTTGTACACCTTTGCCCCAGTTGTAAAAGCATGTAAACCTGTTACTTTCATAAAGTTTACACAACGTTGCAAATATGAGCAAAGTATTAATTCTGAACAATGTTTGTTTGGGGTGGTAATGATGATCAAATGTTTCTCAGCGAACCGGATTGTTTGTATAGCAAATGTTACCAAACTTTTGGCATTACATATGTATGCTCACGGAGCTAATGTTAGAAAAACCACAACTTTGACCAAATTTGCTAGGGGTTGCTAATTTGATCAAACCGTCTTTGATCAGGTAGCAAGTATAGTCAAAGTTGAAACTTTGCTAGGGTTAGCAAATGTTTTCAAACTCTTAAATTAGAGCATGCTTTGCTCAGGTAGCAAATAATATTCAACGTCCTAGGTTTGAATACGTTTCATTGGGTTCTAGTAAATGCCATAAGCCTTTCAATATTGAGCATGTTTCACCGGACAACAAATATTTTTATTGCATTATATAGTCTGAGTTCTTAACAAGTACACGTCTTGAAACTTTAACATTATTGAGGGGAATACCACAAGTAGCGACCAAGCATTGAATTCTGTTTAAATGATTAATTCCATAAACCAAAGTTAGCTCAGGCATCCTTTAATTTTCTGAAAGCGGAACAAATTACAAACTACGATGTACATGAAGCTTTCCATATTTTTCCTAAATTCAGTATGTTAATATATTATATAAGTACGTATCAGATCAAAACTAATATTAGGTATCAATATTAAAAGTGTTCCTTCTCTAAGATATTCTAAATATTTGTTTCTACGGTTGTGCCAGCATTTCCTTTTTCCAAACAATAGTTACTTATGGACGAGACTTTTATTCACTAAAACTGTTATATCCCATGACAAAATCCTCTTTAATCTACTTGGAACTCTAAAAAAAGGCGTTTACGTAGTACAAAATAATATAATTATCACTTCTTAAAGAAACAAAATTTATAATTCTGGTGGCATTTTAACCTTGGCCTCTATAGAAAGGGATTATAATTTCCTCCAATTTATGATTTTTGTACCGTATAACACTGTGTAATTGCATATTATTATTAATTTGACTGTACTGTTCAAAACATCTTATTAAATTATAATTTCTATTTGTAATACACCCATAAACCAATCCTTATGATATCAATGTTCTATCCCTATTCTCTTTAATTATACAGTAGAACCCAAGAAACTTAAACTCCCTAAGAAAATGCAAAAACATTTGAAGTGGAAGTTCAAGTTATTGACGTTGGTTGAATTTAAGCCATTATGCCATGTTAATAGTTACTGTACTGTTACTGATGGTTTACTTTTTTAGCACATCAGTGTATAAACCACTGCAATAAAAAGTAAACTTATCTCGTAAGAAACTGTATACATGATCTGGTAAGAAACTGTATACATGATCCTCATAATATTGGAAAATGACTGTTAACTATATGAAATGTTCATCACACTAATTAAAATCAAATTGCTTTGAGTAAGTTTCAGGTGTTTTGCACAACAAGAAGACCTAATGGAATGGCATAGGTTGTGTCAAGTGACAAGAACTAGTTATAACTCAGGGTAAACTATGATCGAGGGAATTCAAGTTAACAGAGTGGGTTGAAATTCAGAAGAAACAGAACTTATAATTTGAGTTATTTGAGTTACTGGGGTTCCACTGTTGTCAATTTTTACTCTGATTTAGGCCTTTAGCTTGACTGCAGCATGACTTGGTTTCAGATGTAGAATTTCATTCATTCGAATAGAACGGCTGTTGCCAAAAACAAAACGCAAAAATAAAGAAACAAAACTTTAAATGTATTCTAATGTATTTATAATTTATGAATTGAGTTTGGCACGGCGGTAGCACAATGCTTGAAAATAAGTCAAGCTACTGCTGTGTAGCACGGCAAGGCTTGCCGTGCTGCATGGCAGTAGCATGACTTGGTTTTAAATGTTGCGCCACTGCCCTGCTAAAGTTGAATTTAATTTGATCAATTGAGTTTGGCACGGCAGTAGCACGACATTTGAAACAGGCGTTATACTCCATTTTAGGTTCTTTTTATTATTTTAGTCAATGCATTTCTGGTTCAGAGAAAGCCTCATGGCACTCCACATTTTACTTAAAACACTCTCACCATACTTTTCTCTGATGGCTCCTGCAAAGCAAAGAAACAATCCATATTATCAATCGAACTAATGCCAATAAACCATATATTTTTTTTTGTTTCAGTGACCCACCCCTAAAAACCAGGGAAGAGGTGGAGGGTTTCTCCTAAATCAAAATTCCTGATTGTAGGCATACCTATGTTCAACTTCATTTAAAGGAGTTAACCATGTCCAATGTAACATTTATAATTCATAGCTCAGTTTAGTGCAATAACAGTTCACAATTCCTTGAAACGCTTCTAAAAAACAGAAGAGACACGTCTACATTGTATAGGCTCTCATAGCTCTCATAGGCATAGCTCTCTAAATACACAAATAAATAACTTGAACACCCAAAGTATATATACATGTATGCCATATCTGTTTATTACTCTTTGGCTACAACAAAGGTTGCTCCATTACTTTATTAAACTGATTTGGTCAACTCAAAGAACTGCCTTGGTATTAATGGCAAGTCCAGGGTTAATTACTTGCTTTATTGTAAATTTTGGTGGACTGAAATTAAAATGATATGTTACTATCCTGTATTCCTTTGGTCTTGTTGTGTATTAATCTAACATTGGGGCTGAATTTTGGTTAATGCTAGTCATTTCAGTAGACGAAAGTTTCGTTTTTTATCAATGTCCTTCTTCAACTTTTGTCTATAAAAAAGGGTCATGTTTTGGCAGTCCAAAGGTCGCACTTTGATGTGGGCACATTATGTCCCATACACTACGTGCCTATCTCACTGTGGCGCACATTTCGGCGGGAATTTGTTGTCGTGTTTCGATCATGGAAGACGAACAAAAGAAACGAACCCCGTTTAAATGGAGAGAGAATACCGCTACCGAGCGTCGTCGCATGAGAAAGCAAGGCAAGAAAAGGAAACGACTTCAAAGAAGAAAAGAATATGATAAATGTAAGTTTAAGGCAAACGCAGTCATCGAGGGTCTCACCGACCGATTGCGGATAGAAACTAAGCAACGCGAACGACTCCTTTTTCTTGCGCGGAAGTATTATTTAAAGTGGAAGGAAAACAAAGATTTGTTGCTCAGAAGGAATGGCGGAAACCTACCAAGCGCCTCCAGATTTGGTACGCGGGCAAAGGTAAGCAAATAGTGGGCGGATTAATTGCGAGCGATGCAACTCGCGCGTGTACTTTTCCCAATTGTTGCCTAAATGGAGAGCTTGTTCGCAGGATAATCATGGCCGTAGCCAGGTTTTTTTCTTTGCGGGGTGGTACAATCCGATGAGGAAACGAATCGAACGGGGCCGAAGGCGCAGTTGTGTGTTTGTGTGTGTCAGTGTGCGTGTCATTAGATGCAGCCAAGTACTCCCGGTCAGCCTTAATTCAGGAGATTTCCGTACTGACTTAATAATATCCAAGTCATATGCCGGATACTAATTAGGTTTACAGGTTCAGAGCACTGGGCTCCCTTCAGTTGTCCTTATACCCTTGAGTATTTGCTCTTAATATTAAGATTGCAACCTTAAAAAAGTAAAAGGCAAGAAATTGTTGGGTTATTTATGTGTATGTTGTAGTTAATTTTTTATTTCAGTTAATTTTTATTTTTCCATTGTTTTTGGGTTTGGTGATGTATGCTGATGAATTTTAAACAAAGGAAAAATAAAAATTAACTGAAATAAAAAATTAACTACAACATGTACATTGCTCTGTTAAGTGTGCACTACAGCCAGTTGCAAGAATGTTGAGATACTCCCATGAAAAAACAACCTTTCTAACTTCTAACAAATCTCTGGGGTAGTTGTACTTTTTGAGATATGATGCTCACCTCCCACTCTCCTCCATTCAAAATTTTTCCTTCAAGTTTTGATTATAATCTTGAGTATTTGCTATAAACTTTGATAAGGGGAGAAGGGGGGTGGGGTGGTCTCAAACACAAAATCATATTAAGAAGTCCATCTGTTACAGAAACAATGCTTTTATTGACTTGTCGTCAACATTTCTCCCAGGGTATGAAAGGGTATTGCTGGTATCCAGGGACTAAAATACAATACAGGATTCTGGAAACAGTCAGGATATGGGTGTTGACTTTTATCTGCAAAGTGGGATTCTCCAAAATAAAGTGGGAATTGGGAAAGTAAACAATATTCAAGATAGTGATCAAAATAAAGAGACGAATAATTGACTTCGAACCCCATGTTGTTTAAAAAGCTGTCGGAAACCTTAGGCCTGTTAAAGAGATTTTTTTGTATTTTGATGTCTCCTTAGCTTTGCAGAGTGACTCATGCTTTATGTTCTTGCAAAGTGACTTGGACTTCTTAAGTTAAAAGTAGGGTTCAGATATACAGTGCTGTCAAGTAAATAAGGTGCTACATGTGTTTATAATAATGCCCATTAAGACAATAGGCTATACAAGTTAAACACAATGGATTTAATTTCACAACATTATCAAAGAAAGGTTGAATTACTGGTTATTTTTAGTGGGTTTAGTGATTTTGTTTCACTTTTGTTTCAGATTTTTTCCTTGATTGGCACAGACATAAATGAAATGCCCAATGTTCCTGAAATTGAGTGGCATCAATTGAACTCTTTAAAAGAGAAAGAGGGAAATGCAGTACAGGATCAACTTGGGGAGGGTGTTTTTGGTCGGTGTGTTAAGAAATATTACAAGGGCATTCCAGTGGCTGTCAAGGTATTAAATCAGTTGTCCTCTGCACAAGATGTCAGAAATGAAGCTTATACTATGGCACAGTGCTCCCATCCATCAATACCCTATCTGTTTGGGGTAAATGTGACAAAAAAACCTTACTTCATTGTGTCATATTTTTATCATCTTCACAATTCTTCTTGTACTTTGTACCATGCTCTCCAGAGTAAATTGATGTCGCTTTCACAGCACTCTGCAGAGAACATTTTACTGAAATTGTGTGAAGCAATAGAACATTTACACTCAAAAAGATTTCTCCACAGAGATATAAAGAGTGACAACATTATTCTTACAGAGGTAAACAATATGTACCATCCAATGCTGATTGATTTTGGAAAGGCTATTCGGCTATCAGATGCCCCTTCAAAACAGAAGTCAATGACTGCACAGGAACAAGAAGAGTACAGAAAACGACATCGCCATATAGCACCAGAATTAGTTGTTGGTCAGCCACCATCTTTTGCCTCAGATATGTTTTCACTTGGGTTAGTCATGAAAGATGTTAGTGGCAAAGTGAAAATGGGAAGTAATTTTGTGGCTGGACAAAGAAAATGCCTGCGACCAAATCCAAAGTTAAGATGTACTATTTCATATCTTCTATCACTGCTCAAAACAAATCATTAATCATGAATCTTTTTTTAATATCCTATTCCTATTTAAAAACCAACATCAAAAAATTTATCTCACTGTGTGAATATTCCTATTCTAAAAAAATCTATTAAAACTCAACTCATGTACTACAAAAAGGTCATAGCTTCATTAATCTTATGTCCAGCAAGTATTGTCAATTTTGTAGAAACAAGTTCTTAAAAAGAAGTTAGTGTAAAGCCTTAGTGGTCTGAACAGTTTTTTTTTTTGAAGAAATGCACCAAGTTAATGTTGTTGAGTTAAGGCTGACATAAATCTCTTCAATCTGTTTGAGCAGTTTAAAAAGGCAAATCATATTGAACTCCAAATCAGGGTTGTAAAGAGCAGCAAACAAATTATTCACTCATGTCTCTGCTGAGTTTTTTCCTCGCAAACTTTATGAAATACAAAGCAATTTCACCATATTTTGTTATAGTATATTGGCTGTTGGGCTTTCAAAATGTGGTCATCTTTAAGGGGGTCAGTGAAAACTACAAAAAAAAATGGTAAAAATGAAATTGTTGGTTTTAATTTGAATTAAGTTTGTTGGATAAATGAGCATGAGGAAATTATGTAAAAGTGAATAATCACAACCCTGAGTTTGAAATCCAAAAAACTTTTTATTTTGCTGCAAATTTAGGGTATTGTGGGTGGCCTTGCTACTTACATAGTAGCTTTTTAGTATGATGTACAAAAAATACAATCAATGATCTGACTACTGGACCTTTGTCCAGTAGATTTGTTGTAGTGTATTTTACTTTATATAATAAAGGGGAAGTAGTGTGGGCCCTGCATGAGCAACCCAGCCCAGAAGGATAAATGCTGCATGTTAATTTGTTTCACCATCTTAGTTTTTTCTTTATAGCTCTTAACTTTTCATGATCCAAGGCCAACTCAGAGCTCCTGTAACCCAATAAGAGTCTGTTCATTTTTTATGGTGTTGGGGGTGGGGTGGGGCTTTATCAGTTGAGATTCGACCATTTGACCAGTAGCTTCTGTAGAATATGAAGACCCTCTCTTCATCAGAATTTTTTTGGGTATGCCATCCTCCCCCTCCCTCCCTCCTTGTATCCCAAGATCAAATAACCAGGATTCAGGTGAATTTTAGCCACCAAACATGCTGACTTTTTTTGGATTGAATGGGTAGTACTTAATGAACAGTGAAACTCAAACTCAGGGTTACAAACAACAGAGTAAGAAAAATTAGCCTTTCATAAATTTGTCGGCTGAGTTACCAGTAATGTTGAAATAAAATTGCGAGCAGTTTTACCATATTTTGTTGTAGTATTGGCTGTTGGGCTTTCAAAATGTGGTCATTTTTAGGAGGCCCGCCATCGAGATGTGGTCATCTCTAGGTGGGCAGTCAAAACTTCAACAAATACCGGTAAAAATGAAATTGTCGGGTTTAATTTGAATTAAGTTTGTTGGATAAATTACCGGGAGGAAATTATGTACAAGTGAATAATTACAACCCTGAGTTTGAAATCCAAAAAACTTTTTATTTTGGACCAAATTTGATTTTTTAGTATGATGTACAACTGAAAAGTACAGCAAATGATCTGACTGCTGGATCTTTTTCCAGTAGATTTGTTGTAGTGTATATACTTTATACAAAAAGGGGAGGTAGCGTGGGCCCTCGATCTGTACGGTATAGAACAGTCACTTTGTCATTTTGAATTTCTAGGTTTAGTACTTGGACATCTTTGCCCATTGTGTGACCCTAGGCTTTATTATTGTTATCAAATGAAAGAAGAGGAATGCTACACATTCCCAGGTTGTGTACCCTTTATTCACTTCGAAGTGGTTATGTGATTTAGAATTATTGGACCCAACAAAAAGACCAGGGCCCAGTTGTTCCCAAGATTGATTAGCACTAAGCCAGGATTAGATTGTAACCCGGGTTTCTTTCTCCTTTTAATCAAAAGCACTTTGTCACAATTTTCGCTTTTCTTTTTAAAGTATCCAATCACCAAAGTGTAGACAAAAGGAATTCAACTGAATTTGTTTTTTAAACTTTCATATCTGAGTTCATATTTCGTACTAACCTTGAGTTATCTTAACCCAGCTTTGAGCAACCCAACCCAGAAGGATAAATGCTGCATGTTAATTTGTTTCACCGCCTTAGTTTTTTCTTTATAGCTCTTAACTTTTCATGATTCAAGGCCAACTCAGAGCTCCTGTAACCCAATAAGAGTCTGTTCATTTTTTATGGTGTTGGGGGTGGGGCTTTATCAGGTGAGATTTGACCATTTGACCAGTAGCTTCTGTAGAATATGAAGACCCTCTCCTCATCAGAATTTTTTGGGCATGCCACCCCCCCCCCCCCCCCTCCCCTCCCTCCTTGTATCCCAAGATCAAATAACCAGGATTCAGATGAATTTTAGCCAGCAAAAATGATATGACTTTTTGGATTGGATGGGTAGTACTTAATGAACAGTAAAACTCTAAATCAACATTAAAATCAGTGAAACTCAAACTTAGGGTTGCAAACAAGAGAGTAAGAAAAATTAGCCTTTCATAAATTTGTTGGCCCTCGTTATAGGAAATACAGTGCTTCAATGATGCGACTACTTGACGTTAATAACCAGTATATCTGAATTAGTGTATTTGCTTTAAATTAGAAGCCCAGGAAAGGATTATGCTGGGGGCACTGTCAGATGGGGACATCTTTTTCACACTTCAGGTATGAAAGGATAGGGATTTCCTGAGTTAAAGTATATGAGAACAGGGGCGTAGCCAGGATTTTTTTAGGAAGTTTGCACAATGCTCCAAATCGCTTTGTGCAACCCTCCCCACCACCACCATCCCCTCCCCCCCAAAAAAACTTCCTTGATTAAAGATTTGGTTACGTTGTTACCCTATACCTGGAAATGAAATGACATTAGCAGCTTATGAAATACTTTGTCAAGTGTTTGGGTCCATTGGCTGCTGCACTTCAATCACCTGTCATACAATAAGGCCACATACTCTTCCGGATTCGTTACTTATTTTGTTACTAGGTTGGTTTCGTCGTTTTTAAGCAGAAGCAGCGGGTGAATCCGACTTGTAAATTCGCAATGATTTGTATTGTAAACAACTTGTCCAACCTATCCCAATACATTTCCGCATTTGATCATACGAGTTTGCAGTAAAACCTTATAGTGTGCCTTAGCAACGACTACGGCGAGGGCCGGGAACAAAAACGTCCCTAGCTACCAAAATGAATGCGCGTTTATTTCCGTCAACTCTCTTAAAATGTCAATACAGGTGAACTTGAGTGAGTCTTGGGAACTGCACCCAAGTTCTGACTCGAAAAAAAATTGAATTGTCCCTGTGTTCATACGTCCTCCAAACAACTTCGCAAAAGGAATTTAACGGTGGTGTTCGTACAGGTTGTAAAGAAAAGCGTGCTGGACGTGCAAAACTTGTAGTTTTTCAATTACTTATTGGGCTCATTGCTGTCACTGTCGCCTGCGTCGTTGCTCCCAAGATTTATCGATGTGCGTAAACGGTTACGAATGAGAACACGATTTCAGTAAAAACACTTACCATCTTTTCACTAAATATATATATATATATATATGTTATTCTAGATTCGGTCCCTCATTAATGAATTACTTCGTTTCTCTGGAAACCGACATTTCGCTGGAGATGGTAGGCTATCTGTCATTTCGTTCTGTAAAAAGACTAACAGAAGAAATTTGTGACTGTGAAATTGTCGAAAAAATTAACGGGTTTCTGATTCCTTTTATATTAAAATGACAGTGCATAACAGGAAAGATGCATATAAGGGGTTGGACCCTTGGGCGGAGTGTCGTGGCGTGTACAAAATGTTAATGTAATGTTACAGTTGAGATTGGAAATTTGCTTTAGTCACAAAACGAATCAAACATATAGGAAATGTAAAATGCACAGTATCTTTGACTGTCAGCAAATGTTATGAAGTTCACTATATTTGCTCCCCTTGCAAATATGGATAATTATGATGCAAATGTGCAAATTTATGATACAGCCAAATATCTACAAATTTATTGTTTTTGCTCTTATGGCAAATACGAGTAAACTACATGCAAAAGTGCTCTTTTGGTATCCTGTAAAAACAAGAGCAAACACCACTGCAAATTAGGGGTTTTGCAATATTTTTGCCCGCATTTGCAGTGCAGTGAAAACTGCCATTTTTGCCAAGGATGTAAATTTGAGTAAATTGGAAGAAATGTTGAAGATTTGCACATGCTGCAAATATGTATCAAATTTGTATCAAATCATTACATTTACTTGACTTCTGCGTATCAATACCTATCTAGCAAATATATGTATTTGCCCACACTTTAGCCAACAGCGCAAATGTAATGCAAATTTAGAGCTCCAAATTTACCACATATTCACACCTTTCGCAAACATTAGTAAATCCGTTTTTTCGTCCAGTGCCAAGAGCTATGTACTTGTGAATGATGAACCTATATCAAGTATGGAAATTACCATGCTACAATTGACTCACGTGACTTAGCTTCAAGTCTACGTACAAAAACTCATTTTTTTGTTACGTCTAATTTAGGGGTTGAACGCTGCGAATGGCATGAAAAAAGAAAAGAAAAGAAAGGAAAAGAATTAACAACTGCTTTGACAAATATTTTTATTGCCTTTCTGTCAAAGTATTTCAATTCATTAATGACCGATAGTTTGGAAAAGTAGCGATGTTGTTCCAGTATTTAAGAAGGATAGTGCGACTGATAAGACCGTTGCTATCGACCAGTTTCTGATCTGACTGCCTTGTCGAAATTATATGACAAGGTGTTGCTCGATCAAATCTATGAAGCCTTTTACTGGAGGCTCTCACCGAATCTGTCAGGCTTTCGCAAGGGTCATTCGTGTTGTACGGCGCTATTGAAACTGACTCAAGATTGGAGAGCCTGTCTAGACAGAAGAGAACCCGTTGCAGCAGTGGCTATCGACCTAAGTAAAGCATTTGACTATATTTGCCACCCACTTCTGCTAGCTTAATTGAAGGCCGGCATATGGTTTCTCGCACGATGCGCTGGAAATTATGACCGCTTATCTTATTGGACGGAGATAGAGGGTCAAACTCGATGGTCTACATTCTACGTGGAGAACCATTAAAAACTGGTGTGCCACAGGGATCGCTGTTAGGTCCACTCTTGTTTAATATATAGATTTAGCCAGGGCTAAAAGCGAAGCTCCTATTAACTCGAATTTATGATTTAAATCAAACAATAAACTTGTATTGCACAATTCAGTTAACTTTAGAACACATTCATGTGACTAATTTGAGGGAACGGTTAAGTGATTTTAGAGAACAGTAATTTGCAAACAGTCAAAGCTAAAAGTGAACTTAATCTTACATCGAGTTGATAGCCTTATATATGTACACCCAAAAATAGCAATCATCTTCGATCACATTTAAGAGCGCGGACTCTTGATCACAGTAGTTCTAAGGCCTGGAAAACAAATCAGGCGGAATTTTTTGCGTTCGACAAGTTTACTTTACAAAATCTTGCCAACAAGCCTGGGGACGTGTAAACCAACCTTTTATCAGGGGCACCCAACGAGGATATAGTTCAAAACCACTTAACATAGCATTGTTGAAGGTATTTTAGTATTTAAATGGTAGATATAGGCATATTTTTATCCCGTAAAAACTTTTCATCTGTTCGGATTTCCTAGCTGAAAGTCTAGTGATCCGAAAATTATAGGGATCAAAGCTTACCTTTTCGAAAATTTCAGCCAGAAAAAGGCCCCCGAAAGTTCTAGGTGGCCTTTTTTACGGTAAAAATACGTTAAAAATGGGTAATTATACCACTTTTTAGATGTTCGAAAATCCTAGGAGAGGCAGGCAAGCAAAAACTTTTACAACAACTGTTCCGAAAATTCTAGATCAAATCGTCTTCCGAACAGATATTTTCCGAAAATTGCCGTTGGGTGCCCCTGTTTTATACTTTTTATACATCACATCTGAGGTGAAACAGTACCATGAGGCGCTGTTTTTATCATACAGACCTCGGACAGAATGCAGTATTTCACAATTTTGCAATACAAATTGCACTCGCTCAATATTCAGGACGATCGAAGCACGTGTGGGCTTTTAGCGAAACCGTTAAAAAAATTTCCAAAATCACCTATACGGCGAGCCAGTTCTCACTTTTGACAAGCGATAGTCGACTGTTTAAATTATGATTAATAGAGTTATACGCTTCGAATTTATTATGTTTATTTTTTATTTAATGTTTTTAAAACGATGTGTAATCTTCAAAAGCGTTTGATACGCGCGGCATTTTGACTACTCCTGCATTCAAGCGATGTTCATGAGCGACTGAAAACAAACGGCACAGCGATAAAAATTGCAAAAGAGACTACCAACAATCAATAAAAGGACAATAATTCGGTGAAACATACAGAGACAACAATTTTCATTCACGAACTCAAGACAAGTATTAAAGTGTCTCAGAAAATCCTTGTTTATGTTTTTCATTTTGTAAGCCGGCTTCCCGGTGTTTGCTTTTTCAAAGATGAACTCGAGGCAAGAAAATCGCTCAAAGCTTTCTTTTACAGCCAGAATTATAACGAAATATTCTTTGGAACGTTTTCTTTTTATTCGCGGTAAGAAAATGACTAAAGGCTTTTTAAAGTTTTATAAGCTTATAATCAAACCTGATACTCGGTCAGATCATTGTCTCAAATCTTACAATTAAAAACGTGCACAAACTAAATAGCCGCATAAACTACGCTCGACTTCATTAAATTAGATATAAAGAACAAACGTCAAATAAATAATTACTCAGGCTTACCATTCGAGATGCACTGAAAACTATCAAGTAAGGCCAGACTCGCTTCAGACTTTTCAACCCTCTCACGCAACAAGCAAGGTGAAAAAGGAAAACGATGCCATCCGAAATTCAGATTTCCGACTTTAACAAGCGACGTATTTCTCAACCAAAAACGCAATAAACAAACTAGCCATGAATAACAGAAGACTCTTGATAGCAGCTGAATTTCATTTATTCATTCAGTGGAAAAAGACAGTTAAAAACAACACAAGTTGACACAAAACTCTGTCAGCTTCAGCTGTCAAAGTAAACAGGTTTCAAGATGTTGCATAAATTTTCCGCATGAACTCACCTGTCAAATTTTGACCAATCACAGCATAAAAATTGGACGTAGAGCGTGACCAACGCATGACCTTGGTGAGAAAAGTCAAAAAGCAACTGGCATGTATTCCCTGCCTGTAAAAACTTGCTGAATTTTAGCTTCCGAGGTCAGTTTGAAATCAAAATTTTAGTTGTCCGGCACATAAAAAACACAACATATTTCATATGAATTTAAAAAAAATTAAACGTGAGCCTGCGATCATTTGAAAACTAGTAACTTGTCAGCGGATAACTTCAAAAAGATACTCGACCTCGATGGGTCGACACCTGAGCCCGCGATACGGTCGGTGATACTGGTCAGCGGATACCCTGTTTTGACAGCTGTCAATTGATCACAACATTGATGTGCAATAATTATATGTTTGCAATATCAGTCTTCCTGTGCTCCCAAACTAGGCAGAAAGTGTGGGGATTGAACACTGGTTACCCTGTGGTGCGGACGTACGGACGGGCGGGCGGTGTACGGTCACGTGATTACCAAATTTTCTGGGATGGGTAGATTTACTTACCCATGGTGCTCCGCAGGCGGGCTTCGCCCGCCAGAGCTCCGCTATAAACACGGCATATTTCATATAAATTTAAAAAATAATAAACTTGAGCCTGCGATCATCTGAAAACCAGTAACTTGTCAGCGGATAACTTCAAAAAAGTACTCGACCTCGATGGGTTGACACCTGAGCCCGCGATATGGTCAGGTGATACTGGTCAGCGGATACCTTGTTTTGACAGCTGTCAATTGATCACAATATTGATGTGCAATCAGTTTCCTCCTGGGCTTCCTGGGTTCCCAAAGTAGTTAGAAAGTGTGAAAGTAAACATTGGTTTTCCTGTGGTGCGGACGGACGGCGGGCGGGCGGGCGGTCGGTGTACGGTCACGTGATTACCAAATTTTCTGGGATGGGTAGATTACGTTAGCTATGGGGCTACGTCCACGCGCGCGCGAGGAGCTCCGCTAATATGTATGTTAATGATCTTTAGTTAATAATTATTTCATTACTAATACGTCTTTGAGGCTGTATGCTGACGACACTACTCAATCCGCCTCTGACGTCTCGCCAATGGTTTAATTTGCAGTTTGTAATTAACTCCGATCTGAGTGTGCTATCGAGATGGTTCAGAATAAATTTTCTACAGATTAATGCCGCTAAAAAGCAAGCTATTAACATCGGTCCGTCTTCATACCAGTACGAATTATTTCTTAATGATTCTAATGCCCATACGACAGATACACTTAAAATCTTAGGAGGGTCCTAGATAGTACAGTAACATTTAAAGCGCAAGTAAGGGAACAGCTGAATAAGGCCTGCGCAAAGGCTTCGGCTTTGCGGAGAATTCGTAAGTTCATTTCTAAGGACGTATTAATTCGTTTCTACAAGGCTTATATGGCAATGAGGAGACTACCAAAATAGAGACAACTAATTATTTTATATTAAGAACTATATTAGGCTACTCGAAGTCTGTGTCATATGACTTCCTCCTCAAGCTGGCCTGGCTAATATCAAGTCCTTGGAGAAACGTAATTCCAATCTTTAGTTATGTTATACAGATGCTTGTATGACAAGGGGGCATCTTATATCAGTGAGGTTTTTAAGGATGTACCGTAGAACTTACGTGGGCTTAGCACAAGGCTGGATTAACCTCCCTTTAATCTTTAATCTGGAGTTTATGCATCGATCCTTTACATTTTAGCCAGCAAACTTTGGAATGCGTTGCCTCCAAAGTTCAGAGAATCTCAAGACATTGTGTCATTTAAGCGATCTCTTAAAGCTCACATGGCTTAGGGTGTAGTGCTTGTAAATTTTGTAAATATCTTTAGTTTTAGATTCTGCTTTTAGCGATTTTTTGGATCTATTTATAGTTAGTATTTTATCAGTAGTTTTGTACAGGTTACTTGCATAATTCTTTAATTTTAAATTTTCTAATTTGTATACGCACGTACACCTAACGACAACTTTAGTGCTCCTGGGTGTTACGTGTTTAAATAAAGGATTTGATTTGTATGAGGGTTGAAAAGCATCTTATTTTCTATCCCAAATAGTAGCACAACGTGTTTAAAAAGTAAGAAAAACATTTCTATGAGAAAACTTAGGGTCAACCGTACTCGGATGATTGGGTTGGTTGGGTTTTTTCGTCACTTTTCGTGTTCTATTGGGAAAATTGAAAACCCTTTTTGGTTTGTTTGGCTAATCAACTTTTTCAACCAACTCAGAACTTGGTACGATGGGTACGTTCCGCTGATCTCTGAGCAGGTATCGATTTTCAAGTGTTGCGTCATCCACAAATTGCGGAAAGTGCTCCCGTGGGTCTTGCTAAAAACTTGTAAACAAATAACGACAGCGGTATTTAACAATTATTCCTCGAGCCCGAATGGGCTCTGAGTCAATAGCCCATGAGGCCGAAGGCCGAATGGGCTATTGACTCAGAGGCCATGAGGGCGAGAGGAATAATTGTTTTAGTAAAATCCAACTAGTTGGTCAAAAATATCGAGAATAAAAAAAGTTTAGCTAGTTAAAGCTAGTCTTAAATCCTTTTTTTGCCGCCAAAAAGCCCGCGCTTTTCGCTACTAGTAGGCTATAACATATAGCCTAGTAGTAGCTCAACCAATCAGAATGCAGCATTGATGATAGACCACTAGTTGGATTTTACTAATTATGCATATTGTGCAACTTCAAAAGCACTTGAAATAAAAAAAATATAAGGATAAAAGAAAAGATACTTTAAAATTTGAAATATAACCAGTGCTTCACAGATATGAATATTTTTATAACTTTTATTTTCTACTTTAAAAATCTCATCAAAAAAATCTACTGATCATGCCAATAAGTTTCAGAGTAATGAAATAAACTTGTTTGAATGTACGACTTTTCGTCCTAACCTGCACCCCTTTCAGCCGCAAAAAAATAAATAAATAACCTAAAATATTTATCTCTTAGCTTCCCATCTTGAGTTTTCCTTTAAACACGTCCGCCGATAAATCGTTCGTATTTTGTTCTCTTTCCTGCCCCCGCCTTATTGGAAAACTAGAAGACCCTGGGCACAAGGTTAATTCTGTTTTAAAATTTAGTATTCGCTTGTCTTTCACTTGTAAACTCCTAGAGAGAAAAGTTTTAGAATATAGTTGACGGCTGAAATTCAGCATTATATTCGACATTCATCAGACATAAACACGTTTTTGCACCAGTTTTTGAAGAAGAACCGCGTTTACAACTTGGCAAACGGAAGATGAGGAAATCTGGAAATGACTCAGTACAGGCGAAATCACGTTTCAAACAAAACCTGAAGAAAATTTTAGAAACTTCCCGGTTATTAATGGCAATTAACTTGTGATCAAAGACGTTGTCTTTTTCTTCTATGTCGCTGAAATGTTGTAAAATTTGAGAGAATAGAGCCAGTAAAGAGGGTCTGGATCGATGGGGTCACTGACAACTGACAAATAGCCGAAACTTTAAATGACTACTGACATTTGCCTTGAGTTTTACTGTCAACTGACAAAGGACCTGATTGTCCCTTACTTTTCTAGAAAACTTCAAAGTGTTCTTGAGCCCTAAAATAGCATTGTTCCACTCTTTTCATCAGATAATGTGATCAAATGTGCGTTTTTAGGGGTAAATTTTAGCAGCAACCCAGCAGCAAGACGCTTAAGTTTCCTATTTCGTTGATGATTTTACTGTAAAACCCATGTGACTGTGTCATGCACCATCTGTTGTAAATGACCTATGATCTCAAATTTACGATGTCTTTTGTCTACTGGCGTAACACTCACGCATATATGCGTATGCAATATTCTAAAGGTATAAGTTTGGTTGGCTTAATGGTTGACAATTTTGGACTCTGGCCTGCAAAAACGTTCGAGTGGAGGTGACACAAGACTTGAGAAAAGGAGGGCCACTTGAAATGCTTACAATAGCAAAACTGATAAAAATTAAGGTACTGTGGCATCAGTTTTCGAATTTAATGTTTAATTTACATTATATGTGCCTTTTAAGCCAAGTTTCGAATCAAAAATATACAAATAAGTTTCATAGTTAATCATTAATAACCATTTAACTTAGTGACAACTGACAAAGAGGCCAAAATGTAACTGACAGCTGACGAATGGCCGAAATTTAACTGACAACTGACATTTGTACTCCCCCATCAAGACCCTCAGTAAAGTGCGTCCCTGTTAAATTTCATGCAGCCGACTGAAGTTTTGAAAATTTTTCAGCCGATTTTACCTACGTGGCTGTAGCCTCTCCATATAATGCGGTAAGATTAACATCGATTTTTCCGAGTAAAACTAAGTTAATGCAAATAAAATTTCTAAAAAATGAATTCAGTGTGCTTATTTAGTTGACTATTATAGGTATATTTTTTATATCCATAGTCATTGCTTCGATATGCAAATGCCATCGTGGCTGCACTTTCATGTTTTGCAATTATATTCTCTTCTGCTTCTTTCGATTCCTTAAAATCACTTTTAAAAAAGATCGTCGTCTGAAAGGACAAATAAACGGTCCGCTCTCGTGGAAGTAATCAGTGCTTTGTGTTTTTCAGAAATGGTACATTTTCTCCTTTTCTTGCCATGTTAGTTTGGCGAGAACAATTAACGGAGAAACGCAAATGAAAACTGAGAACAAATAAAAAGTACAAAGACTAGCACGCCTGGGGGCTGGAGTCATTGAAGCTCGCCCCGTGGAAAGGACTTAAAATAGCTAAACTAGAAACAGGAAATAAAATCTTGTCCGTAGAGCTTAAGGCAAAAGTCGTGTACATAATGCTATGATCATTTTTGTTCTTCACTAATGAGTCACTTAACTTTCATTGATCTGCCGGATCACTTACTGAACGAACTAAATTGTTCACCAAAATGACGTGGATTTCTTTGAGTTTTCGCTGGAGCTTAGTGCTTCTGTTTGCGTTGGTGGCGATGAGTTCGACCTTTGCTAAACAAGCCAACTCTAAAACTCTGGCCAAAAAACGCACCGTCTCTCAAAGGCACGCAGCATTGTAACAACGTGTATTTCTACGAAGCACCAAACAAGAATATTGTTAAAATCCTACAAGAAATTAGGCAACAGCTATCACAGGTTGAAAACGACATCAAAATTTTAAAAGGAAACCAGACTTCGTCGAAAGGTAAAACCCCCTGTAAGTGATTTCGATCGTCATATCTAAACACCGTACTGTTGTAAAATGGTAATTATCTAATCCTTCGTCCTCGATTATCTATCATTTGATTTCTCAACAGCTAAGAAGAACTGTGCTGAGCTGTACAAATCTGGTGAAAAAATCAGTGGTGTTTAGGTGTATATTAAATAGGATCAGTAATGTTATATCTCCCGCGGGCGGGAAACTCGTCAAGAAGAATTTTTAATATTTCATCTTTGTTACTCTGTCTTGTCTCTCAACAGCTAAGAAGAACTGTGCCGAGCTGTACAAATCTGGTGAAAAACTCAGCGGTGTTTACACAATCGACCCTGATGGTTCAAGGGTCTTTGATGTGTTCTGTGACCAAAAAAAGGCCGGTGGGGGGGTGGACAGTGTTCCAAAAGAGACTGGACGGCTCGGTTGATTTCTACCGAGGCTGGAGTGACTACAAGCGTGGCTTTGGTAATCTGAATGGCGAGTTTTGGCTTGGATTAGACAAGATTCATCGCCTGACCGAAACCAGGAACAAGCTTCGAGTTGACCTAGAGGACACTACAGGCAAAACTGTTTACGCTGAATACGACATGTTTGCAGTCACAAGCGAAAGGACCAAACACCAGCTTAGTCTCGGAACTTATTCAGGTGAGGTTCTGAAGAAAGGGCCTCATTTGAAATCATTTAGCCGTAATAAATTTTGATTTTTTTCTCCTAACATCTGAAAACAGCACCCCCCAAAAAATCCTGCAAAACAATAATTGAGCTTATGTACAATCTTAAATGACCTGAGTTCAGAATCATTGACAAAGTGAATCATTACTCCAAATCCATTCTACTATTGAAGTTCGCAATTGACTCATCCCAATGGCACTTGCAAGTAGACCCACTGACAAACCCCAGAATGTAAGGGAGAGTTTTTGTGCAATCCTTAAATGGAGCGCTAAAAGTCTTGCAGCCTTTGATGCCCTTCTTTGAAGGATGATTCCGATCACTTTCTTCTTTGGAAGTGGAAGCTTGAAGTAAATCGGTCAACATCTGAATCAATTACTATTAACTGCTGAGTTTTGGAGGTTGTCTTGGCCATTCACTTATAAAATTTCTAAATATTTTCAGATCAGCAAGTTGTGTGGTCTAGAAAGAGTGTTTTCGAGAGCAGGGAACTGGTTTTCCAGTTTAGAGATTCTTCAGGAGCCAGAATCCCGTGACTAAGATCAGCTGAAATAGTGAGATTTTAAAATGTACTGACAACGCAAATGTCATGGTGCAGAATGCAACCCAAGAAAAAATTCAGAATGATACAAAATGCTAACATTGGCCAGATATACACAAACAAACAGTGATTTTCCAATAAAATTAAACCAAACATAATGAACAGTTACCCATGCAGAGAATGTATGGGAGTCTTGGAGTAACCTCTCCACTCATTCTTACAAGACAATATTATTAACTGAAGCGTTTACAGTATTTTACGGTGACATGTTCAGGCCCAGGCCAGAGGTGAGGTTCTTATTAATACCAGTTTTGCCTACCCTTTGAAGCCAAAGATTGATGTCTTCTTTTATTTGCTTTGAGATCCACTTAGTTCACAACAATCAGCCTGTGAGCAGGCTCTCAGTTTGGGCAAAGGGTGCGATTTTTTCCACCCTTTCTCCAAACAGAGAGCCTGTTCACAGGCTAACAACAATTGAAGCAGAGCCGAGACAAGAAACTCAATGATGCATGATAACAGGCCCGTGAACGTGCTGTAAAATTTCTTCTCACTCGATGCCTTACAAAGTTTTAAAGCCAGTGTAATCATTCTTCACTGCGACTGTGTTTAACATCACCCAAATACCTTTTATCTTTCTCTGTCAAATACATTTCACATAACATAACACTGTTTTCCTTCGCCTTGATCACCAGCGTCTGTTGTATTTAAATCATTGCCCGTCTCCCTCGTTGTACTTCCAGTCCGTTTGCTTTTTCCGTGATCTTCTTTGAGACCGTATTTAGCCCTGATCTCCTCGCGCTTCTTTTCTCTCTCGGCATTTCGTTTCGCATGTTGCTTCTCTCTTTTAGCCCTCGCTGCAGCATGCTGTTCATTGCTTTTCCGCAGCTCTTTTGCTGAAATTCCTTCATCTTTTACCTCATCTTTGTCGGCATCCCATCCTAAACTCTTACCAACAGACGAGAACTTACTGGAAACTGCTGCCTTGGCGATTGAATTCATCTCCTTTCCGCTCTATTCTTTCTTTATGAATATTTAGTGTTCCTTGACCGTCTGCTCGCCATGTTATGCCTTGGTAACCATATCTGCTTAGCTTTGTATCCCGGCCTTGTTGAAATTTATGAGGTCACTTCCTTTGCGTCCTTCTATTTCTGTATCATCTGTGTACAATACTTGTGTATTTTGAATCAGAAAATTCCCAGGACAATGAGGTGAGCTATGTCTTTGTTTTCACGCCAACTTTGGTCGTTAACATACGCGAAATCGTATTCTGCATGATTGAGTTTGATTTTGAGCTTTCAAACTCTGAACTGGATATCACTTTAACCACTCAGCTGAACTTAGCTAATTTGCTTGCCAACGTTGTAAAACAGTAATTATTTCTCTTAACTAACACTATTTTGCCTAGAAGATGTCGTTGAGGACTTACCCTGAAGAATATACAGTCGAACCGCGACAACTCGATGGCTAATCGTTTATCGTGTTAGATTAATTTGCACTGTACTATTGAATGTCGGTCGTTTCGCCAACGAGTCGTTTCGCCAACGGTCGTTTCGCAAACGTCTCTAGTCAGTTCGCAAACGTGTTGAAGTCAGTTCGCAAACTTGTAGAAGTCAGTTCGCAAACGTATAAAAGTCGGTTCACACACATAGATAAAGAAACTTCAAAATGGCAGTCTGTTTGTATCCAATCGTATAGTTAAAACCCAGGTTGGCATCTGGGTTGACATATAAATGTTTGTAACGTTTAATTTCAAACCCAAAAATTGCGAACTGACTTCAACACGTTTGCGAACTGACCAGAGACATTTGCGAAACAACCGTTGGCGAAACGACTCGTTGGCGAAACGACCGGTTACCGTACTATTATCTATACTGAAGGACTGAAAAGTCAGTAATCAGTATTTTTAACATGGCAAATTGAATTTTGGACTCAACCCCGATAACTCGAACCCATTGCTTACTAGAAGTGTTTTTTGTTTCCCTTCAGAGTTTGAGTTACCGTGGTTCTACTTTATTGCATTCAGACCGAAGTAGTCTTCCAGGTTCTACTGTATTGCATTTCACACCTAAAATCTTCCCTGGGTCTACCCCTGAAGAATTTCTCGAATTAGTTTTTTTTTTTCTTTAAAAAGTTGCATGAATTCTCTATTACCCCTTGGTGTGGTTGTTCAACAGGTGGATAACATCATAGTTATTTAATAGAGTGGAATGGTCATGAAGCCCATCAGACTCCTTTGTTATACAGGGCTTCTGATTTTCCGCACAGTTGTGGAGCCGTGAAATTCAGGTAAATCCAGGAAATTCACAAAAACATGCAAAATACCCTGAAAATATTAAGATTTGAAACTTATCGTAGCTGTTGAGGCTGTTTAACTACCGTAAACATGCAAATTTATCTCAAAACTTTGTCACCGCAATGAGCAAACAGTGTCCCAAATCTACCAGGCGCAAATTATGTCGTGAAAAACTGGGCCCTAGTCATGATCTTAAAAGGTAGTTTGCCATTGGCTCATTTCTTGAGCGTATTGTTGTTGAAAGAGCAAATGATTATCTCTGTTAAAAAAGTGAAACATGCTCGTCAGATTAGTACAAAGCCAATCAATAATATTATTTCTCACAAAATTTGCCAGAACATTCCAACGAAATTGGCCGTTTTTTACTGATTTTTTTTCAGCGAAGTTTCCCCCAAAAATTCCCCGGAAATCGGCCAATTTTTCTGTGAATTTGCTCTGAAGATCCCATGAAATTTGATTTTTTTTTTCGTGACCTATCAGAAGCCCTGGTTATATGTTTTTGTGGACCTGATGGTGCACATGCAATGTTCAATAACATTCCTATCATGATCTTATTGACCAATAAAAACACTGCATTAATTTATTTAGTCACAGTTTGTGAACAGAAAACAAATAATAACTCTGTATGGCGTGAGGGCGCACCCAACATAAACAGCAGCACTGGCACTGTTGTTTTTATTTTTGGTGTTGACCCCCTTTAATCAACACTACTAACTATGATGAAGAGCTGCTAATCCACCGGATAAATCTGATCTGTCCAGTGGATATTGCATTATTGGTTTCTATCATACAGTTTACTTATCCGTTGGATAATGACTTATCCAGTGGATAGTGCTTTCCAATGAAGATTTCCTTAAAAAGTTTAGTTTCCCTCCAAAGAAATTCCTATCCGCAGTTTGTTTGCTTTTCCTCCGATGAATTCTATTGCTCCTAAACCTAGGGGATGCAAAATTGCCATAATTCAATAGCCCATGCATATTTCCTGTTTTAATGGTAAATTGATAAGTCCTGCCATCTTAAACCTTCACTGATCAACTTTATTAACTAAAGACCCCACTGTGTCATGTCCTGCAGTGATTATATTAATTTTTATGGCAATTTTTTTTACTCAAGTTTGCTCTATTCAAAACCACTAAGATTTGCAAAACCAGTTTTTCTTTTCCGCAAGGCTTAAATATTGTTCTTAAATCTTTTTCATCCTGATCAGTGATTGCACATTATTACTCTGCACTTGAAACCTAAAAAAGGAAACTGGGGATTTCAAGAACAAAGGATGAGGTTAAACCATATTTCATCAGTAAGGAGTAATTTGATTAATTCAAGTTTGAATTGTGGAATTTATCTGACTGGTGATTCTCCACTCTACATTTTAGATCTCAAACTGGTCTCAACATACTGTAGTCTTGATAGTGATGAGTGAAAACTCAAAAAACCCAAATGAAAGTGGAAACCATTTGAGGATTGACGAGAAAGCTGCTGTCAACTTTGTAGATTGTTCCAAATTATCTGGTGAAAGCCCTGTTCAAATAAGTGAACGTACAAGGGCTCTTAGTAATGATGTGTGGGAGACATTCTTTGATGCTGATGGCAGAGTGGTGAATGAATCAGCTCTCAGGAAAGCAGTATTCAAAGGTATCATATGTTGTAACATAACAGCATGCTTAAACTTCATCAGCCATTGTATTGCAAGTTCCTTCAATCATTTTACCTTTCAAAACAGTATAATGGTGAAACCTAGCTTTCCTGGTCCATTAATATAGTAGTTTACATAAAATGTGGATTTTCATACAAACCAAGATTTAAAGTGTACTCAATTAAGTTTCTAACAGGAGCTGTCTATAATAAAATTATTAATTATAATAATATTAGTAAATTTTAACACAAAAGCTTACTTAATTATGTTGTTCTACTGACTGTTTTTGCAAACAGAATATTACACTCGACTGAATGTAGACTAAAGGTAATGCTGGCTTTATATTAAATTGACCTCAGATCAACAGAAATTAAATAATAATATGTCATTAAAGATGTGAATATTGTTCATCGTGGTGTCAGATAGGAATGAACGTTTATTTGTTTGTCTCACGATAGAATCGCTTTGAGATATTGATCGCGACGTTTCGACTGCAATACTGCTAGTCTTCATCAGGCGATGAGGTCGATTGTTTACGTGTAGCTATTTTTTATGCACGTTGGTTCACTGTGATTGGTGTATTTCGATCCTCATTATTCCGACTAGCAGATAATGTTCCCTCAGAGGTCCGCTTTGTAGTTGAACGGCTGTTATGCTTTCTGATCGTAGGCATCCATGCTTCCAGAATTTCGATTCCGTTGTCTCTATTGATGTTATTAGAATGAAGTCTTATTTGGATAGCCTCTTTGACCCTACGTGTGTATCGGTGAGGGTCACGATCGATAAACTTGACTTGATTCCATAAAGGAAGATGCCCCGTTTCGTTTGCGTGCTCCAAAACTGCGGAGGTTTGTGTATGAGCAAGCCGTATATCTCTGTTATGTTCTTTTATCCTATCTTGCATTGCTCTCCCTGTTTCACCTATATATACTTTGCCGCATTCACAAGTAAACAAGAAGGTAAACAAGAAGGTGTTGTATACAGAATTCCATGTGAATGCGGCAAAGTATATATAGGCGAAACAGGGAGAGCAATGCAAGATAGGATAAAAGAACATAACAGAGATATACGGCTTGCTCATACACAAACCTCCGCAGTTTCGGAGCACGCAAACGAAACGGGGCATCTTCCTTTATGGAATCAAGTCAAGTTTATCGATCGTGACCCTCACTGATACACACGTAGGGTCAAAGAGGCTATCCAAATAAGACTTCATTCTAATAACATCAATAGAGACAACGGAATCGAAATTCCGGAAGCATGGATGCCTACGATCAGAAAGCATAACAGCCGTTCAACTACAAAGCGGACCTCTGAGGGAACATTATCTGCTAGTCGGAATAATGAGGATCGAAATACACCAATCACAGTGAACCAACGTGCATAAAAAATAGCTACACGTAAACAATCGACCTCATCGCCTGATGAAGACTAGCAGTATTGCAGTCGAAACGTCGCGATCAATATCTCAAAGCGATTCTATCGTGAGACAAACGAATAAACGTTCATTCCTAAATAATAATAGTTGTAATTTCCATTAAAATTAATACTGTGTTGTTATCACCTATAAAATCAGCGTGTGACAATAATATTCTGTTAGGATCAAACACTTTTGACTGGGCTGCATATAAGAAAAATATGAGTTTCATGCCCAAGGAGGACGCTCCCTACAATGGCCTGTATGGGAAGGCTGCACCCATGCAAAGGGGATACCTTTTTCAGGCTTCAGGTATATCAAAGGGTGGGGAACTCATGAGTTGAAGTATGTGAAAGTGAAGAAACATCTTTCATTGAAAAGTAATTGAAAGGTGCTTTAATCAAGTGCTTCCAAAATATGTGCCTTCTGACTTTATCATTTTAAGTTATAAATTACCCATAAATTTCTTTTTTAACAATCTTTTCTTGCATATATGTTGTGGTTCAGTTTTATCCTAATGGGTTTAAATTTTCTTTTCTTTTCTTTCAAACTCATTATCATATATTACAATACCCAAAAACAAAAGAAAAGAAAATTTAAACCAAGGATAATACTGAACCACAACATATACAGTTTTTGTGTATGTAACAGGGATACCATTTTTCCCCTCAGAGTTCATGTAAGATTCTGGCACAACAGTACACTTTGTAATGAAATGTCTTGTTGCCAGCTGGGCTGTAAACATGTAAACGTTTGTGTTTTTTTGAAATGATATTTTAGGTGGAATTGATTGCAGGATTAGAAAGGCAGTTTGGAGTTTTTTGTTTGGTTTATATCCGTTTTCTTCAACAAGGAGGTACTGTATTAAACAACTGCTTTACATACACCATACTACCATATCATTTTCATTTCTAAATTTCAGCTCTTTTTACTGACACTTATAGTAAATTAATTACTAAGGACCTACATTGTAGATCCTGAAGAGAATTTTAATGGCTGTTCAATGTCATAATGGCAAAAAGAGTGCTGTCAATGAGATAAAATTAGTTTATTCTTCATTTTTTCTGTCCATTCAATAGTACTTTTTAATATATAGACACGAGTGTTTTACTGGGAAATATACCACTCGAAAAATTCATAAACGCTACATCCGGGACCCGAGTGGTTTATTTTCCATAATCTCACTAGTGAGTTTATCGATGACGTAATTTCGATCATTTCCCTCTATTACTTTATCGATGTCTTTTTGTCTATATAATAAAAAGAACATTACACGGCGGCTTGAAGATATGAATTTTATTTTCTCGTGGCAAAAACAATATTTTACTCACTCGCTGTGCTCGTTCGTAAAATATTGTTTTGCCACTCGAAAATAAAATTCATATCTTCGTGCCACCGTGTAATATCCTCTATGTAATACAAGTCTTGTAAATTCAACTAGCCATGATTATTGATTTAATTCTAGAGAAAGAGAAGCCCTTTCTGATGAGAATGATGCCCGATACCAAGCTTTGAAAACGAGATGGAAAGAACTTGTAGAGACGTACCAGCCACCAGTGAATCCAGACATTCCTGAATCAATACCTTTATACTTGCGTGAATGTCAGAACTGTAATGCTGAACTAAATAAACCAAATGCTGAAGGAAATCATGAACAAAAAGTTCCACTGTTAGGAGAGGATCGAGTTGTATTTCTGACTTTTACAGCAAAGGTTTGTTTGATATCTGGTTATTATAGGTTTGTTTTGAACAGTTTTCCCTGTATTGAGAACAGTTATGCTGACAATCTCATTCTTGCACTTCATAGGTGAGCATTGTCCGTATTCACCAAGGTTAGGGTTCCACTCCCTGAGTCTGCTGGTTCTAAACTTACATGTTCGTGTAGGCTGTTATTATTTAATACTTACGTGTAACAACAAGAAGCACATCACCTTTGAACCTCATTTTTTATGTCAGACAAGAACTGGGTCATGGTGACTGAATTTTTAACCAATGATGCATTTCCATCATCATGGCGTTTGTGTTTTTGTTATTTTGTTTTTGGTTTTTTTAATGAAAATCTTGCTCCATATGCCTTGTTAAAGTGCTGGAGCACCTATATTAGTTGTTAAAACACTTACAAAAATCCGCATTACTGGGTAAACACGTTTATGTGGATGGAGGTGCACCTGAGGCATCCCTATTTCAGGGGTCACCCAACAATGGTTTCCCCTAAATACATTGAAAACACATACGTTTTAGGCTTAATCCAGAGTACTTTTAGATATCTAGAAATGCATTCTAAGTGGCACTATAAAATCAGTATCTGTTTGGTCATCCTAGCTGGAATATGAGTCTTTTCAAAATTACAAGGGATTCAGTATTATTTTCCAGAAAATGTTAGATGCAATTTTAATGTATTATGAAAGGAGAGAATTTTTTTTAATTCCTCTTTCCATCACATTTTTTAATCCGAAAATTTTAGGTTTCCTTTTTTCTATGAAAAATAGCCTAACCTGGGGAGTGAAATGTGAAAAATTAAACTTCAGAGAATTGTAGCCTGGGAATTTATTAGGTGATCAGCTTTGAAATTGTATATGTCTTGAATGGAGTGGTTGTCTGGAAATTGTTAGCCGTCCTCAAGTAATACGTAGTAATAATTTCCTAATCTCCGAACAGATATTTTACAGAAAACAATCATTGGGTGCCCCTGCTTTTTAAATTCAATAAACTTTGTAAATCTAGGTGAAGCAATGCACTTAGAGGGTAATAAAATTGTCTTGCCTACTGAATGCAAGACATGAATGACACAGAAAGGCTTGAACTAATAGACCTCTTGATACAGAGCTCACTGCACTTAAACGGGCTGTACCGTCATGTCCATGGTGTTACGTTCATTATTCCTTATTCCATTCCTGTACATTTACATTAGTCCTTTAAAACTGGTTTTATCTCAACATTCTTGTACAGTGTATTTAACAAGTACCTATTAAGTAAGTCAGCCACTAAAATGCACTTACTCAAATGTTTGCTCTAGCTTCATGCCCATCGACAACCAGTGGACATGGTTAAGTTGCTTCAATCAATTAGGGTTATAGATAAAGATGTGCCAAGGACAGACAGAGGTCAAGTTTATTTTGAGTAAGTAAACTCTCTTTTATTTTTTAGGCTTGAATAATACATTTCTTGTTATAATCATGTTAATTAAAAAAAGAAGCCAGTGTCAGAGTCTGTTCTTTGCAAGGTAAAGGTTAAAACAAGACTGCAGTAGTAACTTTAGTCTCTAGCTAGTTAGGGGTTGAAACTTGATTTTTAGCCAAAGATAGATGTCACCAAAATTTACCAGATATGCGCATTAAAAGAGAGCCACTGATTCTTTAAGGGGAGCTGTTCTTCACTTTTACCGATTTCTTTTGTATTTTCCTTTTTTTTTAATTTAATGACTTTCAAGTGAACATGTTAATATCCATTTCTTCCAAGGTGCACAACTTGTGTAATGTACTTATAGAACTGATTATAGAGGGTCCACAATAGGGGTTCTCAAATCCCGCTTTCCCGCCTTTTTTTCTTCTCAATCCCGACATCCCGCCTCTTTTTACGCCCGGATCCCGATCCCGCCCCATTTTTTTTACGAGATTTTTGACATTTTTTGCTTGATCGTTGAAATAGGCGTTATGACTTACCTTCTAACAATTGTCAGTTTTGATGGTCCAGGTTCTCAACATGACTGTTTCTTTTAAGGCTTTCAAGGTCTTCACTTGCCTTGAGACGGGAGCTCTAAATTTTTCTTTCAGAAGAAACGCATTACCACTGGCACCTTTCTCGTACTATATTAAAAGCCACACAATTTATGATGTCTACCACATTGTCCACTTCTATCAGCTCTGGTGTGGCCATACTGTGGCCATGCAGACTTACTTTAATAGCAAACGCTCAGTCCAAAGGGTCGTCCAGGTCCGACAGGTCCGTCCAGGCAAAAGCAGAAAAGGTCAAATCCGTCAACAAAACAGGAATGAGTGCAGGATCTAAGTTAACGAACGTGACTTCTAACCTCCGGTGATTTGATACCTCTTTCCGAGTGACGAAAACGACGAAAATAGTAAAACCGGAAAAGACGAACAACACAAAAAAGTGATAATGGACAAAATTTGACAGGCCTCACTTCCTTTGACACTCATAGCTTGACTACAAAGGCGGTATACACGCTTAAGAACCCTTTTTTTTTTTCAGTCAACGCTAATGAATTTTTAGTCAAGACAAAACTAAATTCCCGTATCCCGCTATTTTTTCCTTACGATTCCCGAATCCCATCCCTATAAAAATAGGAAATCCCGCTCCCGCTGGTTGTTAAAATTCCCGCATCCCGCTTCTGTTTTCAGCTCATATCCCGAATCTCACCACGAAAAATAGCCAAATCCCACATCCCGCCAAACCTATTGTGGACCCTCATTATAGAACTGTGTGACAGATTTGTGCATATTAAACACATTGCATGTATAGTAGATTCTTGTTTGGTTGAACTAAGGAAAGTCGGCTATATATGTAATAAATTTAAAAAAGGCTGCTTTGTCAATCGGTCATTGCTAATTGTGCATTGGGCATTTGGTAGCCTGTGTACAGCCGCCCCTGTCCTCAAAAAAATCGGAAAGGAGCGTCTGTGATTTACCGTTGATAATCGTGTTCAAAGACCACGTGACTTTTTCAGGAATGTGTGGAAAATGATTTGATTGGTTATTTCCCATACAACATTACATCACTGAAATAGCGAGATTTGATTGGCTTTCATTTTCGCGGGCTTTGCAATCGGAGCCTTCAGTACAGAATCTTTCACTTTCGTTCGCGACAATAACATGATGTGAGATTTTGACGATGAGTTCGTGTGTTCTTTGTGGCGTAGACATCGTAAAAAACACGGATAAAAATCTTGTTGATGGTCGAAGGGGTAATTCTTTTAAATTTCGAGAGGAACTGCTGTCTTTGGAGTGTAAAGTCGAAATCAATTCCACGTACATTTGTAGGAATTGTCTTTGCGCGCTGAAGAAACGAAGGGCGCTCTTGAACAATCTTCACGAAGTGAATAGCTCAATTCAGAAAATTGTCCAGTCGAAGAAGTGTTCCGCTGTTCCATTACCAGTCCCAACGCCTCCCTCAAACCAGATCAGCGACTCCCAAGAGCAAGCTACAAAGCGTGTTGCTTTAGAGGATTTTGGAGCATCTGTGACGTCTATGGATATCGAAGAAGATAACAGCACGTTGCCAAATAGAACATCGGTAGATCAATGGCCAATTACTCTCACGAAAGGGACAGCTGTGCGCTTTGAGGAAGATCCAGGAAGACCCCACTGGCTTATACAATGGGCTTCATCGACAGTTATCGCCACCAGAAACTTCCGATAGTGTTCAGTTAAAAGAAGCTTGCGCCATCGTTCCACGCTCAACATTTTCTCGGGTGATGCAAACAAGAAAGCGAACGCTCATTTTTCCACTTCCTTCAGTCGTTCTTCCGATTGCTCATCGTGAAGAGCAATTGCTGATAATCCTAAAGACAGCAAATATGCTACCTGGTCTTCCATTAGCATTCTTAGAGGTGAAATAACAATTATTTTGCTGCTTCCACGTGGTCGCGAGAACAGCTCATCGGCGACGATCGGAGCTGCATAGAAGATCAAGGACTTTCCTTACCCGGTTGGAAGACTTGCATATACGTCTTTTCCTTTAAAAAGTGCTTCTAAGCATTTTTCTTGCTCACTGTAAAGCGAAGGAATTTTAAAAATGTCGCAAACAGTCTCTAATGCACGACGGAACTCTCCCGCATCGACCGCCATATTGGAATCTACCTCTGCAGAAATGTGAGCCTCGGACGTTTTGGTCAGCGTAAATCACTTTTAATAATTTATGCAAAATTATTCCTGAACACGATTATCTACGGTAAATCACAGACGCTCCTTTCCGATTTTTTTGAGGACAGGGGCGGCTGTACACAGGCTAGGCATTTGGATATACAGGACTCAGTGCAATAATTTGCCTTGGAGCAACTGCCTAGCAGTGGATTCTGAGTGCGCAATTGTCCAATGTCCAAAGCAACCGTTATTAAATCAGGTGTATTTACAAGATGAAGGGCAGTTTTAAACAGCTTTAATTTGTCATACAGTGTAATTACTTTTTGGTGCGTCCTTTAAACATGATGTTTCTTACAGGGGAAAGGGAAACCAGAATCTCCTTGTTCTGAGGGATATTTTAGTCACATATAGTGCTTATCATCAAGGTACAGAATTCAAAGATAGGTACTATATAGCGCTTATTTCTCCAGTGCTTCGGCCCAGTATACTCACTTAGCTACGGAAAGCTGAGAGCAATCTATCATGCATATATTGAAATATATCAGATATATGAGCATGCCTTGCATTCTGAATAAACTGGGTTGTCACTAGCGGGTGGGGGATTTTCCCCGGTTATTAGAGACCCTTAAATTCGAGGACGAAAGGGACTACGAGTACCAGATTTAATTTAAGTTTTTCGCATATTGTCAAAATATAGACACCCCGGAAAGCTTCATTGTATTTTTTTCACCGAAAAAGTTAGCACTGTTTTCTTTGTTGGATGAGGTTAAGCCCTAGGCCTCTCCCAATCGCAAAATGATAAAACTTCTAACATTTGATAACTTGTTTCCGTCACTTCCACGGTGAGCACTCGTTAACATCCGTGGAAAGGCCCTTGGACACCTTATGAAGTTTACACAAGTTAGATTAAAGTACACATAGCATCAACCCCAACCCAAAAAGGAACCTAACCAGTTTCGAAACAGTGCTTAAACCTAATCAGTAAAGGAAGTGCTTAACCCTAATCAGTAAAGGTAGTGCTTAACCCTAATCTGTAAAACGCAGTGCTTAACCGGCTAATCCAAAACGATAAGGAATACTACGTTGTGTAAACTTCATAAGGTGTCCAAGGGCCTTTCGACAGATGTTAAAAAGTGCTGATCCACTTCCACATTCTCGCTAAAAACTCGTAGTAGAATGACGACGGCTACCACGTTTTCCCGCCAAAACACGTTGGTTCGCGCGCGTACACTACTTAGTATTGAGAAAATCTCGTTCTCGTAGTCGTCCTAAAGCTCTGTACTGTGAGATTGAAGCTTGACTACTCTCACATAGGAAAGTAAAAGAAACCTGAAGTTCTTCCAAACTGTTCAATTCCCTACCTTGCATACACTCAAGCAACGTAAAATCTAAGTCATGCGTGTCAGCCCTGACAAAGATACAAAACAAAACAAAAATGCAATGTTTCTTTTGTCGCCATATATATAAACTCATCATTTTGTTTCAATGAAGTGACTGTACTTAATTTCTGTGCTAGATGTAGGTTATGTTCAAGGGATGAATGACATCTTGAGTAGATTTCTAATAGTGCTGGGATCCGAAGCAGAGGCCTACTGGTGTTTTACTAATTATATGGACACTGTAAAAGGTGACTTCCTGGATGATGGAATGCTGAATAAAATTAGTACGTATTAGATTATTAACTGACTGGTTACTGTACCCTTGCACTGTTGTCACTAGCTGTCACGGGGTGAAATCATCAGCATAGAATTCTTTTTTGCTTGAGGATAGCTAAAAATTTCTAGATGAACGTTCCTTTCAAGTACAATTTTTAAAGCTTATCTAATAAATTCCCTACGATTTTCTGAAGTTTAATTTTCATAATTTACTACCCTGGTTACTACTATTTTTCTTAGAGAAAGGAAACCTAAAATTTTCGGATTCTAAAATGTGATGGAGAAACAAATCAAAAAAATTCTCACTTTCGTAAAACGTTAAATTGCACCTAAAATTTTCGGAAAAGTAATACTGAAGCCCTTGTAATTTCGAAGACTTTAAAAGTTCCCCTAGCATGACCGAACAGACAAAAATTTTGTAGCACCGCTTAGAACGCATTTCTAAAGATCTAAAAAGTACTCTAAAAAAGCTAAAAAAAAAAAAAGTGTTTTCAACGTATTTTGGAGGAAAACGTCGTTGGGTGCCCCTGAATCATGGTCTGACATTTTATTCCTCTCGCCAGCAGGCAAATCTTCGCTAAATTCACCACTTTCATTTTGATTCATTAGAAACTGGTTACTATAATCATGCACTGTTGTAAAATCACGGCCTGGCATAATGTTATTTTCTTTATTGCTCTTGCCAAAAGTTAAATGTTTGCTAAATCCACTGTGAATTTTGATGCTAAAACATCATTAACAATATCAAAATATAACTATACGTTGTAAACGTACACCGTAATTTTTAGGGAGTTATTATAACTCCAAAAATGGAGTAAAAATTTTAGGTACAGGATAACCCCTTTTTGGGGATTACTTTAACTCCTAATTTAACTCCGAATTTGGGGTCATTTTTACTCCTGAAAAAGAGTTCTTTTTACTCCCAGTCTGGAGTTAAAATAACTCCGAAATGGGGTTATTTTTACTCCTTACATGGGTTGCTTTTACTCTTTTTGGAGTTAATTTAACTCTGAAAGTGGAGCAAAAATTTTAGGTACAGGATAAGCCTTTTTTGGGGTTATTTTAACTCCTCAATATCTGGGGTCACTTTTACTCCTGAAAAAGAGTTCTTTAAGCTCCTTTTTGGAGTTAAAATAACTCCCTAAAAAATAACTCCACTGTAAGGAGTTAAATTAGCCCCACCAGAGGAGTTATTATAACTCCTTGAAAATTACTGTGTAATTGCGGGAAGCTGCTAGTTATCATTAGTGAACTTATATTGTATATTTTTGTATTCTTTTTCGACTTTTAACAAAGAGAACTTGATGCCCATCTTTGTAGCATTTATGATTTTCGCTTCTCTTACAGAACATGTTAGATTGTTGCTGAGAAAAATGGACGAACATCTTTACAATCACTTTGAAGCTCATGACATGGGTGACATGCTGTTTGTTCACAGGTACATCTATAAATATTGGTCCCTGTGAATTGCAACAAAGACCTTTAGATGCGAAGACGAGGACGAGTAAAAGATTTGACTTAGAGTTTTTTTGCGTATTGTCAAAGTAAAGACTTCCCGGAAAGCGTTAGCACTGTTATCTTTAGTGAAGGAGATTATGTGCTCTCCCGATCGCAACTTCTAACATTTGATCTTGTTATTGCCACCACGACATTCGCGCTAAAACTCGTAATAGAATGACGACGGCTACCACTTTTCCCCGCCAAAATGTCGTTGGTTCACGCGAGAGTACTACGTAGTATTGAGAAAATTTCGTACTCGTCTAGAATCTAAAGGCCTCTAGTGATGAACGGTGTGACTCTTAGGGACAAAACGCCTCTCAGCAGAATGACGGAATAAAATAGACTGAGGAAATGGTTGAATAATAAATTTGACAAGACGTTTTCATAAAACGAAATTCCATGCATATCGTGCGTCCTTTTGAACTATTGCTGCTTACGAGCCTGTGAAAACATTGAAAATCAAATCTGAGGTACACGTAGGGCCTCGAACCTGGTTTTAACAAATTAGTTTATTTAAAAAGAATGTGAGCGAGGATGAAGCCAGTGCATACTCTGCCATGCCAAATGGGGACACTGTGCCTTAGGGTTTCCTAATTTGTTCGTTATATTTTAATCACTTTTGTTTTTCTTTGGAAGGTGGCTTGTTTTGACTTTTAAAAGAGAGTTTCCATTTGAGGACGCGCTAACCATGTTTGAGATTATAAGTAGCCAGCATCTTGAATTGTCTTCAATGGAAGCTGAAAGAGAGCGCGAGAGGCAGAGAGCTAAAGAACTAGAAAGAGATGGTTAGTGAGTTCATTAGTGATGTATATCATACAATGAAGTAGGTGTATTATTACTTGAGTCTTACCGTGGCTTTTTCCCTGTTCTTGTGATAAGTGTCCTCTTTCTAAAAAGAATTACCGTATTTATTCGATTTACCGCCCTGGGCGCTTATTAAATTTTTGGCTCTTGAGAGTGGGCGCTATTTCGAGGTGGGCGCTTATTAAATTTTCACCATTTTCAGCAAGAGTAGTGTGTTTATTTTGCAACAAAACAGTAACGAAGCAAGGTTTCTGTAAAATACTCTGAAGAAACGTCTTCGGGGAAGTCTTTTACTTATTCAATTTCAATGTTAATCTCATTGTCACTCAAGTCAATAAGTGAATTCTCTGGTGCTGTCTTCTCGATGTCCGACATCGTAACGTCGGCAAATGGTTTCGTTGCCCGAGAAGCATGGAATCAATCAGGATTTTGCAATTCGAGTATGGGCGCTTATTAACTTTTTCTGCCTTTAGGATGGGCGCTTATTCGAAGTGGGTGCTAATTTAAGGTTGGGCGCTCATTCGAATAAATACGGTACTTGATCTTTCCGCTGGTAGCCTGTCTACGGACATGATTTTCTTTGTTTTTAATTGGAAGAATTTAGTGGCGAGCGCCACCCACCCCCACCTCCTCGCGCTAGAGGTCAATAAATCTCCCGCGCTTTACATTTTGATACGCGCGCTTGACCCTTTAGAGAATATGGAGGGTTTAGTAGCCTGAACATCACGCTCTTCTACTTTGGAAGTGAAGAAAAGAGCGGAAATGGCCTGAGTATGAGTATACAAGCGGAAAAATCGACTTGAGACAAGTTAGCACGATAGCACGATAGTAACAAACCTGTTCAGTCTTAATTGTGCTTTTGTTGTTGTTGTTGTTGTAGAAGGGGAATTTCATGTTCAAATGGTAGATATGAACACAAATTACTCATTTGAAGTGTTTGTATGCCTAGCTGTGTTAAAGGAATACAAGAATGAATTGCTAAAATCTTCAGAAATCTCATCGGTTTACAACACCATTCACAGGTAACTGAGTTCGTATAGTTTGTGAAGGTGCTATTATAATCATTATCATTTTGAATGCTATAGGTTAAGCAACGGGACTGAACTTGTATCCTATATGTACAATCATACTTATAATAATAATAGAATTATACTTCCAGAATGCCTCCGCTGAGATTTACTTTCGTACGTTTGTACACGTAGACAATGTTAAAAGTCTTGATAACAAATTAATCATTTAATGACTCGTCCCTCGGGAGACAACTTAATTTTGTTTCCGTAAAGGTGATGTTAATCGGGACGAGTCGCAATTACGATTTTAAGCGCAACACAGCTTTGCAACATTGTTGCGACATTGTTTTGAATGGTTACAACATTGCTGTTTTTGCGCTAAAAATCGCCGTTGCGAATCGTCCTTGTAGGACAAGAATCACCTTAATCACCTCTCTGCCTCAGGAAACAGAGATTCTCAGGGAGCAAAATTAACTGTTTCCCTTCAAACAGTTACCAAATGTATATGTTTATTGTTCGTCCGTTATCCCCGGGTCTTTAGTTGCCTGCGTCGCAGATGCTCTAAACCTTCTGTATAGAGCGTGAATATCATGATTTCCTACTTTGTTTTGACGCTAGAACTGCTCTTTCATTGTTTACTGTAAACGATCCTTGCCAACTCCCTTCTGTGAATTTTAACATGTCACTGCGCTCAACCGTCACGCACACGTACGAATTAGGCCAACGTGAGGCGCATAAGAAACCCGCAAGAAACCCGCCTATCAGGAACGCTCACATATGTCCTTGCGACTCTGCAGGATATTAGAACGAGCTTTTGTGCACTGATTCGCAGACGGACTATATTTCACGAATACGTGAGCCGGCTGCAACGCAGGCTAGGACGTGACGTTTTAGAGCGGTACACTTCAACCGGAAGTGGACTTTTTCCTCTTTTAAGCCATGATTTTGAACAAAATTTTATAAGATTAAGAAACTTGACAATACAAACATGGTAGCGTCAAGGCTTATTTAAAGAAAAGGCTCACTTCCGGTTAACGTGCGCCGCTGCTTAAGCTCTCTTTTGTTGTACCTGGTCCCTCTGTAATTGTTTTCCTTGTTCACGTTTGCGCTGTTTTCCCTCTGTTGCAGTTTATCAATGAAAATGGACGTTAATATCATTCTCATGAGAGCAGAAGAGTTATTTTTCAAGTACTGCCGTAAATCTGTTGAAGAATGCTTTCAAGTGGTCGACTTCGAGAAGATTTCTTGACATCAGTCGATAAACTGATGATCCCGAGCTTAATCCGTCGTTTTCCTTAAAGAATCATTTTATTAACAAATTTAAAGAAAGAGAAGTTTAATTTCAATTTTTTGAAACTGTGTTACACAGTTTACTTGATCGATGTTAACTTCATTATCAAACAACACGCTAAGGGAATTTTGTCGTTCAAAAGTTACAAGACAGATGCGCTCTTGTCAGAATGTATTTTACCTTGAAACAATGAAGGGAAAAATTCACTGCGACTGAGATCAGGGGCACCCAACGGCAATTTTCGGAAAATATCTGTTCGGAAGACGATTTGAGACCTACAAATTTCGGAACATTTGTTGTAAAATTTCTTGCTTGCCTGCCTCTGCTAGGGTTTTCGAACATCTAAAAAATGGTATAATTACAAATTTTAAACGGATTTTTACCCTAAAAAAGGCCACCTAGAATTTTCGGGAGCCTTTTTATGGCTGAAATTTTCGAAAAGGTAAGTTTTGATCCCTATAATTTTCGGAACACTAGACTTTCAGCTAGGAAATCCGAACAGATGAAAAGTTTTTAGGGGATAAAAATATGCCTATATCTACCATTTAAATACTAAAATACGTTCAACAATGCTATGTTAAGTGGTTTTGAACTATATCCTCGTTGGGTGCCCCTGTGAGATGCAGAATTCATACGTAATAAAGGTGAAGTACTTGCTTGTAATTTATGTGACCAAGTCCTTTAGCAAAAGGACGAAGAATAAAAATTATAATGGGAAAAAGAAAAAAAATAGTAGTTCATTTATAGTTACTTTGTTTTAGAAAAATATATATATATATGTATTTGGTTTTGTTTTTGACTGACCAAGTTATTTTTGAAAGGTGAGCTTTACACATAGTATCTTTTAGAAATTAATTTGTTTTTTTGTATATACTAAAAGCGCTTTATTGCAGCCGAGAAAGATTATTTAGATTCCTCTCTTGCGTACCTTCTTTTGATGCTGTTTGAAATTATTTTGCCGAATCTTCAGGTAACAGGTAAGAGTTTGTAAAAATAGTCTTAGGTGTTTGCAAATAAAAACACAAATTTTGATGGTGACAAAATATTTTTTTAGAGTCCTGTTAATAGATTTTTGAACTGCGATATCATTGATTTTGATACAATTTCGCTATAAACATTATGGGGCACGACTCGTTTGTACCAGCGATTTTCTCACTCATTGACAACTAACAGGCTTTTCAGACTTAGGCAGCCTTCACACTTGGTGACCGTGCAGGGTGCCCGAGTACGGTAGCTGCTGGGCAGTAATGTGAACACCCTTTTTTTTCAAGTACCCTCGCTAGAATTCGGTTACGGTGCCCGAGTAGAAGGTCTCGACCTTGTACTCGGGCACAAAGGTGGGCACTGGGTCCCTGTGTGCACACAATTTTGTAAGTTCCAGGCAGTCCACTGCTTTGTTCTCGGTGTTAAGCTCGTTTTAAAATGGCGTCTGACAGAGCGAAATGGAGTAACTGATGTACACAGACAGTCAAAGTGTGAACATAACACCATTTTGTGCTGGTACCCAGGCAATGATTCCCCGAGCACCAAGTGTGGACAGCCTCTTAGTGCCCAAGCAATAGTAGCTGGGAACCGGCATCGTGACAAAATTTCGGCGTGGGTACGTGTGTTCACATTAGTGCACAGGAGAAGCGTACTCGGGCACTATGCGCGGGCACCAGTGTGGACGCTGCCTAAGAGAATTCAGGAAGATTTTTTTGTCAACTGGACTAATTAATGCAGCGTTCACACCTGGTGTCCTGGTACGGTGCCTGAGTACGGTACTCTCGGGCTGCTAATATGAACACACCATTTTTTCAAGTATCCGCGCTAGAAAGTGGGGCACAAGGTAACAAAGGAGACGTAAACATTTTTCGTGGTTTTTATTGCACACAGGTTGAACGCGTTGTAAGCCTGCATTGAAAACTGATTTGAACCACCATGTTTAACTTTGCTTCATGTTCTTGCGAAATTCAGTGCCACCTTGAAGAGAGTAAAATACAGGAGATCGTAAAAAAAAATTACGTAAAAAAAATTCAGTAACTTGTTGTCAACGGAAACTAAAAGCCGTTAAAAGCGGTTACAGTGTGGAATTGTAAATCGTATTAAATTTCCAAGAATACGTAGCCTGCGTGCAGACGATAACCAGAGTTCTTCATTTAAAATATATGTAAAAAAAATAAAAGTTGTCTATACCTCGAGGTTTGCCCTAGTTTCCTGAAAACATAAATGGCCGTCGTCTTAGTCATAAAAAATTTTGAATCCTTAATCTCGCTAATCGCTTAAATCGCCGTGAACGCTTTCTAACAACAGAGAATTTTCCTGCAAAATTCAAAGCCAATTAATTATTATAACCACCTCAATTTAGTCGTAGTAAGTCATATGTTACTTCTCACCGAAACTACTTCAAATAGCATCACAAACCAACAACGTAACTTCAGTGCTTAAAAATTAATGTCACTTAAGAGTACGATGCTTTCTACAGACATAACTTGTAAGGAAATCTTGAAAATACTGACTAACAAAAACGCCGTCTCGTTTCATACGCGTTCGCAATATTACCGAGTGATCCTATTAGCAACAACTGCAACATATACGTCTTACTCTAGTTTCTCGCGTCTCTTTTTTATGTACCTCAGTGACCCTTTTAACATGGACAAGCTAGGGAAACTTCGTCGACACCACAGGAAAGAGTGTCTTTAAATTAGTAAACTTGCCAAGTTTTTGAACGTGATACGTATCAAACAAGCGAAGACATAGCTTCGCAAAAATGCAAAAATTTACAAAGTCAAAGTGGCCCCAACCCCCCCCCCCCCCCCCCCCCCCACCACTACAAACGTCTGTAAAATTTCACGAGGAGGAGCAATATCTTCGTTAATTTTCAGCAAATCACTTTCCGCAAACCTGGCAATTTACCATAATTATGAATTTAAAGGCTTTCTTTCCAGCGGAGTCGACAGATTTTTCCTAACTTCTCCATGTCAAAAGTTGAGAAAAACCGTGGAAAGGTCGATTGATTACAATGAATTTCATTTTGAACGCCCTGTATACGCGGAATAAACAAATTGTAACCTGGAGGCTTTAAAACTCTGAACTCCGTAAATGAACTACCATAACTAAACAGAAAATAAGACAAAAGCAAATTGCGTTTTCCCGTTAACCGTCATTCTTCCGAGATCAGACATTTCTATGGTGGGGGGTAAGTTTGTTTCCACCAATCCCAAACACCTCCCCTACCACCACATACCACCAACACCACCACTATAAACTATGATAATCATAACTAAACAGAAGATAAGACAAAAGCAACTTCCTTGCGTTTTCCCGTTGTTTCAAACAGCAAAACCGTCGTTCTTTGGAGATTTAATTAAAAAAAAAAAAGAAAAAAGGGAAAACAGCGTACATCTATATAGACAGTTATGTTGATAAGAGTTCAGGATTTGCCACTATACCGCCTTCAACAGCTTTAACGTTTTTCGTTTGAAATATATGGGAAAAAAATTAGGAGGCTTGATCGAATCTTTATTTATTATTATTATTTGAAATGAACCGTTTTATTAATGGCATTTTTTTTTCGAATATATGATATTTTCTTAATAAATGAAGTGTCTTTTTGTTTAATGGGAAGGAATAATGTATAAGATGCTTTGACTAAATAGTTTTTTTAAGTGAAACTAATTGTAAAAGGGATTTTTGTAGTTAGATTAGTATTAGTATTCGAATAATTTTTTTTTAATTGAAATGAATTATTATTATTATTATTATTATTATTATTATTATTGACAGTTTGATGAATGACATTGATATAAAACCACTACATCCTAAACACAAACTTCTTCTGTACAGCCGCTATGTCCTATCTAAATTGTCATGGCATTTCACTATAGCTAATACTATATCCAAAACCTGGATAACGGAACATCTCGACTCTGTAGTGAATGGCTATATTCGAAAATGGCTTGATATTCCGATATCTGGAACACTGAGCAATGTTTTCCTAGAACGCAATAAATTTGGTCTTAGTATTTGTCCTCCCTCTATTAAATTTACTCAGTGCCAAACAGTTCTCCGAAATTCATTAAAACAGTCACCAAATGGTTCCTTAAAAGATCTCTGGAAATCGTCAAGCTGTCACACTAATATTCAATATGATGTGTACAAATCCACTAAGGAAGTTCTTAAAGATTTCCGTTCTAATCAAGAGGATAAACTGCAACACCACCTAACATCTCAAGGTTTCTTCTTCTCAAATGTTATCAAGTACTCATTATCATCTGTAAATTCTATTTGGTCAGAGGTCCAGTGTCATCTACCCAAGAACATTTACAATTTTACCATCCGCTACATCAACAACTCCCTCCCTACACGTAAGAATATGGCAAGATGGGGATTATCACAAAGTCCTGATTGCTCCTTTTGTCTTAACCCTGAATCACTCCTTCATGTTGTCGCTGGTTGTCAACATTACCTGGATCGCTTTACCTGGAGACACGACTCAATCCTTAACTTCATTGCCAAGTCACTTCAACCTGTATTTAATGTTCACTCTTCACTCTATGCAGATGTTAATGGTTTTCTGAATCCCTCAATAATAACTGGTGAAAATTATCGTCCAGATCTTCTTTTTCTAATCCAGTCCAAGTGCCTATATGTTCTAGAATTAACAGTTGGTTTTGAGTCCAACCTTAACAACAATGCAGTGCGTAAGAAAGAAAAATATGTGAACTTGATCAACGAAATGAGTAGAAATTACAGATGTGTGAGATTTGTAAATCTCTCCATGAGTTCCCTTGGCGTTTTCTCCAATGAATGCTCCACGTTCTTAGACATGATGAATGACATTGGCATTGACAAAAAGCAGCAACGCTATATAATCAAGAAAGTGATAAATATAGCCATTAGAGCAACATATTACATCTTTTGTTGTAGAAACAGGAACTTGGATAGCCCAGACTTTATGCAATTTTGATTTTTTGTGAATTTTTTTTTTTTTTTTTTGGTTTTGTTTTGTTTTGTTTTTGTTGTTTGCTTTTTATTATTATTCTTTTTTTTTTTTTTTTAATAATTCAATCTCAAGCAGCATTTGTAAATTGCCTATACGTAGCGAGATTTACAATTGTACATTCAAAAACACAAATAAAGTTTCCATTATTAGTAATGTTTTTAATTATACTTTAAAATTCGTCATAGTTTACTGAAAACAACAATTGGCTTTCGTCCTTAAGACAAGATTTTGAATCCGCAATCTCGCTAATCGCTTACTGGAAAAGCACTGTGCTTTCGCAGCGAAAACCTTCATTAAGCTACTCAAAAATTCAAAGCCAATCAAAGCACCTCAATTTAGTCTTAGTGAGTCATATGTTACTTCTCACCGAAACAGGCGCATAAAACGTCACAAACTAAACTCTCATTGCATGAAAGGATGACTTGCGACTTCCACAGGTAATGAACTTGTGAGGAAATCTTGAAAATACTGACAGTGACCTAAGGTCGTTTCATAAAATTTCATAGCAATATTGCCAAGCGACCATATTTGCGATAATTGCAACACCTACCAACTCTCGATTTGTGCAGAGACTCCCTATGGATATGAACGCCACTACCAACCATTCATTAGCAGTCTCAAACGATGTCAGATGTGACTGGACATTTGATGATCATTTTGTGGATAAACTTTTTTCTGTTCTTTCCATCATCCTGAACTTGTTAACTTGCCCTCTGACTGTCTTTCTCAACACGCTGGTCATAATCGCTGTCAAGACAAAACCAAGACTTCGGAACATGCATAATTTAATACTCTCATCTATGGCAGGTACAGATATGGCCGTTGGAATAGTTGCCCAGCCAGTGTTCATCGCAGGAGAAATTTGCCGCCAAACGGGAGGATCAATTTCAATGTATTGCAACCTGAGTACAACGACGCTGATAACAACATCTTTCCTTTGCCTAACCTCTCTTTTTCATTTGGCGATAATTTCCGTAGAACGCTTAATAGCAATGAAATATTCCTTAAGATATAACGACGTCGCGACAAAACGACGTTTAACTGCTGCTATCGCATTGTACTGGCTTTTCGCTGCAATTATTGTAGCTATCACGCTCACTGTAGTGCGCATTACAGCATTTTTCGTGATAATTATTACCCCTGTGATTTTTTACTGTCATGTTTCAGATAATTTTGTTTGCCGTCGCCATTTGCACAAGATTAAATCTGAGCAAAACTCTAGTGAAGCCACAACAAAGTTTTTAGAAGATCAAAAAGCTTGGAAAACGACTAGTATTATTTTAGGTAGTCTTCTTTTATCTTTTTTGCCACAAGTGTTGCGCGCTATATTAGCCCGGCAGCAATTTTCAATTCCATTATTGAATAGTATAGAGCCATTGGCATTTTCCTGTGTCATGTTAAATTCAATTCTGAATCCAGTTATTTATTGCTGGAGGAGTCGAGTTATTCGTCATGCATTATTGCAACTGTTAGGAAAGGAAATAAACAATGTACGATAGAAAGTAGACTGCACAACAGCCCTTATTTTTGCGCATTCAAGTACGCGAGAGCAGTCAAACAAAAGATCTGGAACAAGGCTGAAAACAAAGAGAGAGACTGGAGAGAGACGCTGAAAATACTAACTGCAGTAATACAGTTTTAAGAGTTACGGAAGCTATGATAGGCCCCAAAGTAAATAATTTTGTGTTTCGCCATGTTTACTTTGCTTCCCAAATTTGGCGCCAAAACTCGTCCCCAGGATCTTTGACCTTTTCTCGTCTCGGAAACCGGGCTGAAATTTCTCATATGAAACCAGGGCAAAATTTATCCCGGTAACCGAGTCAGCCGAAGAGGCCCTTACTCAGTCAGTTCATTTAATCTACGGTTTTACTGGTAAAAGGCTGGGTTTTTTTGTTTCGATTATTCTTAACTTTTGCTAGCAGTGAGCATTTCCCAAGAGCACCCAACGACGATTACCTTTTAAGTACTTCTAGAACACTTTTTCGGCTATCCAGCGTAATCTTAAATCTCTAGAAATGCATTTTAAGAGGCGCTATCAAATTTGAATCTGTTCGGTCATCCTAGGGAAACTCGAGTCTTTTCGAAATTACAAGGGCTTAAGTAGTATTTTCCTTAAAATTTTAGATGCAAATTCAGTCGTGTTACGAAAGTGAGAATTTTTCTGACTTTTCTCTACATCACATTTTTGAATCCGAAAATTTAAGCTTCCTTTCATTTTACGAAGAATAGCCTAACCTGGGGAGTGAAATGTGACAAGTTAAGCAGAAAATCGTAGGGAATTTATGAGATAAGCTTCAAAAATTATACATCAGTTGAACGGTCCTCTAGAAATTTTTAGCCGTCCTCAAGTAACAGAAAATTCTGGGCAATATTTACTTCTCCGAACAGATGTTTTACAGAAAACAGTCGTTGTGTGCTCCTGATTTCCAGATCATTCAGTTGTCCATGAATGACAATAATTTCAAGGGCTTAGTGCTGAAAGGGAATAATCACTGTTCAAAATTGTGAACAGCTACAGTTAGATGCACAATGTAAATCAAAAAGATCTGAAAGATCAAAAGTGTCAATTGAGCCCTGCAGGCCTAAGTCTGATTAAATCTCTATGATTGCATTGATGACTATCGAAAATAGAGCGCTGTGATTGGCTAGGAGCTTCGCTCTATCCCGCTATAATCACCGCGCGGTGATTATAGCATTGAAGGCTAGCAGTTTTCAAAATGGCAGCCAGATCTTTTGATGTTTCGGGGTCGGAAATTGATCAATAATTTTATTTTCTCGAATAATCATCAATGTAATTATACTAAAACAATTAGTCACCTCAGGCAACGTGAATATTGGCCAATAGTCACCTCGACTTCGTCTCGGTGACTATTCGCCGATATTCACGTCGCCTTCGGCGACTAATTGTTAAATAATCTCCTGGAGCCTTTTTGCGCAAACTTTAAGCCAAAACAACCCCTACCAATAGCCTATTCCAGGCCTCGCCGGGAATCAATTTTAAAGCTCGTGTGTCCAAATCAAACCTACAGGTAGGTAATTAGACTGTATTGGCCCTGATTAAATGAGCCACACTAGGCCCATAAAATTAGTACTACTGATTTTACCCTCCTAATTGGCCCCATATTTAGAGCTGAAACATTGATTTACAATGTAGCCTCAAACATGACCGTAATTCACTTGAAGTTTGTTTCATAAATACTGACCTCACCCATTCAATCACAAGTTGCTAAAAACGGAGCTGAAAGAGGGTTGCGACAACAACTCCAGGGTTTTCATTTTCTTTCAAATTATTAGAAATCAGTTACATTACTTACTGATCACAATGGTGTTCCATATTTGAAAAAGACTGTGAAAAAAGTCCATAAAAAGAAGATTAGTTTAAAAAAGACATAAGATGAATTGAATGTGAATCTGATGAAAATAGCAACGACCTTTCGCTAAACAAACTGAAACGCTACAGCTGGAGATTCTTCTGGCTAATAAACGAAATTCAGTTGCTTAACTATCTGAGTCGACAAAGATTCCCAAGTTATTTCATTGCTTCAAAGGTATTTCGAAAATAAATTGAATAATTTTACAAAACCTAAATTAATCATCAACAGCCGACAAAAGGTTCCTCTTTTCTCATTTAACAGCAATTAACTGAGAGGCGCACCCACTACGAGCAGCCTTTAGAAAACTTATTATATGGTTTTTTAAATTCATCTACCGATTTATGTATTTATTGACTCTGATCCGCAGAAAGAGTTAGTTTGATGTATTCTTACGATTTGTTTATTAATAGTAAAACATTGCAGGGACTTTTTCGGATCTCAGGTCGCTAGAAATTTCTCTTGCAAGGAAGGATTTCCGATATTTTTGTTTCTATCTACTTTGTTTTCGTAGGAATATTGAATCATTTAAATAATCAGTACGTCTCTCAACACTTTTGACATTTTAATGTTAATCCTTCATGGTGAAGGTAACGCTTATGAGCCATTCGAAAGCTAAGTCAGAATGGCTCTGAAAACTAAGTCAAAAGACTTTAATCCAACTGCATTTAATCATAGTAAAGACACATGGTCAAATTCTCACAAGTGAATAGGCTGAAGTTTTAACGTGAACACAACTGCTAGTGTTAAAAATGCATATGACAGATTGCATTTAGAGCCAAGATTAAACTAATAGGGAGCATAATGTTGCCCAGAATGAAAGTTAAGTTATTCTCACGAAAACATCAAAGAGCAGGGAAATGTTAACGCTGAAATTTAAGCCGGTCAGTAAATTGGCGCTTTCAAAACACTTACACATGTATACATAAAAACAAAAGCAGACATTATGAGTCGTTTATTTAAACGAAGACTAACTCAGACCGTATTTTATATACATGTATATGACACAGTTATTTGACTACTTTATCTGCCTATACTGGGTTATTTTAAGAAAATAAATTTCTAGTAAAAAAATAATTGAAATTTGTCTGGACTCGTGTGAACAGGGTATTATAGCAATAACAAGTTGTTCTGTGCCGGCGACAATGCTCTGCTCAGCACTGCTGATTTATGTTTTTTGAGGATCATGTTCCACTGAAGAAAGTGCATTACAAGCCTACTTGGACAGAATGATAACACACTTACAAATCATGACTTTATTATTTAACTAATAATAACGTCCGTAACAAATTTGAACGAAAAAATTTATCAGCGTCTTAAGTCTGTAATTCTCTCAATTTATTTAAAGTTACGATAAAGTTACGTTAGTTTCATTTAATGGATGTCGAGTACAGGTGAACATACACATATTAAGACAAAATTAACGCAGCCTGACTTGTGAGCACGCTTAAGATTGGGATAATTGCGTTATGTTTGTCTTCATCATTTTACCGTCGTTCATTAATGTATTACTTTACATATTAACAAACCTTTACTTTGTTGCTTATTTTACCTAAACGTTTTAAAACCATTTTTTGGGTTTGTTGTCTACGAAAATGAAATAAATTAGCTCCAAAATTTGACACTCGATTATCTTGATTTCGGACGCCCAGGCAATGTTCTGAGTGAACGTTGTCGTACTGAATTAACAGGGAAGTGTGTTCGTAGTATAAGCCTTGTAAATAAAGTTCCTGAGGCTGAACAGAATCCTAACTTAAACCACATTCATCCAATAAAACATTTTCCTGTTGTTTTGTTTACTAAACTTTCCTGTACTGTCCTTTTCCTACCCGGGTTTCCAACCAGTACACAGATTTTTAATACAAAGAGTACATGTACAGCAATTAGGATTTTTTCCTCTCATCAGGCTCTAAGGCAATTCTAAACCTTATTTTTCTTCCTCTTAAAAACCTTTTTACTTAGAGCGAATAATTATTTTGTCTGTTTAAACATCGATTTTATTGTATTTAATTTCTTAAGTACGCTGGCAGATTTTATTAATGAAAGTAAATGCACTGAACATACAAAAACAAGCAAAGAAAGATCAAACCTCACAGATAAAGGCAACGGACGTGTTGAGGTTGCTTGGACGATTTGAAGATGAAGGCATTTTTCCTCGTTGCTGCTTTGTTGCTAGGTGCCTCTAGCGCAAATCCACAGGCATCAAAAAGAACTCTAACTTGTTCAAGTAAGAGAATAATAATCCCTTTTACAATTTTTTGTTTTTCGAACTCCTTTCAGTTAACTTGACAAAAATCTTTCATTTTTATTTAAATAACACGTGCCTATAACTGAACTGTGATGTTGCCCAACTGAGTTATAAAAAGGATACAAGAACAGCACTGGTTATTTGACCAGTAGTTTTAGGCATGAGTCAATAGCTTTACCCGCCAACTTAGAAAATTAAAATAGTTTATTCATTTGGTGATTACGGTGGAACAGGACATTACAGGAAATGGAATGTTAGCATTTAGAAGTAGATTTAGCATACAGAAGTATCTCGTTGTCCTTATTTTCAGAAAGGCCCATGATATGTTATGCGACTCTTTTTTGTTTCACAAATTTGGGATGCATATATGAACAGCGGTGTCAGTCCTACTCTGCTCTAGCGCATTTTCGTTGTCTCGGCCACATGCACTCAAGCCAAACTGTGGTTTCAGTACAATAGAATCGGTATTGGTCAATTATCTTAAGACTAGGAAAAACTTTCTTCATCGTTTGTCAATAACATTGTTTTTTTAATTAATAAACCCTTTTTACTTGCAAAATGATTGTTTTGTTATCCGATCTTATTTATTTATTCATTTAGAACTTCCGCGTCAGCTATCAGGAAGACTCTATTTGGTGAGCGAAACTTTTTAATACTAAACTCCCCATTCGAACAAAATAGTGAGTAATAACCAAATAATTATGCAAATGAATATAACTGTTCAGTGCGAGAGTACAAATGACCAAAAGTAGCAAAACCTGAGCATCCACAGTCTTCTTACAACTTCCACCGAAAACAAGTCAGATTTTTTTACCTAACTACTTTTGAAGTTGTCGTCACCCTTTTTTCCTTTTATGTCACTGCTTAAACAAGACATGAAAACCATGAGAATAAGAAACATGATCTTCTCACTTGTCTTTATTTTTATAATAAGTAAATTCCTTATCTATGGGTGGAGAAAGGGGTTATTAGAATATTGATGATCGTTAAAGTATTGAGCGGGTGTGCTTATATGAATCTATATAGAGGGCAGTTAGACAGTGTTCAAGTTTGTTCAAAGTTATTTTGCCATTTCTATTGAAATAGAAGTAGAAAAATTTTCGAAATTTTGTTTAAAAAATTTTTATGTTACTCACCATGACAGAAATATTATAAACTCGTTCAAAAAAATTTGTCTGCATGGATACTACTTTCAGTACCGATGCCAAAGGAAAGTTTTGAGGTTGGGACTTGAAATATATTCTTCTTTTTTGTTACTTTCACCCCATATCCATGATTCAGGAGACATGTAGCCTGCGTAGCAAGCGTTTTTGCTTGGTTTCGGAGCAACAATGAGGGACGAGAGTCAAAGAACGCGCGAAAAATGGCTCTCGTTTCATTTATCGAGCTGTAAAAACCGAAAAAGGCCATCCTCGGTCTTTCTTTGCTCCGAAGCCAAAGGGAAACGCTTGCTACGCAGGTTAGGAGACATGCTTTTCATCGGAACTATATTTAAAACCATGAAATCAGTCCAAACATCAAAGAGAAGCAGAATTTTATCTTCGAGAACAGCAAAAAATCTGGGGCTTTTCGCAACAGAAAATCAAGCGTAAGAAAACTTCCGATGTTTAACTTGTAGACCGAAGAACATGATACGTACAACGTGAGATTCAATTTGGACATTGAGAGACAATTTTTCCAAGCAGATTTTACGGAACATGGGGAGACATTTTCAATCTATTTGGACCAAAAAAATGTAAGTATTTTTAAGCATTTATTCTGGGAGATTTGAAATGTTTTTCGTCTTGCCTGTCGATCGTTAGAATAAGGTTAGGGCCTGTCCATACTAATGCGGTTTCAAAAGTATGCGTTTTCGTTGTCATCGAAAACGCATCGATCAATTCGCGTCCCCACTACCATTTTGGCTCTTTTTGTGACTGTTCAATGAAAAACGTTCGAAAACGATAGGAATGTGCTCTTTGTGACGTAAGTTGAACTCTATGCGCATGATATAAACACACGAGCCAGCGATATTTTCGTTCATCGTTTTCACGCATATTTGATGCGTTTTCCACTGTTTTCGACCGTCCACGCTAATACGATCAGTTTCATTTTAATCCACTTTCACCGGTGTTTCAAATTGAAAAGTTTTCGATGAAAACACTCAGTGTATAAGTGTGGACGGAAGAGGGTCTAAACACATCGAAATGTATGCGATTTTAAACAAAAACGAATTAGTGTGGACCGGGCCTTAGTTATCAGATCTAGATCATGAAGGCAAACGGTAAACGTTAACTTGTACCTGTACGTGAGTTTTTTCCCTTTTTTGGGGGGGGGGGGGGGGGTAGTTTCACAACAGACTGATCCATACAGTCAAATTTTGTGAACAATAACCAGAGGATTATGCTTGATCAGGAGATTTCAAACGAAAACTGCAGCATCGTTGTTTTCATCTTTGATGTTATTTGTCGCCTTTATAACCAGTCCCCTCTCCCATCTACGATTAGGGACCGGTCATTATTTATCGAGAGGGGGGGGGGGCTGGTGCAATATGAAATATGGCTTGCTTGATTTTTGCTGACCCACCCTTCTCCTTAAGCATGACTTTCCAGACCCCCCCCCCCCCCCAAAGAAAAAAATAAAAAATCGGACATGCATTAACTTAGAAATAAGCAAAGTAAAGCAAAGTTAGTGGAAATAAATGTTGATTTTTAGAAGTTATTTTAATAGTAGTCCTCTCCTCTCTTGCTGTATTTAATTATAAGGATGCAGCTCAACATTTTATTGGCTTATATATTTGCATGTTTTCTTGTGCCCCCCCTTAAACTTCTGCATAAAAAATGGTGACCCACCCCTTATTTGCACCAGCCCCCCCTCTCGATAAATAATGACCGGTCCCTTAGACTTAAAAAACTCACCATGTGCTACTGCGTATGAACTTTCAAAATGTTTACGGTTCCAAGATTTTTGCCATTTTGTAGAACAAGTATTACTTGGTCCACCCAGGCGGGTGCATCGCTAGCGACCCTGGCACGGCACCGATGTTCCCGCTCAACCCCGGAGAAGTGAGCCAATATCTAACACCAGTTGCCTCTGGTAAACTTGGATTAAATGGAGCCTCTGTTAACTTGTATTCAGTCAAAACAGATGAAGGTAAGAATTCAGAGATGCATGTTGCCTTTTTTAATGCCATAAATTAAGCTAGTAACAGATTCAGGTTTTGATTAATCCTAACTATTTTCATTTCTTCTTCGCATTTCAGCTATATGAAAATTCATAAACTCGTTATTTCATATTTCATTACAGCAACTCAGATAGCCAGATAACCACTTAGCAGGCTTAACCAGCATTGTCCCTAACAGGTGGAAAAATCGGTTTTAGTGTTTTTCCACTTGGTATTCAAAACTGTTACTGATCCAGGTCTACACAGGATCCAGTTGTCTTTACTGGTGCTTTGTTGTAGTTTTTGCCTTTATTTGTGTTTTTGGTACAAATTGTCCCTAACGCCTGGTACTAATTCTCTGAATAATTACCTGCCTGGGCATACTTTGGCCGGTCATGAGAGATGAAAACATCAACTAGAATACGATTAGTTCCTGAGGTGCATTAGAATGGTTACACTACCTATCATACTTCAAACCGCCATGAATGATTGAATTACAAAAAAAAAATGAATTCTGTTTTTAAGGTTCCGGTATGGTGATTTTGGAGGGTGGTGATGCTTGCATTCCAGTGACCTTTGCCTATCATGATGATTCCAGTTCGGCCTATGCAAGGTACCAAACGTTTTTATCCACTATTTTCGAGTTTTTTTAGTCCGATTATCTGGTATAATAGACATCAAACTGTATTTTGCCTACCCATGGCATGGGCACAGATTGTGAAATCGCAATTACCGTACGGGTTGGATGCAGTTTGATTTTTCCGCCAAAATATAGCACTTTTCATAACATTTTCTACAAACTAATGCTGTTACAGATTGGAACAGTAGGTTGTTATTAGAACTCCCACAAAGAAGTGTTAGTCCGTAAGTATACACAAGGGTATACTACCGTCAAAAGTATATCAAGTGTATGCCCGAGTGGAGAAAAATGCAAAAGGCTACAGTTTCTTTTTCAAGGGGTACTGCAAGGGAGGAAAGAAATAACATTAAAAACTCTCCAAGGAAATAGACAGTAGCTTCCGGTTGTTTTCATAACAGTAATCAGTGGGCCTGCACTGGAGATTTAACGATAAGGTTAGTTTTATCCTTTGCCGAAAGATCTGTCCTTTTTTGGTTGGCTCCCCGGGAAAAATTCCCGCTACACAAAATATTGAGTGGTTCTTTCCCACACGCCCTGGAATTCTATAACTCCTACCTAAGGGATCCATCTTAAATGATGATTACTTTATTTTATTTCTAGTTATTTTGATTTGCAACCTACGGTGGACCCCAAGAAGATGAATATACCTGAGGAGTGCATAAATGGTCGACGCTCTATTCCAGCGAGACTTGAGCGCATAAGCAAAGCAATCAAGAGGGGATTTACAGGAATCAAGGTCAATAAACGGGGATTTCCTTGGAATGGCGCAAACGACGGCGTTAACAAAAGAGGATTCCCCTGGGTCACAGGGGGGTGATACGTAAATGAAGTATCAAGTGAGTTGGTACGAAAAGCCCCAAAGAAAGTCTTACGGAAAAAGAATCAAAGTCTCGTTTCAAGTAGTATTAATATTAGAAATGTAACACTTACAGTATGTGAAATATAAAAAACGTAGAATTCAGTTATATTGTTACATATTAAAGTTGATGTCATCAGCTGGCTGGTTTCTTCCTAGCTTATCAATTAAAAAACCACGATTCAGTCGAGAATTTCTACGTTTTCGTGTAAACTACCTACGCTAGAATCATGAAGGCATACTGGCTCACGGAAACGCAAAGTCGCCATTGAACAACAAGAAAAAAACAAAGGCATAACTCAGTATTCTAACAGGTATCAGCAAGCAAACCAAAATCAATAAGTTTAATTAAGCGATTTTCGCCGCAAAGATCACTTTTAACTTGGCCTAATGTTATCAAGATTTAGTCCAGTTGTTCGCTACCACCGTCTCTTTTAAAAACAAAAGACTATTAAAAAAGAAGATTAAAGGTTTGTTTATAGGCAAAGGTGCAGATAGCTCATCTAACTAGTTTACAGGCACCCCACTCAAATTACTAGAAACAAATAATCCAGCTGATAGAACATAACATCATAAAAGAAATCCCAGCTGGCAAGAGGCAGCCGGTTGACTATTTACGAGCGTGGTCGAGGTTTTGAACTCAGGGCCGAGTTGTTCAAAGCTAAACATAACCCAGGGTTAGTGCGAGATTTAAATTCAGATTTGAAAGGTTAAAAAGCAGTTCAGTATTAATTCTCTTGGTCTACAAGTTGACGATTGGAAGTTCTAAAAATAACAGAGAAAATTATCTGAGAAAATGCTTTTTAACACGAGAAAAAGAAAAGCGGGTTAAATTTAACCCCGGGTTAAGCGCTAACCGGTCTTCGAACAACCGGGCCCAGGAAAACAGAGAACAAATCAAACAAGTGGCCGACTTGTGATTCCGACGCGCTGACTACTCGGCAAATAAGGCCTTAGTATGTCAGCCCAGGTTTAGAACTATTTTCCCACTGAAAATTTTTCCTCATATTTTTGCTCTATTTTTCAGCACAGAAATTGTATCCCTATTTTGATTTGCATTTCCGTCTGCAGTTCAAATCATCCACGGCGGGATTAGATCAGTCGGTAGGGCGCTTGACTGCAGAGCGGGAGGTCGCAGGTTCGATTCCCGGGGCCGGACTAGTACTCAGAGTCTTAAAATAAGGGAGAAATGAAGGTACTCCCTTTACACTGCAAGCGTCTGGACCTTCGCGTGGCTCGGATGACCACGTAAAATGGCGATCCCGTCCCGTTCTGTTTCATTTCTTTCACGGGTTTATAATAGTGACGAATTCAACAAGTTGCCCTGCTCTTAAGGGTTTTTATAACATGGAGGCCATGGGTTCGTTCCCGTAAAAACCATGACATTTTTTCGTGATTAATCTTCATTGCGATGTGCTTAAATTTGCTATAACAACTTAGTCCAGTCAAATTGTGGTTTAGCATCAAACTAATTGCAACAGAATCTTTTCAGCGCCATTTAATTGGTGGATGGCTGTTTAGCAACACACTAAAAATCCGCCAAAATTGGTTCGGTGAAACATGAGAAAAATTGGCAATAAAGATTGTCAACTTTCACCACAGGAAACCCAATTCAGGAAGATCACAAATTCAGACAAAACATCTGATGATTGTGTTTTTATTCTCTCAAGAATTTTCGACACACATCGCTAAAATATATTTTGGGTAGTTTTGTTTTGAAAAATGCCGAGTAAATGTGTGAGTTTTGACGGCTTTGCACAGGCTACCCAACCAATCGTCTGTCTTCACATTCTGTTTTCTAAGCTTTAATTTTTTCATGGCGGTATTTAAAAGGGAAATTATTAATCAGTCTGTGTTAACACGGTTAAAAATATTATTAATTGTCTTTTTTGCGCAATATCAGAAATGCAGTAAGTCATTAAGTAGTTTTACCTGTTTACGGGCTGGTAATTTTTTATACCCTACAACATGGATGCAAATTTAGTAGCTGACTGATGATGAACAGTTTGATTTGATATTTTTTTCACCATCAGTCAGCTGCTAAATTTGCATCCATGCTAAGGATACATGCTACTAAATGTGTGCAACGGACGATAACTTTGTATCAGTACAATGTAATCGAGTTTTGTGAGGTAGTTATGTTCAGACCTTGGACACAATATGTGTGATCGAAATCAGGGATTTTCTTTTTTTCTCGCGACATGCGCAACCTCCTTTAGGATTATGACTCCGTACTTTACAATGTAAGTGAATAAATATTCTGCTAAGGACTCCGCCTATTTGGTTTTTGCTAGATCGTAACGCTCTGTCCTTTTCATTACACCTGGCCGAACCTGTTGTAAGGGAAATCAAAAAAACTAAGCGCAGTGTGATTGTTCATTTTTTTATCTTCTTCTTGTGGCGAGTCTCAGATTTAGTTTAATGTCTTTGTGTGTTCATTTTGCATTTTTGGCGGCAGCTCTTCATTTCTTGGTAAGATGAGTAAGTAGATTAATCGCTCCGTGTTGTGTGGTAATGCGTTATGGGACTGTTTTGGGAACGCTATCGTTTCATTAATAGAGAAGAGGAATGTGACATCACGTTACCGTGGTAGTAAAATTTCTGGATCCCAATAATAGAGAGTTTAAGCAACGACGACGGTGACGCCAAAGAGAACGACAAAAAAGCAATAGAATTATATTAGCATATCAACAACTTTTTAAGTGCATCACGCTTTTTTGCACATTTCTTAGCGGTCGTTGCGCGACTGCGACATGAATTTCTAATTTCACTCGCCCACTTTTTCGAGTAGGTGAGTTCAACACAAAAACTTTCTTTTTCTTGTTCTTAACTTAGATATGATCTTTTGGGATTCAACCCAGAAAATGTTGCCAACATTTGACAAATTAAATGACATTAAATAGGATCGACTAAGTTTGAAACAGTGCGAATCCACTTTTTAAGTGACGATTTGAATTGTCAGTTGTCATCCAGAAATGTGACGTAACGACTTCTCCTCTCTGGGCCTAAGCAAGGTTGCAGAGGAAACTGGGTCAAAACTCGAGCGTAAGAACAATCCCATGATCCAATTAGAAACAACACCTCTTACTAGCAAACCGCGATACCTAGAAGCTTGGCCGCTTTTCTTTCGTTTATGGCGCTCGTGAACTTAACAATTTACACAAGATCAAATACGTTACCAAAGACAGATTCACAGAGCTTTCCATTTGTAAGAACTGACCGGCCAGAACATTCCCGTCATAATGAGATTTTTACTTTTAAAACTATCCAGCCAGATACATGTGATATCCTGTGCTATTGACGTCATTTTACCGGATATTGCAAACGTCTTCCAAATTTGGTCAACGTTATGAAGAATTAGCCCTAGCTGAGAATTTAAAACAAATTAAAAATTGAATGAGAAATATTTCGAATGAATAATAATCATGTTTTAAACCGTAGAGAAGCTTTTCATTGGCCCCCTCACCCACTGGCAATCTGTGCTCATTGATTTTATTTAAATTTCTCATGAAAGTTTGAGACAATGATATAGTTTATTTTAGAAAACGGACTATATCTCTCCATGAGTAACTCGGAACGTCTTTCGTGTCAAAATGACCCACTAAAATTTCCTTCTATTGAAACTAACGTTCATCTTGGCACTTTAGCAAATTCTAATCAATGTCACAGGCTTTGTTTACATGTAATTCGCGATTGTTTTCGAATAATTTGAGAGTGGTTTTGTTGGCACCTGTTTATTTGGTGGGCTCGCGAATTGTCTTCTCTCTGCCTGTGGAGACTACCTGTTGTTATACCCAAGCCATCTCGGCAAAATTCAAAGTGAATTCCTGTTGCTATTCACATCAGGCCTATCTTGCATCCTACATTAACACTGCCTTGTTTTTTTAGCATGGTATTTAACGCTTTTTGAGGCTGTGACAGCATAAAACAAGTCTTTTGTTGCTTCGAGGGCACAAGCGACCTCTAGAATTAAGTTCATCAACAAATTAGAAGTAACCATTTTAGGATTGTTGAACGCATGCACGCCTTCGCAAGGTGAGATTTTAATATTTCAAACCTAATATTTCTTCTCATTCACTTGAATTCGTAGACGAAAATAATATCAAAAGCTTCTTTTCTCGAAATAGAGCAATGAGGCGGTTTTGCTTTTGAAACGTAAAGCACCCTATTACGCATATTCGTGGTGATAAAAGATACACATGCACAGTTACCAAACGTTTAACTAGTCTTATTAGTAAAAACGTGCTAAATGATTTGTTTTAGCTAAGAGGTAAAATGTTTGACACTTACACTTGCTTGACGCTTTGAAGAAAAATTATAAGAGATAAGATAAAACAATAAGCTTCGCTTTCACTTATCTTCTAATTTCTTTTCTTGATTTTTTTTGTTTTAATTTAAGTTTAAAAACAATCTATGGTTAATTAACACAATAGACGGTTTATTTGTCAGTTTCAGACTGAAGCCTAGCCAATTTATTTTTTTGCATCAAAAATCCACTAGAATGACTTAACGGATCGAAAGCAAAAAAAAGGATTTTCGTTCAGTATTTATAAGGATAGATGATCGTGTAGTCCAAATAAGGACTCTCTTACCAGAAAGGACAAGAAGTTCGATTTTAAAGTGTATGATAAATGATTATTCATGGAAGCCTGCGCCCAGTTATAGTCGGTGAAACCTGGCAAATTAATAAAGTAAAGAATTGATCAGTTTATTTTTGTGAATCCTAGTTAGAAAAACATTAATCGCACCAACATTGTCTTTCAACAAAAGTTAACTCGCAAATAAATTAGGCTAAAACTGATTAGAATTAATTTTGTTCAACTGCGTACAGTTTGAGTTCATCGTATATTAGCTAGTGTATCGCTGAGTAAGGATATCTACGTAAACTAGTGAGTTCGCTTGATAATCTCAAAAAATAAATCGTTTTAATGAACACTTTAATTAACACGTGTACTTGTCCTTAATTAATCAATTTGCTACTTTGGTCACAAATCTATAACACTCTTTAAAATAGTGTAAGTGATTCAAATTGACAACCCTAACTCTTTTGTCGTTGAGGAATATATTTCAAAGCCGTTATATCAAAAGACAAAATAAAAATCGTAGTTGGGTAAATGAGACAGAGCTGAATTTAAATGGTATTTTCCAGATCAGATTGGTTCTATCGATTGAAGATTCTAGAAGTTTTACCATCTACCTTTACAGGTTTTGTGGTTCTAATTGCAAAAAGCACCATATGAAGAAAAACAGCAATTCTTGAGACGACAGGCTAAAATAAACCTTGTTACCTCAAAGTAAAGTCAAGGTTAATCCATGTTTTGGTGAAATAAAAAAATTGTCTTCCCTCACTGCGGTGCGTTGTGGTTAACCTTCCTCAAAATAATCATATATAAAGTCAGATATTTAACTTGAGGCGATCTATGCATCTGTGACTAAACTTAAATATAGGACACTTAGCATCCAAGTCAAATTAGTACCTCGCTCTTCTAGGCCAACGCTTTTTAAATCGTTCTTTAGTTTAGAATTAAACCGCTTATTTTTCCCATTGTAATATGAGTAAGCAACTGCCAAATAATGTGTCATATTGTTCAGAATTTTGTGAAATGTTACCACATTGCTAAAAACAAATAACACTGAATTGTCCACGTTCCCTTTTTTCCTTTTGCTTTTTAATTTTTGAAGTATGCTTTTCGAATCATATCCCAGACAATTAAATGTCCTTTTTGACCTATTCACATAACTTGGAACTGACGTTTCAAACCAGTAGTCATTAAAACTGCTTGATTGTTTTTGTCGACTACAAATTTTGTTGCAAAATGGGAGCACAAGTCAAAGCTCATTCAATAAAAATCGATGTAAAAGCCTGTCTTTCGGTTTTCCGCGGTTTCATTTTGTTTTCAAAGCTCGTTTTGTTTAAAAAAAAGTTTGGTTGGTGCTAAAGGGGCAAACTTTACTGATAATGGATTATTTTCTTCTATTTATTCTTTGCTCTTACCAGGGTCAGGATTTCTAAATAGCGGCCGATGAAGAATGAGACATGTAGGAGAATGTACCCAAGACTACGCATTCATTTTCTCTGCTGGGTAGCTTTTTCTGTGGCCTGCTATCAACATCCTGTTTTAGCAGGTAAATGTTTTTTTCATTATTTTTATTTCTCGCTTCTGTTGTTTCAGTTTGGAATCAAAATTTAAAAACATTGCGTCACAGGAACACAAGAACTGCAGCTCATAAAGCCACAGTAAAAATAAACGAATCACTATCTTCTGCTGGAGTGACTCATAGGTTGTTACTCAGTACTCGATATAATAGATACCTTTAGATTCGAGGGCGAGATCTGACCCAGGATGTAACTAAACTGAATACAGAAAACAAATGGCGCTGGGGTGATCCGACAAAAATGGAGACGTGTCAGTGGGTAATCACGGCAATTAAGGGGGACAAAATCGTTTGGCGTTACCACGAGCTTATAAACTGTTAGCTGCTGCTGAAAGGTAGTTGTTAACGCTAGTAACGAGAGAAGAAGAGCCCAAATTGCCTGTTTGTTTTTGTCAACGACCATCTTTTATTCCTTCTTTACTTGGTAACCGCACGGGCCAAGATTTTTGCATGTAAACCCAACGAAATGTTATTCCGCCTTCTAGGATCTTCCTCCCTACATGTAAACAGCCTTCTTAGAAAAAGTTGTGAGCGATCAAATTTCAAAAAAGCGTACCCCGCTTGTAAATTGACATGGTTTGTACTCTTTCGGAAAGAAAAAGTGCAAATCTTTATCCTCATTGCTTATGTGAATTTCGATACTTTCAGCGCAAAAAGTCAATTAGTCTTAAGACATCTGTATCATTTCAACAGCAAATTCTTATTTTTTCACTATTAAGTAGTTTAATAGTTTTTTAGTCTAATGGGTTCATCTAGAAATAAAATGATTTATATTGGGTATAACTTCGGCAAAGAGGATGGAAATGAATCTAAATTTTATACACAGAAGTATAGCGATATCCAATTGGGGCAGTAAGTCTCGTGATGTCACGTGAAATTTTTTCTGAAAATCCTCTCAGTAATATTGTTAACGCCTTAAAGAAACTCACAGGAAATCTAGTAATAACATTTTGATGAAAATCGAAACACTCAGTCATGTCTTGATCATTAGCTCTCCTAGCACTTCAATAAAAAGTTATGAGAGCAAACGTCATTTCAAAGGCTAAATTCAATTTCAGTCTTAAATTGTTCAAAAAATTTCAATTGTCAACTTTGAGTACATTCATATATCCTCTCTCCTCTAAACGAAACAACATTTATTAAACCACGCAAAGTAAACATTAATTCGCCACCAATTCACTAATTTCTTTTTCAGATTTAAATTTTTGACCACGTGGCATATCACGTGAACATACTGTAGATAAAAGTGAAGAAACAAGAAGGCTTCACGATTAACATTTGGGGAAAATTTTATTTTATTCTTGCTCGGCCACGTTGCCTCCTATCTATATTTAAAAAGCCTTAAGATAGTTTGGTATTTCTACCATTTTAGGTGCTCTAGATTTTCAAATGAGCAAGGCAAAAAGAACCTTAACTTCTTTGTGGAAATGAATTTAGTTATAATGATCTAATGGATGTTTTATGCTTGAGCCAACAATCAATTGGCTGGCATGAACACATTGCCATCTTTTAATTGGCGATTTGAAAAAAAATTCCTTTACAGAGTGACCTTATTCTTTTAACTTGACTGAATTGATTTAAAGGCTTATGAAAAATTCGCTTCTTAGTGCCGCTTGAATTTAAAATGACTTATTATAAGTTTGTTGTTTCATGATAGGTAATTCCACAGATAACCGCGAGACAGATGAGTTTCGTCTTCTGAGAGACCTGTTTAATCACTACGATAAAGAAGCCAGGCCAGTTTACAACGTTTCCGATGTTGTGAATGTTGAATTTAGTTTGAGCTTAATACAAATAATCTCAGTGGTAAGTTTTTCATTAAAAAAGCCTTCTAAACATTCGGACCCTAAAGTTGTCTTGTAAGTTAATTGAGCAGGGATTAATTAGAGCTTAAGGTTTATTGGGAGGGAGAAGTTCCTTCCCCACTTGAAAAAATTCTCAGATTCAAGATCATATTAAAAGCGATGAGCCAAAAATAGGAATAATTATGGAATGTTAAGGGAACATGGCGACTATACCAATCATGACCAAATTAATGGTCAAAGGTGCTGCAGTGTTAGTGATAACAGATGTGGCAAGAATTAAGGTAAGCTGCTGTCGGTGAAATACATTCGGCGTTCACTTCAGGGTGATTCAAAATATTTGCAAAAGGCGTTGATGACACAGAAACCAGCATATTCAATTTGCAAGGTGTCCTAAGTTTAATGTCAACAGAGCTTTTTGCTCACGTTAACTTGAGAGGCAGTAGGGGGCCAGAAATTAGTTTGTTATTGAAAGTGCATGTACTCTTGAAAATTAACTTGCCTTCATGTGTAGTCTTTCCAGCTATACAGTCTCTCGCTTTTCCACAGAGTATCCCTCCCTTTAAAAAGAAAGAATAGATTCATTAAATAAATGCGTGGAGAATTGGTTCTCTCCCTGTTTTTCACCTCAAATTGAATTTAGTGTTTGGAAGACAGTAACGCCAAATAAATATCTCATATAACGTTTCGGCAATTCCACCTATCGTAGTTCTTAAATTGTTTTCAAAAGATTAGTGGCATATCACTTATGATAATGACCATGGGCCCTTTTCGACAAGTTGCCCCAAGCCTCCTTTTCAAAACGAGGATGGCACGAAATGGTTTTACCTTTTTAATATAAATTTGTTTTCATGCAAATTGAAAACTCATGTTCATTGAAGGCTGTACTTGGCCTCATTTTGACAGCAAGGGTTTTTGGAACTCGGAATTAGCCTGTTATGTTGAGACTGAAAAAGCTAACTGCGGATCATCGACAGCTCATACTAGTCCATTGCCTAGTTTTATAGAGTCTAATTAAATTTTCTTGTATTTTTTGTTCCCAGAACAGTAAGTCACAGCTTTTAACTCTTAACGTCTGGATTCGTCAGGTAAGGCTGATGCTCTCCACTGTCAAGGGCTGCTACACTTGTGTTCTTTTTGCCGACTTTGCGTTTATATGAACCAAGGACGGTCGAGTCCTTAAAAAAGCAAAACAGGAACGAGGCTAAGGTGCTGTCTTCTTAGCCTGGTCCATGAAGGACTTCAAATTATCATATGATCACAAAATATTTCTTGAAGGACCAAATCCAAATTGGGTAATACCGAATGGGGAAAGCAGGCTCATCTTGCCTATACTTCTTGGGTAGACAATATTAAGAACTCGGTTCGCTTCCGCGAGTAACCAGCCATGCCAGTACTATTAATATTAAGTTTAAATTTACAGACTGAAAAAGTTTCCCATTCGGTTTGAGGCGTTATTCTCAATGATAATATCAATATTGTAATGATAGAGATTTCCCAACTAAAATTAAAAGTTTAGTTAAACCTGACACGAGCGATCTATGATTTGACCATAATACTCAGTTCGATTGGGCTTGATCTTACTTAGTAGTGCGTTCGCTTTAATAGAGCGATTTTCGAATGACCTTGAAATGAAAACGCGCGAACAAAACAGAAACAACAAACGAACGGAAATAGAGCGATTTGATTGGTTTATCGAACGGATACAAACGCACCTGGCTTTTGGTTGGTTAAGCGAACGCTCGGGTAAACAAACTTCATGCCCGAAGAACTTTCTAGAAATTGCTTTGACGTCATACTGCAACACGATTGGTCAATCGAACAATGCCTTCTGCATATTAGGGTTTTCTTTGGCGGGAAAACGAAGAGTCCATGTTTTGTTCTTTCCATCCATTGGCTGATAAAACAAATAACAAACAGTTACGGAAACCATTTTTCAAGGTCATACGAAAATCGCTCTATTTGGGTCTTTGCATACATGTCCAAATGGTGATGGTTTCATTTGTTTGAACTTTGCCCCTTTATTTGCCATTTATGAGCATAATATGACAAAAGAGAATGATCTACTGTAGGAGAAATTGATGTCAAAATAATCAGTGAATTTTTACATGCACTCCACAGAAATGGAAGAATCCAATTTTGGGGTGGAACAAAACTCGTTACGGAGAAATTAAATCGGTGAATGTGGAACCTACTAAAGTTTGGATTCCTGATGTCATACTCTACAACAAGTGAGTGCACGTGTTTATCTGTAATGTGTATTCAGTTTAATTTGCTTATTTTTGCAGTGCTTCTTCAGTAAGGAACTAAAACATCTTTTGCACAATTCTGGGCTCAATTTATAAGTCTTTTGCAAGTGTAATTTGAAGTGTAACCACTAAAAAAAATAACTAGACTTGAAACAATAGGTAAACTTGTAAACTGCACATGTACAATTTTTATTAATTTGACCCCTTCGTTGTAATTTGTCGATTTTTGATTTTCCTTCGCACTAGAAAAAGTAAGTACGAATAGTCATCACATCCACCGTCCCTTACTCGCGAGAATTAGTCCCTTTTCCTTCCTGACGATAATACTTGGAACAACATTTTGTATGAACAATGATGCTATAAAAATCATTTTGTCTACTATACTGATTATGTTTTTTTGTTTGTTTACTACAGTGCGGATGATAGTTATGGTGGTGGACTCGAGAAATACAAGACATCCGTCGTTTTGCACTCTAATGGGTACAACGAATGGAATGCACCAGCTTCCTTTACAAGCACCTGTAAGATCAATGTAGCAAATTTTCCATTTGATAAGCAAAACTGCTCTTTAAAGTTCGGCTCATGGACTTTCCAAGGTGACCGCTTAACAATGACATCGTCGGAGACATCAGCAGATCTTAACATGTACATGCAAAATGGCGAGTGGAATCTTCTTGCAATGCCGTCCAAATTAAACAAGGTGTATTATAACTGCTGCCCACATCCATATTTCGACGTGACGTTGGACTTGATTATCCAGCGCAAGCCATTATATTACGTATTTAATTTGATCCTTCCGTGCGCACTGATTTCCACACTGACGCTTATACTATTTTTTCTTCCGCCGGAATCTGGAGAAAAAGTTGGTTTGGGGATTACTGTTCTATTGGCCATGACTGTTTTTCTGTTGTTAGTTGCTGAAACACTTCCAGCAACTTCAGATGACGTTCCATTATTGGGCCAATACTTTATTGCAACCATGTTTGTTACTGCAATGTCACTAGTCAGCACTTGCACCATTTTAAACTTTTACCACCGAAGTCCCTCGACTTCTCCAATGCCTCGTTGGGTCCGCGTGATCATCCTTGGCTACATTGCAAAGGTGCTATGTTTCAAAATAGAAACAGAGGAAGAAATTAAAATGACTCCTAAGATCAGAAGAAGAAGAATAGAATTCAACGTGGATGGTGACATAGGACTCGAAGACAACGATTACATGACCCTTCCCGAGAGCCCACGAAAATTTCGCGACGACATGTCGGTTATCTCACAAAGCGGCCGAAGTACTCCGAGCAGACGAAGCTTTCGCAGTATGAGTATCGTAGGTGGTCAAAGTTCCTTCACTGAGCGGCTCCTTGAGGATATCAATACCCTAGCAGAGGATGTGCGAGCAAAACAAGAAGATGAAAGGCAGAGAGAGGAATGGCGGATTGCGGCGCTTATTTTGGATCGAATGTTTTTCTGGTTGTTCTTTAGCCTCACAGTGTTAACAACGTTTTTAATATTCTACAGAGATTCCGTCATGCAGTAAACTAAGGGAATTTTTATTCGACAGAAAAAAATTAGGAAAGTTCCGCCAGTGAAGAGGCTATCTCGACGAGCCTGTTGAACGTGGCAAATTCTTCCATGATGTGAGGACAACCCGATTACACCACTGATATGGAATATACAGCGCTTGATCTTAGGCGTGAAAGTAGCATGATTGGTTGACGTTTGAACAGTCTTGCTAGTACTGAACTGAGAAACATGTTTTTACTTAGAGTGCTTAATATTCATGATCATGATAATCGCCATATCTGGCTCTCAGACTATAGGCCGTGGAAAGCTAATGGTGTCTTTTGCTATCTGAAACTAAGCGCACGATTTTTGTAATTTTTGAGACACTAGAGCTCACAATATGATTAACAGGACACTGGCTAAGATTAACTCTAGTTTCTGAAAAAGCCATACATCAACAGACACCAAATTGGCACTTAACTAGCAGTACCACTTCACAGGAATCTGCAATTGGGTAACCTTTATTAACTACAGGCGTTTACTGGCGAGGTGAAGGGGGTGGGGTGGTGTTGGTTGATAAGGACTACAAACTCAGCCACTCGCTAAAAGGTCTCCCTGGTAGTGGCGGATAGGGCAAAACCCCTGGAGAACTCCATATAAAGTCTTACACGGGGAGTTTCCGCCCAAATTTGGTTCCTATTTCGGGCTTTAGGTATGTAATGTGGTAGGGATATCACGAGCTGAAGTATTCAAGTGTGTTCAACAGTATTATCGTTCATTAACCTCATCCCAAGGGTGTAGGGAAGGTAGCTATGTTTTAAGTAGAGATGTTAAGTAGGTATGTTAAAAGCTTCAGGGGTCTGACACCGGGACCTCATAAAGCTTTGTTGAGTAGCTCTCCTAAGGTAAAGTGAAGCTTAAAAACGCAATTTCTCAGGCCTCGCTTCGATTAGCTTCCTATTTCCGGTTAGCCCGCGTAGCTGGTGGGATAAGCGTGAGAGTGCTGTATTATTGTTTTGGCGGCGGAGCCCCGAGAAGGGTGGGTATACAAGTCAATTTGAAGTCCGCTCGCGAAAATCCCTCGCGGCTTCGTCGCTCACTTCGCATGGCGGCTTCCCAAAAAAGTTCCACGGGCACAAGAATCCCGCCACCTAATTTCCGGTCGTCGCTTCTCTCTACCCGGTTAGAGAAAGCAATGACTGGAAAATACGCCTGGTTTGGCAGGCTGAATGTATACCCCATTACTGGTGGTATATTTGGTTATCTCCAAAATGTTTTCACGCTTTCATAAAATCAAAGTTAACAACTACACACCTTAAATCTGAGTGCTCTTTCGTGCGTAAACAATACGCCCAAAGGAACATATTATTTGGACACCTATAAAAAATGAATAGCTAATGCTAGTGTTGAAAATCAACAGCACCTATTACACCAATTTGTAAATAAGTCAATGTAAAAGAAAATTCTCGACTCATAAAGTGTGGGGTCTCTTAACAGAGCACATAAATTATTTGTCTCCTTCGAGTTATTTTAGTTTAGTATTTCCGACTGGCACCTCCTCCATGCCATAGCTTGTTTCATAGTTTTCTCTTACTTGATCTAAATCTGTCCGCATGCCAGTTTGGTTTATATGAAAGAAAAAAAACCTTTCACACACAGAATACAGAATGGTTAAGAATGAAGCTTTTATCATTTCTGTTGGTATCACACTTCCGTGTATTAAACTGATTTTTGGACTATGATGTAATTTTAATCTGTGGTAAAACCAAGACGAGCGCCTCATGTGCAACTGGAGGTGGTGAAAATAGCCGTGTCGACGGAAGAATAGAAAAGTAACCTTCGGAATCTTGCTAGTCTCTATTGCTACTGATTTCGCTCGAACAGACAAATCATAAAACGTGTAAAGTAACACACATATTGATCATGTGAGGGTTGTCCACGGACGTTTCGACGAATATTGCGAGAGTGAAGCGCGAGAAAAAAACATCTATTATTTTATAGAAAAATAGAGGGTCTGCAAACAGGATAACCACACATTGCATTGGTATTTATACATATGGAGCTGTGTTAACAACTGTTATTATTCATTCAAAATATTTTCCCGATTCTGGTTGGCTTAAAGCATGCGCATAATTCACCATAACCAGCTACTGATGACCAAATTTGGAAGAATTTTGCGTTTAATGAACCGATGACGTCAAAAGTGCAGCTTTCTTGCAGGTTAATGCCCCGGCTAACCGAGAAGATGGGAGGACGAGGTTGAGTTGTTTTGGTTGTGAAAACAAAAATGGCGGACGTTTCACTCGTTTCAAGAGTAAGAAGTAGGCGAAATAATAGCTAAAAACATGGCAAGAACAGCAAGGAGACAACTCGAAGGGCGACATCTGCTATTTGGAGAATATTTGCGGAGCTGAACAACCCTAAACGTGCACTATCGAAGATGAACTTAACATCAATGGATCGATGAAGGTAAGCATGTTTTAGCCATGTTTTTAAACTAGGAATTATTTTGAATGAATAATAAAAAAATAATGAAGAATTATGGAGATCTCGGAGGGTGTTATCCACCTCGGCCTACGGCCTCGAGGGATAACACCCTCTTCGATTTCCATAATTTTTCATAAGATACTCAGCCTCATTCAGTAATTGTTTAATATGTACTTGTCATCAAACAAACACTAAATTGCTTAAAGAGACGAAGTGATGAACCTTTTTAACAATTTAATGAACTCAAGTTAAGGTTTTTCGCCTGTGCCCGAACACACGCATGAAGAAAGATCTGACTGACTTTCATCTATAATGAGTACCTTCACCAAAGATCACCGATTTGGCAAATCGAGATTGATCAGTATCCTTACCGCTGGAAAAAATAGTTGGTTGTGAGCCAGGGTAACTGCAGTCCGAAACAAATAGATTAACCTAGCCAGGTAAAAGTGCAGGCGGACGGTGCAATTATCCCGATCTCGTCGGGATTCTCCCGGTTTTGCTGAATAATCTCGAATCCTAACCAATCTGGGGTCAAGATTGGAAAAATCCCGATTTTGACATCTGTCCTGATATTTATAATGAATTTTTATGATACTTATACAAATAAAACATAATTGAAAGTGATATTGTATGCAGAAAACGTTTAAAACCGTACGAAATATAAAACTAAATCGAGTACTTCTACGCGAAGCCATGCAAATAAAAATATAAGCATCAAAATGGCAATCGATTTAGCGAACATATTTACTGCTTTTGTTGCGCATTTTAACATTAAAAGATATGATCAATTTTACACAGAAATTGTCCTCTCAGAACACTAGAAATAGCGTTTCAGTGCTTCAAGATTTCAAAATCCTCTAGAGGCCGGCATGTCCTCAGATCCCCCTAATAGTGACCCGCCCCTTGGGCGTTCGCCTTATTCGTTGGTGATTAAAAAAATATCCCGATTTTACATACTCAAAAGGCTGGACAGTCTTAAAGCGTTCCATAAACATGCCCTCAGCGAAGTGGGTCCAACAGAAACGATAATTGGGATACCTGTGACCAACTAGTGTTCAGTTTCTCACGGACAAAAGGCAATATGGCGGATTTCGTGCATCACACATACAATTATTTTTCTTCCTTCGTAACTTATCCTTTTCAGTTGTTATCACCTTTTTTTCCTCCTGCATTTAAATACTTTGCTGCTCAAATCATTCCGTATGGTTTTCTTGGTAGTATTTGTTATATACTGGATGTTATTTTCCTTGCGGTTCAACATCGCGTTCTCCGAGCGCTTGTGGATAACATGACTCATGGAGTTATCGCTTTTGTAAGCTGGTGTGTTGTCAGCGAAGTTTTGACTAGAAAGGATTTGGCGGATGGAGTCCTAAGTGCTTTTTTTGCTTGTGCCTTAGACGTTGATCATTTTATTGCTGCCAGATCGTTTAATTTGCAGGTAAGTGTAAAGGGGTGTAAGTTATTATTTTTACTGAATAAAAACATACTTTACGACTTTCATTTCACTCTGTGGATTCCAGATTCCCGGCACTGGGTCCTGGATTCTGGATTCGTTGATTTCAAAGCCCAGGATTGCGGATTCCACAATTAAAAATGTCCAGATTTCGATTGCACAAACAAAATATAACCTTACAAGGGGGCTGTGTATAAAAGTGGGACGGGGACAAGGGGACAGGGACGTGGGGACGCGTGTGTGGGGACTTGGGACTTGGGGACGCGAGACTAGGGACTTGGGGACATCAAGTATGGGACGCGGGGACGCGGGGACGTCAAAAACAGGGACGCAGGGGACGCGGGATGTGAATGAATATCGCAAAAGTTGGAGGTAAATGCGGTATCTCTTTCTTCGTGAAAACCACCTTGGACACCTTATGATGTTAAAGAAAATATTTCTTTATAATAGGAGTAAGCGCACTGACTATCGTGATTATGGTTAGGGTTGATTTCCACTGTCGCGTAATTTGTCCATGCGTACGTGCGTAAAATTTACGTTCGCAAATAAAATACAGGCAATGTATGAAAGCTCGCACGTAAGCGTAAAAGTAGAATCTCACTCAACTTCACGTTTAATCTGAACAATTTACATCTTGCCTCTATCTTATTTACGTGATTAAAATTTACTTGCGTTAACGTGCATAGCCAAAAACGCGTCAGTGGAAATCGACCTTTAAGTACTGTTAGCAAGCATTTACTGTTAGGTTTGCCACCAAATATGTAAGACAAAATAAATATTGCTACAATAGTTGAATCCCCCGTGGTTTAGTGGTACAGGCGATGGATTTCGGAGCTGGCACTTATGCCACTTAATCTTTTTATTTATTTTGAATCGAATGCTGTTTAGTCTACATAAATTTTGGCGACCGCAACCCACCCTTCCCTGCTTTGGGCTCCAATATTCCATCAGCAAGAAGACCAGGACTACGGTTTAACTTCTTCAATGCATGGGATCTTCGCCGAGTGTTCGCTTCGTAAACAGGCATGGAGGAACCCTATTAAGGAGGGCAGGGTAGGTTGCCTTCACCAAAACATATTCACGAGGAAAGTGACTGATATCGCATTTACCTCCGACTTTTTCAATAATCATTATCGCCCCCGCGTCCCCGTCCCACATGTCCCCGCGTCCCATACTTGATGTCCCCAAGTCCCTAGTCTCGCGTCTCCAAGTCCCCACACACGCGTCCCCATGTCCCCGTCCCCTTGTCCCCGTCCCACTTTTATACACAGCCTTACAAGGGCGCCATTTCATGGTGGACTACATAAGCCAGGCTGGTCTGGTTAACCAGACTAGTTCAAGGAAAGAACTAGACTCTAATGAGGCCCTGTTAGGGTTCAATTCCAATAAGCGTCATTGCCTTGAAACAGCAATATTGGATCACAGGCAGACCATCTGAACTGTCCGAGGCATCATGATGTAAAACATCGTGAAGTCACTCACGCATGACATGTGATCCCAAACATTAACCATACCGTGTGGCACAAAATTTTTGCGGGAGTTTATTTTTGGAGATTGGCGATTTTTTGTGTTTTGCGGGTACCAATTTTTGTGATTAGGACAGATTGGTTTTTCTTTCTTAGAATTAATTTTTCCAATTTTCAGAAAATACCCAGTACCCAGCGTTGAAAATATTTATGTTTTTATTGAGTACACGCAATAGAAATACATTTTTTTAAACAATAAACCAGTATTTCATTGTATACTGTTTTGTTTCTGAATGAAAGAAACAAGTTGTGATTGAAACAGACATAATTTCTTAGTACTGTATTTTTGTGTAAAAAATTTAGTTTAGAGAATATTTACTCTGCAGTAAATTTTTGCAGGAAAAATGTTTGCAGCAACTTATTTTTGCGAATTGCTGGAAAAATCGCAAAAATTAGAACTCGCAAAATTCATGTTTTTTGAAGCATTTCTACCGATCAATTAAATCAAGCTGAGTGCAGGGGTTACAACTCGGGGGCAGGGGGGGAAGACTCCCATATCAAAGGGGGAGGGATGCAACCTAAAAGAGACCTTAACAGCTAAGTATAATGGTGTTTTGCCCAGAACACCCTAAACGAGACCAAAATCTGAAATTTCACCCCTAAGCGAGACGACTAGCATCCCCGCCCCTTTCATATGGGAGTCCCCCCTCTTCCGCCGGGTGTTACAAAATACATTAAATGTATGGGATCACATCACACATGACATCACAATGCCTCAAACAGTTCAAATGGTCTGCCTGTGATAAGACAGATGAATTTGTGACAAACGACGTAAAGTTGGCTTGAAACTGCGACAACGTGGAGGAAAATCTCAAATACAATAGTGAAGTACCAACAGCAACATGGCCTCCTCTTCAATATGCAAAACGACTGTTTTGAAAAGTCAGACTAGGGACCCCCCCCCCCCCCCCCCACTACTTAGAGAGCCTCTCTACTAAGTACTTGCTTATTGACTGTCCTCTAGGGAAACAGGGTGTTCAGTAGCGCCAGTGTTTTGACATACCTACCACTTCAAAAATTAAAGAGAGGTACACAATCTCACATAGAGTTTGTATCTACAGTTCTCCAGGGATGCAGTTTGTGAGTTTTGTTCATCCTACGGAGTTAAGGTGTGTTCCTTTGGGATGATCCAGAGTAGAATCAATGATCCAAGATCGCTCTGTTCATGGTACGTAAAGTGAACCAATGAAATTCCTTTCCTAGGGTGGATTCATTGGCTCCTTTGACATGCTATGATCCAAGTGATCTTGGATCACTGGTCCTGATCTGGATCATCCCAATGGAATGCACTGTTAGATTTTTTGACTCCTCACATGACATATCCTTGTCCCATCAGAGAATGCTCTTGAGTTGGGACATTCCCAACAGTGAAAATTTGAGTTTATGAATGTTGGGAATAATCATCAGTTGATCATCACAAATATGTGGAATGCATCAAGAAATTAGAAATACTCCTGATTCTCACTATTTGCAATATCTATGATTTCGAGTTTTCATTAGTTGGCAAAATCTGGGACAGTAGTGAAACAGTAAAATCCCTGATCATCTAGGATTTTCCTGATGTAGGGTTCTTACATGTACATATACTGTTTTTAAGTAGTTATTAGGTCACCTGAAGGAGGATCATGAGGTTATCCCTATATTAAGATCTCTCATTCATTCATTCATTCATTTATTTTTGCCTTTAACAAGAAATACAACAATAGTATACAGAAATACATTAAAGATAATATACGTACAATATTCCAACTAAATTATTACAAGATCAAATATGGTAAAGGCAAGGAAGCCTATATAGAAGCCGGGGGCTTATAAACTATAGGCTTCCTGGAACTATAGGGTAAACCATACAAGTTAAGGGTACTGAATGAAAATTTCGATTAATTACAAATACATACATACATACATACTTTATTTGCAACTCCCCAAAGGGGCTTTTCAGTTACAAAAGGAATAAAAAGATAAAAATACATCAATTAAAATGAACAAACAACTGGGAAAGGAGTCTAAAATTAATTACAGTATTAAAGATTTAAAAATTTACAAAGTTCAAAATTGAATATTAAGAATTTACATTATCAACATTTAAAATACAAATAAGTATATAACCCACCCAGCCTAGGAAAGGTTGGCCACACGGCCACTGGGGCTACGTCTCCTACTCTTTTTAAACAGTGGTGTGGGTTCTTTTATGTCTCACAAGAACCAGATAAGTGAAATTGCTGTCTGATTGGACCTAAAGTGATTTGTCCATATCTGAAAAGACTAGAAAGTCTAACCATTTGCAGATGTCATTACAATATTACAAAGACAGCTTTTCCTTCTCAGTTATTTTAAGACCCTTAGTGTTGGTCTGGCTGTGGTTTGGACCTGTGACCTCCTGCTCAGTAGACTGGCACTCTCCCAACTGGGCTAACCTGAGAGAAAAGAGAAAACTGACACAAAGTAAAATGGTTTATTTTTCATGTTTTTCCTATCTGATCAGTTAGTCATATGTGAATTAGTTTACCCATGTAATTGCATGGTGTCTCATGGATGGGCTCTAACACATTTGAAATACTGCACAGACCTGAATCCTGGGGTTACTTACCATTTAAACCAGAAATTCTGATTGGAAAATCAAATGGGTTATGTGATTCTGTTTGGGAAGCATCAGAGAAAATGGACTGTGATTTGAGATGATGCCATTTTTATACTCTTTTTAAACAGTTAAGCTGATTTGGATATACTGTTAAGTGGTTAGTTCATTTTATAGTTTTACATTTATACACAAGATTTCCATTTGAGTGGTTTGTATGTATGGTAAGGAGCCCTGGAGACATGTTTTGCATATTATTTAATTGATATTCACAATCATTTCTTTCTGTACATTGATGATCAGACTACATTATCTCTTGTCTCCTTTAGAATGCCCTTCATCTCAAGAACAGGCCATTTCTTCATTCAACAACGATTGTTTTTATTTTGGTCCCCATACTTCAAGTCTGGATTGCCCAGAATGTTTCTTCTCTCCGTTCTCTGCCATATGTCTTTGCTGTAGCTGTTATTTCACACCACTTGCGTGATGGACATAGGCGTGGCTTGTGGTTTTGGCCATTTGGGAATACTCCACCCCTTCCATACTGGGTGTATATTACTTGTACTTTAGCAACACCTTACTTTGTTAAAGAAACAAAAAGCTCTATTGCTAAGTTCAATGTCATTCCAATATCAAGACCAACGGATACTCTCATGGATGTGTGAAGAAATCACATCAGGAAAAGATGTTTTTAACAGGGTAATGTCACATTAAGTTGTAAAAAAGCTCAGAGAAAATCTTGTATTTGCAACTACGGAAAAGATAAATAAAGTTCCCAATTATGTCAAGAAATACCGTGCACAGTACGTATATACATCTGCACCTATCCAGTAGTCATGCTGACCGTTGGGGGACCACGGACCTAGCAACCCTTTCCCTCCTTTTGATTTTGTTTCCAGATTCTCTTAGCACGTCGCAAAACTTCAACCCTGCCCACTCAGAGATGTTATTCTCCCAAATTAATACTTCCTTTGTCGGCCTCTTCTTCTCCCTCCTTGCACCGCTCCTTGTAAAATTGTCTCGGCATGCACTGCTGGTCTTGATATATGCCCCAACCACTTAACGTGTGTTTCTTTATCTTGGCTTAGTTGTCATCATAGGGCCCGATGGCTTGCCTGATTTTGTCTCTGACTGCATCGTTAGTGATGAAAGTCAATTTCATGTCTATTTTTGGCAATAGATGAAGACATGGAATAATATTACAAGTTGGGGAAGTTAGAAAGCTCTGCTATTTTGTCTTGAAATCACCCAAACTAATACAGCTTTATTTGTTTCATGGTTCCTTTCAGGATTTAAATGCATATCTACTTTTTGGTTTTGAAGGAGCCATTGAGGACTCATATCTTAAACTAAAAATAGTTAGTGACCTCCCATAACACTCCTTACAAAACGTGGCTTGATGTGGCCATTGGTCCTGCGCCTTTGTGGTGTAGTAATAAAATGAAATGAAAAATAAATTTCTGCCGAGAATAATAACGATCATTCCGTAATAAAGGTGACGTACAGATTGTCATTCTAGTTTTAAAAAATGCATGTCCCCTTTTCAAGACACTTATTATTTTACTGATTTTTACTGTACCAACCTTTTAATGTCAACTGTTTAATGGAGCGATTTTCGTATGACCTTGACATGAAAACGCGCGAACAAAACAGAAACAACAAAAGAACGGAAATAGAGCGATTTGGTTGGTTTATTGAACGGACACAAACGCGCGTGGCTTTTGGTTGATTAAGCAATCACTCGGGTGAAAAAACTTCATGCCCGAAGAACTTTCTAGAAAATCCTTCGCTTCGACGTCACGACACGACACGACACGATTGGCCAATCGAACAATGCTTTCTTCATATTAGTATTTTCTTTGGCGGGAAAACGAAGAGGCCATGTTTTGATCTTTTCATCTATTGGCTGATAAAACAAATAAGTAACACTTACCGAAACCATTTTTCAAGGTCATACGAAAATCGCTCTATTTATAAAATACTGCAGTTAGTTACATAGCCAAAACAGAGTGCGCGCTTTATGAGGTGCAAAGAAGACCATCGCAGATCAGTAGAGACGCAACTCATGCAGTTACGAAAATAGAGCCTGAAGAAGTCCAGGCTTGCCGGGATTCAAACCCTCACCTGTGCAGATACCGGTGCAGCACTCTGACTAACTGAGCTAGCAGCCCAACCGGAGCTGGTCGTAAATTCGATTCGTAATTTACGCGAACAAATTATTTTCAGGCCTTCTTTTCCCAGCCGCATAAGTTGCGTCTTAAACGGTAATGCTCCTCTTGACATTCATTTCTTCATTCTCCATTTCAAATATACGAAATTCGAAAGCTGAAAAAAGGGGTGATGTAGCAGCTGATCCAAAGATTAGTCACCAATGGTTCGAAACCCTAACCCCAAACAATACTAAAACAATGGGAAGAATGATATGTCATTGTTTCCAACGACCAATTAGGAGAGACCTTAGGATCAGCTGCTACACTACTGGAAAAAAGTATCCCTTTCGGGAGTAGCCTGCCTATATGGGCCATTATTAATCTCGTACCCAGATCTCCCACGGCCAAGGGAAAAAAAACAGAGTGAGATCTGGGTACGAGATTAGGCCATTATAGGAAGTGTCCCGCCAGGTACGTGGAACACTTCGTCAGCAACACCCTAATAAATCTCAAAGCTCAATAAGCCCGTAAAAGCGAATTATTCCAATGTTTACGTCGTTTAAAATAGCTCAAACCTGGAAAAAACCGCCGTAGAAAGAAAAAAGTCCAATATTAGCCATGTAAAACAAGTTTACTTTATTAAGTCATTATATTTTATTTCTACAAAATAAAAAAATAGTGACCACCATGTAAGAAGCTTTTTAATAACTGTCTCTTTCGCATATTGATTCTAAGTTGTCTGGCTTGCTCGTGCATTGCAACTGCGTATAAAAAAAATAAAATTGCCTACAGTATAAACCAAGCAGTTGTGACATTTATAAAATAAGTCTCGCCCACAAGATTCACAACAATTCTAAATATGCTGTCTTCGTGGTAAACACGTCACAAGATTTATTAATTAGCCTGCGCATGCGTGGCAGGCGTTTGAAAGGGAAGAGAGAGGGAGGTTTGGGCGCAAACGCCTGCCACGCAGGCTATATGTTAATAAGTACTACATTTCTACATTTTAATTTTAGCCCAATTTCATTTTAGCGAGGTTTATGAAGTCCCCCTTTTTTTTAATAACAGTGAATATCGAGAAAATTAGCTCTCGCGAAAATAACTAATAAGTGATCCCGAGCCAATGCGCCAATATTGACATACAACGATGAATATGTAAACACACTCTCACTTTGTGCTCCATTTTCCACTAGCAGCAACTAGTTTCATCTCATTCACCTTCATTTTTCCCCCGTTCCGCCCAAATTATGTTGTTGTTTGTTTCCTGGGGCCTGTAAATGCAATCAAGCAACACTGCATTGGGGAAGGAGATGTTGTGGTACAGTGCAATAGAATATCAACGCACACAGAGGTGAACACTATCAACTCTCCGGTTACGAACACATTCCAGAAGGGTCAGCGGGGCTGGTCCCTAATAATTTTCTTTAACTTTTCATAAGGCAAACACTCCTTACAAAAGGCTCTTACTTTCAATGGTGTCTATCTTAGAGCTGACTCGTCCACAGTCATCTGTTTATGTGTCTCCTAAGTTAATATTAACAAAGGAAGGCGCGTAGAAGCTGCACGCGGAGAAAGATAGTTTCCTTCGCCGTGATGACGCGACCGTTCCGTGACCGCTTACAAATGATAAAGAGATGACACTGGGGACAAGTCAGATCTTCAAAGAGCTGGATATTTACCATGAAATAATGTGTCGACTATTCTTTTTGTTTCCCATTGTAGTTGCAAAAGCGAAAGGGGCGCACACCTGACTCGAAGATTTCCTTCTTCAGGAGATTGCTCACCATTACATGGAAAATTAACAAAACTAAAAAAAATGAATCCCTTCGAGGTTGAAGCTTTCATATGATTGTACAGGTAAATTTCTCGCTCACTATACTGGCGAGAAGAAATGATAAGTACGAAAAGACTCACAGGGACAGCTTGCGTCATCTGATATTCACCAAAAAATAAAATATATCAAAAAAAATATTCAGTTCTAGCCTAGCGATATCAAGATTCAAATTCTCGCAAATGGTGTGTCAGTAGAGTTTCCAGCACCCGAAAAACATTTTCCTTAGGTCAGGAAATTCATCAACTCGTTTTTTAACATATTGAAGGTTAGTTAAACCGGTTGTGACAACTTGAGAGAATGATCTCTTGAACCATAACCTGATCTTGACGGCGGTCTCCCATCCGGTATAAGGTGATCTGTTTCGTAACTCGTGCTAGCGATGCTGCTGACGCTTGCCTGGGAAGTGAGCCTACGATGTTCCGTATTGTGATGACGCCTCTTTCGAGGTTTGGAGCGTCCTCGGCGGATAGATTCTAATACTCGCTCATCAGGGGGAGGGGGCAGATTCTCGTCACTAAATGACCAGGCGCTTTGAAGAGGTCCACGCTTCCAAGGAGCACGCGCGACAACGTGGCAAAACGTCACACCTCTGTGCCAGAGAAGGGTCAGGAACTGAATTACCACAATGAAGCCGTATATTGCGAGAAAAGAGAGACCTAGCACGTTGGTATCTAGGACTGTTAAATGTTCTTGTCGGATAAGTGCAGTAAGGAGTATTATCCAGATGATGTTGGCTATGGCGAACACAACTATCACCTGATCACGCAGATCTTCCAGTTTCTCCTTCAGTTCTTCCACTGCACCAAATATGGCTGACTCCGGAACGAGGCAGGCTTGCCGCAAACCTGAAAGGGTGCATTGAATGATAACGACAAAAAAAAAACACTTCATCTCTTCGTAGAAAACTTCAAGATAAGAGAAAACAACAACAAAATTATCGCATTTACTCGACCTGGTGCCGCGACGCTTACCAAGAAATAACCGGTCGTTTTATTTATGACTGTTTATAAGTAGAGACATTCTGAACATATATCAATTTGGCCAATGCTTATATCTAGACAATGTGTACTAAGAACAACGTCAAGAAGACAGACTTTTTTCATTCAAAATACAGTCAAAACCCGTAAATATGGACACTGAAGGGGCCATGGAAAGTTTCCTTTTTACCAAGGTGTCCGTATTAAGCGGATTGAATTGACTGAAGAGAAGATGTAAGGGCTTTCTTTCCCCAGGGACAAAGCAAACTGTCCATAATAGTTAGGTGTCCATATTAAGTAGGTGTCCGTTAAGCGGGTTCGACTGTAATCCAGGTATGTTTAGATCTGAAGGTCCGTTGATTGTTTAAAACTACGTTCATTCTAAGTTAGACTTCCGAAACGGCGCTCCTTCTAGGGTGGGTATAGTAAAACACAACTGCTACCTCAACGATTATATAAACAAAAGTAGCAACAAAACCTGGTGTCTCCACAGAGGCATTGATTTGTCTAAAAAACATTATCCTAAGGGATGGTGGACCATTTTTCCAATTGAGGGGGGCTGGGGGGAGGGTGTGCGCGGCCAGGCTGCGAACCTGTGACTTGAGTCACTGATGTCTAGTGTTTTTAGCTTTCATAAACTAAAATAAGAAACTCCTTTGTATTATAAGAAATTAATAAAAAAAATTCAATAGTTTGCTTTATACTTTCTAGCTATTTCACATATAGTAAGTAGTACTAAGTATTTAATTTTCTCCCGCAATCACTTCATGACTAAGGAAATGAAGATAGTCACTCCTGAAGTTCAAATTTCCTTAGTTGGCACTGATATTCCCATGGATTCAGGACAAAGGACAGTCTGTTAAGAAACACTTTTTATACTGGTTACAATAAACAGCGTCGGTACCTTCCCAGAATTGATATTCCATTCCATAGTCTTGATTATCCACTTTGAGATCCATTACAATCACTTTGTTTGTCTCTTCTCGTGTGCGGCGAATTCTTCTCTGAGCTAACAAGGATATACCATAAAATTAGCGCGCGGGAACTACCATCTGCGTTCTTTTTGCTTTCTTCCAGGGCAATTTTTTCGAGCAAAGAATTGGCTACTAACCAATTCTTTGGCAGATCATTACAAGTACTGAACCACTAACCTGAATAGTGAATGTTTTATCGATACTCAATCTCGGGGAACCATTGTCACTGCTTCTCACCGCAATAAAATACTCTGACTTTGTTTCGTAATCCAGGTTCGCATAGAAGGAAGAAAAGATCTCGTTTTGGCGGAGAACAAATTTCCACCCGCCATTGTTAATCAAACTGTAGCTGTGCGTCTGATTGATATCTTCATCTATAGTCGCCAACTCACCAACAAAGCCATAATTAAGGTTCTCGTCGATAAATGCTGAATGTGCCCCCTCCCCCCCCCCCTGTCCCCCGCCGCAACAAAAAAGGCCATTTTCTAGTTTCAAACACCCTATGAAAACCCTATGAAAGTGGGAAAAAAGTATCATCTTTTCAATGCCCGCCCTAGGCTCAGTCCCGAGCCGTGGGTGTCTCGGGCGATGCACCCGAGGTCGGGTGGGGAGTACCGCGGGCGCATCGAGACACCCACTATTCAAGACTAAGCCAATGCCCGCCCGTGCTCCGCAGGATGAATAGAATGAAACAGAATAGTAGAACAGAATAATCTTTATAATTATGCTTTTGTCGATGTACATGGTTGATATTACAATCTAGTAGAAGAACATACCAATAGAAGGTTAATTAAATTTAATGAAAATAATGTGCAAGCTAGAAAGCTAAATAGACCAGTTGGTTTTCTTGTTTGCTCCCTGAACATTTTAGGTTCTAGGTAGCAAGTAAAATCAAAAGAAATACAAGGGGAAAAAAAAGAAGACGGAAGAACTTATTTACATGAAGTATGTTGCGTCATCAGCATGATGCCTCCGAATTGAAAGACGACATGGTCCAACCATTCAAACTTACCTTCGGAGGGATACTGCACTTTCTGTATTGCCTTATACAGTTTATCTAAGTGTCCTGGCTTAACGATTCCGAAGTCTGCCTTGAGTGTTTCCTTGTTCATAATCTTCAGATCTTCAAGCATGCGCGGTTCTGTATATCCACTCTGGCAAAAGTTGTCCCAGTATTCATCAAGTCCAAGTTCCGTCAACCAATCTTCCACGTTTTCCTAAAAAGTAACACAGTAAAACCCGGTCAATTAGGCCGACACCAAGGGGGCACGCCAAAAAGTGTCCGTACAAAAGCAAGCTCTCAGAACAGACCACACGTGCACATCTTTTATAGATACAAAGTAAATCAAAAGTATCCAGCTAACCGGCACTTCCTGTGCTATTTCCAACTGAGGCAGCTTTTCAATGGCATAAATCAGCTTTTTGCGGTGACCACGTTTGTCGATTCCTATGGCCTTTAAGTCCTAACAAATAACAGCAAAGAAATACTGTAAAATCCCGAAAATAAGCCCCTCTATGTATAAGCTCCTCCAAATATAAGCCCCCCAAACCGGTAACGCAAAAAACCCTCCGTTAAATCGCCCCTCCAAATATAAGTCCCCCGGGGAATTGTACTTGAAAAATTGCCCTCAAATACAAAGTAAAACAAAGCAAAAACGGTAAATTTACCTCCAAATATAAGGCTAGCCCAATCGATTTTCAAACGCAAATTTCCCTCCGTAGACAAGCCCCTCCGATTATAAGCTCCTCCAAAAATAAGCCTCGGGGCTTTTTTTCCGGAATTTTGCAGTACTTTTGTTAGTGCCATTTATCGCTACATTGGCCCATCATAATACCGTATTTCCGGCCTCCAGTTTCTAGCCTCTTCTACCCCTCATGAAGGGTTGTCCACATTATGCTGGCATAAGGGGCTAAACAGAAGAAATACCTTGAGCGCAAAAAAGCCCCCAGGGGAATGAATAGAAGAAATACCCTAAGTGTAAAAGAGCCCTTAGCCAGGTGATCTGTGACGTCATTGCGGGGGCCTGGGGAAAGAAATTTTAATACCGTATCCCATAAACCAACGCGCGCACCAATTCAATTCAATCCGTTCCCGTCAGCTTTGGTTTATGGGATACGGCATTAAAATTTCTTTCCCCAGGCCCCCGCAATGGCGTCACAGATCACCTGGAGTGGTTTAAACAGAGGAAATGACTGAGATGGCTAAAAGGGTATGCGACATGTAGACCCACGGTTAGAAAGAGGATATAAGCACATCGTTAAATTACATGATGCATCTCCACGCCCTTTATGAAAGCACCTGGTTTCCATTCATTCCGGACTCTAAACACAGGCCAACGAAGAAAAGGGCTTCAACATACGTTTGTGTGTACATACCTTGTCTGTCATACCAGCGATAAAGCTCACATTATCATAACCATTGTCTTTGAAGTTGTTCAAGTACAGTTGCTGCAAAGAAAAGAAAACTTGACACAAATAGAGCCACAGCAGCCGTAAGAAGTTTGCTTTTCCAAAATTTTTCCAAAGTAAATTAGCGCTGTTGCAAACCTCACCGCTTTTTCGCAATTTTGTTCTGGAGATAAACTCTAAGACCGTATCTCAGTTCAGAAGAAGAAAATGAAAATCGCTATCTAGTGTTCACGTCCTTCATAAAACGTGAAATTAGAATTAGGACGTTCCACAATGTAGTCGTGCAACGAGGTAAAGAAATGTACAAAAAAATGTACTGCATGTACAAAGGCAAGATTTTGTTAGTCTAGTTTTGTTTCTTTTTTTTGCCGTACTTATCGTTGCCGTCGCCCATCGTCTTTGCTTAAGCTCCTTATTGTTCTCAGCGCGCTGAGGGCCATATCCGTTTGGATCTACGAATGATATCTTTGTTTCCACTCAAATGAAAAACTATCAAACAGGAAATTTCACGTCCCGCTGACAGTAAAACTGTACACACTTGATTTCACACACTTGTCAGATAAAAACAAAACTTTTCCCCTGTCGAAACTGCCGTTTTCAAAACCCTTCGTACAGTGCATGTGATAGAAAATACAAAATTTCACCTTTGACGATAATTTTCTTTACCTTTATGAGTAAACATTAAAAAGCAATGATATTATAACTTAATAATAATAATAATAACCGTTACCAGAAGCATATAATCCCGAAGCGTCTAAATTCCACATATCTGCTTAGAAACATGCTGGGGTTTTTTGCGCAGCCAATCAGAAGCACGGATTTTTTTTTTGTTTTTTTGTTTTGCCTCAATGGGGTTATACGCTTCTGCTGTTACACAACACTAACCAAAAACTCCCCGTGGAGCCAGTCCTCAACTGCAGTTTCAGGGTGTAATCTGGGAAGCCTGGGAGCGAATGTAACCTTTTTATCACCAGGGTAACGCCATTTAGTGTAACGACCGCTGTCCTCTCTTGGACCGTCTTTCGGCAAACAAAAAAGAAAAAGATCAGTTTATTACTTTTTTCACTTTTCGTTTCGTTACAGTAAAGTCAACATATTCTATTATAATTTTTTTTGTCACGATCCCTCAAGATCCCACTTGTTATACGTAAATAAACATGACTTCATTTGAAACATTATGGGACCCAGGTTACGCAAATAGAATTTCAAACCTGAACGGAAATAATATTACGAACTCACAATGGCGTGCTCTCCAGCTTGCTTGATTAGCTCATTGGGTGAAGCACTGTGTCCGATCATAGCAAACGTCAGGTACTTTTTCAACCACGAGGATCATTTCCACTGTCATATCTTTATCCGCAGTTCATAATATGAGTCATTTCATATATTTCCATTCATATACCATTTCCCCCTTCGGGAGTACTACCAGGTGATCTGTGACGTCACTGCGGGGGCCTGGGGAAAGAAATTTTAATGCCGTATCCCATAAACCAAAGCTGACGGGAACAGATTGAATTGAATTGAATTGGTGCGCGCGTTGGTTTATGGGATACGGCATTAAAATTTCGTTCCCCAGGCCCCCGCAATGACGTCACAGATCACCTGGTACGATCTCACAATGGCCTGCTTTCCAGTTAGCTTTATTAGCTTAATGGATAGAGCACTACGTCCGGTCAACGCAAATGTAAGGGTTCGATTCCAAGTCAAGCCTAAAATTTTTTTCAGGTTCTTATTCAACCGCTTACTGAGGTTGTTTATTCAACTGCGAGGATCATTTCATGGAATTTCAAACAGTTCGTGACATTCAATTCCTGAGGGAACGTAGACAGGCCAACTAATCGAAATGCTAGAGGCAACAACTTCGTGCATTTTTAAAAACTCTACCAGAAAGGAAAGCGCTGTTAGCATTCGCCACGTTTGAAACGAGAAAGGAACTGGAGCCGAAATGCGTCCCGCTTTGTTTTTGGGATCGTTTCTGGCGATGCGCTGGTCAGCGCACCTTATTCACCACACCCGCCATCTTTACACGTGCTAAAGGACTAATGGGAAAAAAGCAATGTCACATGGTTTCTTAGGGGGAGAACAAATGATAAAAGCTGCCAATGCAAGAAATCGCGGTCGGCTTGAACTCGAGTTGTTGTTGTCGTTTTGGTTAAAGCCGTAATAAAAAAAAATTAGAATCGCCCACGAGCAAGCTCTTCGAGGCGCTCTGGCGACGGGGCGGGAAAAGGAAGGAGAGCTTGCAAGTACGTCTCTCGAATTGGAATTCCAACTCCAATTCCACTGTGGCACCTCGTCGACTGAGCTGTCAGATTTCCGCCAATCAGCGTGAAGCGGAAACGAGCGCGAATGTAAACAAACATTTAAAAACACGTGCCAAAGGTAATGACATCATTACTTATGTCATCTCCGCCAATCAGCATTTCGCATCGACTTTTTCGAAGCATATAAAAGTCGATGCAGATATTCAAATTCCACAGACGTAGTTGCAAGCTCTCCTTCCTTTTCCCGCCCCACCGCTAGAGCGCCCCGGATAGCTTGCTTGCAGGCTAAATTTAGCCCTAAATCCAGTCGTAGAGCGATACAGTCACAGCACAATTCCCACTTCTCGAAAGCCCACCTCCTGTTTCTCGAATCAAGCCCCGGTCAAGCATTTTATTCTACCCCGGCTCTTCGAACCTTTCGATAATTCAAATCAACGTCGTTTTCCACAAGAAGTCGGCCGGCAAAGGAAGATTCCTAACTTGAAATTTCATTGTAATTATTTAATTACCCTTGGACGGGTCCTAAAGCTCAAGAAACGAGCAGCTAGAGTAATCCTGAATGCCCCTCATCAAGCACCATCAGTTCCCTTGTTTAATCGGCTGAAATGGTTGCCTTTTATAAAGATGCTTTAATATCTAAATGTATCATTGCTTAGAAGTGATTACAAGGTGACTTCCCTGTTTATCTCAACAATCTACTTAAATTAAACAGTAACATCCACAGTAGACAGACCAGGTACTGTAATTTTAACCTAACCTCTCCGAGGTATAATCGCGAAACAGAAGGAGATAGAACTTTTACCGTAACAACTTGCAAAGCATGGAACAGCCTATCTTTGCCTGTAAGGCAAAGGGACTCAGTTGACTCTTTAAAAAAAGCATTGTGGAACGAATTTTTTAAGCAACAGCAGAATCTTGATCATTTTTCTATTTAAGTTACTTGATGAATTGTGAGATGATTATAATGCTATATTTTATCTTTTAAATCATTTAGTAGATTCTATAGTATCTGTATTCTTTGGTTTTTTTTTTTTTTTTTTTTTTTACCTTGTATTTTTATAGCTTAGTATACTCATTTATTATTTTATTATTTATTTATTTATTTATTATTTAGAGGGCCACAAGTTTATTAGCCCCGGCTATTTCGTGCTCACCCTCATAAAATAAAGTCTTTACTTACTTACTTACTAAGGACCTTAATTCGGCTTCTGACTACGTTTTCCTTGCCATACTGCGCTAATTCGCTGTCACAGTGGTATGGGCATCCCCGAGGTTTTAGACATCCCCATTCCTAAAGCCCTAGTGATGGGCATCCCCTGTAACCCTAACCTTAACCCAAATCGCCTGTAACATCGTCATCTTACAAACGACAAGGAATTTGGCTCGAGTTAACTTTCGCAAAGATTTCTGGGACTCTTACTGGGGATTCGCCATTTGCACATCTCCCATATGCATAATACACCTTTTTGCCCGCCCCCCCCCCCAAACTTTGCATAACCTTTGATTTTTTCATTTCTCCTGGGTATTACAGTCGTCCCAAGAGTAATAAAAGACAATGCTTATGCAAAATTTTGGGGGCACACAAGGAGTTTTATAAGAAATGGCCAATAGCTATCCGGCGCGTTCCCAGAAACGATCCAAGAGGTCCTTGCGAAAGCTGTCTCAGTTCAGTTTTCCGTCTCGTTTCTAAAGAGGTGAATTGAAAACCCGAAGGATACATGACAACATACCACGGGAGGTCCGCCGTGCAAGGAGAGGTTTTAACGCTGATTTGGGTGGCGCATCATCCAACAACCTAGCGCTGAAGTCAGCAGTTGCTGTTGCTGCTTTTGTGGCTGAATCACCCGGCGGTTCCTCTTTATCAGATGCAGCCTCACCATCAGATTGTTGAACGACTGCTTCATCTTCAGATGGCTGTACGTCAGAAGATGAATTATCCTACAGCCAAACGTGTTATAATAATTTGTTAAGTCGCGTAAAATGACAACAGCAAAAACGACAACCAAAAATGTATAACGAAAACATCAATAGTCTCTTCAAAACATCTGCTAATAAAGTACGTCTGTGAAGGCGGCTAGCCACATACAAGAACAGAACAAAAGTCGGATGATGTTGGGTGAAAATGTGAACTTGTTTTGACCTAATCAAACATCAGCTAGTACCATCCAATATTGCTTAGCAAGATCTTAAACACAATCGACGACATTTAACCTGAATGATCGATCAGTTGGGACTAACATTTCGAGTCTGTTATATTACTACTGGTTACTACAGAAACAGGTTGACCACGATACGCGTGATAGTTGATTTTGTCGCCAAGCGTTAACGACCGAGGTCACGTGGCTTTGTTTGTCAAACCAAAAGGTGAACGTATTGATTATTGATCGTCCAGCAAAGTATGATGGTCTACTTTGTCGGTTTTGGTTTTTGGTTTTATGTCTTCTGTTAGGGTGCGTTCGATTGGGAAATCCGGATTTAGATTTTGAAAATCTAAATCCGGATTTCCCAATCGAACGCGAAATCCGAAAACGGATTTCACCTCCGAGAAATCCGTCCTCAGGGTGGATTTCAATTAAGAAATCCAAATCCGGATTTTTTGGATTTCCTTTTTACCGTTCGATTGGGAAATCCGAAAAAGGATTTGCAAAACTATTCTCGTGAACAGCGGCCTTCTTTTTGCTAATTATGCGTGCGCGTGCAAGACCGCTGTTCTTAAGAACAGTTTTTCAAATCCTTTTTCGGATTTCCCAATCGAACGGTAAAAATGAAAATCCAAAAACAGATATCTTAGCGTTGAAATCCGTTTTTGGATTTCGCGTTCGATTGGAAATCGAAATCTTAATGTTTTAAGCCGTTATTTTATGTTCAACCAAATTTGGTGGCAGCTCTCCTGTACAAATTGATAATTTCATGGCACAGATCCTTTAACATCTGGCGTCAAAATCAACGGTCACGCGCATTTGTCGACGTTCGGTAGTACCTACCTCTGGGGATGAGGTACCTGGTGACTCAACTGGACGACCATCCACACTGCTGGGCGCTGTTGGCTGTGGCGTGGGCGAAGGTCTACAACAGGTGCAGATATTGCTGATTTTTTCCCACAGAATCTTGTACCAAGGGACCTCGTTGTCTTTCTTGGTTTTTTCTTCTCTTGTTCCTAAAAAAAGCAAAGGGAAAAGGATTTGCTGGAAATATCTCAGTATCGACGAACAGTCCAAATTACAGCCCGTAAAAGCTGCAGGTAATTGTTACTCCAACAAACCTTATTAACGATACCAGCCATCTTTGCAAGTGGCCGGATCAAAAGTAATGTCACGCAGTTTCTCAAGAGGGTAAACAAGTGAAAAAAGCTACCAATGCAAGAAATCGCAGTCAAGTTTGTTTCTTCTAGACAACAGAAAATGAAGAACTTTTTACCTTGAAGACGGCAATGGCAAATTATGGGTGGAAGTGATCACCGTTTCCTTTCTGGACGCAATAGCGACCGTAGATGTCCTCACATCAAACAATAATGAGGTAAACTTGTCGAAACTCAAACTGTGCATTTTGCAAGACTAAAATCGTCGTCTAGTTTTTAGGAATAGTATCGGCCAATTTTATCATACACTTGTTTGCCCCCTGAAATACCAAATGACATCGGTTTTATCCCATTAATCCTAAAGTGCGTGCAGAGATGGCGGCTATCGTGAATAGGTCAGCACTTTTTAACATCTGTCGAAAGGCCCTTGGAAACCTTATGAAGTTTACACAACGTAGTATTCCTCATCGTTTTGGATTAGCCGGTTTATAAGCACTGCATTTTACAGATTAGGTTAAGCACTACCTTTACTGATTAGGGTTAAGCACTTCCTTTACTGATTAGGGTTAAGCACTTCCTTTACTGCTTAGGGTTAAACACTGTTTCGAAACTGGTTAGGTTCCTTTTTTGGGTTGGGGTTGATGCTATGTGTACTTTCATCTACCTTGTGTAAACTTCATAAGGTGTCCAAGGGCCTTTCGACGGATGTTAACGAGTGCTGACCTCGTGAATAAGGTCTATTGCTGGAAAAAAATACGCGCCCTTGCCTCCTTGTCTTTTTTGTTTTGAGTAAACCTCCTAGATTTAATTTTAAGCTTTTTTTGTTGTTAAAGCGTATTTTAGTAAAATATGAAAGTGGAATAAATACGAAATCATGGCTTGAAATGGTTTGAAAAATTCTTCCTGTAGACTTCAATGCGCACTTTGCTTCCATGATATTTTAATTCATTATGATATCTTATTAATTTTTTGGCACCGGTTGTAATGCATGCCCGGGAACAAATTTTTCGACTGGGAGGCTTCGCCACGAGATCCAACCCCTTACCCTGAAAAACCACTTTGACGGAAAAAGTGCCCCTTTTCGTATACCTTTCACTGACAAATGGTACCCCTTTCAAATTCCTAGTTTAGAACTGTGCATACTTTTTAACTGCCCAAATGCACTGTCTTTAAATCACAAAAACAAAACATTTCTCGACTTTTTTCACAGCCACAAAAATCCTGCTGTCAGCAGTCTTTTTACAGACCGAAATGACATATTTTCCTCCCCTTTTATATACTTCAACTTGTGAAATCCCTACCCTTTAATATACCTGAACTAGACCTGAAAAAGGTGGAACTTTCGGCTGGAGCCTCACCGTACAGGCCATTATAAAGAGTACCGCCCGGGGATGCATGTAGGATTCGTCGATTGAGACTGGCTCAGTCGAAAAGAAGAGTTAATTTCGACCCCTGAGGTCTGCATTGTTGAAACTTAAACTCCTGGCATCTTAAAATAGCATTCGCCGTTAAATACGTCTGAATTCTGAATCTGAACTCAAATTTTGCACTAATGCTGGCTTAACTTACCCTACTTTGTGCAACCCGACTCTAACCTTAACAGTTACAATAATGGTTATAATAAAAATCAAGTAATAACGACTTTACTCAGGACTTGCATTTGGTGGTTCTTCGTCTGAACTAATTAGCTAATTACTACTAGAAGTTACAGTAGCTATTACCAACTATACTATATACACTGTAATAAATTAGTATTCTAAAAATATATAAAATGCTATTACAAAATATGAAAGATGGCAATTCAAATGTATGAAACCGCCCGCGAAAGGAAACAAAATAAATTTAAAAAAAGAAAGAATGAATGAAGGTTAAAAAAAAAAATAATAATAAAAAAAAAAAAAAAAAAAAAAAAAAAAATAATAATAATAATAATAATAACAGCCAACGTACTTACCCCATGACCTATCTGTTATGTTGCAAATCGAGTAAATAATTAGCAAGAGATAACCAGAGGGTAGACAAAACAGATACCATATGCCGTGAATCAAACAGTATGCCTCCGTAAGGTGTAAAAGAGCTGCCAAAGCATATATACCCATCAGTCCAAAAAGATACAACGAGCTAACGTCGACTGGAAGTTTATCAGCTAGTGAGGGAGTTAAAGTGGTGGGCGCTGATGATTTTGATGTGGAGTTTGGGGACCAAGAGGGGGTTGTAGGGGCTGGCGTGGTGGTGGTGGGATGCCCACGTTTGTATATGTCTTCACCAGCCTGTGCGGCCACGCCCACTGTCACGTAAGCCATCAGCATTGCAAAGACCATCGTCAAAAGTTTGGCAACTTTGAGCTGGAACTCTTGAGAGGTGTACAAACAAATCAGAGCATATCCGACTGTTATCAATGATAAAAGCACCAGAAGAACTACGTCGTCGTCAATGAAGAAATTGCCATAAGATAAACCACTAGCCATGATAAGGATAACTGTTGAAGGGCTGTAAAACAGAAGAGAACTTTTTCACACTGTTCACACTGTGGAAACTCTCATCCACACAGTAAACCCCCACCCCGGGGGGGGGGGGTACTCCCTTATATAAGCTTTATAGGTATGTGCACCCACAAAGGGTATGGTTTTTCGCGCCTTTTTGGTCTGAAAACGGGTACAGACTTTGCCCATTTTGTTCTGGAAACGGGTATGGTTTTCGAGGGAGCTACGGGAGTGTATGAACTATTTATCGTTTCAATTCCAACTGCGTAAATAAGAAAGAAATGAGAAATGTGCGAATTCGAAATGGATTTTAAGAAATCCTTTTTGGTTACTGTTCTAATCTACGTAAAGACCTAAAGGTCAGGTCTGAAAACGGGTGTGAAAAATGACATTATGTGGTCTGAAATAGGGTCCGGATTTGGAAAACCGGGCGGAACACCCCCACCAAGAGTTTCCAGGAGTACCCACGCGGAATCAAATTTCTTGTAAGCGGAGATCTTCTAGACCGGGGGTAGGTGTCCAATTACGGAGTTTACAAGTAACTTCAAGTTCATACTATGTTGGGCATCGCTTTTTGAAAAGAGAGTTTTGGCATAGACTACTGCGACGGCAGTGAAAATGTCACATTTAAAATGAATTTGCTTCTTTCATACTTTGTCGCGTTTCTTCCATCTCGCTTAAGGTACCAAATGTAGCTGAATTTTCCTGGTGTTGAATTCACGCCTTAGCTATGCATGAACGGCAAAGAAATGTTCCAAAAAGTGTGCTGCACGTGGAGAATTGTTGTTTTGTCTATTTACACTTTTGCTTTTCTGACCTCGTTAACTTCGCACGGTTGTCGTTGCTAAAGCCTCCCAATGTTAAGGCCTAGGATACAGTGGAAGCCTCTGTCAAGCCTCTTTCAAAGGTAGGGGGTGGGGTCAGTCCCCACCATATTTTTATCTTACCTGAGAAGTAATCTCGCCGGCTCGGCTCGGCTCTTATTACTACACGAAGGTCTGCTTAGCAGCCAAAAGTATCGTTTAGTCGCTCGCGAAAAGTGGCTAAGAAACCCCGCACTTTGAGTCCTCAGGAGTCTTAGTCAACGGGAGATCCCTTGAATAAACCCGTGAGGGGCAAGGATTTTACTGTATTTCTTAACTGTAGAATTACCACGCGGAAGGAAAATGCACAAAAGTGGCCTTGTCTTCAGAATTTAATTCCGACTGAAGTAAAGTACTTCTTTTATACCTTATTTACAGAACGACAGTTATTTTTTTCACATTTACCCAGCAAAACCCGGCATTAAAACGTCGAACCAGCCACCAACTTTTTTCAAAATGCTTTTTCTTTACCCTTAGTGTCTCTACTAGCTTCCACCTTCTGAAAAAGTGGCCGGAAGAGTCTTGATGTTTTCAATACTACGATGTAAGTATTTTCACCCATACGTTCAACAGGATCAACAACTACTATCATTTGACATAACAAACCTGATAATTGTAGAAAAAACCATCAGAGCTTGGTACAGAATAAAAAAAAATGAAATATGGTCATTGTTGTTCACGGTTAATTTCCACTCGCTTATCAGAACCAAAAGATTGGCAAGGGTGGACGGAATCCAACGACGTCTCTGTTTGAAGAATTCATCAAAATTGTCTGGACAGAACGTGCTGTCCTCAGCTGCCGCACAATACTCTAGGCGCCAACCTGCTTGGACCATCAGCGTACAAAGCCAACGATCTTCACCTAAAGAGAGATAATGAGAACATAATGACTCTTTGGCGAGCTTACTCCCAAAACTATTTCCCACTTTTCTGAAAAATATTAATTGAAAGTTAGCTTCATTGCACCCTAATTAAGGGGTGTAGCTAAATGTCGTGGGTAGTGGGTAGCGGGTGTGGGTCGCGGGTGTGGGTCGCGGGTGTGGGTCGCGGGTGTGGGTCGCGGGTGTGGGTAAATGTCGTGGGTAAAAAAAAATTCTGAAAAAAACAAATTAAAAATTAAATAGCAAGACCAAGAGTCCTATTCCTCTTCCCCGTGGTCACAAAGCAAATAAGCGAATCCTTTATAAGTAGAAATGGCCTCTAAAAAGGCATTTAGGCGGAAAATAAAAGAACCTCTGTACACTATGTTAACCAGAAGCAGGCTAAAGGAAAACTGGAGACTAAACTGCTTTTTCTCAACGATTTCAACATTCCTTACTGAAACGTCCTTTCAGTTTAAGGAATGATGTTCAGAATCGTTACAGCAGAGATTTTGTACACAAAACATAAAAAAATTAGAGAAAATTAGTTTTCCGTACGGCAATAAAATTTACATAAAGCGTAGCTTTAAACTTGAAAGGTTGAGCATGAAGATGGTTCCTTCCTAAGCTAACAGACTCAAAACTTCTTTAGAAAGACTTCTATCCAAAAATATGAAGTAGCTCAAAATTGTCCTTTTTTCGCCTCACTTCCCCTACCCTTTCCCACGGTGATCGCATCCCATCGTGTTAAAAAATCTCCGCCGATCATTGGAATTGTATAGCAGCTATTTTCATTCAGCGAGTAGGAGCTGTTCCACACTCTCTGCAAATCGCACGTTTCGAAATATTTTACGCCTGTTTCGTTTATTTTCGCGGCGATCGCTCAGGTATGGATAAATTTTCATCGGTAACATGTCCTTTATACAGTGATGATGTGAAAGGGGACCCAAATCCCACGTGGCTAAGGAAATATCAGGAAGAGGACGAAGAAGAAGTCGTGAAAAGGGCAATCAAAGAGTCGGAGATTTTCGTTTCAGAAATATTTTACAACTTTTTTCTATTTATTTCTTTTCAATCACTTTCCTTTATCATTGTTTCTCTACCGTTTTTACCTACGACATTTACCCACACCCACGACCTCTACCCACTACCCACGAACCACGACATTTAGCTACACTCAAGCAATACTTAAGTCTTAACAAATACTTTGTTTTCAATCTAGCTGGGCAATTACGTACTTGAATCACAAATGATAAATGTAGGTACTCTATCTAAGGGTCACACCAGGAACGCAATACCAACAAGGGCAAGACCCTTAAAAAATACCCTATCAGACGGCACATATCTATTACATCATACATCGAGTCATAATATTGATGAGCTTTAGCAACAACAAAGGCGCCGGCAACGAGAACGACAAAAAGGCAATAACTTGAGATTAGCAAAACTTGAGAAACGTCTAAGCTTCGGAGGGTTTCGTAAATTCGGGACCTGTCGTCCGTCCGAGTCGTTTCAAAATATGTTCACGTGATCGAAACGATCATATCGAAATGCCTCTGACAAGACTGTCGATGACCGACGTTACCGCAATCGTCCGCGTAGGACTAAGGTACATCTATATCTGGACGACTGCGTGTCGCTCGCGCAAAGTAAGAGATCATGCCGTGTGACAATCCACTTAGGCTAGGTCAACGCGAGTCCGAAAATTTTTTAAGCTGCATTTTTTTATTAAGGAGTTTTAGCATCGACGACGGCTACTGCAGCTAAAACGTCACTTTTAAAATGAATTAGCGTTTTTCGAACTTTATCGCGTTTATTCCAATTCACTGAAAATGTCTAATGTAGGCAAATGCCCCTGGAGTTGATTTCTTGGGGACCGAACTCAAGTTTACGTCCTCTATAAAACGTGAAATTGGGCATCTTCACGTCGTAATCGTGCAGCAACGGCAAAGAAATGTAGAAAAAAGCCTGACGCACGTGCAAACTTGATGTTTTACTAAACCTATTGCTGTTTTGACGTTCTTGTTGCCGTCGCCGTCCTCGTTGCTAAAACTCCCTATTTTCAACACGAATCGGCCCCATGTCCACATAAAACCAGTGAATCCGCTTATTCATCCGTGGCCTCTCTCAGTTGTGTAAATATGCGGTTTCAAAAGTATCCGGATTAGTTTCGACGGGGCCTTAATGTTTGCAGGTTCTAATTTTTCGACTTTTGTAGCCTTTTTTTTTTCAAGATCCGCAAAAAAGTTCCCACTCAAAGAAAAGTATCGAAACATTTTTGTCCGCAAAAATTTTCTCCATTGAAGTAAAGCACTAATATGAAAAAAAGCCAGTCAGGAGTCTGGAAATGCATCAAGAGTTACTGCAGTCATTATTGGTCAACTGCCGGAGCAATGAAGCAGTAATTGTTACAGAGTGAAAAAAATTAACGTATTTTACATCTCTGATTATCGTTTTACTAATATTTCCAGTATTTCGATTGCATGTAGTTTAATGAAAGAACGAAAGAGTTGTACTACCACATGAAAGCGAATTCCTCAAAACTGCAAAATTAAATCCCCAGAAAGAAAAAGCAGTCGCAAAACTAAGTTCCCACAAATTATAAAAAAAAAATCGCTGATGTTAAACAAGTTTGAAAATTTTAGCGTGAAGTCGGTGCGAGAATAGTTTTGATACTTGACAAAACATGGATGTCCTGTGAGTGTTTTGAACAGCTTTAAAAACGTGTCTCCGGCGTATTGAATTTGTACAGTACATGATGAATTATTGTTTTCAAAACAAGATTAATTCAAAAACGGAAACAAATACGGGCAAAAATCAAGCAAGCATTTCTAACTGGTAAAACCGTAGAAGAGGACAAGAAATTGCTTAAGGTAAGACTAAAAAAGTATCTGTGAGGTAACTGAACAGAATCTTAGTGGCTTTTCCTATCACTCGTAAACAGTCGCCTTTATTAGTAAACTATTTTTGTGTTTTCATGGTCATTTAATCTTATATTGTCTTGAAATGAATTTGAACGACCGAAATGGCATGGCTCATTCCAAATAATACCTTCCGTGGTTTTACCTCGATACATCACTGTAATTTGCTCCATTACATTGGCGACTTCTAGCAACTACAATAGCAAGACCAAGGATATAGTACTTTCTAAAAGTCTTTTATTTTTTTTCCTGGTTGGTCATGCCATATGATTCAAATCCATTCAAGCGCAACAAGTCGACCTTAAGACTTCGTCGCTCGCTTGGTCGCTGCGCAACCTCACGCATTGAAGCTCGCTCGCGTTTGCCTATGTGACTTAAATGACCAAGATCGTCGTACACTCATACGAAAAGCTTACATCTAAGCTTACTGTCAAAAAGACAACCAACTGTTTGTCTTGATACATTCTTTGCATGAAACTAATAGTTTGAAGTTGTAGTCAACTTTACAGACCTTCAGATAAGGGGGGGGGGGGGGGGGGGGGCGGTCATCCAGAGCTTGACATAAGGCGGGGCGGTCTCAAAAAAATCTTTTCCCGGCCCTTCGGGCCGCAGTTTGGTCTAAAAATAAGGGGGGAGCCCGGGCCCCCCGGGCCCCTCCCCTGGATCCGCCACTGCGGCAGAGGGATGTACAAAAATGTAAAACGCACGTGTAAAGCATGTTACTCGGTTTCCCGCGTACTTTTATCGAACAAATTATCGGTTTGTTTCCAAATAAAGGGGTTAACCCTAACCCTAGGTAACAAAAAAAAGTCGTCCGTTCAAAAATTTGTCCGGTCCGTGTAAACCGGGGCTTAGAAAACAGAAAATAGAAGTATTAATAGTTAGCAGACACATTACCAAATACACTGTTTTATGGCAAATACGTCGGTAGCACTGCTCTTCGCCAACCATATCACAGGTGTATCGAACTGAAATTTTGATTAGCTGGTTTTTCAGGAGAGAAGAAAACCGGAGTAGCCCTTGAAAATTCAGAGCCATGGGAAAAACCAAAAATAAACTCGCCCCGTAGACATGTATCGCATCCCCTGCGGAATATGAACCCTGTTGGCCAGTTTCTCGAAAGTCCCGGTTCTTACAGGGTCCTGAAAGCTGCTGTGTGTGTAGATTAAAGATCGAAATTTCGATAGTTTTACAAATTGATTTAACTGACAGTTAACAAAATGGACTGGTTTGTTAGCTAGCCGTCATCTTAAAAGACAGCAAGGCTTTTGAGAAACGGGCCCCTGGTCAAATTGTTCGGGAAGTGAGTCCTCTCCACACAGTGACATCCTACCCCTACCCCCCCCCCCCCCCCCCAAATCTCAGCTTACCCATGTCTTTGGTGAGGAAGTCAGCAGAGTTATTAACCTTGCTTGAATAAATGGGAAGCACATCTCGAAGAGCAGCAGCTCTGTAAACACTGAAACAGCCAGGGGAACACAGAACTGAACCAAGCACATCGTTGGCAACCTTCAAATGATGAAATGAAGATAAACAGATTTAAGGCCCAGGTTCAACCAGAGATGGGTAGCAATTTTAATGCCGCAGAATGGGCATACTGTTTAGTATAAACCACAAGTCATAACGCAAAACTTTTCACAGAAAAGAAACTGCATTTGTTATTGGCTCTTATTGACGAAGGATGAGTATACCTTTTGAAACCAATGCCCTATTGCATAATCAAAGACCTGGTACCACACGACAGGCCCAACTCCTAAGGGGTGTGTCCTTCCACACACTGCTCCTACAGATGGATCTCTTGACATCAGATCTAGCAATGCTTCCACTGATTCATGAGTGAATTTGACATCTGCATCTGTTGTCAAGATGTACGTGTTCTCATCGGTAGCTGGTGGCAAAAAGACTTCAGGGTCAGTAAAAGAATAAAGTACATGTATGATGTCGTTGCTACTATTTCGAACCATAAACCCTTGAATTAGCGCCGAGATGCCATTCGCCCACTAAAATTAGCAGCAGCCTTGCAGCTCTTGAGAACCTCTAATTTAATTGGACCTCTATGGGTCGCATTTTTTTTTTCGGGCTTGGTTCCATTGTTAACTAAGTTTGTTTACTGTTTTCCCAACCGGTTGCAAACCAATCCCGGGAGGGACTGGGAATAGTCTTTTACGTTTTCCTTAAAGCTACTGGAGTGACTACTGGAGTAAGCTGCCTGCTGTGTGTTGCACGAAACGAGGGTGTTAGTATAGGTAATCACATGATTTCGAGTGCAATTTGGAATAAATACGCACGAGTAAATTTTTCAAAGACTAGCAAAAGTACATCCGATTGCTTCGAGTCATTTTCTCCTCTCAACAACGTCTGAATTAGCCTGCGTAGCCGGCGTTAAAAGGGGAAGGGGGAGGGGGAACTTGGGCGCGCGAGAGCGTGTACTTTCCCCTACCCCCTTCCCTTTCGAACGCCCGCCACGTAGGCTACGTCTGAATCGACCGGCCGTTAATGCCGTCCAGTGACGTCACTCACTACCCGAAACCGGGTAGTGATTTTGATTGGTTGATTGTCTAAACATTCGCGTAATTATGTATAATTATGAAAAATTTTAGCGGGATTGTCGCTTGATATTCTACGAATCGCATCCCTGGCATTCTTTCGTGTAGTTGAACCATTTCGATAAGCTTAATCTTCATCTTAAACAGCAAAATTGCCCTTGTCTTCGAAACTGAAATGCTAAATTGAACTGCGAATGAAGAATTATTGCGGAGAGTTGGTAGGTTTTTCATTTAGAGCCGCTTTGTGGTTTTGGCAGCCGGTGATTTTGTTTACGCGAAGCTTTCTGAGAACTGAATGTTATAACTCGACCTTCTTTCTATTTTTACCGCTGCCATCGATGGGCGAGTGGAGCCACAGTCGTTGTGATGTTGGAAACTGCCAATATTTGCTTTTTCGCAGCGCTGGAGTTTTAATAACTTCGTTTGGATATATTGAAAGAGCGTGGTCGTCGCTCTTTTTCGTCGGCTTCATCGTAGTCGTTGAGGAAATTATCACTTCCGTGGCCTGTGACTTTAGCGATATGTGAGCGTACAATTTTTGCTGTCTGTTATTTTTCTAAACTTTTTTCTCACTTTAAACTTCAAGGCTAGTATCATTTACAGATTCTTTTCATTATCAGTTACCAAGAGACTATGAGCACTCATAGTCTCTTGCGGTTACTTTATAATGATATTTTCGCTCTTTGGTTTAGTTTGAACCAGATGTTTGTCATCAAGTTTTTGGTTTCTTTTGATACTCATCAGGTAGAAAGAACCTCACCATCGCATGTTATAACAGAGGTCTTCGCTCGACAAAAAACTTGAAGAGAACCGGGCATACACCTTTCTCCTCCAACGGACAACATACGTGGCTTGAAATCCCTGTTGTTATGATGGAAAAATTGTATCCTTGTTCATTTAAATGCCTCACAAGTGTAGCTGTCATGGTTTGCATGCAATTGTCGCCGTTGCTGTTCTTTGTTTGTTTGGTTTTTTTTTTTTTTACTTCAGCAAAGTAGCATGTTTAGTTTCTCTGGCTCATTTCCCTCGATTTTGTTGACAGTAATACGTCGAACTTTTTACTGTGTTCGGGTTTTGGAATATTTTTAAAATGTTCTATTCCAGGTGATCTGTGACGTCATTGCGGGGGCCTGAGGAAAGAAATTTTAATGCCGTATCCCATAAACCAACGCGCCCACCAATTCAATTCAATTCAATCTGTTCCCCTCAGCTTTGGTTTATGGGATACGGCATTAAAATTTCTTTCCCCAGCCCCCGCAGAGACGTCACAGATCACCTGGTTGTTTTGAATGCTAAAAACCGCAGCAATTTTCCTACTAAACTTTGTTGTTAAAACAGCTCAAATCTTATTGGTTCTCGTTGGTTTCTTTTCTTTTGTTTTTTTTTTTTTCAGCCAATTAGAAACCATTTGTAATTTGCACTCGTGTTACAAATTTGCACTTGTGTTAGGCCCTGTTTACAAGGAGGGGGGTAACCCTGGTGCTAGGGTTACCCTAGCACGATGGCTATCCTAGCACTCGCATACTTCTTTTTTTACACGACGTGTTTACAAGGCAGGTAGGGCTACCCTAACTATAGGGTAACCCTAGCTGAGTGCTAGGGTTACCCTAGCAAGAGGGTTACCCTACCTGCTCTTCCAGTAACCGTGCCAATTTGAACCGTATTATCCAATTTCTGAGCTTAATTATAAACATCTGAAAAACAAAAAGTTATTTTCTGTCTTTCCCTTTTTTCGTGAATTTAACGTGCTTTCCATCGAGAACTTCAAGATTTTTCCAAATCTTTTGGACCGTTACAAAGAATGTCAGGCATGACGAAACACGTCAGCAAAAATTATTAAAGCTGGTAAAGTTGACCCGGGCGATAGGGTAACCCTACCTGTGAAATTTGCTTATAAACCAGAGCTAAATTCAACCCGCTTGCTAGGGTGACCCTCTCTCTTTGAAAACAGGCCCTTACAGGAGAACTGCACTCCTTTCTCAGCCAGTCAGAACTGAGTAGTTTTTTCGTGTATATTATTAGCCTAATTAGGAAGAAAAGTCATCTTTTCTTGTCTCATCCCAGTCCTTTGAGGCGCCAGTTTTGTCCCCTAAGAACTCGGCAGATCTAAGAGAAAAGATGGACTGCTAGCAGTCTTACCTCTATCCTTGTTTGAGTCTTTGTCCAATTACACAGTGTATTTTATTGCTGTAATGACAAAAGCTACGTCTATCTCAGTATCTCTCAGTATTCATACCTTCCATTATTTTCTCTTTCAAATCCAAGACATACGACATATACATTACTTGGCTCCAACGTTTCTTGTTCTTTACCTACAGTAACAGAAATTTCAGAGCGGAAGTAAACAAACTAGACAGCAAATAAAGTAGGGACACCCAACGACGTTTTCCTCCTCAATACATTGAAAACACTTTTTAGACTATTCAGAGTACTTTAAGATCTCTAGAAATATGTCAACGAGGTTGCAAAATAAAATTTGTAACTGATCGGTCAACTTTTTGAATTTTGCAAGGGCTTCAGTATTATTTTCCCGAAAATTTCAGATGCAATTTAAACTTTTACGAAAGTGAGAATTATTCTGACTCCTCTCTATATCTCTACATCTCATTTTCGAATCCAAAAATTTTACGTTACCTTTTTTCTCAAAAAATAGCTTAACCTGGAAAGTGAAATGCGAAATATTAAACTTCAGAAATTCGTAGGGAATCTATGAGATAAGCTTCGAAAATTGTACATGAATGGAACGGTCATTAAGAAATCTTTAGCCTTCCAAGCTATAGAAAATTCTAGGCAATATTTGCTTCTTATAAGTAAGGGTTTTTTAAAACACAACACAGTAAAAATCAGGGATAAGAACGACGTTTCGACCGATCTTCGGTCATTTTCAAGTAACTAAAAAGTTAAAAGAATTAGCATATACAGTGGAACCCCGCCTTACGGCCACCTCGGTAATACGGTCACCTCGTTATTACGGCCACTGTTTTGGCCGCCTGGCAAAAACCGCAATACATTTTCTTGTAAAAAAAACCCTCGTTGATACGGCCACATTTTCTTGGCCCATTGGTGACCGTTTGAACGGGTTTCCACTGTATATGTATAAGGTGTAAAAATAAATCTGTTAAAACTATATTTAAAAAATGTTTGAAAAGGTAAAAGAATGAAGTAAAGCATGCATAGACTGAGAATATAAAAAAAATGTTTGAAAATGTACAAAAATGAAGTAAAGCATACATAGAGAGAACAACAACAGAATCTAATTTAAAAAAGCGCTACACAGTAATTTTCAAGGAGTTATAATAACTCCTCTAGTGGGACTAATTTAACTCCTTACAGTGGAGTTATTTTTTAGGGAGTTATTTTAACTCCAAAAAGGAGTTTAAAGAACTCTTTTTCAGGAGTAAAAGTGACCCCAGATATTGAGGAGTTAAAATAACCCCAAAAAAGGAGTTATCCTGTACCTAAAATTTTTCCTCCACTTTCAGAGTTAAATAAACTCCAAAAAGAGTAAAAACAACCCATGTAAGGAGTAAAAATAACCCCATTTCGGAGTTATTTTAACTCCAGACTGGGAGTAAAAAGAACTCTTTTTCAGGAGTAAAAATAACCCCAAATTCGGAGTTAAATTAGGAGTTGAAGTAACTCCTAAAGAGGGGTTATCCTGTACCTAAAATTTTTACTCCATTTTTGGACTTATAATAACTCCCTAAAAATTACGGTGTATTTAAAAAGCTAAGCCAACTCTTGTCAACCAGCAATGTCTTGTTTACAAATTTGAATGTGCGATGCAGGTTTATGTAGGTTACACAGATCTCACGCGCCACTTAATACACCAGCGACTTGACGAACAAAAAAGCGCAAGTTCTTCCATCGGCCAGCACTTTCGTGTTAAACATTCTTCAGCACCTCTTAGTAATAATTTTAGCATTTTAAAGAAGTGAAAAAGCAAATTTGACTGCCTGGTGCTAGAAACGTTTTTTATTAATGAACTGAGACCTAGTCTCAATGTACAATCAGATTCACTTTGTGCAAAAGTTTTTAAATACAGGCTCTTTTTTAGATTCTATTGTTGTTCTTTCTCTGTATGCTTTACTTCATTATTTTACATCTTCAAAAATTTCTGTTTTTACATAGTTCTTAACATATTTTTACTCATACACGTATATATAGTAATTCTTTTAACTTTTTACTTACTTGAAAATGACCGAAGATCGGTCGAAACGTTACCCTGCGAGCAGAGGCTACACAGCGAAAATGTAGCCTCTGCTCGCAGGGTATCGAAACGTCGTTTTTTATCCGTGATTTTTACTGTGTTTAATATTTACTTCTGTGAACAGATATTTTACAGAAAACAGACTTTAGGTGCCCCTAATAAAGAAAATAAATCATATATATTATATAAAAAAAGACACAAAGCGTTACATTGTTTTATTAATGGTCCTTCTGCATCTCTCTTGGTTAGAGCGCTGCACTGAATTTTTTTCAGGTTTTCTTTCCCACCTGCATTAAGTTAATGTCTTTAACTGGGATGATCTTCCTTCAATTTTCTAAATCATATAGCCTTTCTTTGATATTTGTGGTAATCATCTACATAATTAATCTGGCATGCCACGACTAGCGTTTTGGCTAACTATACGTGCCAGGAAATTTTCATTACTTTATTTCCGTAAAAAATTGTCTTGTCTTATCTTTCAAACCCACCTTTAAATTATCTTTCAAGTGGATGTGAAACAGCATACCCCCTGGAAGCTTCCATCTCATCTGCAATCCATAGGGGGTCTTAAGTTTCATACATGCCTCGATCTTAACTTTCAATGTCTTTGGAATCAACGAAATCAACTGCAGGACGTAGTTGTTCAAAACCTCCCCCTTGGTTGCCCCATCAAAGAATATATGAGACTCAATTTGGCGCTTTGACTTTTCCCGTGCACAGTCGATATCATGCAGGGAGTGGAGAAGTTGTTCCATCTCTTCTTCAATTTCATGGTACATTGTAGTACAGATGTAGATACAGGAGTTATCAACAAGTTCCCTCTGGTTGATCTGATAGTCATCTGTGTTTTTATTACGCCGATTTAGAAGAAGGTACTGTTCTAAAAGCACACCTGCAAACACATTTTTTAAAAAAAAAAAATACCGTCACATTTTTGCTAGGGCTATTAAATAAACCAAGAGGGGTAACGACAGGGAGATAATATATAGCCCGGATTTAGCCAGAGCTAAAAGCGAAGCTCTCGATAATTATTAAAGTTTTTTCAAACAAATATAGAATCGTGTAATGCTAAGCGGCGAAGGCAACGCCAGAGAACGGTGAAAACCAACAATAGGTCTAATTAGCAAAAAAGCAACTTTGCACGTGCAGCACACTTTTTTTGTACATTTCTTTGCCGTTGTCGGTACGACTACAACGTGAACCTTCCAGAAACCTCTTTGTTACACCTTTTTTGGAAGAAATGTCGCACTTCAGTCTCCTTCACTTTTTTTTCACTGCAATTGGGGGCCGCTAGCATTTCTCATTTTATCACCGCCGCTATAAAGTTCTCATATTGTTCTCCCAACATAAAAAATGTCTCCTTTGTTTTTTTTTCTCGTTGAGCTTCGCTGGCCTGCCGCCTACTCTCTTTTCCCTGTCTGCAAATTTGCCCTTATTCGCCCTTAAGTTTCGTCGCCCTGCACTGTTTGGTCAGCACTCGTTAACATCCGTCGAAAGGCCCTTGGACACCTTATGAAGTTTACACAAGGTAGAACTGTTTTCCAACCCCAACCCAAAAAAAGGAACCTAACCAGTTTCGAAACAGTGCTTAACCCTAATCAGTAAAGGTAGTGCTTAACCCTAATATGTAAAACGCAGTGCTTAACCGGCTAATCCAAAACGATAAGGAATACTAGGTTGTGTAAACTTCATAAGGTGTCCAAGGGCCTTTCGACAGATGTTAAAAAGTGCTGACCGCGCTGTTTTCTTCGTCGCCATCTTGAATTCTTAAGATTAAACCGCTGTCCTTAATGTTTGTTGTGACACTGACCTGATTGTAGCACGGAAAATGGCGAGAAAATACGAAAATCTTCGTTTGAACTCGTTGGGTGACGTGCTCTCAATAGGGAGCTTAAGCAACTACGACGACGACGACGAAGACAACTTCAAAAAACAATAGGTTTAATGATCAAAACAACAGCTCTGCAATCACGCTTTTTAGTACATTTCTTTGACGTCCACTGCACGACTACGACGTGAAACCTCCTAATTTGACGTTTTATGGAGGACGTGGATATATGACGACGAATTCTCCTTCCTCTTTTTAAACCTGAATAAACTCCTTAAGAATTCAACTCCAGGAAAAGTCGCCTGCATTTGACATTTTAGCGGGTCCAAATAGACGCGATTAAGTTTGAAAGAACTGAAATTCATTTTCTTAGCTACGTTTTCACTGCCGTCGTCGTCGTGGTTACTTAAGGTCCCTATTAGGGCGTCGTAAACAATGATTTAGGCTTAGCAACGCACTAATTTGCATAATAGATCATTAAACTGCGGCCTTACCTTTCATCGACCTTGCAAGGATCATATATCTAATGTGTCTCTAGAAGGCTTTTTACAGCCACAGAAATGATTTAGAAATATCAAAACAATCGTACTTCATTCGGGCCTGGCTTACTTGAAACTGATAAAGCGTTATCGCAAGTCGGGTTGTAAAAATTGCAACATTTCTGTCAACAACGGAAAGTATCGCGTCGGATTTCAGCCCTGTGATTATAAATATTTCCAAAAAAGCGCTCTTAGATACCAACTTTGGCTTTCGTTTTCTCGACTTATATTTAACGAAAATGCTTAATTTTTGGAATTTGAGTTCAGGTCAAGAGTAGAAACAATCTCCGCTTCCCGTTTTCGTCTTTATTGACTCTTTAGTTGTCTCTGCTTTACGAGTCGCCGGTGGCTCTGCGATATCCCGCCAAAATAACCTCGAGTTGCATTTGGGTTGTCATACCTGCTGATTAAGTTATTTTACATTGGCACACCTGTGGTGCGGACGGACGGTCGCTCGGTCGATCGGTGTACGGTCACGTGATTACCAAATTTTCTAGGATGGGTAGATTTACTTTAAAATAGCTACGGGACTCCGCACGCGAGCGCTGAGCCCCGCTACAGATTGCTATCACCCCAAGACCTTACAGGTAAAGCCATCTGACCCATAGGAAGTCCAGCAGCCCAAAACAGTCCTACTCATTTCTAAATAGTTTGTAGGCAAATTGAAAAACTTTGATGTGAGCATTCCAAACTATCCTCCAAATTTTTTTTGTGGTTGTTTAGATTTTTATAAGTAAATTTAGACTTACAAGACATTAACAAGATATGCGTTTACCTACCATTATATGCTGGCATCCAAAACAAACTTGATTCTTTGCCCATAATGAAGCCTGGCTCCTTAAACACATAATAACCAACAGAAAGCAGCTGTGCCAGCCAAAATAAAAGACCAATGCCAGCAACATAATAAATGGTTTCCTCTGAATCACTGCTGTTAAAGGGAAGAATATTCCATACTGTACCATGAATCTCAGCCAAAACTAAAGAGATGGGTGTGGCAAAAAACATAGGAAGGGTAAATGCTAGTCGTTGCATGCACATGGCACAGGCCAACACTCCCAACAGGTGTCCAATTAAGCTTGTGAATATCTGTGCCATGAAATGAGGAAATGCAGGATTATGAGTTGTGAAATCCTTAAATCCTTGTGACAACTGATTTAAATTAGCTGTATCATAAAAATGAGCTAACAGTGCACACATGAATGGAATCAAAGTAAGTTTCCATAAACTGTTGATGATAGCAGCTTTTCCACGCGCAGATTTCACATTAACAGCTGCATCAAGTATCGTGTTCCCAGCAGGAAGAGGTACAGACACCCCACCCAATTCCACTGTGGTGGACATACTGTTAGTGTTCTCAAGGCCAGGAGCTGGTTGGTCTGTAGCTGGTTCCATGACATACTTGAAAGCCTTTGGGCACCAGGCAATTGAAACAAACAAAAGAGCTACTGGAATGACCCAAACAATGTTTCCTTCTGAAATACCTTCATGTACCTTCATTGATAAAAAAAAACAGATGTACACAAAAATAAATTAAACAAGATGTTGTACCCAAAATATATTGGTGTCACATATCACCTTACCTCACAATAATGGCAACCTGTGTAGCTCTTTACAATTATGGCTTCTTACCTCTCTTCACAATGTGACCATCGTGGAAATATTCAACTGTATAATGCTATCGCTAAGAAATTTTGATATATTTTTGGGTATATGATTGATTGCGATAATTATTTGCACTTGCTTTTATTTTGCTCTGCTTGTTGATCTTTGCAGATCACAATATTTTATTAATTTTGTGTTGGCAATTTTGCCTATTGTCACTGTTAATGCATCAGGCCTTAAGCATGGGTTACCCGTAGGTATTGAATTCCACTGATTTTTCAGTGTGATTGTATCAGGCAGTTGATGCTAGCAGTTGGTTGCCAACTGAATAACTTGCTGATACATTGCTGTGAACTGTGCATTAATAACCATCTTCCAAGGCACCTCCTGCCACGTTCATCATTTATTGATGAGCTTGATAGGTTGTTACCTCAAAGTTACACTGTGGTAAGCATTACATGCACGGCTGGGATAGCATTACATACTGGCTGGAATAGATTTAACTGGATAAGACAAAAAACAAAAATAAAAAAAATAATAACATTCAGCATCTTGATAGTACTCTGCTCTACCAATCACATAAAATTATGTTCTCACCTGATACATAAGGACAGAAACCCCTGCCATTTCCAAAACAAGCGCAACAATAGATGTAGTCAGCCGGTTGCAAGAGGACTGTTCTAGACATGGTCTATTTTTGTAAACTTGCCACAACACCGGAACAATAAACACTCCATTCATCATGAGAATGCGTAAGCCAGGTGAAAACTTTTGGTGAAATAGGATGACAACCGCAAAGAAGCAAAGGCCAAATACTTCAAGCACACCAACTAGTAAGCCCTGTATAAAGAAAGACATGAAACAAAGAATAACTCTTGGTAAGAGACTATAATTATCACTAGACAAAAAGTACTTTACAAACCTTTACGAATAACAAAATTGAAATCAGGCTCTACATGTATTTTGCTCAGGTGGAGATGTACAACAGCAGTGCTTCAGATTTTGGACCGTGTCTTCCGGGCTCCAGATTAGAGTCTGATAGATCTCCCAGATAATCGCCAAATTAAAGTTGCTATTTCTTGTAGACTCGACTTTCTGACCATAAAATTTCAAGTATTTTGTGTTGTTTGAGCTACTGTTTAGATGGAACGTTTCCTCTAACATAATTCTGCCATGCCACTGGAATTTGAGCAATAATATGGCTAAATATGAACTGCTTAATTATGTGATATATATGTCGATCGGAATATATAGCATTCCCATTACTTCCCCATCAATTCTCAATATTTGATGATGTGGGGGGTTGACAGCCCTGAACAGGAACAAGGAGGTGCAAAGCCATTTTGAGTTTTTAACATTTGAGATGCTGAGAACTTCTTTAATTGGCTTAGATCTCTTAATGTCACTTTTCTTGAGTAAAAGACTTCTGTGAACACTTTTTTCTAGGGTTGGTTACAAAATGCATAATCCAAGGATCTCATTTTGACATCAAAAAAGAGCTTCTCTTGGGTCACGTTCTGAATCATTACATGTTTTTTGGACAAATTAAATTGTCCTCATAGACAGTCAGTAAGATTTCTCAATCTTGAGATCATCTCTTCACGTGAAACTTTAATGGGCCCAGTGGCCTCATTTGAATGGCTTATGATAGTTTAGACATCCATCATCAAGACTATATAACCACAAAGGAAAAGAGCTTGAGCTTCTCCTTTGTAAGCAGTATTTTGCAGTGTCTACTTGAGTATGTTCCCACAAAATAATATTGTCCCAGCTGGCTAATATGGCTTGTGTGTTAGGCAATATTGGGTGCATTATATACAAGGTGGTTGATTAATATGTTGCTATAGCTACAAACAATCTCTCTTAATGACACTTGAGGATAGGGACCCCATATACTCAATCCAGAGGTCCAAACTGAAGTTTTGAATTGAACTGAATTTTCCCCCAGTTTTTCAAAACCCCCAAAGATCACACTTCTCTCAACAGGAACAGTTTTCCTGGACCCAAACAGGAGCTACAGCTATTAGGGGCAAAGATATGAGGCACTTATATAGCAGTCAAATTAAATTTTTAATATCTCTCCCCCCCCCCCCCCCCCCTGCAAACCTTCCGCATTTGACACGAGGGCAAAAACAGCAAGTTTAGATGATTTTAAAGGGAATTGGAGGATCAGCTTAGAGGCAAAGGATTCCACATGCATTAACGAAAAAGAAACGAAAAAGATGATCAATTGTCTGAATTGTACTGAAATGATTAAGGTCCTCTGCTGATATCCCAGAGGGGGAAGATTAGAAGATCTCGTCGATATTCATTCAAACGAACGCTTACTTCGCTAAGATTTCTACTAAAATATTGTTCTGCTCCACTGAGCACAGGTCCGTTGCCTAGCACGTGACAAATTTTTAACCTTGTAACGCGTGACAAGCAGCACGCAATCGATTTGTTTTTCTTAATTTTTCTCTGGGAAACTGCGTGTGCGGCTAGACTGGGAAGACTACAACCCAAATAAATATATATTTTGGGGGGGTTAAAATAAATGGTAAAGCAGAAAGTTTAAGTCGGCATGGAACATTTTGAGATAAATTTGAGTAACATGAAATGTTGAATCGTTTTTTATATATAAAATAAAAAGCGACCATTTGCAGACCAACACAACATCATCATCAGACGAACCTAAACTTCGCGAAAAACAATTGTCTTAAACGTCTTATTTTTAACCAAAAGTAAAGCACAAGCGGTATTTTTGTTTGGGTTTTTTTGGCTGATAGAAAACTATAGGGTTGATTTATAGATCACACCGTCTTTTCCGGCTCCGTCGTTGAGGCAATTTTTGTTTCATAGGACAGATGTAAATAAATTCTCAATGTGCGGTTTCATTACTAAAATACTGAAACAAGACTAGCTTTAAACCAGTTTTAGCTCAACATTTTGTTAGTTTTGTACGTCCTGGTACTTTTCGCCAGTGTTAAAGAGAATGTTTATGATAAAATATGAGACACCAGGAGACACAGTCACAGTGCTTACGCAATTAATTTTCGCGTGCACGATTTCAAACATGTTACACTCCTGTCGGCCGTTTCCCTGCACTATGTCTAGCGAAATACGGTAAATGCCATTTAGCAACATTGTCTTGGCTGAACAATACCATTTTTAAGCCCAAATTAATTATTAACCAATTATTAAAACTTTATTGTTAACATATATTTTGGCGCCTAAAAAATCCTTTGGCGACTAAACCTAAAGAGTTGGTCGCCAAATGGCCACCAAAAGAAAAATTTAACTTCGAGGGTTGAGACTCAGCTTCAAAAGTATAATAGGCTCTGATTATATGGACAAAAGTTGTCCTGAGCCCTGGCAAACCAACTTTTCATACATTCCTTGCAAGACGTGGCAAACCATTACATGACAAAGAAAAAGTTGGCTCAACTCGAAGAGTGACCCCCCTAGCCGGGTCACCCTTTTGGGATGGTTAAGGTCATCCATCCGAGCGCGCTGGGCCACATACCACATACATTCATACATACATACATACATAACCTTTATTTCAACTCAAATTTTAGATTATAGCTACACTATATAGCTAATATCTTTGAGAAGCTAATTAAATTAAGATATCTAAAAACTGAAATAAAAAAAATACAAACACAAAATAAGACAAATTTTAGTGAAAACTAATCAAACATATTTTGAGACTTTAAAGACATCGCTTAAAATCACTAAAAGTACAGTTTCTTAATTTGTCGGGAAGATCATTCCAATTTGCTGGGAGGAAAAATAGCAAAAAGAGTGTAGTCCATGGGTTGTTGTTCTAGGGTATTGCTTTTGACTCAACATAAGGGGTACTGCACAAGTTATAGGTTGTATGGCAAACAGCAAACATCTTCCTCATATAAGTTGGATACTCAATCATTAAAAAATTGACTCTTGTAAACTAGTATTAAGAAATTCTGAATGCAGTTGTTATACAAAGAAGTCATTTAATTCAACCTTGTTAAGCAAAGTGGTGTAGTGAGAAGTATAATCATTTAAAATGATTACTGTTGACGACTCCACATGAACACTTTGGCTTGCCCAGCCAGGTGAACTTGGTCAAGGTGAGACATTAATATCAGAGCACACACGAGTGCAGTTTTAGACAAGATCATATGCAGAGCATGCAGGAATGCTGTTAGCTCAGGCAAGGGGATATAAATGCTTGCTAAGTTGAATTGACTGGGAGGGTAATAATAATAATCAACTTTATTTTACGAGGGTAACACGGGACGGTACTTCAACTGAATAACTAGTGGCCCTCAAGGGTGACCCTTCTTCCCGGGACAGGTTTTCTCCATATAAACAGGGCCTCTGAAAACTACACTAATAGTAAAAAGAGTTAGTATGCTCACAGGCATCCCAAGCTCACATTACGAGCAGCATGTTATGTAAATTTAAAACTTTCTCACAAGAGAGTTGGTGTCGACTATTACAAGCAAATTGACTAAATCAATGAATTCACACCAAAAAAAGCACAGGAATAAATCAAAGGTAAGTCTCCTCTATTTATTCTATAGAAAAATGAGCAAGAATAATGATATTTAGCATTGGTAGACCTCGGTATTTTATTTCTCATAACACTCATAACGTGAGCTTGGGATGCCTGTGGTATGCTCTCTTTATGGAACAAACTTCCAAGTGCATTAAGGATGGAAACAAGCTTGAAGCCTTTTAAAGCCAAACTTAAAACTTTACTTTTTAAAGAAGCCTATGATTTATAGTTTTATGACTCACGAATGACTTGTCGATTAACGTTTTTAAGATGATTTCAATTACTTAGTTTCGATACATTTTTTAATCAAATCTTTTAATTGCCTTTTTAATTGTATATAGAGAGAGATTTATACTAAATATTTTGGGGTTTTTTAGGAAATTTTATGTATACTTTTATATATTTTTTTAATTTTAATTTTTTATTTATTTTATTTATTTATTTACTTTATTTATTTATTTACTTATTTATTTTTGAATTTTTTTTGTTGGTGCACATTAGATCATATATATATATTTGAATGCTATTTTGTCCCAACTAAATTATTATTATTATTATTAACCCAAGCTGAGTTATGGAGGTGGAACAAGCCACGTTCACACCGCTGGTGTTCACCACTACTGGTGGCATGGCACCTGAATGTCAAGTCTATCACAAGCGTTTAGCGGAACTCCTGTCAGTCAAGAAAGGCGAGGATTACTCGACTACGATGTCTTGGATTAGAACCAAAGTCTCATTCACCATTCTGAAAACATCCCTCTTATGTTCAAGGGGATCGCGTTCATTGAGGAGAGTAAATTTGAACCTAAAAGAGATGGATTTTGACATTGAAAGAGGACTTTTAAGACGATAGATTTTGATTTTAGTGTGTTTTTGAATGAAATGACTTGTTAAATAATGAATTCTTTTATTTTAAAATTATTATTATTATTATTATCATTATTTGAAATGAACCATTATTTTTTTAATGGAAATTTTTTTTTTCGAATATATATTTTTTTTAATGGAATGATTTTTTTCAATTGAAATGAAGTGTCTTTTTTTTAATGGAAAGGAATGGTAATGCACAAGATACTTTGACTGAATAGTTTTTTAAGTGAAATTAATTGTAAAAGGGATTTTTATAGTTAGATTAGTATTAGTATTCGAATAATATTTTTTTAATTGAAATGAATTTTTTAATTAATCCGAATTAGGTGGTTTAATTTAAATCGAAATGAATTGTAAATAGTACTTGTACAGTTGTACTGGATAGCCCTTTTTTTAGCGAAATTGTAAATAGGATTTTGTGGTTAGCTTTCTTATCAATAAATGATTATTATTATTTTGAAATACAATAAAAATAAATAAAAATACAGAAAGACACTAAAAGGGAAAGAGAATAAATAAATAAACGGAGAGTTACTTACATCGACATACCTAATACTAATTTACAATATCATTGCTTACAATTCACATTATTACTTAATTATTAGTTAATTACATGTGCAAAGGCTAAGAGAGATAATAATTACATCAAGTTAATCTTTCTATTCTCCATTGTGTTTTTAAATTATTTATAAATTGTGTACAGTTGAGGGGTACCACATTAATTTACAAGTGTATTTATTATTATTATTATTATTATTATTATTATTATTATTATTATTATTATTATTATTTTCCTAGAGGTGGGGGTATTTGATCACCCAAAATGAACCTATGATGGGGCACTTGAACGACTTATTCAATGCCCGGGTTGTTGCCCGCGGGGATGGAGGTGTTGAAGATGGAATTTGACCGACACATAATCATAATGCCTCGTCTAGAACCCAAATTATATGAAAAGAAAAAAGAAAACGTTAGTCTGGCTACGGCCCTATCAAAGACATGAAACTTCCAGCAATTCGTACCACACAACAAAAACAAGATATGCAACAAATAGGTGCTTACCACCAAGATAGCTCTTGTCCGAGGCCATTTGTGACCTGAGCGAAAAAGACTTGTCCAACAAGCTCTAAAGAATGAAACAGCCTCGGGGATCATTAAGGTCAATACAATCATAATAAAAGAAGTTTCTGCATTCTCTTTCTTGTAATACGCGATCGACAGTAAAGAAACTTTACTGGCGACGAGGCAGGTTAGCACGGCAAAAAAGAGGAAAATCCCGACCAACCATTTCACAACTGACAAATATATCGGTGGCCTTCGATCCTTCTCCTTTTCACGATGGACCTTTGCAGTTTGGTGGACTGTGTATTCAATCGTTTGAGAGGTTCCTGCATTCTGTATTCTATCCGCAGAGCTCATTGCGTCGTTACTTTGAGGAATTGACGTTGCAGATTGCAAAATCCGAGCTCTACTTTGCAGCGAAATTGCTCTCGTTTCTCCGAAAGGCAGGAAGTGAGCCCGCAGACGTCTAATTACAGACGTGAAATTTGAGGCGTTCCGTATTCCGCAATGAGACGAGTTTGTGCACGTCGTCTACTTAATAGGTTTGGCGGGATGCGGGATTTGCCTATTTTTCGCGCGTGGTGTTACTCGGGATGCGGGAATTTTAATAACCAGCTGGAGCGAGATTTCCTATTTTTACGGGGATGGGATGCGGAAATCGTAAGGGGAAAATAGCGGGATGCGGGAATCTAGTTTTGTCTTGACTAAAAATTTTTAGCGTTCACTGAAAAAAATGGATCTTTAGTGTGTATACCGCCTTTGTATGTCAAGCTATCATAGAAGTGAAGCGTGTCAAATTTTGCCCATTATCACTTTCGTATATTGTTCGTCTTTTCCGGTTTTACTATTTTCGTCGTTTTTGTCACTTGATCTTCACTTATTCATGACGGATTTGACCTTTTCTGCTTTTTGCCTGGACGGGCCTGTCGGACTTGAACGATCCTTTGGACCTCGCGTTTGTTAAGTAACAGGGGCACCCAACGTCAATTTTCGGCGGAAAATTTCTGTTCGGAAGACGATTTGAGAACTAGAATTTTCGGAGCATTTATTTTAAAATTTATTGCTTGCCTGCCTCTCCTAGGATTTTCGAACATCTAAAAAATGGTGTAATTGCCAATTTTTAACAGATTATTACCCTAAACTGAGGTCAGCTAGAATTGTCGGGAGCCTTTTTTCTGGCTGAAATTTTCGAAAAGGTAAGTTTTGATCCCTATAATTTTCGGATCACTAGACTTTCAGCTAGGAAATCCGAACAGATGAAAAATTTTCAGGGGATAAAAATATGCCTGTATCTACCGTTTAAATACTAAAATACGTTTAATAATGCTATGTTTAAGTGCATAGGCGAACGGGTCGGGGGGGGGGGGGGGGAAGGGGGGCTGCAGCCCCCCAAATTTTGGGCAACTCAGATTTTTTGGGCAGCAAGAGAAAATTTGGGCAAAGCCATTTTTTAAAGACGTTTCTGTGTTTTTTTTTTAATTAGTTTAAAGCGACAAATATTTTCTATTTTAATCTGAAAAAATCTGAAAAAGTCAGCGCAATAATCCAGTTACTTTCTCTCGAGACAATCACAGTGGTTGTTAAGCACGTGATGAGTTTCTGGTTATAGGGAAGGGTATCATTTGTTGATTTACATATTTATAGTTTTTTATTGTTGAGCACTGTGCTGCACTGCACTGCACTGCACTGACTGGAATGCGCTCTTTCCAGTCGTGAATTAATTAGAATAAACTTCCGCATATCTTTCTAGAATCATCTCCGCCCGTAGAACAGTGTATGGCAGATAGCATCAGCAACGGTGAGTGTGAAAATGAAGAAGTGTCTGACTAGTACTCAGCTCGAATTACGAGAAGAATATTAAATTTTTTTAATAATCTATCAAACAATAATTTACTAAAGTAGACCGAAATGTTTACAAAACCGCTAACAAGAGCGCCTCGTTGCATACTAATGAAATGGAATCCTTCTCTCTAGCGATCGACCGGAGCTATCTCCATGATCTTTTACACACGTTTTTAAAAGGATTGAAGCCACTATGAGGTGAAATTGCATGTCAAAAGAGATTCGTTTTCTACAGATAACGGCCAAACATCAAGATTTTTTTTAGCATATTTCTAAAACTTCATCCCAAAATATCCCGATAACTCTTTTATAGATTCCGTTTTAACTTCACGAACATCGACGCGACTATTGGACAAAAAAGTTCCCGTGAACGATTTTGTAGGAACAGTGCCCAGTGCCAAGAAATATTACTGCAATTAGAAAATCTAAATCCGGATTTCCCAATCGAACGCACCCTATAGACAATGGCGTCATTTCGTTGCTATAACAATTTAGATGTCATTAAAACCCTATGATAAATTTTCATCTGTATCTAATAAAACTATGGTAGCAATTTTTCCAAATGTTTGTCTATGGCGACGCACAAAGTTATGCTCAAAATTGGGAGGTATTGACCCTGAAAAACTGTTACAGTATCGAGCCACCTTCATACGGCCAGTACGGCCTACCTTGTTGCATCGTTTGGCCTCGTTTCCTTTCTACTGTTTCGTAAAAATTTGGACAACTTGCGAGAATTTTTTGGGCAAATAGTTTACCGCCCCCCCCCCCCCCCCCTGGCAAAAAATTGCCCGTACGCCTATGTTTAAGTGGTTTTGAACTACATTCATTCTCTTTGGGTGCCCCTGAAGTCAGTCTAATCACGATATGGCCACACCAGAACTGATGGAAATGCACAATGACGACGATGTGGTAGACATCATAAATTGTGTGGCTCTGTATTACGAAAAAGGCGCCAGTGGAAATGCATTTCTTTGGGAAGAAAAATTTAGAGCTGCTGTTTCAAGGCAAGTGAAGACCTTGAAAGTCTTAATAGAAACAGTCAGGTGAGTCGATCTGAGTTTACTGCTATCTAGACTGCTTGCAGTCCGCTTTTTCTCTTAAAATCCGTCTAGTTCTTATCGCAGTCAGCGCGATTGCAAACCACGACGTTATGTTACAATAAGGGATTAGGACCAGACGTTTATCCCCGGGGGGGGGGGGGTTCTTTGGGAATTTCTGGGTGGGGATGTGCCGCTGGGAACCTGGAACCCTTAACCTACACCAGAGCTAGTTCAGCTAAATATTGCTACCCTATACTAGAGTAAACTCCACAAATCCCCCCTATCCTAGAGTAGCTGTTTCCCTAGTCTAGATAAAATCTTCAACCAACTGATCACTTTCCCGAAAAATGATACCCTATTCTAGACCCAAATGTTCTGATTTGTATACCCTATCTATACCCCCCGGGCGATTATCGAGGCTCGCGTGCTTGGGTTTCTCGAGCAGTAAATTTGCAAAGAAAAATAGGTGACTGCTCGCAGTCCAACTCCTATCCATGGCCATTATTAATTGCTTTCAACGACCTCATTATAATAATAATTAATAATAATTTACCAATTTATATAGCGTGTATTTACATGTGCTGATCAATAGCGCTTTACAATCATATGTTTAAAAGAAAACGAAAATACATTACCATGAGAACAAAATAAACTAAGTTACAAACTATAAAAAATACTTCTTAAAAAGTAGGTTTTAAGTCGAGATTTAAAACTGTCAAGTGATGTTGCTTCAGTTGCTTGACGAAGCTCCACAGGTAGTTCATTCCAGAGTTTCGGAGCTGCGGCTGAGAATGATCTTGCTCCCAATGTTGTAAGCATCTTTCCCTTGGGATAGTCCAATAAGAGCTTACCAGTAGACCTAAGGTTATATAATGAATTCGATTTTATACTAATAAGATCGCTAAGATAAGTTGGCGCTTGGCCATAAATACATTTAAAAGTCAAAAGTAAAATCTTATAGTCAATACGCAAAGAAACCGGCAGCCAGTGCAGCTCATAAAGTGCCGGTGTAATGTGAGAAAACTTTCCAATGCCAAGAATAAGTCTTGCTGCTGCATTTTGTACACGCTGTAATTTAGCGATCTGCACCTTTGGTAAGCCAAACAATAAACCATTACAATAGTCAAGACGGCTGGTTATAAAAGCATGCACCAAAGTAATTAAAGAATCTCTCGACAGGTATTTCCTAACCTGCCTAATACATCTCCAATTATGCAAATGATAAAATGCCGCATTACAAGCCTTGTTTACAGCTGTTTCGAGAAAGGTTGTCGGAAAAGTGCACGCGACAATCCCGAAAGGTGTTGTGGGTGGTTTTGTCTGCCCTGTTCTCCAAAGAAATTTGAAAGAATGGCACGAGAGGCCACGGACATATGTTCGCGAGTGCTAATGGAAAGCAACAAAAGTAGGTTCGACAGCTACAGTCGTTAGGAACGGTGTATTGATCATATCCCATATTACCTTTCGGGATTGTCGCGTGCACATTTTTCCGACGACCTTTCTCGAAATAGCTGTATATGATCAGTCATGCTTAAGTTGCTGTCAAACCACGATCCAAGGTTTTTAACACATGGGCTTGGACTGATACGATTATTGCCCACAGTTATGGAACACGAATCTAATTCATCAAGCTGTTGTCGTGTGCCAACTAACATCCCTGTATTAGACCTATTATAACCTGGAATATCAATGGACTTTGTACCCCGCGCTACGGTCGGCGACTAAAATGGTCTCGTTAACTTGCGAAAGTTGATTATTGCCACTTTGGAGGGAGAAGTAAACTTCCTGCTTGGAAGGGTGCTCGCATTTGGTCGTGCTATTTGATTCAATAGAATTGGCTCCCCATTACCGGAAACTAGCAGCAAAGCAGTTGAGTCATCGTGAGACATCAATCTACCTAACTCCAAAAATACAGGACTTTTAATTAAAAATAGAAAGTTAATATGTACCGATGCGCGGACGAAAAAACGACCATCAAAACTGACAATAAGTTTAGAAGGTAAGTCTGACATAACGTCTATTTCAATAATTAAGCAAAAAATCTCGTGAAAAAATGGGACGGGATCGGGATTCGGGCATAAAATAGGGCGGGATGGCGGGATTGAGAAGAAAAAAAGGCGGGAAAGCGGGATTTGAGAACCCCAATTGTGGCTTCCGCGAAATTTTGCGCACAGGCAACCCAGACTCTGACCCATGGTTGGGGAGGGGGCTGTACAGCCTAGCCTGAGTGTCAGGCGCTTCTGGAGGAAATGGGGAAAGATGAAAGCGAAAAAGGGAGAGTATGAACCCTTGAACGATCAAAACATTTCATAGTACCGGACAAGAGCAACAACAACCTTAATTGCATGACTATAATTACTTACAGTATTACAAAAGGTAGGTAAAGTAAAAAAGAAAAGCTGAACTTGTACAAGAGTCGCGTTAGTTTGTCACGCATTCTTGATATAACGGTGCTTTTCAATAACTCCCATCGAAATTGAATAATAAACATCTTAGTTAAGTGAGACATATAGTAGAGACCGAATACTCCGTTTTTTCAGTATTCCTTTGACAACATGAATAAACCGATGAAGATTTCTTAGTTTTTAGTCAACCAATCAAAAACCAAGACATGTGTCCACCTAAAAGTAACTAAACAAACTGTCGAACCCGTAAAACTACCTAAAAAAAAGAACACGCGATTTTATGTTAATGAGATTTCACCGCATTTTATTGAAGAGATAAAGACAAAAGGCTATGACGCCATCGGTGTTCATGTACTCCACGTCAAACTAATAAAATTCTACTAAAAAAGGAGTAACCGGTCCCCACTATACTACTTCAGTGTATAGTATCGTGACATATGCTAATCGTCTCTTGCATTTTGACACGCCCTACGGACTCGCCAAAATACAGTGCGACTGATATGATATCCCACGATAAGGATAACATTCTGGCACGATTTGACGTTAGCTTCTAAGCTGCTTAGTTACTGCAAGCATAGCGTGGCGCGAAAAACTTCATTATTTAAATATCCATCTCGGTTCTACTGGCTGCGCATAATAATCTGATACAAACAAGGTCCCTCTGCAAACTGCTACAATGGCTGACAGATGATCATCGTTGACTTTGTCGCTGTACTCTAGTATCACTTGCCGTAATGATGGGGCGTAAGACATGGATCGATGCGGTATCTGGTCCCCCAGGGATTTCGCTGCTTCCTAGGGAAAGACAGTGGTAATCACTTAACTAAAACTACAAACAGTGCTATGTAAAAGGAAGCAGAGTGCGCCTAGGAGAAAGACGGGAGTCTTTTGGGATTTTCAATGGCTTGGTGCGTATATTACTAGACAGGCTTTGAGGTTTTGACTTTCTAATTGCCGAAAAAAAAATTGGCAAGAGGAGCACGACCTAAGGATTGAGCGGGATGGGACACCCCTGATTCCAGGAATTTTTTTTTACCCTTTCACAAGTTTGGAAATATATCATAGGTAGGCGCTGAACAGAAGCTCCATGTACTTAATTAATCCTAGTTTATAGTTGTTTTCGCCAACAGGATGTCTACTCTGCAGAATTGACTGGCCTGTTCCAGATTCGAAGATAGCCTACATGCAGCGATGACGCCAATCTTGTTCAGTTCGTTTGACCTTGTTTACCGTGGGGGCATCGCGTCCCTATCTAAGAGCCTTGAACAGGCTGAAATTTGACCGCCTTCGGACCCAAATTTCTAACCAGTCAGCAATGGATAAAGTTATAAAAGCGGTCCTCAATCTTGAACGACATTTGCTAGATTACCGTTACTTGAAAACTGGGGTGGGGAGGGAGAGGAATGAAACTATTGGCGGTGGCTTCCCTTGAGATTCATCTCAAGCTTAAAAACGAATGAGCAAAGACATCGATAACTACAGTATTAACTTACCGTGTCGCAGGATTTTAGAGCCAGTTTTCCTTCGCTAACATTCCTCAGAGGTCGTCTGTTGGATCTACAAAGTTCTTCGAGCAAAAACCACTGCCCTAAATCTCCTATAATGGCCAAAAACGGCTTGGAAGTGATTCGCTTCAAACCACATAACACAGCCTTGTTCAGCTTAGTGCAGCATTGTAAAAGAACGATGACACCTACGTCCGACAGACTGGAATTCCAACTTACATCTATTTCCTTAAGCAATGGCATGTTTTCAGCCATGCTACCAAGAGAAACATCTGTTAACCCATCAACTCCAGCAATATTTAGACATGAAATGTGATGACAATTGGCCGCCAGCGCGTCCAGAGTAAGAGTTGAAGCGGAGCATTGACGCAGACTAAGATGCTGGAGGGAAGGACAGCGATTTGCTATGATCGACATTCCACTATCTGTGAGGTCTTCGCACCATGATAAATCTAAAACTTTTAACTGGGGAGAAAGGATAGAGAAACTTGCTGAAGGCTGGTTTTCACTAGCGACGGAGTCAAAGTCGGAATCGTAAGCGGAGTCGTAAGAGGGCTTATGACCTTATGAAAATCAAAAATCAGGGTAAACAAAATCAGAGTTGTAAACAGAGTCATAAGCGCAACGGAATCGGACTGAACAGAACGTTTCCACTTTCTTCCGACGCCGCTTATGACTCCGTCGTTTAGGATCTATGTGAAAACTACATTGTCGGAGTCGGAAGTAGAAGCAGAAGGATAAACTAATCACATACAATGCACGTTCCCACGCTTTGTGATTGGTCTAGTTATTCTGCTTCTGCTTGCGACTTTGACAAACCAGGGTTTCACTAGATCGTAAACGAAGGAGTCGTAAGTGGGATCAGAAAGCTGTTTTTACTAGATCGTAAGTCCTACACTTCTGATTACGACTCTGACTCTGACACCGTCGCTAGTGAAAACCAAGCCTTGAAAAGGAATTTGATACATTTTTTTTTACCCGACATGTTGCTGCTTTGGATTGATTACATTCTCTACAATACAATTTCAAATTTGAAAAACTTGCATTATAGTGATCACTAATTCTGTTAGACATGCTTTAGAAAGAAAGCTGTTGACTGCATAAGTAAATTCTGCCACATCGAATGAATAATTAAAAGGGCGAACAGTCATACGCCCGGTCTAACAACACTTACTTGTGGGATACAAAGGAACACAAGGAACTGAATAGCCTGTGTAGCAGGTGCTGAGTTTTTTTAAGGAGGAAGGCGAAATTTGAAGGGAACTCATGTGTTACAAAAATAACCAAGAATAATAACAGGATACACAGCCTAGGGGCAAAGCAATCTTTGGCAATGACCACTCCTGGGCTCCACTTCTCATTAGCAGTCAACTAGTAGCATTAGGTAGGGAGGGGAGGAAATCCAACATAGAACCACCTATGAGCCCTGATTATGCTCATCCCATAGGGCAAGACTGCACCCAGTAAAGACAATAAATCTACACCGAATGGTCGCATAGTACCTTTGTTCCACAACCTTCAGCAATACTCTGTAATGTCGAATCAGTGATGGTAGCCTCAGCCAAACAAAGTGTCTCTAGATTATTTTTTCTTGTTAATGGCATGACTCCATGATCAGTCACATAACACATTCCCTTGAGGTCAAAACTGGTGAGCTTAGGGCAATGAACAGGTATAGTACTCACTGAGATGCTGCTGAGGTTTTCACAGTCAACCTAAAATCAAGTAGATGACAAATTGCAGTACAATAGGCCTTTTGCAGCTACATGTAGTAATTCACATGGGACAAAACCATCATGATGAAGAGCAAGGGATGTACTGGCACAAGCCAAACAAAGAGCTCATATCATTTAAAATGAAGTTAAATTTATTTAACACAGTTAACAATGAGGAGTGCGGGCACGGTCAGCCTTGCTTGCATCACCTTGATGTACTCAGTACAGCGTTTTCCTGGCGGCCTTTGGATCATTCTTTTACCCCCATCCCTCCTGCTTTATTTTTCCACTGATAAATCAGTGTGACAGGTGCCTGGTTCCATTGGCGTGGGGGCTCATGGCTGGAGGGTGCAGGTTTGCCAGCCATGGGGGTATAACTCTGTCTGGGGGCTGGCTGTGCAAAAAGTGGAAGCCCCTGGACATCTAAGGTACCCACCTCCACTAAGGAATGCAGTTGTTAATGTCATTTAAAATGGTATTTTTTTCGTTTGTCTTCTCCCAGAGCATCTCTTACTGTTGAGCATGGTGGTTTTGTACCCATGAATATCTAGCTACAAAGGACCTATTTACTGGGCATTGTCTGGGCATTACTTTAACTGGGATCATAATTTCTACAGGAAGTAATTCCAAAAAGATATTCGTGAAAGAGTAGGTATTGAAAAGGCGTAGATGAGGAGACTACCAATGAGCTTTCAAAGTCTTCACAGTCACAAAGTGGAGACGTAGACATAACACATGAAAAGTCTACACATTACACTCCATTATCACACCTGCAGTTAAGCACACATTTCACTCATCAGCTTACTTAAAAAAAACACACAAACAGAAATATACACAACCAGTTTTCTTGGAAAATAGCTGTAAAATCACATATCGTTTCCAATTTTTTTCAGGATCTTTAAATAGAGGGGGAGGAGTTTAGCCCATAGAACAGAACAGAAATAGAGCAAGAGGAGGACATACATGTAGAACCTATGGAAAATTTTGCCTTGTAATGAGTAAGTATCTTATGATTATAAATCGTACCAAGCATAATGTTTCCAGTTCCTTCTCATTCTTCAAAACATAGGTCAGCATCTCATCATCTAGTCCAGTCCATGAAACTGCAAAATTCTTCAAACGGTTGCAGGCTTTAGAGAAAACCTTCAAACACACAACACCTAAGGGTTTGTTCTGATAGCAAATGCCACTGATGTCCAGAGTTGTGATTTGCGGCTGATAAATCTGTGCTTGGAGCAAATCATCAACTTGGAGGACTTTCCTATGGGATGGCAAAAAGTTGGAACTTCTACGGTTACTTTGTTCCATCTCAAAACATGGCGTGTGTAATTTGTTTTCTGTTACGTTCTCACAGGGAACAACTGGTGTTAAAAATCCTGGGTCTTCCCAACAAGGTTTGATGGCATGCTCTAAACCACTGTTTTTCTCATCAACCCATAGCTTTGAAGAGCTAGACAAATTTTGGCACAGCTCATGAAGAAAGTATCTAGATCCATTATCTGTTTTGTTCACATCAAGTGTGAGAGGACAATCTGATTCTTCTCCTTGTAATAAGTGTAACTTTCCGCAAGAATTGCGCCCGACGCTGACATCCACTACATGTAATTCCTTCATGTCTTTATGATCCATTTCAGTGCAAGGCATGATGCAAAAACCTGATTTCACATCTGTTATTTTCTCAAGTTCAGTTTGGCATCCAAGATCAGCATAATCTGCCCTTTCAGTGCTGTTGCCAGATTCAACACATTTCAGCTCCTCTTGCTTTGATTTCTCACAAGATGTCACACCAGGTTTGTTTTCATTTACAGCAGCGATACAAGACAGTTTTGCATCACTAAAAGAGGTATTACAATAACTGCTTCCTAAAATGCTTTTTTCATCTCCAGATTGATGAAAACATGTATCATATTTCTTGCCTGCTTTCTCCTTGGAAAAATTTAAGATATAACTCTCCACATCGAAGCAATCTTCAAATATTTCTTTATCACCTCCACCTTCATGAAAATGTTTGCAAGAAAGATCTGCAGGATGTCTTGCCTCAACATCTTTAATACTCCCTTGACAACCCTGGTAACAACACAGCACAGTATCATTGTTGGATACATGAGCCTCTTTACAAGGGGATTCATTGAATTCTGACAAGTTAGATGTTAAAGAATTTCCAGCTGGAATATTGCAAAATGATTTGCAATCCCTAGTTTCAGCTGACAATGCACCATCAACACTATTCTCACACTCAGTACAACATCTACCTTCAGCTTCCAGAGTTTCATTACAACGACAATTAAATTCTCCTGGAGGCGGAGGAAAACAGGTTATGAGATCAAACTCTTCAGAAGCTGTTTTGAAGCTGTCGTCACTCTCTCCATCAGATTCTGTTACACTGAAGTTCTCTAGATGTTTCTCTGATGCCACGCAAATTGAACACTTGGGACTACTTGGAATAGCATCCTTCAATGTTGACAGCTCAATTTCATTCAACAAAGTTTCATCACAGCCATGACAATCTACAGTTAACCCATCAGGTTTTAACAGGCATGTTTCTGAAATAATGCTATTATTTTGAGTTGCACCTTGAAGGTCTTCTGACAGGATACTTGTACGTTCTTGATGCATCGCAAGTTCATTCTCTTCACTAAAATTTGTACTTTGCTTATGCATGACAGAGGATCCACCATCAGTTGTTGATGTCAACAGTTGACCAATACAGTTATCAGAAGAAATATAACTGCCCAGTACAGTTGAATTGACCAATGCATGCTCAGCAACATGCAAAATTCTTCCTACCTCTTCCATATTTAATCCTGCAAGGTACAGCAATGCTGTGCAACTTACTCCTGTCCAGCCAAGATTAATGCTTCTCAGGTTAGCGCCACACATGCTTGCAAGATGTTTCACAGCTGTAGTTGACAGAGACTGGCACCCTGATATATCCACACTTGTTAGCTTACTTCCAGGACGAAGGACATTTGTAGTTAAGATTGAGTTTGACTCACTCTTCATTTCAGGATTGGACAATGCAAATGCAGCATCAGTTATGTGTCTGCAGCTTGAAAGATTGAGGTGTTTTAACTGAGGACAGCAGATCAATGCCACCTATGAAAATATTCATTATAATAAATTAACAAAAATAACTACTAACAAGTATTGTGGTTTACTTATGTGACTGTTTAATTTAGGTTTTTACAGTTGAACCTCCATTAATTAGCAAGTTGCTGCTTAATGGAGATTGGCCACTCAATAAACGTTCATCATATAAAGTTAGAATAATCTTTAGCAGAAATATCACTTTAATTTTTTTTAACCCTTTAAGTCCCAATAGTGTCCAAGATCAATTTTCTCCTTACAATTATCCATACACTGTAAAGAGATAAGTTCTAAGAATCAATAAAATGATCACCCAAGAGAAAATACTTTGATCTTTGAACAAATTCTCTCAACTAATTCTTTAAGGAAATGTATGGAGATCAGCTTGGAGAATTTTTATGTGGCTACTGGTGCTTAAAGGGTTAACAAACACACAACAGGAGTAGCATTACTGCTTTGTTACTAGTTGTCACCTTCCATCTCTGACTCACAGTATCGTCCTTCATCATATTCTAAAAATGAAGCCAAACTAAGTGTATCAAGTGCTTAATGGTCGCTTAATAGAGATCTATGACAACAATCAAAATGGTAAGCTCTTGTTGAGACAGCCAAAAAGTGGCCATAGCCGCTTTTCCTATTCTTTTGTACAGTTTATTTGGGGACTTTGATACCGGCCTCTTAATTGAGCTGGGTGGCCTCTTTATGGGGGTTCAACTGTAATTCCAAACCAAATTTATTTTCACTTCTTTTGTCTGAGTCTGAGACTTAATATTTATTAATTTAAACCATCTAGGACATTGTAACAGAAACTAAAATTCCACCAACTTTTAAGTTTCATGCTGAAAAAGGACAAGTTAGTAAACCACAAAATCACTATCAAACTGAGAAAAACTGTGAACACAACAAACTGAGCACGACAAGTGAGCAAGCCAAAAAACTACACCAAATGGGCTTTTTCCTTGTAACACAATAACACTCCAGAAATATTTCTGGTGTTCATGGCGTTCTGGTTTAAATTAAAAGAATAATAATAATTAACCAACTGCCTCGCTTAAGTGGAAGGTGGGTGCCTGGGATACCCAAGGGCTTCCACTGTGGTCAGCCAGCCCCTAGATAGAAAAACTGCCCCCATGGCTGGCAAATCCCCGCAACCCAGCCATGAGCCCCCATTCCAGGCACCCGTCACACTGATGAAACAGTGGAAGGAAGAAAAAAGGGGATGGGAGGGGGGGGAAGATGCTGAAAGACCGCTCAAAACGCTCAAAACTCACAGATCCTAGCTGTATACAAAGCTACACATGACAAGCCATGTGAGCCTACACTTATGGGATTGACCGCTGGATCCATGCTAAGCCCATGGGCTACTTGACCGCTACGCTCGTGGACCGCATGACCACTTGACTTGTGGACCGCTAAACTTGAGGACCGCTTAACCGCTAAGCTTGAGAACCGCTAGACCGCTAAGCTTGTGAACCGCTAAACCGCTAAACTTGTGAACCGCTAAACTTATGAACCGCTTGACCGCTAAACTTGAGAACCGCTAGACCGCTAAACTTGAGAACCGCTTGACCACTAAGCTTGAGAACCGCTAGACCGCTAAACTTGAGAACCGCTTGACCACTAAACTTGAGAACCACTTGACCACTAAACTTGTGAACCGCTTGACAGCTAAGCTCGTGGTGGTTAACTTAGTTAAATTGCATTTACGGTAACCAAATTAATAATTTGAAATAGATATTAACAACAACTAAGAAATGCTTGGAAAAAATTGAAGCCCCCAGCGGGGATTGAACCCACGATCTTCCAGATATCTGTAGGAATTGTACTGAGTCACCCATAGCTCAGTCATTAGAGTGTCCTACCAGAATCTGGAAGGTCATGGGTTCGATTCCCACTGGGGCTCGGCTTTTTTTCCCAGCATTTTTTAGTTGTACTTAATTAATATATGTTTCTAATTTCATCACACTTGGTTGGTTAATAATAATAACAATAATAATAATAATAATAAGAAAGAAAAAAACATTAGGCCTTTTACATTGTAACTCCACAAGAAGAAGAACAATGTTGGAAAGAAAACAGGGCAAGAGCAGAATTATACCTTCGTCAGAGTGTAGGGCTAGTGTTCAAAGAAATATGTTAGTGTTCGCAGGCTAACAATTATTGTTAGCCTGCGAACACTAACATATTTCCAATACAGTCTGAGAAGTGATGACTAGATATACATCTGCATTTGCAGGCTAGCAAATTGTTAGCATTTCAGTTTTTTTCCATGGGTAAATTACGTACATCATCTCAGTTTATAAAACCAAAGTTTTATAATATTTTGACTAGTTGCACCAATTACTTTTTTGAAGAATTTATCCACACTGGAAACTAATTTTGCACTTGCACTCTTAACAAGCCATCACATCTGTCAAAACATGTCCCTGTTAATGGAAAGAATAAGGGCTTTATAACTGAACAATTGCTTGACAAGAAAAACCCAGAAAATTGAGATTTTTCTAAATAAACAGCTTTTTCGCTAGTGCGGATAAGCATTAACTTGCTCTAAAAAGACTATGTCATTTTAGTTAGTTTCTTTTGACCAGGGATGTAGCTAAAGATGAAAGCTACTTGTGGGCAGGCTGAGCTGTACGTTCAAAATTATCCCATGTCTTTGATTTCCTGAGCAATTAATTTTGAGCTGATGGTGAGCTTTTTTTCAGCTGGTAAATTAGCCTGCAACTGGCTCTTAGTGACATCCCTGCTTTTCATTCTGGGGGTGAGAAGTTGTCCACATGGTCTACATGGGCATTTAATTGCCACTTAGCTGGGTATGCTTTTTTCCAGTTCTGGAAAAAAAATTGCCTGAAATTCATTTGGTCTTCTTTGGAACGGGTCCAGTGTCTGGGAATTAGCGGCACCAAACCAAAGAAACTTTAAGCCAGTACACCCATGTTTTACAAGTAGATGCCTAAAAGTCAAGTTTCCTACCTGAACAATGTCATCAGAAACAACTTCTGAGTTTTCCAAAGACAAGGACACCAAGTTTACTGCCTTGTCCTTGAGACAACAGAAAACAGTTGGGTGAAGGAGGTGAATGCATTCACTGAAGTCAAGTGTTTGAAGCTGATGACATCTGTAAGAAACATTCTGATGATCATGAAATGAGATTAGCACTTACATGTAAGCAAAAATAATGCATTCAATTGATTAAACTCTGTGGCATTTATTAAATTTTTGGCAATTCCAATGCAGCGTTTATTGCTAATTTTGCTTCCATCTATTTATTCGAGAGCAGCGTTTAATTGAGTAAATACAGTACCCCAGTCACCCCTGGCATACCTCCATAAGTCCAGATACCCGGTAAGTCTTATTTGTGGCGTATTTAGTGCATTTGAAGGAAGCTTACTGTTCTCAAGTCTGCCTCTCTGGGCCGAGTTGTTCAAAGCTGGGTTAAGATAACCCAGGGTTAGTTCGAAATTTGAATTCAGATATGAAAGCTAAAAAGCAAATTCAGTTTAATTCCTTTTGTCAACAATTTGATGATTGGCTACTCTAAAAAGAATAGAGAAAATTGTCCAAGAAAATGCTTTTGATGAAAAGAAAAAGAGACCCGGGTTAAAATTTAACCCTGGGTTAGCGCTAATCGGCCTTTGAACAACTGGGCCCTGAACTCTACCAATACTTGTATCTGACTGGTAACTACGAAATGTGAGAAATAAAACGGGATACTATAGGCACGTTTATAATTGCGACTACCAGTATTTTATCGATCCCTCCTGTTATATATCAGTCACACGCCCGATGTCAATAATTTCCCATATCAGGGTGCCGTAGTGTTCGATCACGCCCTCTTCGAATGATTTCAGTGATTATTTCCTCATGCCAAAACAAACAAGCAAACACGCGCCTTTATCTCAGGTTGGGAACATCAACTTACTTAGCGATGGCTTGTCGAAGTCCACTGCAGGACACCCTTCTGCACCTCGTGAGTTTCAAATGTCGCAGATGCGGAGGTGATAAAACAAGTAACAATTCATCTGTGAGCTCACCAGGAAAGTCTTCAATGATCTGCGACAAAATTTCGTCACCGAAAATACCTTGGCCAAAACTTTCAAAATACTCCAGCATGACCAGATAATCTCGAGAAATATCACTACAACAGACTAAGTATTTCAAGATAGTGCGGTTTACGATAAAACGTAAATCTGGCGGCTGCATATTAATTTTGAGTAAATCTTAACAACAAAATATAATAATGCTCAAAACGCTCTCGCCCGCCATGTTCAGCCTCGCTGTGAGGGTGGATGGAAACGAGGCAGCATTTGTCTAACCGCCGTCGCATTTGCGCGTCTTTTCCAAAGCAACAAGCGTGTGTGTTGTTCTGTATGGACCACAATAACGACAGTCAAAGAAATTATTAAGGAAGATTTTGAAATAATCACATCATAACCTGCAAGGTATTGGAAAAATGAGTCTGTCGTTAAAGACGCCCGATTTTAGCAAGGGAAGAGGCTCTAAGGGCAAGCGGCGCGAACTTGGCGAAGAGCAAAAGCAAGAAATCAAAGAAGCATTTGACTTGTTCGATACAGATAAAGACAGAGCTATAGACTATCATGAACTTAAGGTAACGTTCCTTTTTATTTTATGCGTTTGCATTTGTTGCCTCTGCTGTGATGTCTTCAGTGAACGTTAGAGGTTGTTACAACGCGTGAGGGATTTTGGGATTTTGGGATTTTTTGGTTGGCGCGAGAGGGATTTTGGAAATTACTGTCCTTTGTTCGCTAATGATTGTGTGACCTGCCTTTGAGTTCGACTTTTCACTAATTGACCTTTTACCAAGTAATTATTCCTTGGGCCTTGAAAAGAAACAAAGGGATGAAATTAAACCATTCTTCAAGGGCACAATGGCTGTGTAACAAAAATAAAAACGTACGTTTTGCGGTCTGTCCTTTCTCATCTTGTGACCAGACGGCATTGTACGTCTAACTTAAGCTTATAGTTTTAAAAGATTCGTGCGCTCCTTTTTTGTTGCCTTTTTTTTCTTCTTCATAACGTAATGCCTTGGAAAGAAAGACATTCATGGCTTCCATCGGGCTAGCTGATCGAAGTTTGAGAAATATTTGCATACTTCTCTCGGTATCAAATTTCCTTTTCTTTGTGATAAATAGTTGTAGAAATTAGCTTGTTAGCTTACATTAATTGAACGAGGTGAAGATCACCTGAAGCCTCCCTTTTTCGTGTATCTAATATTTATGTGGTATTCTTAGTCTCTAGTTCAGAATGTTGAGCTTGCTTTTAATAATTGCCAACTATCTGTAGTAGAAAATCTGACTTGGCATAATACAACTGGACTTGTACATGTACTTGTCTAATCTGGAGACAGCAGAGATTTTAATTTTGCACCACATTTCCATGGTGGAATGTTTTTGTGAGTCATATTCTCTGTGGTTTGAGAGACTGTTCAACAGAAGTACAGTTAGCTCATAAGTGATTATTATTCCTTCTTTTAATGATACTGTATTCAACTTGTCAGGAATGTAATTCATAGTCATGGCAACTTAAGTGCCTTGTCAATTATAAGTTTATGCCATTAGTGTGTCGTTGATTACTTTTGCATGCAGTTGTACCACTGAAACTATGTCTTCCTCAATTACTGTATTTATCACAGATCTTTAGTGTCTTTTGTATATAATTTATGTTACAGGTCAAATTTGTATTCAGGTTAAAAAATTTTTTCCTAGGTTTAGTCTTAATTTCCTTTGTCTACTAGGGCTAAAGGAGAAAGGAAATTGAGAATCAAGCTAGGTTAAATCAAAATTAACCTGAGATCAAATTTGACCTGTAACATATACAATATTGTTTAGTCTAAAATAATGTTATTGTTTCCTGCTACTTGCTAACTGTTTTCCTTTTTTTTCCATTTTTTAAAATACATCTGTAGTTAGAATGTAATGCATGTGTTTGAACAATCTCAAGTAACTGTCTCAAGTTTGACCTTTTTCTGTTGCATTGGAAAAACCTTACATTTGAAGATATCAAGGAATTGGGAGAGATCACATATAATGTATCTTGTCATCATCAAATAGTTAATTTTGTCTTGTGAATGTGTTATCCTGCTCAAACTCTTTCGAGGATCATTAAACCTTGAAGATCTGCATTACAATCCTAGTGCAGATCTTTGGGGATCTTCATAAAAAAAATCCTCAAAGATCTTCCAAACTCTTACCATGATCATCAAGGTTCTTGCAAAGATCTTTGAAGATCTTTGTGGGAATTGTACGTAAAGATCTTTGTAAAATCCTCAAATATCTTCTTCAATGATCTTGTTTGCAGTAAGTATGACCTAAATAGGAGCAATTAATGTACATGTATTGCATGAGACCTGCTAAGATTTCGATTTCTTATTATACCAGGTAATGCTGCAGTGAATTTACAGCTGCATATTAATGTAAAACATTTATAATGTGTTAATTTATAATTATGTCTTAGGTGGCAATGAGGGCTCTTGGGTTTGATGTGAAGAAAGCAGATGTTTTAAAAATCATGAAGGATTATGACAGGGAGGCATCAGGGAAAATCACATTTGATGACTTCAATGAAGTCAGTAAGTACAAGAAATAAAAATATTAATGTCATTTCGTGGCAAATTAAGCCTCCAGCCAGAAAAAGTTATGTTGACTCAAGGCTGCTGCCTAAGAAATTTGTTTGGGAACCCTTTGGGCTCCTAAACTAAAAAGTTAGGAGACCGAGCCACATTTTAAAAAAAATCAGTAACTTTATTAAACATGTCAAACTTCTATTACACGACAACTGATGCACTGACTGGTTGATTGATTTATCATTTATCCAATTCTAGGGTACAAAATTAATAGTAGCATAGTAAAGAGTCAATTCATGGGCCAATCTGCTTTTTTTGAACTATAGGTTTCTTACTTCATGGTATTTCAAGAACAGAACCCTGTATCTAAACTTAGTTTTAATTGGTTCACCAGAATGACGCTATCAATAGTGACTGTATCTTGTGACTGTATAGTGACTGTAGTGACAATAGTGACAATAATGACTGTATCTTAAGTTGACAGTTGTGACCAGATCCTTGAAACTTGATTCACGCTTCTCGGAACTTAAGTCTCCATAAGTCTCACACAATGCTAAGGAGCATTGTGTGAGTAGCCTGTACACAGACATTTTCATTCTTTTCTTTCTGCCACCCCTACCCTCATGGATGCTTGACGGACTTTGAAGAGAAAATAGAGGGTCAGTTGTGAACAGGCTATTACGCAACAAGAAAAAACCAGAAGAATACTCAGAGTGGAATGAATTGAGTTTCGAAACGCAAAAACCTCGAGTTTCAAGAAACCAGCCTTTTTTATATTCACCAATTGAAAGAATTTTGAGAAACAATTTAACTGGTATCTCTCAAAAAAAACATAACAATAACCAATCGCATGTACTGTACGGTGAACGCACTGACCATTTGCGTGTACAATTTAAGCGAAGTTAAGTTCAAGTTTTTAGGCAATAAAAAAGGATCAACGAAAGGTTTTTATCTTGAAGTTTGCAAAATTGACTGAGTATTTCTGTATCAAGTCTATCTTTTGAACTATCAGAACTGTTTTTATGTTTGTGAAAATTTGTATTTGCATGCGACGGCGTAAATCATTTTAAAAAACTGTGAGCCTTTCAAAGGTTACCACAAAACCTGCAGCAAAAATAGGGAGACATCCTGATAACACAGAATAAATGACAAAGGAAACCTCAAAGTGTACAGTTCGTGTTTGTAGCAAGATGGCAAACGCCATACGCTTGCTATTCCATGGATCATGACTTTTTATCAGTTTTTACTTCATGCAATAGTGATCTAACGTTTCTAACGCTGGGGAAAAGTCATGATTTTAACATTGAAGGTTTTTCGAAGACTATTTAATTTCTTCAATGCCATTTTCAGACAAGAAACTTCAACTGCACTGCAGCAGAAGTCTATTTGTTTACCTTTTATTGCCGGAAATATTTTTTTGCCTATTGCTGATGACCAAATGTTTCCCGTTTTTGTTTCAAAAGTGTAGAATGAGCAGGGAATTTTGTTGTTTGTTCACCAAAATTTAGCCTGAGAATCATAAGTTTTAGGTGCCCGTTCGGGTTCCCTGTTTGAAATTTTGATCACCCGAGGGTAAATCCTAGGCACCACTGGCGACCGGGGGCCTGTTAGGCAGCGGCCTTGACTACTTTACAGTCTCTTTATTATTGAAAGGGTCAAGATCACTCAGGGTTAGTGTGAAATTTGAAGTTCAGAATGAGGGTGATGTGAAAACGTAAAATACAAATTCAGTTTACTTCTCTTTCTCTTCAATTTGTTCATTGGATACTGTAGAAAGAATTAAAGAAAATTATCCAAGAAAAGGCATTTGAATAGCCAGGGACCAAACTCCGTAGTGGGGAAAAAATGGGGTGAAACAGCAAAACAAATTGCGAGCAAAGCGAGCTGAGTGGTTGATTGGGGAGGGGAAAGGGCGGAGGAACCTGGAGACATGCCTTTGAAGGAGAAACAACCCCAATGAAACCTTGAAGTTTTGACATTTCAATGACAGGTAATTGCTGGAGAAAGAATTGGTGGCTTCAAAGGCATGTCTCCAGGCTCCACTAGCATGTCTACCCTCCCCAGGGACAAGGAAGAAATTTGCATTAGGTGGCTTAGATGTGAAACATTTTTTTTTTGTAATTTAATAGCTTTTTAAAAATTTTTCACACTTAAATGGTGAATACAAAACAAAAACACTGCAGAAAATTAACAAATTACTTTTAAAATACTACAAAACACTATCCAAACAAGTGTATGCTTAGATGTGAAACATGCTTAATTACACAATGAATCTCAGCAACTTGATCCTTGTAAAGTCTTCAACTTACCTGGGCTTCTCCTGCAGAATTTGAGCTGCTACAATTGAAACTGCTGGCCAGTATTGTTTCCAGTGAACTTCACCTAAATTACGTGGGCCATTTATTGAATTTCAATTTTTATTTGGAATGATGTCATTTCAGTGCCAAGAAAGTACATGTAGAATGTACGTGTCCTGGCTTACAGTACATACCGACTTAAGAATTTGGAACCAGTCTCGCAACCCTACTCCTGCATTAACTATTCCACAAACTACACATAACACCATAATTCACGAAGAATGTTTTCTACTCACTCTGTTTTAGTGACAGACTGGATGTTAGACAGAGATCCTCAAGAGGAAGTTTTTAAAGCATTCAGACTATTTGATGATGATGACAGTGGCAAGATAAGTCTCAGAAATTTAAGACGAGTAGCTAGAGAGCTGGGTGAAAACATGACAGACGAAGAGTTGCGTGCCATGATTGATGAGTTTGATAAAGATGGAGATGGTGAAAGTGAGTCTTTTAAAATTTGTAGATTTTTACTTAATAATATATAGACAGGAAAATTATTTAGAAAATATTATTTAATTACCCTAATAGGTTTAAAAAGCGATAAACTTTATTTCCTCATCTAAAAAACACCCACGCTCTGATAAGCACCCCCCTCAAATATACACCCCCTCGGCCTCCCTTCCCCCTCACTTTCTTAAAAAGTAGGGATACAAGGAAAACCAGCTTCTATTGCTACTTTGTATTTAACTTTTACGCTTTAACTATAGTAGAATGAGTATGGAAGAATAGGTTCTTCTCTGTTAAGTTACTTCCAGTTATTTGTATATTCATGGCTTGCTTGAAGAGTTCCTTTTTGTGTGTTGTCTTCTTTTAATTTTTGTCTTATTGCCCTTGCTCTTGGTAAATGCCATAAACTTCCTAGGAACAACTGGACCGTTCTCTGATTCATTTATAGGAAAACCTAGTAAGGTACTCCTCTGCCCTGCAAACAGCTAGGCCTTCAAGTGGCTCGGATGACCACATGAAATGGCAGTCCCTTCTACAGTAGAAGATGTAAAAATAGTGTCCTGAATTTAGTACCCTCATGCTCAAATAAAGTGCATTTTATATATTATAATAATAATAATCATCATCATCACTAAGAACCCTCCCCTGAGTAATTACCCAGTAGCAGAGCAATGCATCCACCATACCTCAGACTCCCAGCATGCATAGAAAGTCGTGTCTGATAGCCCTGTGCTATTAGAATTAATAATTATTTTGCAATCAGTCTAGTAAATTCTGAAGGAGCGAGGAGAGACAGGCTATTTACAGGGTACACTTGCCCAACAAGCAGGTGCTTTGACTGGGAAAAGTTTGTTTTCTGGATGGGTGGTTGCTAATGAGAGATGGTCAGTCAAGAGACATAGTTGCACATGCACTGTAGCCTGTTCCAGGCATTCAGGTAGCCCCCTACCCCACCCCCTTGCTGTTTTTTTTTCTGCTCCCATCTCTATATCATGTTACAAAGAAACCATACTGGCTAAAAAAAGAAAAAAAGATTGTGCATAGAGGTATTCCTCTACTCTTTCAACAAACGCTTTTGCCGTAGTCTGTGACTGGACTGTTATGAACTCCTCTAATTTTGCTCTTCATCATTTAAATTACTTTCATATGTTTATTTATTATTCATTCATTTGTTTATTTATTTTTTTCTCCTGTAGTTAATGAAGAGGAGTTCCTGGCTATAATGACTGGTGATACATGAAGAAATATATACTAAGAAAGCTAGTACATTTTGTTCACACATCTTAGGACACATTTTTTTTGTAAAAAGAAAAAGACAAAAATATGCAAACAAATGCTGTACATTAGACTTTTTGTGGTTTTACCTATTTTATAAAGCCAGGGCAGATGATGTTTGACGTGGGTTTTTTAAAACTACTGAATAAATGGTAAATAATTCAGGCCAATGTAAGCACAGCCTTTCAATGATTAAATTATTTGATTTTACCAAATGAACACTGTAACACGACATTAATTAACAATTATTATTCCCCAAGCCCGAATGGGCTCCGAGTCAATAGCCCATGAGGCTGAAGACCAAATGGGCTATTGACTCAGAGCTCATGAGGGTGAGAGGAATAATTGTTTTAGTAAAATCCAACTAGTTGGTAAAAAATATCAAGGATAAAAAAATTTAGCTAGTTAAATCTAGACTTTAATCCTTTTTTGCCGCCAAAGAGCCTGTGCTTTCCGCTACTAGTGGGCTATAACATATAGCCTAGTAGTAGCTCAACCAATCAGAACGCAGCATTGATAATAGACCACTAGTTGGATTTTACTAATACAGAACATACTGTTATTGTCTATTGTATGATGTATTTATTAACCAGGCAACATTGTAGAGAATATTATTAAATGGAATAAAAAAATGTAAAAATTCAGTGCACTGAAAGCCTTGTAGTGAGTGTTCATAAGCAATAGGTTGAACATTGTTTGAACTACCTGAATGACTAAAAACTATAGACAATTGAGGTCGGTTAAGTTCGATTCTCCTGGTTGACAAGCAGATAGAACTATAAGTCATTCAACCATTTTTTGAGCACAGTAGAACCTCTCTACAACGGCCACCTTAGGGGCAGAAGAAAGCGGCCGTTGTAAACAAACTCTCACTTGAACTTCAGGTATCGGCAGCGCTAAAACATGGAATCCGGAAACGGAGTACGGAATTCGTGAAAGAAGGCTCCAAGCTATCGAATTGTAAAAGAATATATCAGCAATGACAATAAAATAAATAAACAGATTAAAAAAAAGACATAAATGAATAAATTACTTGGGCAGAGGAGACTGCTGTATGACTAGAGGACAATTTCATTTTCTCAAACTCTGAAAAACAAATAGCACCTTGTGTAAGTACAGCCAGAGAGCGTGCATTTGAATGGTCAAATCATAGGATTTCGTCCGCAGATTCAAAAGGTAGAGTCACCTCACGAAACTCTATCAAGCACCGACTCTGGCAGTGAAAGGTTTAAATCGACAAAGGCGTCGTTTATATAGCTGAAAGGCGTTGTCGTCAAGTTTTTCCTGGGTGTCTTTTCTGGGTTGTCTTTAACAGTGTTCAGTTTTATTTATAAAGAGAACTTACTCAAGAGAACCATGGTATATTGGAGTGCAAAGAGAAGAGAGAATTATGCATGCATTTGTTGATTCCACAAATAATTACATCAAAATAATGCGCCATGTTTAATAAGCCTCTTCAACAAAAATACGGACGTCAACGCAGGGTAAATGCTGATGGAATACTGCAGGTTTTTCTCGCGTGCAGCGGGAATTTTCGGTGTTGGCGGAAACCGCGCTAGAAAAGTCTTGGCACCCAGGGTAATCAGCATTCAGCTTAAGTACACAATAACAAGACACGAGAGACAATAACAAGAATATATTTAAGGGGACTGCCAAGAAAACTAAAACAATACTAGATTATGCAATGTGAAATTCTTTAACTTTCTATCATTGATATTTTTTTTTTTTTTTTTTGTTAATTATTCAAGACATTTATTACTTTAATTACAAAGAAATAATTACAAAGAAACTAATAACAATGTTCTAAACAACCGCAATAACAGACATACTTACAATTATCTACATTTCACAATTATATACATTACAGCCACAAACAGCCGCGCAATTGCTGAAAGAGGTATATTTTACAAAGAATTAATTAATACTTAATTACGTACTTAATTATGTAGATAAAAGGAAGATTAACATTTAATGTTTACAGTACACTCTGAAATAAAGCAAAAACACAATCACACATAAAAGATTACAATGTTAATTACATACTCACGAAATTAATTAAAGGGGAGAAATGTCTTTTGGCCATTTTTCATAAAAGGTTTCTAATTTGTTATTCTTAGTGGAAATATATTTTTCGATTTGGTATTTAGTTCTTACTTTAAATTTGAAACCTTCGATGTTTGGAAGTACTTGTTTCTTTCTGCAATCCCATAAATACAATTTACCAATTAATATGAGATAATTTAACAAGGGGCATTTTGACCTCGTTATTCCAATTATAACCTCTCGTAAACACAATTCGTGAAATTCCTTTGTTATTGTTAAATAATACTGTTCAACATTTTTCCTTCTATCATTGATATTTGATTCCGTATTCCGTTTCCGTTTCTGTTTCCGTTTCCCTTTCCGGATCCCGGATTGCATGTTTTATTGCTGCCGTCTTGCGGCTTCCGCCAACTTGTAAAGAGAAAATCGACGTTCGTCACACTTGACTAAACACAGCACTCCAGCTCGTGGGAAAAAAACTTAGTTCGTCAAAAGAACTCGCTTGGAACTTGTATACCGTTCGACATAAGGTCGTAGAAAATACCAAACAGGCGAGTAGTAGTAGCTTTTGGACAAATTTTATGATTAACTGACGCAAATCTGCTGACTCAGGCTGAAATATAAACATGCCTAATTAGTTATTCATGAATAGTCCAAAAACATAGAGAACGTTGGAGAAAGTCACGCAACGCAACTTTAAATTCATCATAAAACAGTTCGAAAGGAGCGCTCACTTGTGAAATGTTTTTCAATACTCGAAGAGAAATTACGTGTCTCTGCGAGGTCATTTAATGTCCTCTGTTAAATTTTATTCCTCGCGAGTAAATTAAACACTAAACTCGAAGTGATCTCAAAATATCATCTCCGTTTCGTGAAATAGCCGAAACAATCCGAATCAAAGAAAGACTATCGTCAACTCGTGGGTACGTTGTTTAGAAAATAGTGAAATTGGCAAAAAGTACTGTTCTTGTAATAATTAACCCACTGTTTGTTTATACACCGGTAGTTATATTCGCTTCATTCGCGAGGGGACCGGGGGAGGACTGGATTGTAGATCCGGGTATTTTAAGATGATACGTTAGTTCCTCACGTCACGCCGTCGAAGCATAAGGAGAATGATGAGCATATTTTAGACGTTAACTTTGAATATTGTGGAGTTCCTACTGATTTGCTCTTGGCTCCGCAAGATCACGGGGGAAATACAAATTCCAGCTTGTGGAAAGTGATCTGAAAGTGAGAAAATGTCATGCCATGCTACATGCATAACTGACAATGTCACCTGAAGTAAATATCTTTGCTTTGGAAACACAATACTTTTCTTGCTGTTTATTGGACTTTATTAAAAAACAGTTATTTTGGTCACTACAGTCTACAAGGGTGTTACTAAACAGAGTAACGCAGTAACGAGTAACGAGTAACGAGAAAACGAGTAAAGGGATAAAAATTCAAGAGGTTAAAAAAAATCCTAATGAAAGAAAAAACATAAAAACAGTTGTAATGTCCTAATAATGACCTTTACCAATCTCAAAAAATATGTTTATTCCAAAAAGTGCTTAAAACAACGACGTCAACCCCCCACCCCCCAACCTACCCCTCCCTACAGCAAAGTAGAAGGTGTTTTCGTGTGGAAAAAGTCACCTGGCTACAGCTGTTATTTGTAAGTGAATATGCCTACTGTGATTCAGCAGATAGAGTAACAAAACGTTCCGTTTATCGTTCACCTTAAAAGGTTATTTCCTACAGCCCAGGATCAGGAAGACTATTTTAAAAGAGCCGAGTTTCTGAACAATTGTCGCAAATCATTGAATATTTACAACTGAACAAAACTGCATATACTGGTTTAAGTCACTGTTCATGAATAGTAGCCGGGTAGTAGCATCACCAACATCGACATCTACATCAGTAACATTGATTTCCGTATGGTTAGTTAGATAACGCTGTATACGTTGCGCTTATTGAGATCGTGAAGAAAAGAAACAGAAAGTTTGTTTTGTGACGCATTCTTTTTTAGACAGGGTATGGGATTACCCTAAGTTTCAAGGTTTCAGTGTGAACGATTGTAAGAAGATAAAGCAAAAAGTACTTCTTATGCCAAATGCAAGTCCCTGTTCGTAGTCGCGGGATGGTAAAAATCGTCCGCAAGTGTCCGCACTTCAGCTCCTAATACTCGGTCCTATTATTAGAGATTGATCGTCAAAGCAAGTCTAGAAGACACGACCATCCTTTCCCGAAGGGATCATAAGTCACTGGGAACGAGGGCTCTTCTACGATTTCAAAATACTATTAGTTGCTGCCATCTTAGCTCAGGCGTTTTATAACATAGGCACGTTAAACGTGCATGAGCTATTTTGAATGCTTCAGTGTAACTTTAATGCTTCGGTGTAACCTTACCAAGAGTGATGAATCTACCTCTTTCATCCTAAATGTAGATTGGGTTTTTGTGCGAAATTGCGTATTGCGGTACATAAATGAAAACGCGAAACGCTCAGCTGAATCGATCCTCAAGCTATATATTCACTTTCTTGTGTCTTTCCCTGTTACATCTGGTGCAAGTTAAACAAATCGTTAAAGTGAAATAAATTTCTACTCACCAAACGTTGATTAGAAGGAAAACTCTAAGGTTTCCTCGGAGTTTCTTAAGCCAAAATGTGACTCATCGAATACTGAATAGTTACGAAATACCAGGATTTTTATCATTGTGGTAGATGGTTGCATCATCATAATTCACGAGGTTTTCACGTGCGATTCTACTCAGTGAAACAGTCTTTAACTCCGACAACTTATTTGGGTGATGTAGCAGCTGTTCCAAAGATTAGTCACCAATGGTTCGAAACCCTAACCCCAAACAATACTAAAAGAATGGGAAGAATGACATGTCATTGTTTCCAGCGAGCAATTAGGAGAGACCTTAGGATCAGCTGCCACACTACTGACTTATTTCTTCATGTTGTAAAAGCTATTGCTTCTCAGAAGACAAGAGCCTTTTTTTAAGGATTTGGTTACAAAAGGAAACAGGTCTTCATACGTCCAAGTTACTATTTATCATTGTGAAAAGCCAATCTGCATGAGATGTACAGTCACACAGCTGGCACGTGAACGTGTTGGACTTTGCCCCCTTTCGTCGTTCGTACGTGAGGGAATTCGAGTTATCACACAGTAATCTAGTAAACAGAATTATAAAAATAACTCATGCACACAATTTGCATGTGAAGATGTTGGTCTTTGGCTCTTTGACAATTTGTACGTAAAAAAGAGGCAGATTGTTTTACTACAAAATTTTCTCAAACGATTTTAAGAAATTACCTCGGCTTTTATATTACAACATCTGCAATTAAATTATGTTTCATGCAACGTCAAGGTTGAAAGCCTAACATTTATTAACTTCCAAGAATATTACCAAACTGCCGAAATATATTTCTACTTATATCATGTTACTCCACTCAATATAACAGTATCTAATTATTGTGTCAACTAGCTTCTTCCAATTTTATTCCCTAACGCTACTGTTTCTACTTAAGTTACGCATCTTTACTAAATAGAACGAAAAAGGTCGGTTGAACTTTGTAAGCGAGAGAATAATATTTTTAAAGCTTGTTTACGGGATTAACAATACTCGATGCAGCTTTCAAAAAAATAAGCTGCCTTTTAAACTTCTAAAACCACATTTTACAGGGCGCATACTTTCGAATTAAAGTCTATATCTAAATATCAATTATTGCTTCATTGGAAGAGATTTGAAAATATATGATCTTTTATACTCTACCCAGTTGTCATACTGACGTGCGTTGTACCGATAGCCGAATTAGGTCAGAAATGCCTCGAAGCAGCAACCACACTTAAATATGAACCCTCAAACAGCTGCATCACTGTTCACAGCGTTTGAATCATGAAGATATTTTATGTAATGCTTCCAAACACCTGTACCCGTAATAAAAGACGAAAAAATTGTGAAGGATCAAGATGGCGGTCTCAAAGTGCCCTTATTCGACCTTTACCAATGCCATGTTTAAATAGATGCCAAGATCTCATTGGTTCCTAAGCATCAACTCATAGTACCTTCAACCTTATTGGCTCTTGCAACAAACATCCCAACATACAAAGCCACAAAGCCACAAAGCCACAGAGCCACAAAGATACATACACTTACACCACTGACATATGAGCTAAATAGCTCAATAACACACCAATACTTTTTTTTTAAGTTTGCCGCAAGCGTGGCAACGCTCAGGGAGCGTTGCGTGACAACACTAAAAACGGCTGTGTAGCACTGACTATCGCAAGCGTGACAAGAAGATCCCGAAAGAAAAGGAAAACGTCCCTGACAGAATTCAGTGCTGACAGGAGCGTATAGTAGCTACCTTTAAGCCATTAAGCCCGGGCTTAACAAATTAAAATTTGGTCCAAAATGAGTTCATGAATTGCAAGTTATCAGGGAGTGAAATTGCTACTAATACAGGTACCAATGTCTGTGACAATTACGCAAAATGACATATTTCACAAGGAAACTCTCACTGTCGCCGGCGAATGCCATTTTGGTTTTCCTAGTAGATATGTAGGGGTCCTCTTTGCTTACTTTTGATGACCTGCTAGAATCATTTGGTTTCGAAACTTTTGAATTTGGAGGATCTCAACTCCAAAATAACATCTAGTATTAAAACCGACCGTTTACTCCTTGTTTGTTCTGTTTTTTCTTGTTTGGTTTCGTTTACATTTTTTTTTCTCGGGGACGCTCCAGACTTATTTGACTTAATGGAATTGACTTTGAAATATCAAGTAGCCAAGTGAATCCTACAAAAAAGAGTTAATTTAATGTAACTATGCATCGCATGTATTCTGCATTGATTGTTGTTAAACGCAACTTCAAGCTAACCCATGCATTTGAATGTTTCTTCACTTTACTTAACTTTAATTGAAAATCGTCTAAAAACTAGTCTCGCTCTGCTATTCTATTTTGCCACCAATATTCAAACTTCAGAGTCTTTGCATCGGGAGGCTATTTTTAAACATGATTTATAATTCCTTTTAAACCGATAGAAACGTTCACCATAATTAACTTTTGAAAGGTAGCCATGATTAAGTCGAATCCCTTAATTGTAGCAATAAGAAAGAAAATCTGTACCTCACCTTCCTCCATTGTTGCTCCTAGGTCATTATTAGGATATTACAACCATTTTTATGTTTTTTATTTCATTAGGATTTATTTTTTTAACCTGTTGAATTTTTTTCCCGTTACTCGTTACTGCGTTACTCTGTTTAGTAACACCCATTTGGCATATTTATGCCAAATATCACTACTAATCATGCTATTACCTATACGAATTCAATGACTCGTAATAGTACCACACTGCACTATAAATCAGAATTTCGCTAGCGCAGTTGGGATTCGAGATCATATATTTTTGTTTTGTCTTGAGATCTGATATTTCCGGTTTTGCCTCACCCTATCAAGAATATGGTATCACCAAAACATCATTGTAATGTTCCGTTTTAGGAGCTCGGGAAGATCTGTAAACCATTCAGGACATTTAACTTTGTCCAAATTCTGACCTGTAACCTGCCACCTGCAACCCTAACCTGGAACCTGCCAATTACACCCTCCGACTACCGAAGCCAACCATTGAAGTCATTCTTCAAAAGGCGCGAGGACGGCAGCTGAGGTTACGTCCTCATTCCAAAACGATGGGGCCGTAAAGAGATTTATGGTTTGAGTCGAAGTGAGATGAATGAAATTTCGTCACTGCATTTCAAATTGACCATCACAAGTCGCCACGGCCAGTGGAAACTAGGTAGGTGAGGTAACCCGCTTAGGTGGGGTAACCCGCCTGTCCATATAATCTCACGTTTTAATTTGATCACGTTTACATGATAGGTGGGGTGACCCGCTACATGTTACCTCACCTATCTGGGGTCCCCCATCTTCACGTACACAGGCCCTAAAACTAATTAAATTTAAACGAACAACAAAACCAACCACAGTTTACTGCAGAAACGACTTTAATTCTTTTACTAAAAATTGCTTTTATTTTCTTCAGCTTTGTATCACTTTAAACTCTCTGTACGTGTACAAGCCCGTCCAATATGTTGGTAATGTTCTGAATTTCATTAAGTAGCATTGTTTTGTATAAAATACTTTGTTTACTAAGAACTATTATCCACAGTGCTCGCATGTAGTTCATAATCTAATGTCTTTCCTGGTAAAAATTTAGATTAGTTGTGGTCTTTTTCGACTGTTCTCTCCGAACTTAGTAACCCAAACTTAACAGTCGTTCTATGAATGAACACTCAATTTTTGCTAATTCCAAATAAAATATTACTAAGTACTGAACTAAATTTAGAGCTCAAGCCACGGACTGGTACTCGGCTAATCATGCTGCTAAATTCATCGTTTTTTTAACTTCTTGTTAACTGCATTGAAATAATACGAGACCTTGGCATTGAACTTAACAAAACCAATCAATATTGATTGCCTTTTTAAAGAAAACATGAAGGGAAACAGATAGCCTATAAACTATACACAGAAACCAAACAACTCAAGAAAGGCTCATCTGGGCCTTCTTAGTTGCTCCTTATTATTTATAAATTTTAGCTATTTACTGACATCCTCTTTGGTAACGATTATTGCCTAAATTCAAGCTTCCGGCTAGCGACTGCACACCTTCTTGGAACTTCAATAACTGCTTCGATGTAGTCTCTGACTACATTCTACTTTGGACATGTTTGCATCAATCGTCGTCTTCAGCCCTGTACTTGGCCTGTCTTATTTTACTCAGTTTATTCCTTGCGGCTGCCAGCTCTTTCTCAATACGTAGGATTTTTTCTTGAGCCTCCAGCTCTTGTGCAATTCCCCCGACAAATCGCTGATTAATGATGACTGTGGTCTCTTGCTCTTCAAAAATGGCGGCGTTTTTTGCTGCGGTAACCAAATTATCTGCCGCTCTTTTCACAGCGTTCCCAGCGGTCTGCAGACAAACAAGATATTAGAGACCTTAACATCGAGGTTTTTCGGCATTTCCCGCGAACCGCAAACGTCAAGAAGTCACGTGACTAGTGCCTTGCTGTCAGGTTTGCAGTTTGAGGTTCACGTTTGTACGGCTAGATCACGCTCTAGAAGTAAGTGATTTACCACAAGGTTTTTTGCACCCTAAAACATCACAATCCCACGTTTGAGAAGAAATACTACTTTTTAGAACTCTTTCGCTAATTAATTATTGAACTATTTTTCATAGAACGTAACTTTGAAGACGATTTCTCAGCAAAAATAGAAGTGAACGAATGAATAAAAACAAACATGGCAGCCGCGAGCTACCACCCGCGAATCTTAATTCCTAAATATGAGCAGACGGATAACGTGAAACCGCTAACCGCTAACCGCGGTTTGCAGTTTGCGGTAGGATGGCCAAACCTCGATCTTAAGGTCTCTATTCATCAAAACCAACCGTTCCCGGCAACAGACGGTTACTACCTTGAAATTGTGCCGACTAAAGCTAAAACTGAAATATGCGAAGCCTTACTGGAATTGATGGTCCACTAGATTTCGCAGCTCTTTAATTATGTTCTCAAAATTTCTACAGTTCCGTTGATTGCGTGTGTATTGTGAGTGGTGGGTCCTTACAGAGTTGTCATGGATATCGCCTATTCAAACAACCCCCAAACTCTCAACCCTGCAGTACGTCTCCGCAAGTTCATGAGACACCGTTTTGCGTCTTTTGAAATGAAAACTTAGCATCAAAGATGTGAAAGCTAAAAACAGAAAAGCGCTGCACACCGTCCTAAAAGGTGGATTTCCACTGTCGCGTAATTTTTACGTGCGAGTGCACGTAAATTTACGCGCGTATATGAAAAAGAGGGGGTGTATGAAAGGCTACGAGTAAACGTGAAAGTTGAGCGAGGTTCAACTTTACGTTTACGCGTGACCTTCCACACATTGTCTCCATTTTAATTACGCGCGTACAAACGGAAAAATTACTCGACGGTGGAAATCCACCTTGAGAGTAGTAAAATGGGGCCCACGTAAAATACTTCGGAAGCTCTTGTCAATCACTTAGAAGAGTCTTGGAGCAATTAATTGAAGCTAGGTTACAGTGCATACCTGAAGTCTCCTCTGTGCCTCACTGTTGGAATCGGCCTTCACTCTACAAGCCAGCAGCAGTTGCGCGGTGGAATTAGATACTTGTTTAGCACCAGCGATCAACCTCTCTTCACTTGCATTGCCTTGAACAGCAGCATTTGCAGCGTCACACAATGTGGTGGTGGCTGCTGCTACCATCCGCGCCTGCAATACAACATACGTGACCATATTTCGGTTGATACTGGAAACAACTTGACGTCTCTACCCTAGCTGCAAACTTTGGTGTTTTACAAAATCTTATGACAACAAATACATATATAGGTAGAAAACTTCTTCTAAAGTGCGAGCGTACCTACTTACGCACGAGTTGTCGACGTATCAAAGACCGAACGAGTGAGATTTCTGATACAAAAAACAACGAGTGCGCTAATACTGTACACTATTTAATGTGAAATGAAAATTGATGACCTAGCGTTTTGGTAAGTATTCTCAGTACAGTATGCATAATAAATGTGCAGTATTTGTATCTACGACTTAGGTTTAAAGACCTTTCTCAATTCATCCTTTATTGCTGTGGGATATTAGGGAGCCTAAGGTAACCCTAACGCGATTATTTAGTCTCGCTCGATTTGTGAAATGTAGGCAAATTTTCCGGGGGATGAATGATTGAGGACTGTTCTTGAACAAGTTCAAATTCGTCCTACTCGTGTGTAAAGACAAACAAAAGGTAGACGGTAGCTGTCACTTACCGCAGAGACCAGTCCTTGAGACCACTGACCATCTTCATTGGGGTCAGTGGACGCAGAACACACCTAAAATACAGTGATCAAAAGTTTAAGGATTTTAATTAACATTTACCATGATAAATAAGTTAAGTTACCACATTGCCAAGGCATAATTTACACTATTTATCATGGTAAATGTTAATTTAGTATTATCAAAAGAAATCATCAGGTTAGCGCAGAGAAATTTTAAGTACTGTAAATCCTCTATTAAGCGCCATCCCTTTCCACCTATCATTCTTCACGACGAAATAAATCAAGGATAGCCTGAATTACTTAATCGCAAATGTAACACTTCATGTGGACTGATGCGGTATGGTTTATTGACTGCTAGAGGTCCGGATTTGTTTTTGATCTTCGGCTAGATGAGCTCCAACTTGAGCTTTTCCAATTTGAATTTTAGTTTTTTTATGGAAAACTGATACCATAACCTTCGCTAGACCAAATAAGCCCCATCTCTTAAAAAAATCCCCCTGCCCCAAAAGTGCTTAAAATATATAGGTCCCTAGTGCTAACCCTAGAGGTCAATGGAGAGGGCGTTATAGAGGATTTTGGGTATACAAGTAACTTACTCTTCCAGTTGCCACTAATTCCTTTTGTGCGACTGATGCAGACTTGACTAGTGCCACAGTTGCTGCCGTGATAGCTTTGGCGGCTTCCAAGATCTGCTCTTCGAAGTTTAGTGACTCGTCTGCCTCCTTAACAAGATGAAATAAAAACAAAATAAGAAAGTTTAACTAATCATTGTGAAGAAAATATAAAGATATTAGGCTTACTATAAAGGCATTAGGCTTTCTTTGGTTTCAATTCGACAAAACAGTTAGTTAAAGGGCTTCAGTGATAACAAGTCAACTAAATTTGCTGCGTCTTCCAATCAGTGATAAATTTAACTGAATTCATTTAACAAAAATAGCGGTAGTAATGCATTCTAAAAAATTTTATCTCTAAAGAATTTAAATTCTGGGAACGGCACACTTCCTTTGATAAATAGACTACTAAAACTGTTAAACAGTGGCATACGTAACCAAACCAATATTGCAAGCATTTAAATAAAGGAGAGGAAAGAAAGACGAAGGGTCCTTAAGATTGCAAAAGAAATTGAAGAGACACTGTTGTACCTTGGGTCTGGGTTTTGGTTTTAGCTCGGCCAGTTTTCTGGCAGCTGCCTCAATGGCAGCAGCGGCACCAAGAAGTTCATTCTCGGCAATAACATTAGGATCTTCAGGGTTGACCCAGTCGGCACCTGAAAGCAAGTAAATCATACTGTCATAAGCATTTTGGGAGGAAAGGATAGCCTGGGGAAAGTAATGACAATGAGGAAGTGCAAGAGCGGTAGAAGAGAGATAAAACAATAAACCTTTATAGTGTGAATAAAAATTGCTGTTAAAACAGTAGTTTACATAGTGCCCCCCCCCCCCCCCCCCCCCACCCAAAAAAAAAACACAAAACATTTACTGAAATACTTAAAATATAGAGTGGTAAAGGCTCAAATATGGTGTTCGCTAAAAGTTTACTAAAATTTCTCTTATATACAATACTAGAGCATTGTCACATAAACTGTTCCAAAGATCCACTTACATGAAAAGTTTGAAGCCCAGAGATTGAGCGGAATTTGGGTACTTCCAATACATTCTCCACTGAAGATCGTGTACTATAGTTAAGATTGTTGTCACAAGAGAAAAAGATTGCGCAGTCTAGCGGGGGGGGGGCTCAGGTAGAGACGGGAATCACGGCCGACGTCATTCGAAGCTTCAGCTTAACACTGAGAAGGGCCCGAACTTCGTTTTTTCTTTTACAAACTTATAACTGCATGAATTATGTATCTTCTGACATTGCAAGGACCTTTTAAGTGTGAAAGATCATTTCAGTTTTCTTCTGACATCTTATTATCAAAGGCTTCGAGAATGGCCGGTTTTGTACCTTTTAAGGCCTCAGCAGAATGCACGAGTTTAGCAACATGGTCAGCCACAAGCTTGGACTGCGGTGTTAGCTTTAGTTTCTTTTCCTGGGTCGGTTTCTGTACAATCTGTTGATGAACCCAACAAATCAAGATCAACACGTCAAGTAAAACAATAATATATTACAACATTTTTTATGAGGCAAACTGAGGACGTCAAGGTGATGGTTTCTTATAGACCCCTTCACATCTTTTTTTCCTAATACCGTATTTTTGTAGCCAAGAATCTACAAGCCTTACATTATGAACAAGATCCAACATTTCTCCAAACGCAGCGCCACACTCCATTCCACTCCTAAGGGCCTGGGTCCTAGCTTCGTTATTGTCTGCCTTGTGGGCGGCAGCCTAATAAAAAAACAATAAAAATGGCATTTGTCAATCTCGTAACCTTCACGTTAATTAAGCAACAATGCGGCATTTATTGCAACACGACATTTACGTCAGGTAACACCATATGCATACAACAAGGTAGTCAAACGCAACACCAAACCAACTTGTGAACACTAGTTTGTTTTTCCAAAAAAAAGGCAAAATTTAAAACTCGGTTTTAAAGCAATAATTTTAAGCCATGTTGCAAAAAAACTTGATTGCATTGTAGCTTTAACTTACCTTGCAGATGATGAGCATCTCAGTAACTGCTTTTCGGCCCATGTTTGCAGCTGTGATGATGTCATCTTGTTGACAAGAATTCCCAGCAGCTACTGCTTTAGCTGTTGCCAAGGTTACATCTTTGGTGCTTCTTATAAGCTCTTCAGGTGTGGCGTCACGAACAGGCATGGAAGGATTTTGAACTACCTGAAACCGGAGCCAGGAGAAAAGACGTTATTCGTTTCTTAAACCAGTTTTGGAACGTGAAACAATTAATTCTGTTCTGTAACGATAGCAACGGCAGTCGGATTTGCATGGGGAAAAAAATTTTTTGCCACCCAGTCACGGTTGAGAGGTTTTCCATGCAAATCCTTGTAAATTTTAAAATTTCCAAACCGTCGAAAAATACTGCATAAGGGAAAGATTTTACGACAGTTTGAATATTTTACAATTTACAAAGCTTTTTTTGGAAAACTACCAAGTCGCGATTGGGTGACAAGAGTTATTTCTCCCAAACAAATTCTTCTAATTTTTGGTGACCATAGCCATCGCTCATTTTTAGGTATACAGCTGAAAATTTACAGTTCTTTCAGTTCCTACTAACATCATTTTTCAAAGCGAATTGTTGTCGTGTTTACAGGTGGTTGATCGCGTGACCAACTATTGCAAAAAGCCCATTCTGCTGTCACTAACCTTACAAAACTGACACAAGCACGAAATTGTACGTTGTTCAAACTATCCAACTTACAAAAACAGCCTGTTTCACGGCATCTATAGTAGACTCTAACGCTCTGGTGCCACGTAGGGCTTTATCCTCCACGCTTTTTACAGTTTTGAGAAGGGAAGACACGCTTGCGACCATTGTCTGAAAAATAAACCTGCCACAGTCAACCCATGGAATACAGAAACATGACAGGACAGACCATAACAAGGCACAACACAACATACCTAAAAGATTACAAAACGCATCATAACATGACAGAAAGTAACGTAACTACGACGTAAGGTTCAGTAACGTACCATAAACACAACTATCCTATAAGACCAAGACCAAAGGTAAGTCAGGTTTAGCCTTTTAGTTAAATTGGACCCTCAGATTGTGAAAAGACGCTAGATTCACTGATCTAACTGTCGATATCAAGATAAATTATCGTTCACCTTTCCAGTTGTCTTGAGTACCTCTGTGGCCGGATCACTGTTGGGTTTACCAGAAGCATTCTTAGTGGCGTTTATCAGCGCACCCAAGGCAGATGCTACGTCTTTTGCAGCGTTCAATAACATTTGCTGTTCAAAAAAAAGGAAGAAAAACAAACAAACAAATAAGTAGAGGAATTGCGGGGCCAGTTATAGAAAAGACAAATTATATGCATTCAACAGTGTTTTCGGGGGTTTCTTGGAGTTGCGAAAACTATTGCTGGTTTGCTTTTGTTTTGTAGAGTGGGTTTTGTTGTATTTTCAAAAGTTTGTTATAATTTATGTCATTTGGTGATTGCAGCTGTCCGTAACACAAACAATACTCCTGTTTTCAGCTCCAAAAGTTATTCCACTATAGGCCCAGTTCTTCAAACGCTGGATAGCGCTATCCACCGGATAAATTGCTATCCAGTACAAGTGTTAAATAAACCAGTTACGCTATCCACTGGATAGAAATTTATCAAGTGAATAGCGTTAAGGTGGATTTCCACTGTCGCGCAATTTTTACGTGCGAACGCACGTAAATTTTACAAAAATATCGAGACAAAACAACTTTAGCTAGCAAAACGCGATTCACCAGCCATTACTTTGGTTTTCAAAGCCGGCGCTTTTCGCTACTAGTGGGCTATAACATATAGCCTGGTAGTAGCTCAACCAATCAGAACGCTGCATTGATAATAGACCACTAGTTGGATTTTACTAATGAGATTTATACCTGTGCATCACTATCATCGGACCCAAGAGCAATGGCTCCCAACTTGACATTGTCAGCTAAATTAGAAACTGAACCAACTGCAGACTGGGCAGCCGAAGCCAGCACATCTTGGGATGCCTGTGCTGCTGAGACGAGGTTCTTTGTGTCTTCTACTAGAGTCTTAGCTGTTCGAAGGATGGCCTCTCTACAGGGATGAGAATTAATGCCAGGTAAGTAAAGTATTGTTTGAAGCGGTTTTGTTAGTTTTTGCATTTGTCAGTAGGACGGAATGCAGTCTTAAGGTTACCGGATTTCAGGGGTGTCTCACGTGCAAGTGTTGTAGCCCGTTCCGGTTAAACTGTTAATACCTCAAAGCCTACTCAACTATATCAAATTAAAGCTTTTTGAACTGGCTATCTTATGCAATGTCGATTTTTTAAAATGTTTTCTTAAATGCGAGCGTCCGAATCAGTTTTCGAAAGCAAAATCGCGCAACATCACTGGAAGCTCCCACGCAGACGAGTAGCCGGCGTAGCAGGTTCCGGTTTAGTTAGAGCAAAGGAAAAAATTTCGAGGACGCGCGTGGAGAGAACCTCACGTGGCCTGTAAAAAATAACCGGCGCCTGCTACGCAGGCCAAGGGCTTCGTCAGACGTTCCTGCCCCTGAAGGTATCCGGTACCCTTAGCGCGTGCCCCAAGTCCAAGCTACCCAGTAGCATCCCCCCGCGGGGACAAAGAATAAAGAAAAGGATCACATAAACAGGTAAGCGCAATGAATCTACTTTTTGGAAAACTACAATAATATACGATGAACAGTCTATACATAACTGTTTTTACAAGAAACTCTTAGCTATGCTCACGAAAATATTAAGCAGTTACGTTAACCATAACAATGAATAAACGAAGATAGCGGTTTTTCACCAGATGTGCTTCACAGTGCTTCACTAACAACGAAATTGAGACAGAAAGTCAGTTTGGGTCAGCGTTTGTAACTTGGTGACACTGTAGAATAAAATACACTCAAACCATTCTATGTTGAATCAGGACCCATCACTGAGGACCGTCAAACACTTTCAAAAATGCCCTTAAGACCCGAAGACGGTTAAAGTAGCGAAACCGTCGCTAAAACTCTTTCAACCTTCATCACGATTATTTCAGCTCGCTTACAATGCCAAACGTAGGATGTAAATTCCTAAGAGCCATATCAGAACATAGGCACGTTAAAACGTGCATGAGCTATTTTGAATGCTTCAGTGTAACTTTAATGCTTCGGTGTAACCTTACCAAGAGTGATGAATCTACCTCTTTTATCCTAAATGTAGATTAGGTTTATGTGCGAAATTGCGTATTGCGGTACATCAATGAAAACGCGAAACGCTCAGCTGAATCGATCCTCAAGCTATATATTCACTTTCTTGTGTCTTTCCCTGTTACATCTGGTGCAAGTTAAACAAATCGTTAAAGTGAAATAAATTTCTACTCACCAAACGTTGATTAGAAGGAAAACTCTAAGGTTTCCTCGGAGTTTCTTAAGCCAAAATGTGACTCATCGAATACTGAATAGTTACGAAATACCAGGATTTTTATCATTGTGGTAGATGGTTGCATCATCATAATTCACGAGGTTTTCACGTGCGATTCTACTCAGTGAAACAGTCTTTAACTCCGACAACTCATTTCTTCATGTTTTAAAAGCTATTGTTTCTCAGAAGACAAGAGCCTTTTTTAAGGATTTGGTTACAAAAGGAAACAGGTCTTCATACGTCCAAGTTACTATATATCATTGTGAAAAGCCAATCTGCATGAGATGTACAGTCACACAGCTGGCACGTGAAAGTGTTGGACTTTGCCCCCTTTCGTCGTTCGTACGTGAGGGAATTCGAGTTATCACACAGTTAACTAGTAAACAGAATTATAAAAATAACTCATGCACACAATTTGCACGTGAAGATGTTGGTCTTTCGCCCTTTTACAATTCGTACGTAAAAAAAAAGGCAAAATAATTGTTTTACTACAAAATTTTCTCAAACGATTTTAAGAAATCACCTCGGCTTCATTATAACATCTGCAATTAAATTATGTTTCATGCAACGTCAAGGTTGATAACCTAACATTTATTAACATTTGTGAAACAGTCTTTACCTCCGACAACTTATTTCGTCATGTTTTAAAAGCCATCGCTTCTTAAAAGAAAAGAGCCTTTTTTAAGGCATTGGTTACTAAACGAAACAGGTCTTCATACGTCCGAGTTACTATTATTATTGTGAAAAGCCAATCTGCATGAGATGTACAGTCACACAGCTGGCACGTGAAAGTGTTGGACTTTGCCCCCTTTCGTGGTTCGTACGTGAGGGAATTCGAGTTATCACACAGTTAACTAGTAAACAGAATTATAAAAATAACTCATGCACACAATTTGCATGTGAAGATGTTGGTCTTTGGCCCTTTCACAATTCGTACGTAAAAAGAGGCAAATTGTCTTACTACAAAATTTTCTCAAACGATTTTAAGAAATCACCTCGGCTTTATTACAACATATGCAATTAAATTATGTTTCATGCAACGTCAAGGTTCATAGCCTACCATTTATTAACTTCCAAGAAAATTATCAAACTGCCGAAATATATTTCTACTTATATCATGTTACTCCACTGGATATAACAGTATCTAATAATTGTGTCAACTAGCTTCTTCCAATTTTATTCCCTAACGCTACTATTTCTACATAAGTTAGGCATCTTTACTAAATAGAACGAAAAAGGTCGGTTGAACTTTGTAAGCGAGAGAATAATATTTTTAAAGCTTGTTTACGGGATTAACAATACTCGATACAGCTTTCAGAAAAAAAAACCTGCCTTTTAAACTTCTAAAACCACATTTTATAGGGCGCATACTTTCGAATTAAAGTCTATATCTAAATATCAATTATTGCTTCATTGGAAGAGATTGAAAATATATGATCTTTTATACTCTGCCCAGTTGTAGCAGGTGAAACAGAACTCATACTGACGTGCGTTGTACCGATAGCCGAATTAGGTCAGAAATGCCCCAAAGCAGCAACCACACTTAAATATGAACCCTTAAACAGCTGCATCACTGTCCACAGCGTTTGAAACATGAAGATATTTTATGTAATGCTTCCAAACACCTGTACCCGTAATAAAAGACGAAAAAATTGTGAAGGATCAAGATGGAGGTCTCAAAGTGCCCTTGTTCGACCTTTAACAATGCCATGTTTAAATAGATGCCAAGATCTCATTGGTTCCTAAGCATCAACTCATAGTACCTTCAACCTTATTGGCTCTTGCAACAAACATCCCAACATACAAAGCCACAAAGCCACAGAGCCACAGAGCCACAAAGATACATACGCTTGCACCACTGACATATGAGCTATTTTTTCAAAATAGCTCAAAAAAAAGGATATTTCGTCGTCGCTTGTTTACGTCCTCCATAATACGTGAAATTAGGCATTTTCACGTCGAAGTCGTGCAGTGAGGGTAAAAAAAAAAAAAAAAAAAAAATTCACAAAAACTGTACCGCGCGCGCAGAGTTAATGTCTTGGGTATTAATCTCATCGTTTCTATATCCCCGTTGTCGTATCCATTTAACAATTAGTCGCCTTAGGCGACTAATTGTTTTAGTGTAATTACATTGATGATTATTCGAGAAAATAAAAGTACTCCGAAACATAAAAAAACTGGCTGCTATTTTGAAAACTGCTAGCCTTCAATGTTATAATCACCGCGCGGTGATTATAGCGGAATAAAGCGAAGCTCCTAGCCAATCACAGCGCTCTATTTTCGATAATCATCAATGTAATTATACTAATGTCGGATAGTAAGCTTTAGCTGCGACTACGGCGACGGCATAAAAGCCATAGGTTAAGATTGTCAAAACAATAACTCTGCAAGCGAATCACGCTTTTTTTTTGTACGTTTCTTTGCCGTTGTCGCACGACTACCACGTGAAACTTTCTAATTTGACGTTTGGTTAGGACGTGAGCACGAGAAAACGACTTACGTTTTCTTTTTCTGAATTTAGATACAAACTTTTAGAATTTGACTTCAGAAAAATTCTCCAAAATTTGACAAATTGAACGAGATGGAATAAGAGCGAAGTAGTTTGAAGCAGCGCGAATTCACTTTTTGTGTCACATTTTCGCTACCGTCGCCGCTGTAGATGCTAAAGCTCCCTGTCAAGGTCCCAAATATGGGTAGATAACTGAAGCAAACCTGTGATCTCCAAATGTGTCGCCTTCAGTTTCTGGATGCAGCGTACCAGTGGCCGCAAACATCACAGTAGTGTCCAGGTCCCCTACTATTCCTTGTACCGCGCTCGCTGCGTTGATGCAAGCCTGGGTTCCACGTGAGCCTTGTTGGAGAGCCGCGAGGAGATGAGAAACCTGAGAAGCAAAATGATAAAATAAGAAATAAAATAGCCATTAACTAGAAGGATGTTTTTATAACTGCAAATTCCCAATGTTTCCCTTGTCTTCACAAGTCACCTGAAGTTGGAAGTCGTTGACCAAAGTGACCAGTACTGAACATGAGTCTTAAAATTCATGCTGACATTTCTATTTCGCGTTGTACAAAAGCAGACTGACATTCTCGTGACCTCTTGTAGTGAGCGAGTTTTGATTTGGTGTCTCCATCAAGTTTCTTTGGTTCTGTGTTACAACGAGAGACGGACTCTCTTGCAGTTTTTGCCTTTCAGATGATACTTACATATTTCCGAGCCCAATATGACGAAAAACGTCAACATGATCATTAACTTTCGCGGAGGTTTGTTTAAATAAAACTCTGACTTTCCACAACAATGCAGGCAACAGTTTTCCATTTACTTTCAAAGTAAAGAGTTTTGCAGAGCAAAACAATTCGATGTTATCTGCTCGTGTTTTCCTCAGTCGTGTGACCCACCTTTATATCGAGATGGAAGCCTTGATGTACTTGCTGTATAAGGAAATGGTCACGTGATGAGCGATCACTTGACCGATTAGCTTGTTCACACAATTGAGGAAAAAGTTTGCTCCGTAAAACTCTTTGCTGAGCCTTTTTTTGTCATTAATAACCGCGACAAGTTACCTTTTCTGCCATATGTCGGCAGTTTTCAGCGAGTTCTCTTTTAGAAAATGGATCTTTGGGACTGCTCTGCACAGCTCCTCCACTCTGAATCAAGCTGATGCACGCCTCGCCCAAACCTTGTACACCAGTGCGAATACGATGCGCAATCTGAAACAAACATATTTCCTCACCACGTCATCCACCAGTCATTTCAGAGAAGATGGAAAATCCGTGAGTAGCTTATTATTAGAAACTCCACGTAAATCACGAAAAAAAAACAACAACAAACAAACAAACACAGAAACAACAACTTCTACCACGCACGATACCAGGTAAGGAATTTATGTTTACCTTGCCCGTCTACAGGTCTCAAGGCAGTACCTTAGCACAAGCCCGTCTGTTTGTAAACAACGTCATACACATTAATGCATCACGGCTACGGCCCACTAATTAACTCAATTGTCGTTACGTTTGTTAACGGGATTCACGTGGATTCACGCCAGTTATGTCCTGTGGGTTTGTAATAAGTGTTACTAGACAGCGCATACCTCTGGGTTGCCAACTGTCTTCACAGCACCTTTAGTGTCCTTCGCAATATCATTGTAAAGTTTACTGATGTCTTTTCCCAGCGGACCAAGTTTGGTTGGATCAGTAGTTGATTTACCAACCTAAAACACAAATCTAGTAAACACGATGTTCGCACACAAGCCGCTTATGCCATGCCCCCCCCCCCCCTCCCATCCGCATCCGCTGTAGCCTCTGCTTGAAAGTTTTTAAAGCTCACTAGGGACTATTTATTTCCATACAATAATGTATCCAGCTAGCCTAAAGGTATAATCTGTTAAACCTACTGGTTTTTCATATTGGTTTCTTCAGCCACAACGTACTTCAGGTTAGAGCCCAACGACATTAAATCCAGTTTTCCGAACAAAATGAAGAAATAACGACGTTTCGATGTCGTTTTCACAAAAGGACAGCTGCGGAAAAACTACGGCTAAATCTTTTTCGAGTAAACTGAGCGAGATCTGGCTACAAAATAACTGTCACGTCTTTCAACGATTTACCAGTTTACAATGCTCTACCACTGAACTGTGGAAGGCTCTAAAGCTGGAAATATGTGCTGTTGGACCAAATATAACAAGAAAACAAATTAAACAACATCTACCGTGAGATGTGAAAAATAGACAGCAATACAGACTAAAGACTAAAACGATAAGATTATTTCTTATCTTGATCTGAGAAATCTCACCATGTCGTGTCCCTTCCTGGTCAGTTCCTTCATTGCCCGAGTCATCCTCTCTTGGTAATTCACAAACGGTTCATCAATAACATCGGCATTTGCCGCGCGGTCATCACTCAGGGGCTGACTAATCTACAAACAAAGCAAGACCTTTAAAAACCCCACAGAAAGATTCTGGTCAGGCACTTACCTACAACAAACCTTCGTAAATTTTCTGTCAGTTTCCAAGGACCTACTTATTATAACTCTTTAGAAGATGATATTAAAGAATCTAATTCTCTCCACTTGTTCAAAACGAAATTGAAGAAAAAATTATATATGAATTATTAGTTATAAATCTTGTAGTAAATAGTTACCTTTCTTCACATGTCTGATATTATTTTTATACTTATTGTTACATGTACCTTACTCTATATTTTGTCAACTCAGTCTATGTCATTAGTTAATTTATACTTACCTTCATTGTATTTTACTTTCGATCCTGGCCTTACTGTTACTGTTACTTTAATTTTACTCTGAAGGAGCCCAATGTCTATAAGCCTCATGGTTTCTTTTTGGGCTTCCTCGCCACTTTCATTTGCTTTTGTGTAACTGTCTTGTTTTATCGTTATTTATATTTTGTGGTAAATCAAATAAAGTTACAAAGTTACAAAGAGAAAGCCCCTTTGGATCATTTTACATTTCTGGGAAACTGCCCACCCACCCCTCCCCTAAGCCAACATTAACACTTACTCTCAGTTAGGGCAAAATGCTGGCTTAAGGGAGGGGTAGGTGGGAAGTTTCCAGGAAACGTTGAATGATCTGCCAGTTTTAACCCTTTAGGTCCCAAGAGAGACCAACATCAATTTTCTCCTAACATAATCAGCAGATCATCAAGAGTAAAGATTATGACCGCCAAAATAATCGCCAAAGAGAATATTCTTTGATCTTTTGTCAAATTCTCTCAACTAATTCTTTAAAGAAATGCATGGGGATCAGTTTGGAGAATTTATATGTGGATAATGGGTTTAAAGGGTTTACAAGTAATTTCGAGGTAGTGCAAGATTCAATGACAAAAACGCGAGAAAAGAACCCTCAATTGGGTAGAAAGGATATTATTCATGACTTCCCAACGCGCCAAAAGGAGAAAATTGACGGTTTTAACAGTGAATCGGTTAGGTTTTATTTGATTGTCCCAGCTGTTCGTTTTAAGTTCCTTTCCTAAGTCATCCATGCGCTTTCAATTAATAATGCTAGTAAAGTGAAGTCAAAATCCAGGTAATGAAAATATAACTTAGACAGCTTTGTTTTGATCTGAATCACAACCCATAAATAACCATTGGGTTATCAGTAGACTGCGAGGAGTCCCTTTTCAGTCTGTCAGTCGAAACTTGGTAGGACTCGAAAGAGCAAACCAGTCAAAAAGGGACTCGCGCGTTTACCTCGCTCGCTCGTAACATGCTCGTACACGCAATAATCCCGAGGGACCGCTAGCAGTCCGATACAACTCCATCACGTGATATGTAAGTTAACCCACCTCAGCCACTGCTTTTCCAATACTGTCAATCAAACCAGACACCACGCCGGATTCACTGGCTGCCTCTTCTAACGTCTGTCCAAGGTCTTTTACAGCTTCTTTCATTCCCTGGGCGGCCTCATCAATATCAGGATGACTGTGAACACTCTGTAGCATCATTACAGGTGATTAATGTTAACTCAAATTATTTCATTTAACAATGAAGCCTTATATTAACGCGCACATTCCCTACAATGTTCACCGTACATCGTATGTGGCACTTGTGAAGAGAATACCAGATTTGCTTTGGTTAAGAACTTGTAGGAAAGAAGCAGACTGACTGAACTGAACGTTTGATGGTGCTGTTTGGCAAAAGTCGCTCAGAAACTATTAACTGTGATGTGCTCACACAATCGGATTTAAGGGGAAGCGTATTCGCCTAACGAAGGGATGGCACTCGAAAAATTTACTTCGTCAACTTAGCTGTTAAAACCAAATTCTTGTGTTTCACCCCCACCAAACGACGCAGCACCATTATTTCTTTTTAAACTCACTCATTCATTCTTTTACACATAAATAAAAGTTACTCAGCTCTAGCGGTGCTATTCTTAGAGGGGTTATATCAAGTGACATAGTTGCTTTAGTTCAACTCGGTGCTGAAGTCATTACTTAGGAACTTCACCTATATAAACATATGCTCCTGTAAAGTTATGAAGAGGATTTCAAACAAATTTTATCAGGGAGCACTAACAATAATATTTTAATTTGGCGACAGTTGGCAGACAGCACTACATTTTGAAAAAGTTGGCCAAACCCTTTTCAAGTTTCAATAAATAACCATTTTTTCTATCCTTTGCAACAGACAACAGGAAACAGTTTTAGTGCCTAATTAACAACCGCGTCGCTTAGTGGAGGTGGGTGCCCGGGATGTCCAGGGGCTTCCACCTTGGCACAGCCAGCCCCTAGACAGAGTTACTCCCCCATGGCCGGCAAACCCGCGCCCTCCAGCCATGAGCCCCCACGCCCAAGGAACCCGGCACCTGTCACACTGATTTAACAGTGGAAGAATAAAGGGGGGGGGGGGGGGAGGGATGGGGGTAAAAGAATGATCCAAAGGCTAAACGAAGAGAATGGCCGCCAGGAAAACACTGTACTGAGCACATGGAGCTGATGCAAGCAAGGCTGACCGCGCTTGAGCCAAACGACCGACCGCTGACCACGCCCAAGCTCCTTGTTGTTAACTGTGTTAAATAAATATTTATTTAACTTCATATATAGTCTTGAATAACAAAACTGGATCAATTGAGGAGAAAAACGTTTTTTTTTTATTTCTAAAAAGAGATCAAATAGCCTCTTTAAAGAAATGCTTAGGTAGGCGTGGACTTCAAGATTTAAGAGTGTGTCCATGAGAAAACCAGGCAGAACCAGGCAAGGTGTGATAATGCTCAAATCACAGATTTCGCTCAAACTCGGCACAAATGTTAGGTACCAGGAGTTAACTTATGTGACAGAATTTCAGGTCAAAATATTAAATTCCCTGGGAGATCCGGGCATCCCCTGTAAAAACGTCCATTTTCCCCGTTTTATGCATAATTAATTAGCTAACTTTACGATGACAGTGCAACAAACAGAAAAGCCACCTGGAACTTAAATGCACTGAGAGATGATCTGAGTTCATAAGACTTTAAGCACAATAAACTTTTTAAAGTCGCCGATTCGATTTCCCCCCTCTTAGTCCCCTTAAGGTGGGTCATCATTTCCAAGTTTTGAGTAAGTCGTAAAATTAGGGTATTTTATTCCCCAATATCTCTGATGAGCAACAGCTTATCTTTATAACTTTTACATGAGTAGTTAAAGCCATCACTTAAGTTCAGAAAAAGATCATAGAAAGTTTGGGCAATTCACTTTCTTCCATGTGTTGACATAAACTGTTCATGTGACTGAACGACTTTTGCATATTTCATCAAAATTCAGGCCCTCACAATATTCGGGCGTTTGCCTCTGAATGAGGAGAAATCGAATAAAAAACTCTTCAGACAATGATTTGACATTAATAAGGGTAAAATTGTTGAAATTATTGTGCACGAAACTCTAACGATGATTTTTGATAGCTATATATATATACGCGATCTTTTCAAGGAAAAAGAACATACAAAGATTTAATTCACAGTTTTAGTTACTTTAACAATTTCGCCCTAAAAACAATATAAACGGTCAATGAAATCCATATACGTATCTCTTGTATGTGTCAACTGCTAGTTTGTGCCCGCTTGGATTTGTTCCCCATGCCACCTTCGATGCCCAGTTCAGCGTAGTTCAGCGTCGTGACTCGCTGTACGACTAAAATTCCTCAGCCATCAGTTTACGCACAAAAATCCAAATCAAGTTGTTTTAGGAGAAAACAATACGAAAAGTAGAAAGCCGATTTGTGATCCATGGAAAGAATTATTGCTGCCACTGTTGTAGCTCAATTCACATGTGACAAACAACAACGAAACGTCCGCCATCTTTGACATTAACTGGAGCCCGCATTTTTAAGCAGCGGTTGGCCACCCACAGAAACACTGTATCGGTAGTCAGGAGCCAGGAGCCAGGAGCCAGGAGCCAGAGTCCAGTGAACAAAATATGAAAAATATGACTTTCCGACATTCTCTGAGATAATTTTATTGTTATTGTATGCTAATAAAAATTTTAGAATTCCAAATCTATTGGCAACTCTATTCAGACCGTGATTACAAAGGATCCCATTTCTTTTCAAACTCGGAGCAGGAGCTTATGGGCTCCTGCTCGGAGATAGAAGTCGCTTTTCTTTCGTGTTTTGGAAAGAAATATTTTTGTCTATTTTAGTTGCACGTCAAATAGCAGCGAAGTGAAGCCGGATCTTGGTGCAGACCAGCTCAAAGGGACAAATAAAGCGTGAGACACGGCCAGATTAGCTTGCGACAAGAATTCCATTTTGTTTTCACACTGGAGCCCCCCCTCCCCAGGGGAGTGGCCAAATTGCGTACAAATGCCCTACCCTACTGGCATCAGATTTGACTGTCATAAACACTGAATTTTTTACCTAGCACGGTCTTTTGGGGGTCTTATAAAGCCTAACTATGGCAGTAATGTTCCCAAGTAGAATTCAAAATACACCACACTTTCACATTGAGTTAGATCTTTTTCTCAAACAACCGCTTCCATATGTTTAACACCCTTCCCACATTCCCTCGAGAGCTACTTCAATTGTGATACTTAGATTTCAAATTTCTCACCCTACCCAGGTAAGGTCAATTTTCTCATCCTAGACATCCTCGGAAGGGTCTTTTTGCGTACCCTTGGGGTACCAAAACCAGTTTAGTGCCCAGGTTAGTGTGCCGTGCTGAGGCAGGCAGATGTTGAATTATGGACAGACACAACAATTAAGTTACAGACATTTGATGTTCCGGTCCGTGCGTGGTCGGAAGACACCCAGTAAATAATGCCCGTGGGGTTGCTCAAGGAAAATTAGGGTTTTACGAGAGTCGCACTGCAGGAGGTCTCTAACGAGGAAAAGTGCGGAAACATCTACTTTTTGGAGTGAATGTACTGATGCAATTTTTAAGTTACAATATACTATGGACAAATCTATTTTGTTTCTAAAGTTCCTCTGATACTCCGAGGAGCGCAGGACATACAGGGAACGCAGAGATCAGACCACTGCATTATTGAAATTAGATAAAGGCATACAATTCAGTTTGTATTTTCAAGTGTAACCGGACGTGTATGTGAAAAAACGGTAACTCTGAAGCGGATATATAAGAATGATTCATTACAGTGACAAACAGCGATATGAATGTGGACATAATATATAAAAAAAAGCACAACATTCAGAGGCGGATAAGATTTTCTTCCGGGTGTCTGCTTACGCGAGCTTTAAATCAAAGCTAACATCTAATTCACCGGTAAACCCTTTGAGTGTCCGCGGCCGCCTACGGGAATGTAAAAATCCACAGTTTGTGCACCTGTGGGAGCTGAAACGGGGTTTGTGATGGCGGTCGTAAGTAGAGCTATTCGGTATATACGAGAGTGCCCGTTAAGAGAACTTCTATACTGAATGAATCCGGAAATGACAGCTTAAATGAGAAGTGAATATTGTGTATTAGTCTGTGTTCAAAAAACTGTTCTTAATTTACACCTTCCTTGAATAGCTAAATAAGTCTAGCCGACTTTTTTTGCAATACATTATTAGTGCCCCCTTTTGGGTCTTTTGTATTCGTCAGAAGTTTAATATTCCTCAACACTTTTAAGCGGTTATTATTAATTTTTTGCAGTCAATAATTTACCCAGATACAGATACCATCCTGTATAGTTGTAAGACTACGAGGATTAAAACATAAGTAATTAAGTAAGTATACTCAATGGCAAGTCATTAATTGTCGAAAATTGCATGACACGGTCTGACTATAAAAAGGGCTATTATGGACGATTATTATCATGGTAATTAATGTCAACATCGAATAAACTGAAAACTTCAAGTAACACGACTTTCACAACCTATTTTCAACACACCAGTTATAACAGGACATTGGCGCGCACAAACAATAGATAGTGTATTCCGCATTCCGTAGTCCGGTAGTCCAGCGTAACAGATTCCATGATTTAGGCAGAGTCTAAAGTCACAAAGATGGAGGGTGTTCGAGCAGGTGGTTGTTTTCTATAGATATAGACGGATTGTCAGTGATCCTTCTTGTCCTTTGAGAATCGTTTTGTTCCCTCGTACTACAACTTATGTCAAAGACTTCGAATATTCGGTGAAAAGCCGACACTTTCAATTTTGCAATGTTTCAAGATGTTTCATTACCTCGTCACAAAGTAACGCAGAGTAACGCCACAGAGGACCAGACGAAACTGGAGCAGCCAACCTGGACTAAAGCATCTGAGAGACGTGTATGTAACATTTATTCACTATCTTTTTATCGTTTTTGGGTCTTGTAGCACCTACAGGTTGGACTGATCGAAGTTTGAACTAAATCTTTTGCTCCTTGTGTTTACTCAAGCGTTCCATAAAATATCCATCAAAACGTCCATAAATAACACAGAAATCATGACTCAGGTGACACTTTCTAACAATTCCGCTATTAGTATCGATAATGAGGCATCTGATTTGTGACTTCTCGCCAACTTTGTGCTATTTTTGTGTTAAAAAAACGAATGTTACGTTTCTTCCAATTTTGGTCAAATGACAAATAAGAGTCAAGTCAAATGTACATAATACGTCATTATTAATAAAGTATGAGATTGCCCAAATATTTTAGGATTGATTTGATAACCTTAAAGATGTCTTTCAAAGAATATGTGAGAATTAAGTACATAGGTTGTTGCTCATGGGAGATGTTAGCGACTAAAATACCTTAAATTTAGGGTTTGGTCAAAACAGTGAGAAGATGACCTTACTTTAGGCTAAATAATAGGAAGAGAACGAATTCGAGAGTAAAAATAAATTACTGAGGATTAAGTCAGATAAACATAGAAGATGATAAAGTTGATTAGATTTGAAGTTGTCTTTTCTACTTGTTGAACAGCCAAACCAAAGTTAGCTAATTAATTATGCAAAAATGAGTAGATTTTGTGATTTTTAGGGGGGGTCCCTGTAAATCCCAGGGAATTCAATATTGCGACCTTATTTTTTGTCGAGGTTAATATCTCACCAAACCCATCAATTGTGCCAAGTTTGAGCGAAATCCGTGATTTGAGCATTATCACCCCCTGCCTGGTTCTCTCATGGACACACTCTTAAGAGGGCAAAACTACTAGACATTGCTATCTACAGGTATGAATTGTCTGTTTCCGAATTAGCAATTTAGGAGCAATTTGTAACATAATGAAGTTTTTTCAATTCACCTTGGGGTTTCCGCCACCTTCTTTAGTAGCGTACATGAGCTGGGCGGCTGATTCAGCGACAGTTTTGGCCTGATCTAACAAGTCCACCTTACGCTGAACGTCTACCATGCGTGATGCGGCACCCACTGCTAGATCAGCTAACGGAGTTAAGAAACTCGAGACCTGAGCAACCTGTAATATATAGAAAGATAGCAAAGAAATGTGCTTTATTTGAGTGTCAATGTACATTCACTAAAGGTTGATTTCCAGTGTCGCGTAATTTTTACGTTTACGTTCGCAAATAAAATAGAGGCAATGCATGAAAGGTTACTCGTAAGCGTAAAAGTCGAACCTCGCTCAACCTCTCGTTTAAGCTCAGCACTTTTTATCTTGCCTTCATTTTATTTACGTGGTTAAAATTTATGTGCGTTAACGTGCGTAGCCAAAAACGCGTCAGTGGAAATCAACCCTAACGGAATACGCCAAAAAGAGTTACCAATGTAGCTCCAGTAAAAAACTAGAAAAGAATGTTCGAGGAATTGCGCGTCACAGAATAGGGTATCGAAAGGTGAGACCTAAGACCTCGACAATAGTGCGTGGAAATAGCATCTCATTACAACAACACAGGTATATTCAGGTCTTAGTTTTTGTAATCCGTTGTCTACAGCTCCTACAATTTTCGAGGTCTCAGGTCTTTGTTTTCGAGACACCCCCACAGAATAGGCTGATTACTTCCCCATTTAAGATCTTCTGTTATAGGTTCGACTCAGTTGTGATTCTCTGTTTTGCCAGGATTGTAAAAAATACATTATTCTCATATCTAATAAATCGCATAACATTGCACATGTATTCTGTAAAACAACTTTTGTTTAATTTACATACCCTGTGGCCAATGTTCTCTGGTTCAGATTTAGCTGCTGTAGCTAACGGATCGATAACATCTGTCATTTGACTCAGATTCTGCATCATTTGCTCTTGGAATCCCTGATGACAAAACACATTCACAGAGTTACACTTTCCCTGTGTCTGCTTCACCGCACTCTTCGGTCAAATACGATCGTGTATTTCAGTTGGGCACCACACACGTAAAACGTGATTCTGAAGGGTAAGCAGGTTCCTTTTTTCCTGAGCTCAGCGATATGCTTTCTTTTTTTTAACCAAAGAACAAAGGGATTTGAATCAGCAATCTGTAATCTGATAGCCTGCAGAACTGGCGTCATTTTTTCGCGTTTTTCAGGCCAGTGAAGGGAAGCATTTGAAGCTGCGAGCGAGGAGCCCGAGCCACGCGTGAGAAACGAGCGACGGGGAAAGGGACGCCTGTTTCGTGTTTTGCTCGCCCGAAAAACGCGGGAAAAAAAATATAGCACCTGTTCTGTAGTCTAGTAATCTGATGGGTGTTTTGTTTCGTTTTGCACACAAACAATTAAATGATTTTTCTCCAAGTAAAGCAAATCAACCACGCTGTCAAGGCAGACTTTCAAGAAATATCACCTGTAGTGAATTTTCAGGTCTTGGTTCTAGCTGTTGACTGATGGCAGCTAGTGATGCTTGATCCAACTGATTTATTGTCTGGCTTATTTGTTGAAGGGCTTCATCGCACTCTCGTTGACCTGGGGCATTGTCTCTGCAAAAATAGACATAACACTTTAACTCGCAGTCCCTCTCGTCATAAGAATGGTTTTTAAAAACTAATTTCACATGACAAAAGAGAGATCGACAAAACAAACGATTTCTTCTAAAATCGTTCCATTTAAAGCTCCAAACCCCCTGAATTGGGATTCAAAAGCAATTCACCAAAGAGAAATGTCCTTGCCAGAATGTCTTTAGCATGATTCGTTGCTAGGGACACTTATGCTTCAAGCTAATTTCAAAGTGTAAGCTTGTGAAAAGAGTAACCTTACGTTAACACGTGGGCTCCTGAAAAACCTTTGTTGAAAAAGTCTGAGGAGGTAGCCAAGAAAAGTCCGGGAGTTTCTTGGTGTTGCGAAAGCCATTGTTGGTTCGCTTTTTGTTTTATGATGGTATTGTTCAGTGTCTTTTTAATCTTTTGTATTACATCATTGTACGTCATTCGGTGATTGTAACCATCGGCAACAAGGAAAAGACCCAAAACATCTCTGCTCCTGCGCCTATGTTGATTTTTTGGGAACATGATTGATCTTCCAGATGTTAAATTACCCTGAACTGAATAAGAGCACTGAACCGTCTATGACAGTCTTTAGTAAATTTATTTTTTTAGTACATCGCAAATAATAGACCAACTCCGATATATTAAAATTCAGACTTGGCACCAGGGCTTGGGGGAATAAAACAAAAGAATCATCTTGAAGCTCAGTAATGAATAATACATTTCTTTGGTGAAAACGTCGCCGATCTATTTGGACCCGCTCGATTTGTCAAATGTAGGCTATTTCTACTGAACTTGAATTCTAAAAGACTTCATCTAGCTTCAAAAAGAGAAAGGAAAATTCGTCCTCATGTGTTCACGTCCTCCCTAAACTGTTGCATTAGGAGGTTTCACGTCGTAGTCGTGTAGTGGACGTCAAAGAAATGTACCAAAAAGAGTGATGCACGTGCAGCGCTGTTGTGTTGCTCATAAAACCAACTTTTTTTTACTTTGTCGTTGTCTCGTCGTGGTTGTTTAGAGCGATTTTCGTATGACCTTGAAATGAAAGGTCGCGAACAAAACAGAAACGACAAACGAACGGAAATGGAGCGATTTGATTGGTTTATCGAACGGATACAAACGCGCGTGGCTTTTGGTTGGTTAAGCGAATGCTCAGGTGAAAAAACTTCATGCCCGAGAACTTCTAGAAATCAACCGATACTTCGCTTCGACGTCATACTACAACATACTACAACACGATTGGCCAATCGAACAATGCCTTCTCCATATTAGGGTTTCTTTGGCGGGAAAACGAAGAGGCCATGTTTTGATCTTTTCATCCATTGGCTGATGAAACACTTACCGAAACCTTTTTTCAAGGTCATACGAAAATCGCTCTAAGCTCCCTATTAGAGACCTTTAGATTCCAGGGGCCCGTTTCTCGAAAGCCCCGATAATAAACGGGCCCGTAAAGCTGTTGTTGTTTAAATGGAAGATAGAGGTTTAAATAGTTTCGCATCCAACATGATAAAACTCTCAGTTTGTGAAACAAAATGGAGTAGTTTGCTAGCCAGGACCGGCGCTTTTATTCTTTATATTTCGATTTGAATATTTGATTTCGGGCGGGACTTTCGAGAAACGGGCCCCAGAACGAGGACGACTAGGAGGACCAGATTTAACTTCATTTTTTTTCGTGTATTCTCAAAAAAACAGATACCCCGGAAACCTTCATTGTACTTTTTTTCACCAGAAAAGTTGACACTGTTATTATCACTGAGGGAGGTTAGGCCCTCTCCCGATCGCAAAATGATGAAACTTCTAACATTTGATCAACTTGTTTCCGCTATACTGAGACATTCCCGCCAAAACTCGTAGAAGAATGACTCCCGCTATCACGTTTTCCCGCTAAAATGACGCCGGTTGAAACGCGCGCACTACTTAGTATTGAGAAAATCTCGAACTCGCAGTCGTTGTCGTCTTAGAATCTGAAGGTCTGTATTATTTGCTACGGGACCACTTACTTAATAGCAGTAATAAGCCTTCTCATGGCATCTGAAACGGCCTTGGCCTGTTGAGCAAGTTGCTGCCAACCAGACTGATCTTTAGAATTAACAGCAAGTGATTTTGCGACATTGAAGTAGTTTGTACTGGAAGTAGCCATGGACTTGCCTGCCATAATCAGAGGAACTTGAGCTGAACGAGCCTGTATAAAGTAAAATAACTGTTTGCTACAGGACTGTAAACAGGGTTCGTAACGATTTTGAGATTCAAAACTTACGACTTTCACCGTACTTTTTCTAAAACAGAATTTTCTTTTCCAGACAGGGCATAATCAATAAAGCGGAAGAAATAAACCAGGACAAACAAAAAAAATCAAGGTTTTCCCATGATGACATGGAAATGTAAAGTACCAAATTGCAATGCAGTTTTGAGAAAGAAAACAAACACTCCAAACTGTTAACCATTTTCCAGAATTTATCTTTATTTTCCAGACTTTTTCCAGGCTGGAAAACTGGCTTCCAAATGTCAAGACTTTTTCAAGAATCCAAGACTCTGTACGAACCCTATGTAAATGACATTCGGGATCAAAAACGAAGATACAAAATCAGCAAATCCACGAATTGCGATACTGCTTTACCAGCTGCTTTGGACCCCACAGTTTTCTCGGGAACGGAGTTGTAATGGCTGTTCTTCAAGCATAATTGAAAGTAACCGGGCGAAAATATACATTAAAATCAGCTGCTTTTCCACAAGAGGGTTTGCGACAAAACAGTTTTCAGTTATAATCTCAGATTGTCAAAAGAAGCACACAACTTGAACATTAGATACTGACGTATGCGTCTTTTGTATTGTGTTTGCCAAATACGTAAAATTAATACAAAAAACTTAAAGGTTTTAAGCCTATTTAAATTGCGCATTACTTTACGGTGGCTTTAAAGTGCTTTCACCGGGATTAAACAGATACCAGCACCAACCTCTTCGCTTATTTTAGCCGGAAGCGGAGCAAACTCTGGTGACAGAGCATAAGCTGTTAGACTCTCCACGCTGTTTATGAGAGGCTTTGTGGCCTCAGCACATGCCTCGCGATTAGCCTCAGTCATGTCACCTGCCAGAACCTGCAATGATAAAAAATCAAAAGGCATGCAGTCAAACCTGCATTAAGCGGTAACCGCTAGAGAATGGCCAACTGACTGCTTAATACTAAGATCGTTACTTTTACTTAAGATAATCGCTTATTACCCCAGGTCTTCTATTTAGACGTTTCAGTAAAAGCTTGGGAAGTTATAAACCGATTCCAATAATTAGAAATTTCAAAGTTGTACTGGAAACGTACTCGACTAGAAACTCGCAGACAAATCGAAAAGTAGCTACTGACCACGGACACAGCTTTCAAATTATTTAAGTTAAAATAGCATTCAGGCCCCGTTTAACCTGACGTTGGATGGAACTATCCCCTGACAAAATCCCTATCCAGCGGATAAGTACCAGGGAAACCAATTCCACTATCCACTGGATAAAGATCTATCAAGTGGATAGCGTTTTTCACCTTTTGAAGAACTGGGGCCAGAGGTAAAGACATAGTCACTTACATGACCAGCCAAACGATGAAATACAAACCTTGATGTTTTTGACCAAATTAGCAGTGTTATTAGCAACATCCTTGGCTGCTTGTACAAACTGTCTCTTAGCTGCAGGGTTACTTGTTTTAGCGGATGCTGCTTTACAGGCGTTGCAAAGAGCTGATGTGTGTTTAGCAACGGCCGTAGCTGCTCCTAGGATCTATCAACAAAAGGAAGATTCAATTCTATCAGCACAAGTTAACGGTTAATCCAACCACAACCAAAAAACGTTAAACATCACAATCCAAGACAATCCAAGACAAATAATAAAAAAATCATATTGCAACAGAGATTTTGATCAATCGTTCTCATCACAGGATCAAAAGGAACCACTATTTTCTAACTTTTGGCTCCCTGTTTTGCTCTGAGAATGAAAGAGGCAATTCATACAGGAGCTAGGTTGTAATATATAAACCTCAGCAAACCTTACGAACTAACAGTTGTGCACTATCACATCGCATCGCGTACTCAGTCTCACGTACAAAGTGAAGTTTACTGATTCTTATTTGCTTTTTAACTCAAGTGTCCTGTGTCTGTGTTAGAAAGGTCACGATTCCGAATGTCTGGAGTTGTTTACGTGCAAAGATATAGGATGGGGACATTGAGAAACTATAAGAACACCATATTTTAGTATATAGAGGGTGTCGCTCCATAATATTAAATAAGCGTATTGTGTTTTCCTATCATCGTGGAGTGCAAATGCCGTTCGGCCGTGATGTTTTATTATGTCAAACGTTTCCTTCTCGATGGATGGTTGAGTACTTCGCATACATAGATATGGGGTGTGGTTACTGCCAGTTTGATATAATTCAAAATTACTTCAACATTACGTAGTATTTCAATCTGGGATGAGCCGAAAAATAATTGACAGCGCCAGATCAACGTTTATACAGGGTGATCCTCCATGATCGCTCTTCTCGGTTTTGTTTAACGGCACTCAATAATACGTTTTTACATATTTTCTTAAATAAACTTAATATGGGGTTCTTGGAAGTCCGAATGGCGATCGGTAAAACTGCAAACGCATTAGCAAAATACACACTCTAACTCGGCGATGCGCATTGCTGTGCTGTTTAATCTGTTGTTATCAGGAGCCCCCACTGTGTTAGACATTGCTTTTTTGTTGATACTCCATACGTGTTTTCATGTACACTGCCAACGACCCCTTTTTGAACCACTTGCAAGAGTTTTAGTTATTTCTTCGTGAGAAACAGTTCATGAATCACGCCTAAATGTAGCTGCTGCAGTGAAGCTCACCTGTTGCTGACTAGCTTCTGGGTTTAGCAGACTCTGGCAAGCATCCAGGATTTCGTCTTTTGAGTTTATGAACTGAGCCTGATCTATAAGACCTGGTCTACCTGCAACACTTGACGGATCAGCAACTGCTACCAAATATGCTGCCTGAAAAAAGAAAGGCAATTTCAGAAAGAAAGGGATTTTATAAAACTATCCACGCCCCTACACTGATACATCTAGCCGAAATACGATAACAATCTAGCCACGATACAAATGGCGATCCTGGTAGCCTGATGCATTTGATTCACGCTTTCACGTTTTCCCCATATTCCAAAATACACACTAGAGGGTTTTTTGTCCCTGTGTTTGGAGTACAATTAAAACTTGCAATATCACTAACTCAGGAAGTAATTTTGTTTTCTCAAGACACGTTTTGCCCTACGGTGAGGTACACTGTAAAGGAGGGATGAAATGGGCGCAAAAATGAAAAAAATTTATGGCCCGAGACAAAAAAGGAAAAGAAGGATGAGATTCATAGAAAAGCAGAGTTTTGGCATCAGTGACAACTCACCTGTGCAGCAGACTCAGTTAACGCACAGACAGCTACAGAAGCATCTTTCACTGTATTGTCAAACTCGCCAAAATCACCAGACTTGATACTGTTAGAAATCTTGGGCATAGCCTCTGTTAGATCCTACAATAAAGCAAATTTAATTAGGATCTTGAAGTAAGATTTCACCAAAGGAGATATAACATTATGCCAACAACAGGCTCAGGAATCACAGACCTAAGTTTTGTGATCTTTGGTCAGAGGTTGCGACTCCTTGTTTGGCAAAGCAAGCCTTTCATTATGGACACTGTTCCAATTTTTCATTACACTTTACTTTCTGTGTCCATCTCGGGAGAGTGGCCTGCCTTATAGAGAGTCGAAGAACAGCCTAAAGAAAGGCTGGAACAATTTCTGCGTGCATCTAAGAGGAGGGTGTGTTCATAGAGTTGAATGTTACGCTCATCAAGTAAACAAAATCCTAAGAAGGCACAGAGCTATCCACCTATCCTTTCATCTTTTAAGAATGCTTTGATAACTTATTTTGGAGATTCTAACATTGATATTGACAATTTTGAAGCCTTATTATAAATATATCTTTGTATTGTTAGGTTAGTTAATTTAGTTGAAGGCCACTGGCCTATCAGCTTCTACTGTTATGTGATAACTTATTTTACTGATTCTTTTATCGATATTAATAATTTTTAAGCACTATTGTAAATATAAATCTGTAATTTTTGTTTTTCAATCTAGTTGGAGGGCCACTGGTTTATCAGCTTCTGCTGCTATGTGTTTTAACGTCATTTTTAAATAAAGTTGATTGATTGATTGATAACAACTGGAAGCCAGCAAAATTTGCCACCTACTATCCAAGAAGTTGCCAGCTAGTCTCGTCTGAAGAGAAGATGTTACTTCCAATAAATTCCACCACCTAGCCCTCCGCTTACGTAAAACTTTAAGAAAACTGAATTAAGCACATTTGAGTAACAGTGTAACTATTTCATGCTTACTTGAGATCTGTGGGTCACTTTATCCAAGCAGTCAAAAAAAGTATCGCTGTTGACAGGTTCAACTGGATTGTCTAAAATGCTACTCACAGCCTACAAAAAAAAGATTAACTATTTCAGTCCCGAGAGTACTAAAAGTATAATGAAGCTCAAACTCCAGGAATGTGGTGTTTAAAAATACTGAAAGATAAATGGTAAAATACAATAGTATTGCTGAAAAAGTTTCATTTTATGATTTTTTCAAAGACAGATCCTAAGCACACATGCCAACCCCAACAATGGTTGATTTCTGGGAGTTTGGATTACGTCTGTCACAGTAACAAAAAAACAACAATAAAAACGAAAAAACATGATGAAAGAAAAAGTGATTAAATCATACTCAAAACACAAGATTTTGTTTTAAAGTACAGTGTGAACAAAAGTTTAAAGGATCATCCTTTGCAAACCCTACCTGTATATTTCTAAGAGCATTGTCACATTCCTTCTGCCCAGGTGCAGCTGACATACATGCATTAAGCAGCATGTTGATACTGTCAGTCACAGCTCTGTAAGAAAAATATGGACCAGCTGTTATTCACTGCTCATAAACGGATTACTTGGAGGCTTTCGGTGGTCTAGGAACAAGTATTTGCAGGTCTTTACATACAACGTGAAACGTGCCGAGGGATACGCTATGGTTGGCAAAGAAACGTTGCCACCAATGCCTGAAGAATTTCATACACTTCAGAGACCACAAGAGAAACATATAAGTATGATAGAGCAATTTTCGTATGACCTTGAAATGAAAGCGCGCGAACAAAACAGAAACGACAAACGAACGGAAATAGAGCGATTTGATTGGTTTATCGAACGGACAGACAAACGCGTCTGGCTTTTCATTGGTTAAGCGAACGCCCAGGTGAAAAAACTTCATGCCCGAGAACTTTCTAGAAATCAACCGATACTTCGCTTTGACGTCATACTACAACACGATTGGCCCATCGAACAATGCCTTCTCAATATTAGGGTTTCTTTGGCGGGAAAACAAAGAGGCCATGTTTTGATCTTTTCATCCATTGCCTGATGAAACAAAGAACGAACACTTACCGAAACCTTTTTTCAAGGTCATACGAAAATCGCTCTAACAGTGCAATAACGTCCCTGGTATTCCTGAAAACTACTGACCGTGCAGCATTAGCCAAAGAGTTCTTTGCATTTGGTGCATTTGGATCGGATACCAAAGACTTGGCAGCCAGAAGAAGTTTACTTGATGCTGTGGATGTGTTTTTTAAGTTCCGCACAAGAGAATCTTTTGCTGCCTCATCCTAACAACATAGAACAAAAAAGTACAGGTTAAAGGAACAGTTTCCCGTTACTGCGCATGCACCAAAATTGATTTTTGGACAGGATGTCGCGAAATTAAAAGATGCGAGGAGAGTAAGAGAATCTTGAAAAAATCCGTTTGCATCGCGCTTGGCTGAGTTCAATACTACACTAAAACTTCTCAGGATTACAGATCAATGATATATTGTTCCCGTTAAGTTTCGATTTGGGCGAAATTGGAGCTTTTTGGCGTTACTTTTATTGCCGTTGGACGGAGGACCAAAAGATGGGAAGCGCTTTGATACCGATTGAAGGGTTATTTCTTCTGCTAGGTTCCATACAAGCTCAGATAATTGTGAAAGGAATACGCAAAAATGAAAGAGCAACAATAAAGACTGTAAGGGGCAGAAAGAAACCATTGAGACATTGATGTGACTGAGGAGATCTTGTGCAATTAAGGTTCGTGGAGTAGAATTTTTGCAACGACGGGTTAGTACTCTTTTAAATGAACCTCCCTACGGCCGACAAAATCAAACAAACAGGCGCTACATGTTTAGAAAAACTAGTGCCATGAAAATCATAATATAATTTTTGACTAACCTTTGCGATGGTTCATAGCGTTGAGATTGCACTTTTATTTATGTGTTTCAGTCAAACGTTTGAGGCTAGAACGCGAGTAAATCAGGCAAATATTGCGGGTCTTTAATCTGACACGAGTTTCACATAAGAAAAGCTGTTTTTAATGCGAGCGGAACGAAATCAGTTTCTGGTCGCGAGGCGGTCCTACTTGCGATAAAATCGCGTCGTGCCGCGAGCCAAATTTAAAAATAAGACGAAAGACTTCTTCGAAAGTCCAAAATATTACTTGAGAATGTAAACAACAAATCTCCGTCGGCGGTGCTGTCCGGAAAGAAATCTTGTCGGGTCAATATGTCAGTTCTATTGTCTCTCGAAGAAAAAACAGATGACGCTCGCGCGTGCGCATAATTAGGACACTGTCCCTTTAATATCTTATTGATCTGTAAGGCGTGGCCAGATCAATTTAGGATTCTGGGAAACTGCCCTCCTACCCCTCCCCTAAGGCAACATTAACACCTACTTCTCACTTAAGCCAAAATGTTGGCTTAGGGGAGGGGTAGGTGGACAGCTTCTCAGAAACCCAAATTCATCAGGCCAACCCGTAACACTCCCATGATAAATCAACTTAAAATTGTTACCTTTGCTTGGCCGGCTAACTTCAGTCCACTAGTCAAGAGATCTTGATAAGAAAGTGAAAACTTCTTTGTTGAAACTGCCAGTTGATTGGATGTTCCTCGTGAAGCTGTGACCATGTCACTGGCTGCAGCATTCAGGGCTGCTCCTGTCATGCTTAGCCTCTCTTGAACCACCTGGTACCCCTCTGATGTAGGGGGAAACTGTAACACCCAAACAAACAGTGTAAATTGCAATTTATTTACCCACAAGGCACTTAAGAGCTCTTAACAACTCGTTTAAACGTGTCCGTGCGTTCCAGATCAAACTGGAATTTGGAAGCGTTGGTTTTTGAGGAAAGGGGAAACCAGAGTACCCGGAAAAACACCTCTCGAAGCAATGGAGAGAACCAACAACAAACTCGACCCACACATGGCTTTGACACCGGGATTTGAACCCGGGCTACATTGGTAGTGGGGAAGAGCTCTCTCCACTCTCCCCCCCCCCCCCCCCCCCCCCGATGAGTTTGGTGGTGCATGTTACAAAGACATTTTGTCGTGAATGTGCAACCTTACTCTTTTGTCGTCTAACTATGCATCTACCACTTTACTGCACTGTATGACGATAAATGTTATCCAAAACGTTTACTATTTTTTGAAGAAAAATTAGATTAGGCTGCCGTGATGACACATGAGCGTCACCTTTAATTTTCGCTTACAGCTGATTCATCCCTTAAAATAAAAAAACAAATACTGCTATATGAAATTACTGATAAAAAGGTGGTCACGCAGACAGGTTTCATAGATTGACTCATAAGTTAGAACATAATTGAGGGCAAGAGTGGAGAAGTTCAAATGTTTTTGTTGTTTTTAACTTACATCTTCAACAGCTAAACTCTGACTGGAGGTTACAACAGCTTTTATGGCTTCATCAACATCCCTCTGACCAGGCAGGTAGTTAACACAGTTGTTCAGTGCCTGAGATACATCTTTAGCTGCCTGTAAAACGAAAAAGATACGCTCACAGGCTGTTAATTGCAGTTTTTTCACTCTCGCTCGATGCTGAAAGCAGGATAAAATCAAGGGAGTCAAGTAAAATTAAAAACAATGAGAAAAATGATCTAATTAACCAAACGCATAAGCACAAACCAAGTGCAAGCACATAAAAAAATGACAAAAAGAAAAAAAACAACGTGCGTGCGGAAGGTTTAAACTTGTGTCTAGGCTGTTTTCAGGGTGAAATAAGCATTATTTTACTGATGCTTGTCTTTGCGTCGCTAATGATAACCAACTGAACCTTTTTTTTTTAATGAGATATGTCTTGGATTGAACACCTAATGATATATACTATAAAGCATCGTTGAAAAATTTCTTGAATACAATATTTCTGACAAATATGAATATAAAAAAGAAAGATAAACAACTCAGCCACATATTATGGAATGCAAGCAGTTGAACTGAAGCGCGCAGTTTGCCCTCTGCTGGAGCCTTTTTTCCTTCGCTTTGAACTATTTGCTCACTTATTTGACCACCCCGAGGGGCTGCTCGCACTATAAGTTAGTAACTTACATATGATGTGGTCACGATTCTGCGTTCGATCCTGGGCACAGGACAGTCACGAGAAAAAACACCTAATATAGCGATACTATTTGTAAATCTGCCTGCCTGTTTAAATTAATCTTTAGTTTTAACAGGTAGCCAATCCCCTCTCTTGTTGTAAATATTATTCTAAACAGTGTATTCCTGTGTGTTTAGTATCAAAGGAAAAATAAAGGAAAGTATCCTTACCTGCGCAAGCTTAGGCTGGTTGTTGGGGTCACCAGGATTAGCCATCGCATTCTTTGCTTCCTGGATTAATTTTGCTGACTCAGCAACAACAGCCTGAGTCGCCTTTATCAGATTCATCTGCAATGCTTTGTCATCTGATGTTGCAGCGACTCCTCTCGCGGCTGCTGTTAGTACTCGCAGTGCACTGGCGGTGTCTCTTGCTGCAATACCTGTGTGGCTTTCATTACCCTGCGTGTAAAGATAAGAGTAAATTCTGCCTTTTAAAAACAGCCATTCATTTTCGAGAAGGGCATGTTGTTTAACTAATGAAGAAACGTTAGAACTTCTTTCGTGAACGTCTTTGAAAACACTATTACTATGCATGAATTCATAGTTTAGGGAGCCGTTCTGTTCCAATCTGTCCGGACAGCCCCATTCTTCTCGGTTTTGGTTTTACCACTCACAAATGGCTATCTGCACCCAGTTTATAATGCTCAAAACGTCTGGGAAACTACCTGTCTATCCCTCCCCTACCCTGCACAGTTTTCCCTAAGGGAGAAGTTAACGTTATACTGAGGGAAGGGTAGGCGGGAAGTTCCCCACAATCTTTAAGGGGCTAGGTCACGAGGATATTACTGTTTTAAGACAATTTTGAGCTGAAGCCATTACTACTACTAGAGAGAATTTACTCATACATAAAATGTTCCTGTAGAATTAGAGCGATTTTCGTATGACCTTGAAAAATGGTTTCGATAAGTGTTCGTCATCTGTTTCATAAGCCAATGGATGAAAAGATCAAAACATGGACTCTTCGTTTTCCCGCCACAGAAAACCCTAATATGGAGAAGGCATTGTTCGATTGGCCAATCGTGTTGCAGTATGACGTCAAAGCGAAGGATCCATTGATTTCTAGAAAGTTCTCGGGCATGAAGTTTTTTTACGCGAGCGTTCGCTTAACCAACCAAAAGCCACGCGCGTTTGTATCCGTTCGATAAACCAATCAAATCGCTCTATTTCCATTCGTTTGTTGTTTCTGTTTTGTTCGCGCGTTTTCATTTCAAGGTCATACGAAAATCGCTCTATGACGAAGATAACTAACAAATTTCATCAGTAGGGAGCACTAAACATATTTTTTGGTGATTTTTGCAGGCATCGCATTAAAACTTAAAACACATCGGTCCAAATTGTTCAAGTTTCAATCCATGTCTATCTATGCAACAGACCGCAGGTAACAGTTTCTATGACCAGACAACCAAACTAGACCTTTTTTTGGGGAAATTAAAGTGGTGCGAAAAAAGTCTTGGCATTTAAAAAGATATCAAATGGCGTCAAATTGCTCCTTTAGCTGATTCAAAAGAAGTACTATCCCTCTTGACACTGGTAATCAACTTTACGACCTCCGCTTGGGCACCATGTTGATATTGGTGCTATCTCTAACTAAGATGCCTCACAATTAATGAGAATGACCAAGCGGTTAGCTTCGAACTGCAACCTTGCACTGAGAGAGATTGTTAACAACAAATTGTCTAGGCCTAAGAAAACTACGCTCAACGATGTCTTTTGATTTACCTGTGAAGCAGCTGTTAACAACTGTGCCATTGATGATCCAACAGACTTTGATGTAGCACCGAGCTCAAGACCACACGACTCCGCCTATAAATAGGAAAAGACCAATGGCAGACTTACTATTTTCGCCCTTCTCATATAGTACAAATTACAGTAAAGCAAGGTCAAGCATACCCCCAACATTCCATTAATGAATTTATTATTTGAAAGTTGAACCGTTAGTGGTTGTAGATTTCAGAGTCATCTCAGGATTACTGCATTTATAATGAGCTGTGAACTCACACGTGAGGAAGTTTTGAAACTTCTGACCACTCAGTTGTCTTAAACGTCTTCAAAGCAGTCTAATCCCAACAAAGATTTTCCCTTCTGACTGAATACTGGGAAGCTTTTGCCAAAAATGTACACTTCATTACGCATGCAGGAAGCCAGATTTGAAGGGAAATGTACCGAGATCAGTTTGGAGAATTTGTAAGTGGATATTGGGGCTTAAAGGGTTAATAGAATCTACGGGGGTAAACCTGACCTGGTGTCACTGTCATGTACACGAAACTCATAATAATAAGAGTGTGCTTGTGAGACAAGTGTCTCTTCAGCATGCAAAGAAAGTAGTGTCCCATAGTCCGGGGCTAGTGGATTTTGCTTTGGAGCTAGTGAATTCAGTTCTTAACTTGCCCGACGGGCAAGTGATGTTTTTTGAGGAATTCAAATTGAAGACCAACTGTGAAATTAATTCTGCTCGTCAACAAGCTTTTGGGGCTAGTTAAAATGACTTTTGGGCTAGTAAATGATTGCCTCAGCTTGCCCAAACGGCAAGCTATAAAAATGATTTTCTTTGCACCCTGCTCAATAGAACTGGCTGTATTATAATAATGAAGAAAAGAATGTTCCCTATAGATACTTACGGTGTCTCCAGGCAATGGAAGTAACTTGCCTTCCTCAATACTCTTCTCATATGCCTCAAGGTCACGGCCTAGAGCGCCAACAGTGTCCAGAGCACTGTCAATCTCCAGTGTTCCACATACCTCAGCAGCCTGACAAAATTTCCAAAACAAACGAAAAAGAAAAGGTGACTACCATGTTGCCTTGAATCAGCGCGTAAATATTCCAGTTCAATAATAAATTTTGCTCTTGGAAAATTGTTATCACCTTTAACTTTTTCGGAAAAAAAGAATATGAATTAATATGGGGTTTTACCCAAAATGACAGCATGTCTGTGTCTGACAAATTCACCACTTGACAGACCAACTGATTGGTTGACTGACATACTGACTGATTGACTGGCAAAGTGACTGACTAACCAACTGGGCCCAGTTGTTCGAACGCCGGTTAGCGCTAACCCTGGGTTAAATTTTAACCCGGGATTCTTTATCTTTTTATGAAAAGCACTCTCTCGGATAATTTTCTCTATTCTTTTTAGAGTATCTAATCATCAAATTGTAGGCAAAGAGAATTAAACTGAATTTGCTTTCTAAGCCCTCATATCTGAGTTCAAATTTCGCACTAACCCTGGTTTATCTTAACCCAGCTTCGAACAACCCGGCCCTGACTGACTAACTGAGATACCTACTAACTGACTGACTGACAGGGTGATCAACTGATTGACTGAGTGACCAAGTGACTAAATGGGACTGGCTGCCCAAATGAACAACGCACTGGTTACCTGAATGACAGACTAAATGACTGACTAGAATGAACTCACTGATTAACTGAATGACACGGTCATACTCTTTCGAGCTCTTCAAATTCCATGACTTTCCAAGACCTTAGGTTAAGCTGTCACTTTCAAAAATTTCCTTGCTTTGAGGTACTCTTGGACTTAAACAGTTCAACAAACTCTTGTGTCCCCCAAAATGCGTGCCGCTTGCGCTATTTAATTATTCCTCTTTATTTTACATTGTCCTTGCCTTGTCATCTGCAGTAACTAATCTATCAAACAAAACTTTAATTGGAACACTTCTTTAATACGATGCCAATAAAATGAAAGATTAATCTCATTATCACCTTATCTGCTGCTTCGCGTAGCTCTCCCAGAGAAGTTGCAGTTGATTTGGCAAAGTTTGCCAGCTGTGTGGCAGTGATTGGATCACCGATTGTTGGAAGAGCCGCTTTGGAATTGGCAACCAGCTTAGTTGTTGGCTAAGAAAAAAATTACATGAAAAATATTACACCTTCAACTACAAATACGTATCTCTCAAAGTGAAGGCTCCTACTTTTCTTTCTGTATTGTACCGTTTTATTTTGAAATGTGTATTGAAAAGCATATAAAATCATGACCATGTTTTAAAAAGTAGTAAATAACATTAGTATAATTACATCGATGACTATCGAAAATAGAGCGCTGTGATTGGCTAGGAGCTTCGCTTTATCCCGCTATAATCACCGCGCGGTGATTATAGCATTGAAGGCTAGCAGTTTTCAAAATGGCAGCCAGATTTTTTGATGTTTCGGGGTCGGAAATTGATCAATAATTTTATTTTCTCGAATAATCATCAATGTAATTATACTAAAACAATTAGTCGCCTCAGGCGACGTGACTATTCGCCGATATTCACGTCGCCTTCGGCGACTAATTGTTAAATACTCTCACTTATTTGTCTACAGTCTCACCAATTCTGTAAAATACCGTAACAATACGGCACGTAACAAGCAGTCCTTATAAAACTGCACTCGAAATTTGTCCTGCTGCTTAAGACGGTTTGATCTCTAACATGAAATCCCACTTCTTAGCTTTTGAGAGGTGAAATGCTATTTTCTTGAATTTTGCACCAACTGTAACTGCCAAGTTTCTTTCTAGCTACCTGAATAAACTCCTTTGACGCACTGATCAGCCCTAGCTGAGGTGCAGCCATATCAGGATTTCGTGTAGTTTCTCTTAGAGCTTCAACGAGGTGGTTTACGTTCTCCTCAACAGGCTGAAAAGAAGAAAGCGTTACGTAAGAAATACAGTCAAAGCTTTCCTAATGAACAATTCTAAAGGCTTTTTGTTGTAAGCAAAGCTCATTATTGTGTTGTCCTGGCCAAAAGTTACCACCAGACTAAAAGCGTAAAGTAGTCATGATTTCAGGTTGTTTGGTATAATGCAATTAGAAGGCAGGAACTGAACAGCTAGAAAATTTGATGGTTCTGTTTTGCTTTTGTTGGGGAGCCTTGTGGATGTGCTACCTCCAAATTATTACTTATTTCATTTATTTTATTTTATCTTGTTTCTGAAGAAAGCTCATTGTAGCCAAGGGGAATCACCCCAGCCCTTAGGGTGCGTTCGATTGGGAAATCCGGATTTAGATTTTCAAAATCTAAATCCGGATTTCCCAATCGAACGCGAAATCCGAAAACGGATTTCACCTTTCGAGAAATCCGTCCTCAGGGTGGATTTCAATTAAGAAATCCAAATCCGGATTTTTTGGATTTCCTTTTTACCGTTCGATTGGGAAATCCGAAAAAGGATTTGCAAAACTGTTCTCGTGAACAGCGGTCTTCTTTTTGCTAATTATGCGTGCGCGTGCAAGACCGCTGTTCTTAAGAACAGTTTTTCAAATCCTTTTTCGGATTTCCCAATCGAACGGTAAAAATGAAAATCCAAAAACAGATATCTCAGCGTTGAAATCCGTTTTCGGATTTCGCGTTCGATTGGAAATCCGGATTTCCCAATCGAACGCACCCTTAGTGACAGCCCTCCTGTGACTGTAACAGAATTACGCAGAATTACTTACTTTGCACTGATCGTTCAACTGCTGCTGAGAGGTTTGATTCCGATTAGAAGGACCCGCCATGCGAGCTGCGGCAACCAGCTGGGTAGCCTGGCCTGCAGCCTCCTTTGCGGCTGCCTAATATGAAAGAGAAGCACGATGAATGTAATGAGTCTGCACTTATTTGAATGAAATTCCCCTTAAGATATATACACGGCCGCGTGTTGATACAAAATTTGTTTTGGAGTGATGAAAAATATTCGCGAATAAGTGAAATATTTTTCAATACAAGAAGAGAAATTATGTATCCTGAGCGGCCAGGTAATGTTTTATTATTTTATTGAATACACACCAATGAAATACCATTTCACTTAAATATTTTGGGAAGCGAAAACGTCTGCAAATAACATGTTATTTTCATGTGTGAAGATATCATGTTTTCACGCAAAAGCTCACCTAATTCATTGGTGTTTTCATAAAAATTTAAATATTCTTTACAGTGAAGAATACATCACTGTTGCCATTTGACAACGTTTTTAACATCCTGTTTGACATGTTTTCTGTAGGTGTTTGAGGACTCGGGTAAGTTTCTCGTCACGTTTTGGCGCAAGAGCTCACCTGGTATTTTCTTGGTATTTATATAATAAGGACATTTCTGTCACAGAGCTCGACTTGCTTGACAAACATAAAGCAAAAAAACGAAATGGATAATCAACAATCGGCGACAAAACTGTCGAGACATAGGTACTCAAATAGGGTAACTTCAAAGAGCAAAGAATCCAGACCCCTCCCGTGTCCACTCCATTTAAACTTGGAATGTTTGTTGTTTTCTATAGGTAGCTCAAACAGCGGCACAACATTGCATGGAGGGGATGGGGGGAGCTATATTTCCCCTTTTTGAAGTCAGTAAAACGTAAAAAAGCCCTGTTTAGGGCGAAGTGTCTCGACTCATTTTGTTGCCGAAAGAACATTTGCACAGTTCAAAACCTCGAGTCTTTTGACTAGCTTCTTCTTCAGTGCATCACTAGCTGCTGCATTCGTTGCTGATCTTAAATCTTCTGCAGCCTGCTTCAACTTTTGTTGTTGGTCAGCAGCATTCGGGTTTTTAGCAGCTCCCTGCAAAATAACGAGTCACCAGGATTTAGACTGATGCTGTGAGGGTGCACTAGGGAAAGAGCTTGCAAATTAATTGGGTTGCGACTTTTCTGTCATCATTACCATTACTCAGTAGTATCCCAACTGGTTCTTCATGCATTTCCACAGAAGCCTTAGGGCTGGTCTACATGTAAGATACAAGACCAGAACAAGAACATATGCAGGGGCATCTACGAATCAATCATCAGAGCCCCTTTATTAAGATTTCATGGCCGTATATTTTCCTTACTCTCATGCTTGCATAGTTCATGAAAACCAGCCACTTGCTCTCCTACTGGGAATAAACTGGGTTAGAAATAGATTGTAATGTAACATGATAATGCGAACCAAAGATTTCAGGCAAAAAAACTGACCCGCACATGTCGGTGATTATTTGAGTCCAAAGCAAGTTAAAACCTTTAAGAGGTGTTTTTTTTTAATCATTATAACAAACTAACGGGGCCGTGCTGTAGCAGTGGCCTCTGGCACCTTACATTTGCTCTTGCACAGCTAGGAAACCTTACTGTTTTCATATAAAAGCATATGCTGGGCACCCTGAATGTCACAATAAGGACCTTACGAAAGTACGACGGCAACAACTCTGCACGTGCATCACGCTTTTTTGTACATTTCTTTGCCTTCACTGCACAACTACGACGTGAAATGACCAAAGTTTAAGTTTACTTGAGAACGAGAACTACAAGGCGATAAATTGCACCATCTCTGTCTGAATTCGGGCGCGGTCCCCTCTCTTCAGCTCTAACCAAAATTCCCTTCTTTTAAGTAACAGGGCGAAATGGAATAATCACAAAAAACTTTAAAAGGGTGCGAACTCTGTTTTTGAGCGACGTTTTCCTGGACGTCGCCGTTGTTGGATCGTAAGGTCCCTAATTATTTCAGAGCACTGCGCTCCCTTCAGTTTCTATTAAAGCACAGCCTTGACTAACCTTTGCTGCTTCGACAAGTTTTGCTGTAGCATCAGCCAACACCTTGGCAGCTGCAAGAAGACGCTTCTGTGAATCCGAATCATCCTGCGTTTCTGCTTCTGCTTTTATTCCTGTTACCAGTGAAGATGATGCCTGGTGTTCATAGAAAAGAACACACACTTTAAGCAGCTAAGAAACAAACACTAACAGGGTACACAAGAAAATGGGAAGAATATTATTAAAATATTCTTTACAGTGAAGATTGCATTACTGTTGCCATACGACAATATTTTTCACATCTTGTTTGACACGTTTTTTGCAGCTGTTTGAGACTCAGGCGGGTTTCACAATCATGAAACAAAACCAATCAAAATGCTACATGTTTTGGAGGCGGACACATGCAATTTCAAAAGAGCAGCAATGAAATATTTTAAATCCACATTTCTGACTTCAAAATACCAAATTTGTCAAAATTGGGCACAACATGTCAAAAAAAGTGTGATAAAAAAATTGTCCAGCGGAAATGGTGGCATGATCTTTACTGTTAGAATACTGTATTTACTCAAATAAGCGTCACCCCAATTAAGCACGGCGCCCTCGAATAAGTGCCGCATTTGGGACAGAAAAGCTATTAGCACTGCCCCCTACGCCTATAATAAGCGCCACGGCCCCGACACAACTAAAATCAAAAGACGTTTCTAATAGTTACTGAAAATCGATTCCTTAAAAGAAACAATTCGTCGTCAAATTCAACTTTCAACAAAATGCCATCCTCAAATAAGCACCACCCTCAAGTAAGTACCCCACTTGAGGTATACATGTAAAATCTTTAATAAACACTTATTCCAGTTAATACGGGCACATCTTATACCTGAGCCAAGATCTTGGCCTGTTTGACCATCTCTCCCGCATTACCCATGCTATTAAACAGTCTGTCAGTAGCTCCTAGAATGTCATCACATGCTGCATCATATTGTCCAGCCTGCTGGGCATCCCTACCACCATCACGCACTTTAACAAGCAAAGCATTCAGAGCATCTCGTACAGCTTGTGCCGCAGTCGTCATCTCTGGGAGAAGGTCTGAGTCAGCAGGTGCTGCTTCCTATGGTGTAAGAAGGTACACACATGACTTAACACACAAGGCCTGGCCAAGATTGATCAAACGTTTGATAATGCAGACACATTATGGGAGCAAAGCAGTTCTCGGTTTTCGCCAAGACTTTTCTCAGTGGGCAAGTCTTAAAATAATGAAGTAGTATCAAGAAAGTGTTGGTTGTTATTTACGCCTTTTGGAAGGATTGCGGCCAGAAAGCTTGTTTACAATGGCGAGTACTGCTACCAGATAGTTTTTAAGCTATGCCTGCAAAAATCACCAAAACGGACTGATCTCCAAACATTTCCTCAAAGAATTAAATGACAGATTTTGATAAAAGACCAAAGCATTTACCCTTAGGTGATCATTTGATCAATTCTCATAACCTTTTCGTTTGATCATCTATTGATGTTAGGAGAAGATATATGTTGGTCACTCTTGGGACCTCACTCACCTTACAGACACTCTCAGTGTCATCAACAGCAGTAGCAACTAGTTTTGCGGCTTCCACAACTTGTTCCTGGCACATGTGACTAGTTATTGAGGGAACCACTACCTTGACGCAGGCTACAAGCTGGGATGTGGTTCTGGCTGTCTCCTTGGCAGCAGTGATCATCTTGCTTTGTGCTTTAGTATCAGGAGACTGACTAGCAATGTTCTTTGCCTTCAATACTAACGCTGCTGTTGCATTGGCAACACCTTGTGCCAGAGCTAAGAGCATCTCCTGTGGGGTTAACAAACATTCAACAGTTGTCGATTTGAAGAATTATCTATTTTTAGTTTTAGAGGTCGTACACACAATATTGAGAATTTTGGACCACCTTAAAACTTTTCCCACACCATACTCAACAAGGAGCTTAAAAGTGATGTTACTCACGATGAGTCGCAACCACGATTTTTAGCTCAACAGAGTGTTGCAACATTGTTTGAACAGTTGCAACATTGTTCCAACACTGCAATTCTGTGTCGCACTAAAAATCGTTGTTGCAAATCGCCACATGTAACATGACCGACCATGATAGCAGCTACAGCGAAAACCTCACTTTAAAAGTGAATTATTTCAAGCTGATTCAAACTTCATTGGTCTTATTCCATCTCATTCTATTCTGAAGGACTGTGAGTCAAGTCAAAGAAAGAAAAAAAGAATATTGTTGATGAAATTAGGAACATTCATGTCATGGTTGTGCGACGATGGCAAGGAAATGTACAAAAAAGGCGTGATGCACATGCAAAGTTGTTCTTTTTCCAATCTAAAAACTATAAATTTTTCATTCTCCTTGCCGTCAATGTCATCGTTATTCAAGCACCCCATCAATGATAAACATGTGTACCACAATTCCCTTGAGTTTCATCAATATGTTGGGTGTATGCAACATGGAAAACAGGTAATCTATGACCTAACATCATTGTCCAATGGTTGTATGTCCTAAGTTCATTGATCCAGTTATCTGTTACCCATGTATCGCAACAGTGTTGTAATTATATTGGTGCAGAGGTTAGTATAGCATAGTTACCTGAGTTCATTGATCCAGTTATCTGTTACCTATGTATTGCGACAGTGTTGTAATTATATTGGTGCAGAGGTTAGTAAAGCATAGTTACCTGAGTTTGATGATCCACCTCTGGTTCACCCATATATTGTAACAATGTTGCTCCAGATGAACCTACATTTCCTGCTGCTGACAAGAGTTTGTCCCTGAACTAAAACACAGACAAGAATGATCACTAAAAACTCCAAATGAAAAGCTCTATCATTCATTATACCAGGATCATTGCTATAAAAGGGTTTTATACATTAGGGTTCTATACAAAGACACAGCCACTGTACAATAATTATTGACCAAGGATGAGGTACAAAATGACTAGATATTTTTCAAATTTAAAGGGAAGGGGGGAGGGGGGAGGGGAGGGGGTTACTGACCAAGATGAAGAAGACAGTAAAAACTCCAAGAATGAAAAACAAGGACAAAAATGCTTTATTTGAGTGTCAATGTATTTAGCACGAAAGTGCTAATTGGGGACAATATTATTATGTCTCCTACTGGAGACAGGTCTCGCCATTTTACGCGGTCATCCAAGCCACGCAAAGGTCTTGCTACTTGCATTTCAAAGGCAGTACCTTCATTTCTCAGTTATTTTAAGACCTTGAGTAATGGTCCGTCCCGGGAATCAAACCCACGACCTCCTGCTCTACAGTCAAGCGCTCTACAGACTGAGCTAATCCTACTGCGGTTTTGTCTTGCCAAAAAAGCTTAGAACGTAAACAATATGTTGTGCCGCATTTCTTGGATTCTCTATTTTCGACTTGCCCATGGTACACTCCATTTGCCCCTCTTGTCGGAAAAAGTACACGCGACAATCCCGAAAGGTATTGCGGGTGGTTTTGTCTCCCCTGTTCTCCAAAGAAATGTGAAAGAATGGCACGAGAGGCCACGGACATATGTTCGCGAGTGCTAATGGAAAGCAACAAAAGTAGGTTCCACAGCTAGCTACAGTCGTTAGGAACAGTGTATTGATCATATCCCATATTGCCTTTCGGGATTGTCGCGTGCACATTTTTCCGACAACCTTTCTCGAAATAGCTGTATTCCCAAAAGCATTTGAAACAAAAGCTCATGCAAAATATGTGGAGTGGGGGAGGGGTAAACAAAGTGTATTATAAGGGAATTATAAATAGCCATGGGGGAAGCATGTAAGTTGGAAATTAGGAAATTCCGCCTTGCTTCTGGAATGGCTAGCTAGCCAATCGCATCATAAGAGTTGCTTCATCTTGCCCATACTTGCTGTCAGTCTGATAAGACACCTCACCTCAGTGTCTATTCCACCTCCTTCCTGAGCAGCTTTGAGTAGATTTGTAAAGGCACCAGCTAGGTCTCGAGCAGCATCAAGAAGGTTTTTACCATCATCTCCATCATCCAGCAAACCAGCGATCATTTTGATTCCCTTGGACAAGTCTTGAAGGTTTGAGGAGCTTACAGGGATAATTTAATCAGGTTACTTAATTATTATGATTACAAAAGAAAAGGCAAGTCATACTTTATAATACTAACTACAAGTCTGAAAAGGGACTGCAATGGTAGGTTGCATAGTACAGTGAAAAAACGTACAGGAATTTGTCAAGTCAAAATGGTGGAAGGGTTACATTTTCCTCTTTTACAGTTATATTACACAGCTATGTAATAATAATAATAATAATTCACCCAAATGAACTTTCCAAGGTTCTGCAGATGGAAACATTTTTTACAATTGTTCTTTTTTAGCATTACACTAGATATGAAGCAAATCTCCACAAATTTTTATTTTTCTTTGTTTTGGAAAACAAGGGAGGAGTGAAACAGCAAAAAGTAATGGTGTAATGAGCAGAAGTCACATTAAGAATGAGTGTAATAACTTACTTCCAGAGTCATATTCTAACAGTCTACAATCCACATTGTAGTGATTTGGCTGGCAGCAGTTATTCTATAGGCCTGGATAATAAAGCTGTACTTACATAGTGTTCACAGCAGCACCAGCAGCAGTGTAGTTTGTTTCTTCAGGCTCCCCTTAAAAAAGTGACCAAACATGAACCAACCACAGAATTCATGGTTTACTCTGTATAACCTTAACACACGTTAGTGGTGTGCCAGTCATCAATTATAATCTATGATTGATCAAAAACCTTAAGCAATGTGATAATCAATAAAAAATGTACACTTGATTAATGCATTTACACTGTATGACTACTTTTTGAAACATTTTGCATGTTTTATTGTACTTCAAAACACAACACCAACATGATTCTCAAAATAAAAGTGGTCCACAGGTGAAAATTAAAAGTTCATGGTACTTTTATTTGCTCACAGATGAAAAAATAATCGATGGTTGATCAGATCAGTCAATCAGATTATTTCTGATGATCGCAGGATTATGAAATCTTAACCAACTCCCAACATTAACATACATAAATGACACAGAAATTTAAATTTCAAATAAGTAGATGAATGACACAGTGCAACACATGAATATGTAATACCTGAAGTGAGAGTAACAATAGAGGCACATGAGGCTGAGAGAGCAGCAAGTCTTGATGCAACATTTTGTCGAGAAAGGTCGAGTGTATTCTGCTTCCACTTTAGTGAAGCCTGGTAATAAGAGCCAGTTAGTATTGAGTCTAAGATAAATTAAAACACTGCACTGATAGATCTACAATGAAAGTATACTGTAGTCTACAACACTTTTCTGGATCACTTGCAAGTAACAAAATTATGTCAAACAAATTACACAAAACATGCAATATTCATTGAGGATGACATGAATTGCAAAATTAAAAATTTTCACAACACAATATCTCATTGAAGATAATGTGAACTACAGAATTTAAAATTTGTATTTCGGCAGTTCACATCATCTTCATTGCTTCACTCCATTCACTGATGAACTCAACAATTTGGCCTGCTCCCAATGTATGGGTCTTCAAAGCTCAAATGGTTAGAACACTGCGGCGCTAATTCAATGGCAATGAATTCAAATCGCATTGAAGTCTCAAAATTTTCTTCTTTGGGGGGGGGTTTGCAATTGCTTAAATTTCAATTTTCTCTGCAACGATCATATCTTCATTTAAAAGAATATTCATTACTGTTAATAACAATGACAGACAATTCCATACTCTCTCTGGAAATAATTAGAGGGGAATTTGACTTAAGCAATGGATGCATGATATGAAAACATGGTTCAAACAAAATGCATCCCTTACTGCAAGTTTTTTCAGATATGCTTTCACAATATAATATATATAACAATGTTCAGTCACAGTTGTTACAGATTATCAACCAGTAATCTCCTCCAGAATATGCATAGAAAGGACTTACTGGATCAGATCCAAGAGCAGGGATTTGAGCAGGAGTACCCAGATCCTTCTCTGCAGATTCAATGGTGTCCAAGCCTTGACTCAAGCTACTCATGTAGGCCTTCTGTGCAGGAGTAAGACTATGCAGCTTAGCTTGGGAGCCCTGAGGAAAAAAAATAATGCAACATTCAGCAAAAAATCTGCTTACAACCAATGTTCTTACAAAGAAACCAGTGAATAGATAAAAAAGATATATTCTTAATAATCCTTGTCCCTCATAGGGCTTTTCAGGGAAAATGAAACAAATTATTCGAATGGAACTCGACATAAAAGAATCCACACTAGAACAGTACAGGAGGCAGATTCACAAGTGTCACTAAAAGATTTGAACTCAATATGAGCCAAATCAAAACCACCCAGTAGTCAACAGGCCGCAACTTGAACTGGCAGCATCTAGATTACAAGTCTGACTCTTGTTTACATGGCATTAAATAAATCATTTGTTTATGATTTGAAAGATTTGAATTCCTGTCTGCAACATAAACAGTTATTACTTCCATGTTAAGTGCGTTCTCACTCACTCTGCATGGTACAGATAAAACTGTACTCGCACGATAAGCACGTTGTAAATTATTCAACTGAATTATTGACACGGTAAGCGTGTTTTAGTTGACACGATAAACACGTTGTAGTTGGCATGGTATGCGTGTTAATATTTTACTCGCACAAAGGCTATTGTTTCTACCGTGTTGTCTAAAACAAAGGAAATTTTTAATGAGCAAAATCCCAACACAGTCATTCCGTGTTAACTCCTGCTTCTTTTGTTTAACCGTGCAAACGTGTCATGCGCATGTCACAACCAAAGTGCTAAAATCGTGTGGAGCATCACAGTTGCACAGTAATGAGTTGCATGAGACTATCATTTTAAAGGGATAAACATACAACCTACATAACCTAACCTAACTTCTAAGAATTATTTTAAAAAGCATTAAAAAGTTAATCACCTTCTACAAAACTAAAAATATGCAAATTCAATTAATCAATAATTACAAAACATAATAATAACAATGATGATGATGATGATGATGATGACATACACTTATGCACTCGATGTTTCAAATTACTGTTATCATGCTTGCACTAACCATGGGTGGCCTGTGGGCAGAATGAGCTGATCCTGTAACCGTTCCATACTGTGCCGGCTCCATCTTACCCACACTGTATCTTGAAGCTCCTAAAAACATTGACATCAACAGACAGACAAAACAAATTACAGTAATTAGTTTACCAAAGTGCAGGTTCTTCTTAGTAGGTATTAACTAAATAAATTATGGCTGTAAACTTGCATCTATCTTTTATTCATGTTTAAAGCCTTCTTCTTCTTTAGCTGGTCCATATTGTTACATTAGACTCATTTATTTGAAGTCCTGTGAGAAAATCTGACTCTTTACAAAGCCCCGTGGTTTCTCTCAGGTTTCCTCACCATGTACTTTCTTTACTGATTTTCTTTATAAAAATTATTTGTACCTTTTTGTAACTGTGTGTCTTCGCAAATAAACAATGAATGAACGAATGAACAAAAAATGGAAGCACAAGCAGACAGATGGACAGACTACTAAATAAACATATGGACAGATGGACAGACAAATGAACGAATGGACGAAGGAATGAATAAGCAAAAATATTTAAGAAATTGATTATAAAAGGCAAACATGAGGAAAAAATGAAGAACAGCTCCCCCAACCAACAGTCGGCCGACTGTCATTTACCGCCTTTTACGAAAATCTTCTGCCAACAGTCGGCCGACTGTTGGCAGCATGTCGGTAATTTGTTGGCCAAGTGTCGGCAGATTGGTTGAGAGCCCCTGTCAAATACCAGAAAAGCCTTAGCTCGCAGGGAAGAACATTGCATATCGACGCAAAATGAAACTTTCTCACTTGAGTCCGCCATATTGTTTATGTCTTTTAGGGACCAATCTCCTCGCAATCTCCTCGCAATCTCCTATGTTCAGGTTTTTTAGGTACCAAACCCCTCTCAATCCCATCGCATCATCCTCGCAGTCAAGAAGCAAAAAATTTGTTTACAGCAGCTTCTTGCAGCTTTTTTTTTGGGTTCACTATTGAAAGTGCATATATGACGCACTAAACGAACCGCAATGCATCATAGGGCGATTTCATAGATAAACTTACCCAAGACATACGATGATGCAATTTGTGGTAAATCATGCGACTGATTCTAATAGAACAGTAAGGGTCGAGTGACTGTGATGCCATTACACTTGTCAAATTTTCAAGTGTCGGTTTGTTGTTGGTCAACTGTCGGTCAACTGTCGGTTAACTGTTGGTATACTGCCGGCCGACAGTTGGCCGACAGTCGGCCGACAGACTTTTAGGGGAGCTGTTCTTCACTTTAACATGATGTACCTGGACCTCCTGCTCGCATAACAGCTGGTAAAGCAACTGATCCTGTAGCAGCATGGCCAACCTTGTTAGTTTGACGTTCAAGATATGTACCCCTGGTTACACACAGTCAAAAGCATTAAACAAAGCAAGTGTCAAACAAACTCAATTGACATTCCGAATACTGAGTGTTGGCCAAGCAAGGGGGACCTGTATTTTGTTCATCTATCATAATTATATACAAATGATTAAGAACCGACCCGACTCGACTGGCATTTCTGATATATTGTTTTTATGCAAAATAAAGTTGACAGCTGAAAAATCAAAATCATGACTGACAAAAGCTTACATAAACAGTAAACAAAGTTATAAATATTGATAAACAAAAATAAACAAAAAGGGAAAAAAAGATATATGATAACTACACAATGTACATATGCAGGAAGTCAATCTCAGGCATCAGATGTTAACAATATCCGATATGAATAGCAGAGTCCTGCAATAACTTCTAAAATAATAACATACAAAAATTATAGTATTATTATTCTCTGGCTCTGTCATTATGCATTCTGTGAAATTAGACTGTACTTACTTTGATGGGGTCACAGAATCTTCCACCATTGTCGACTCTTCATCAAAGTCTGGATCAAAGCCTTCTTGACCTTTCCTCTGGAAGCAAGAAAAAGATAAACAAATTTTAATTGGTTTAAAATTGGTTTTACATAATGCATGGGGGAAGACAAGAACAAATCCTAATGACGATTGAGGAGGTGTTTACTTGAGAAAACTCACACCCGCGCGAATTTCATACCATGATGACTTTTTAATTTCATATCTTGTTTACATGATGACTAGGTCATTTCATACTCATACACTTCATGTTGATAAAATACATGTGTGATTCAAAATTGCAAATATTACACGTGCGTTACCTGTTCCACTCTACGGGGGCAGACCAATTTCACACTGAAACGGGTGGTCTTTTCACATTAACATGATACCATTGCGAGATTTCATACCAGAGTGAAATTCTCGCCCCAGTACAACAACCAGGGTGAACTCATGACAGGGTAATTTGCACCGGCATGACATTTTGTAGTGGTATCATGTAAACAAATATAGAGCTATGAAGGGAAACTAGCCACGGAGCGAAAGTCGCCCCAGTGTCATGTAAACAGCCCCTAACTGATTACTACAAACTGGGTGTTAACAAAGGCTTCACATGGATTGTTACTGCAACAAAAAACAGAAATTCTAAATATCATTACTGCAAAGAATTTTGTGTGTCCCACTGTTGTACTAGTATTCAACAAGGTAAAACTGCACTGAGAACCTTCATGGAATTATACCCTGCTGAGTTGTCCCACTGAAACAATTTTAAAATGATGAATATATATATTTCATATTCTGGAACTGTATAAGTTGAGTCTTCAACTGCAATGATCTTTTTTGCATAATTATATTTCTTCATTCTGTACCCTGTGAGCAGCGGCTACATTTTTGCGGTGTGAGCTGTAATGCGAAAAGCACCCCTGCCGACAACTGTTCAAATCTGTCCAGAAATCTGGAAAAAAGGGTTTTTCCTGTTCTTGGCCAGTTTAAAGTGTGAGTCTTGGGAGTCTTGTGTAGACTAAACTCGTGCCATTTGACAACAGGCCTGACAATTAATTTTGCTGGCAAATCGCGTAATGAATTTCGCGCATACACCACAGAAAATTGAACAGTTGTTGGCAGAGGCTTCTTTTCGCACAACAGCTCACACAGCGAAAATGTAGCCTCTGCTCGCAGAGTATTCATTCTGTGGTTCCAATATATAAAATTCATATATTCATTATTTCATGATTTTCATCTTTTTGTTTCTGGGTATATTACAAACCAATTTAATGACAGCTCCCAGTTACATTTGGATTGATGGCTAAAATTTAATAGGTCTTTTGCATGAAAGAAAAGAGCATATTAAAATTAGGTAACCTGAAAATTTTCAGCCGTATATCTCAAAAGTAGCGATTGCAACAGCTGCCGAAAATAAGAAGGATTTACCTAATTTTAATATGCATCTTCCAGATCGTGCTATCAAAATTTTTCAAAAGCAACTGTTTTCGCATTTATTGAAAGTTGATCACGTGATCAACTAATGCAAAGGCCTATTGGCTAGAGTGCTGCACCAGTACCTCCGTGGTCAGAGACTGAATCCTGGCAAGTGTCAAGGCTGTGCTCTAGCAGAGCCCGGTAGCCCATGGCACCTAAATTGTGCTCTCGGGTGACTAGAAAATCTTTGCTTTTTCATAGAAATCATATACTGGGCACACTGGATTTCACAAGTTCAGAGCAATGGGCTCCCTTCAATTTTTCTTAGACCACAGCCTTGAGCATGAACTTATTCAGGCAAGCTTTCATTTCACAACTGCACGAGTTGCATCTCTGACTGCAATGAAAAAATTTTATTTGTTCCACACTTCGCTTTCATATAGACTAATGTAGTCTGGCCTTAATATTTTATTGTAACCATCAATGACTAATACAAGAAATAATATATTGTGTTCTTTGATTGGATTGTGACAAATCTCAGAGACAACTACCTTCAATACATTTTTTCACAATAAACTAAGAGTCACAACTGACAAAATTTAAATTTAGCACCCAAAATAAGGAAGCATTTCAGAGGCACATAGTACCGGTTAACAATTAGTTGCTGAAGGCGATGTGAATATTGGCAAATAGTCACCGCCAATATTCACGTCGCCTGAGGTGACTAATTGTTTTAGTATCATTACATTGATGATTATTCGAGAAAATAAAATTATTGATCAATTTCCGACCCCGAAACATCAAAAAATCTGGCTTCCATTTTGAAAACTGCTAGCCTTCAATGCTATAATCACCGCGCGGTGATTATAGCGGTATAAAGCGAAGCTCCTAGCCAATCACAGCTCTCTATTTTCGATAGTCATCAATGTAATTATACTAATATTTATTATTTCTGACCTTTCTCAATATAATATCAATGTAGCCAGCAATAAGCTGAGAGATCTTTTCTCCTTCATTAGTCTGTACTGAGTAATATGACTCTAAGTAGTCACCAAAGTCCTGTTAACAAAATAATTTAAAGAAATAATCATCTCAGTGTTTAGGAAAACAAACAATGGTCAACACGTCTAGTCAGCTCAGCAATGTCAAAAGAAAGCAAGCAACTAGTCTGGAAAAAACCTACCAGAGTAAAACTGTTTGGAGATGCTGCCCAGCGTCTGACAGTTGTCAAGGGCCATGTCTTCATCACCTGAAGGTCAATGCAACAAATCATTCAAACTGTAAATGGAAGTCATAAAGAAATAATTGTACTGTTCCTTGCATTACCCAATATATATAAATACTATGGAATCCCGATTTTTCTAAACCTCCAAGGGAAATGGAAATTAATTGTTCGAAAATCAAAAATTCGGAAAATCAAAGGTGGTATTGAATCACACCTGTTTTGCTCTCGTAATGTCTTACAGGTATGAGAAACAAGTAGGCTGTGGATAAAAACGGTATAGCAGTCTTGCATGCCAATGTATTTACCATTTTTATTTCATTTACAAAACAAAAAAACGACATGTACTGTAAATTTTAAGCCAGCTAAGCAAAACAAACCCAGTACAGAAGTGACATACAGTGCACTATATGTTTCAATTCTGCACAGACTTTATTGACTACATTTCCTTCCATTTTGTACTGTACCAGAAACCCAAAGTGAAGAAAAAATTACAGTTAATAATATTCTTCACTCAGCCAATAACAGCAGGTCATAAGCTCATCTTTTCAACATAGAAACTCTTCTCTATGAAGTCTTAAATCTTGGTGACACTTTCATAAATGACTCATTTCCCACAGTAATGCATGTGGCTAAACAGGTTTTTGTTGGTTCTTGATTTTTCAAACTTGCTGAGAAATCAAATGCAAATTTTTGAAAGGAAGCAGAACTAGTTCAAAATTTCTTGGAGTTCCAAAAAATTGAGGGTTCGAAAAATCAGGGGTAAAATTACAGTGTCTGACCGAAGAAAGTCAAAGAGAAACAACTTTTGGTTCCAAAAAAACTCAGGAGTTTTGAAAAAACAAGTATTCAAAAGGGGCTCCTCTGTATTTTCAAACAACACTTTCACCTTCATCAATACTGAAGCTCCCTATATAAGTGGACACTGACCTCCTTTGTTTTTTCATCCACTCGTAAAATGCTTTCTTTTGTCACACCCAGCAGCCTGGGAACCAGTTTATTTTTGCCTTTCATTTTCTCCTGTCAGCAAAACAACAACAAAATCAGAATTTATTACTTCATTTAATTAATTAAACTTACAAGATGCAAATAATTATATAAATACATGCAAATGCACCATTTTTTTGTACTTTCTACTAGTATTTTTAAATACTGTAGCTTTCCTTGTAATAAGAGGTATAAAAGTGTGTATACATGTAGTTACTCTTGTATTAGTGTTTATAGTTTAATGTATCATAATGTAATGTTAGGCAATGCCATGTAATGTTAGTACATGTATCATTACGCTGTTGAGTATTTAATAAAAGTCTGTTATAGGAGGCAGCGTGGCCAAGTGGTGAGTGCATCGGCCACTTTCTGGATTTGTTCTCAGTCATCCTGAGTTCAAATCCTCAACCACGGTTGCAAATAGTAAACTGGTTGCCTCCTACCAGTTGGGGTTTTTAATTCTGTTATTTTGTATTTGAATTATTTGTTTCTAAGAATTTGAGAGGAGTGGCTGTAAACTAGCTGGATCAAGCTAAGTTCACTTTCCCCTTTAAACAAGCCTTCAAACCTTTTTAAAAAAAGAAACAAACAAAAGATCCAAAGGAGGTCTCTTCCAAGAAGACATCAAGACACATCTACTTTATGGAAGATAATTATTTTCTTGCCAGCAATTTCTCAGTTACATTATATACAGTTCCATGTTGTCACTTAAACTTCTTGCTTATTGTGAGTAGCATAGTACAAACAGTGGACAAAGAGCACCATGCCTTAAAATAATTAATACGTGGTCGCTTGCAAGAGGTTAAAAAAAATAGGAAATTATAAAACTATCAGCCCAAAAAAGTGGTTCCAGTCGCTTTCAGGAGGTGGTCGTTTAATGAGGTTAAATAAATATTTAACACAGTTAACAACAAGGAGCGCGGGCGTGGTCAGCGGTCAGTCGCTTGGCTCAAGCGTTGTCAGCCTTCCTTGCATCACCTCCATGAGCTCAGTACAGTGTTTTCCTGGCGGCCATTCTCTTCGTTCAGCCTTTGGATCATTCTTTTACCCCCATCCCTCCCCCCCTTTTATTCTTCCACTGTTAAATCAGTGTGACAGGTGCCTGGTTCCATTGGTGTGGGGGCTCATGGCTGGAGGGTGCGGGTTTGCCAGCCATGGGGGCGCAACTCTGTCTAGGGGCTGGCTGTGCCATAGGTGGAAGCCCCTGGAAATCCCGGGCACCCACCTCCACTAAGCGACGCAGTTGTTAATGAGGGGTTCTAAGTGTAGGGCTTTGACTGGGAAAAGGTTGCTGTTTTGGATCAGTGATTGCTTATGGGAGGTATTAGCTTATGAGAGGTGTTTACACATGGAGGTTTGACTGTACACTAAGAAACCAATGAACATACATAATACAACATGTGGAACTCAAAAACAAAAAAACATATATTCTATACAATAATACTGATTTGATAACTTGCCTTCACAAGAAAGAATGTCACTCCATACGTCTTCAACCCCCTACAAAGTTGAACGTATTTGTACTTTGCCTGCAGCTCATCATGACCAGACACCTTCTTGTGTTCCTATGATAAAAAACAGAACATACAAAGGTATGAAACTGAGAGACTGAGACTGAATTAGGTTGATTTTTCTAATGGAAACTTGGCCTCTATGACTGTGACAGCCACAAGAATATAAAAACCAGTAAGCAAAGCATGCACATTTAACTCTTACTATAGCTGCCACCTGCATTGCAAAGTTTACTGGCCCTTTTTTGCCCAATTTCTGCAGAACTTTTTGCATGACACTAGAAGGTGCGAGTCCTTTTCTTTCTTTTTCGAACTGAGATACAGTTTGTAAGATTTCAACTACAGAAACGTTCACCAACATTAATTTTTAAATGTTGCACATAATTATAGTTGAAGTTATATTTTTACATGACTGTATACAATGAACATTTTATTAACAACAACAAACTTTATTTTCTATTACTTGAGGACATTATTACTGATTTTAACCTTACCCAGGGTCAATGGTTGCAATAATAGTAAATAAAAAGGATACTGTAAAATTCTGAAAACAAGCTCCTCCATGCATAAACCCCTCCAAATATAAGCCCCCCAAACTCGGAATGCAAAAAATCCCTCCGTTTAATCGCCCCTCCGAATATAAGCCCCTGGGGGCTTGTACTTGGAAATTGCCCTGAAATACAGTGTAAAACAAAGCAAAAACTGTAAATTTCCTTCCAGCTATAAGCTAGCCCAATCAATTTTGAAATGCAAATTTCTGTCCATACTTAAAGCCCCTCAAAAAGGGTCTTTGAAAAATATAAACCCTGGGGCTTATTTTTGGAAATTATTTTACGGTAATCAGACTGTGACCAGCACCTGACAGCACAGATTGTAAAGACAATTCTATTGATGCTCCCCACACCATCAAAAACAGTGCAAAAACTGTAATCAAACATGCAAGTACAAATAGAAACATAATCCTTTCTTGAGCACAATAATTATAATTTTACTAAAAAAAAAGTCTTACCTCTTTAATTTTTTTGTCTATACTCTTAACTTTGACATATTCCTTTGGAAGAAATTCCTTTAAGCTTTAAAGACAAAAGTATAATAAACGAGTTTTAAAAATGAAAGGTAACATTACTTATAAATAAAATTGTTTTATTTTTTATTTTGCTTCCTTTTACAATGGACTGCACTTAGCACTACTACAGTACAGAGGTCTTTCATGACTGTGACATCAGTGTATTTATGAAGATAAGTGGTGATGATGGAGGGAATTCAATGAGACAGCAACTGCCTGTCTCTTATGTTGCCCAGAAGGCAAATCCTGGAAAAAAAGGCTTGAGTTCATTATTGAGCATTTTTTCGTATTCCTTACTGCAAATGGGTCTTTTTCCCTGAGCTCAATCAATCAGTCAAGATCAATTAATCAAGGCTTAAATAACAGTATCACTTTACAAAAAACATTGTGTTTCCAGCAACCTGATAACATAATAAATTTCTACAGAAAACTATGATGCTAAAAAGACACTAAAGAACTAAAACAAAACACTAAAGCTATAGGTACATGTGTCAAGGTTCAAAGGAAGTCCTGGCCAGTAGTCCAGGATGGAAAAGAGGTCTTTTTGTTCATACTTGTCATATAAATCTTTTTATCTGTGCTTTGAGTTTTCAATATGAGTATGAAATTTGGTTTGCTTAAATTTTGCATAGCCTGTGAAAACAGTCGTTTCTCCTTGCTCTTCGCTGCTGAGGATGTTTCACCAGGAATAACATCTGTGACTCAGTGTTGAAAATTCCATACTGATGACGTAAAATCTGTCCGGAATCCGGTCAGAAGCACTGATTGGTCGACGGAGTAGTCACATTGTTTTAGCTATTGTTTACGAATGACAGACAAAAGACAAAAGGCCACGAAGGTCAAATGTAAACACGATAAATCTCTAACAAAACAGTCAAAATTGGAGAAATATATTCTTCTCTAGAAGAAGCATTTGAGTTTTGCTGGAGCTCGTTCACAGATGAACACCACACTTTCGCAAAACTGACCAAGAGAAATGCAAAATTGAACAAATTTGGATGTGGAACTCCATGACTACCGGATATATTGTGTAAATATTGATTTACGTCATCAGTATGGAATTTCTGTCGCTGAGTCGTAGACGTTCCCCTGCGCAAAACGTCCCCAGTGGCAAAGAGCAAGGAGAAACGGCTGTTTTAGCAGGCTAAATTTTGCAAGGATTTTTATTGAAATTAATGATGAGTGATTTTTAAAATCACAAAAAATGCAAAATTAAAGACATGCTGAAAAAGGTACCAATAAGGTAGGCAAGGGGAATCAAACAGCTAGGGATTTTGTTTGGTTCCATTTTCCTTCCATTTTCCCTCATTTTAAATGTATAAATGTAGCTCAGGGTCACCTTCATAGTACTCAAAGGGAAATCCTCAGTTCCTGGTCTTTAATGAAAGCCCTAAGACTTGAAAGAGTTGACAGAGATTTGTCTCATCTTTGAGTTTGCTACCAACACCAACATATCCCCTACTCCTCCCAATAGCTGAAATGCCCTTTTAGAAGGGCTCACTGTTTTCCTCAATCTTCCAGGGAGACAAATAGTTCTGAATTCAACATCAATAATGGATTGTGATCCAGCAAACTCGTGTTTGTCTCTAATGTTTAACATTTGATTCACTATTATTTTTAACTCGTAAGAAGTTTTAAATCAAAACACTTACTCAATGAACTTATACTTGGCGTCTTCAAAGTCACCAAATTGAACTTGAATCTGGATAGCTGCTAGCTGAGATCGAAAAATATGATGGGTATAGCAAGAAACAATTATTTAAGTTTTTTTAAAAAAATGTGTTGATGAAAAAAAAAATTAATGTAATTTGTGTCAGAAGGGTGAAGTTCTGATGTGTTCTTCAATCAAACTGTTCTCTGTATTAATGCCATGATAATTAAAAATTTTGGTTGAGAACTGGTATTTTTTGTGCCTTGATTTGAAGTTCACCCTATCGCCCTTTATTGTCAGAAGTAATACTACTAAGCATCCAAGTAGACGAAAAAGTCTGACAGCCTATCACAGCAAAAGCGGTATTTTCTTCTTTGTTATGTAAATACCCTGAGTGTTGGTCTGGCCAGGAATCAAACACAGGCCTACCATCCCACAGTCTGATAGCCAATTACTTGAGCTTACCAAGCTGAAAATCATTTATGATAATGAACCAGATTATTGCTGGCAAACAGTACTTATGATATACCTTTACCTTGAAGGGTGTTATGAATTTGGCCTTAAAGCTACAATTGCACCTTTCTTTAGTTACATTGTCTGTAGAATAAGCTATATGGACAGACTATATGACAGACTCCATCCCCTTGCCTCCTCAGTTCTTTTTTGAATGGATGTTTGGCATGGAGCCCCCTTGAAATAATCTTAGTATAAAATTATAGTACCTGAATTGCTTCTTCTTGGGTGCAAGGATGGGTTCCATCTAAGATGCCATCTCTACACTATAAATTAAAAAACAAAATGCACCTTTTGATCACTTGATGCAATATCTGCCATTTCTCAGATTCATTAATGTAAAAGCAGAGTTATGTCCTGTCCTTTTTCAATGTACATGAATTTAGAGTCTGGCAGTAAAAAGTAGTCTGTTGAAAGGAAAAAAGTACTCACCATTTACAAGCATGTACAACATAGCTAAGGAAAAGCTAAGCATGGTTTTTTCTTAGTTAAGCCAGCTTTTTTTTTACTCAGCAGCCTCTTCAAATTACCCCATGTCTTTATTTTCCAGAAAATTTGATCTGGTGATAAGCTCTTTTTCAGCCAGTGAAAATTAGACTGCAGCCAGCTCTTAGCATCATCCCTGCATTTAATCATGATTGAAGAACATTACTCTTATACTTTACCTGAACAAAGAGCAGGCCAAGCTGGACTGGGTCCTTAATGTCAACATTCTGATCTGAGTAAAAGTACTTCCGTCTGATAAATAAAAACAAAAAGAAAAAAAATTGATAAAAAAAAATTTGAGTACTATTGTAGATATAGCTCCAATGTAATTCAAATGCAACATATGTATGTGTAAAAAGGTTAAAATTTCCAACTGATGAGAGGCAAACCAGTCAGCTATTTTACAAGCATGTCCAAAAGGACCTCTGACTCACAAGTCCAGCACTCTAACCACATGGTGACATGCAGCTACCTCATTTACGGCATTTAAGGACAATGAATGTAAGTTACTACATGTATTAAACTCATAAAAAAGGATGGAAAATACTTGTTGCTGATATATTATTTTAAGGCTTGAGAGTTAAATAACCGAAATCAAACTACCGAAATCAAACTACAGTAAAGAAGAAGATAATGAACTGCTCACCTCAACAAAACTGTGGATGAATCATCAACTCCTTGTTCTCTAAGCGTCTTATCATGGTCAAGCCAGTGAACTAGAAAACAAACAAAAACAGATTTTGAAAGTTTGTAAATACATGAATTTTTTACAATACCTTATGAACAGACGTCTACTCACATGAGAACAAACTGCGTATATTAATTTTCACTGGGTAAGTATTACAGTGTGAACTAAATACAGAGGAACCTCTCCTTTGGGACACCTCTATTCAAGGGACACCTCCATTCAGGGGACACAAAATTTGGACCCAGAGAAATGTTCACATAACCTCTATTGAAGAGACACCTCTACTCAGGGGAAAGAGACACTTTTGTCTGGGTTCCAACACCTGGGTTTAACCTCCATTCAGGGGATGCTTTAGCAATCAAAAAGTAACCGACCTTAAAAATTGTCAATAAGTTGTGTTTACTTGTTACAAAGCTTTCAAAAAAATGAATTAACTCACTTCAAATGATGTACTGCACTTGTGTGAATACATGTACAACACACAACATCACAGAGATAAGTTAATCATGATTATCTAGCTGCTGCAAATAATGACTGTAGCAGATTCCATAGCCTGTGAGAGCATGCACCTTTTTCAGCTCTATTTAAATTATTTCATTTGTTGGTTAATTATTAACAAAACCATCCCAACCTCCATTCAGGGGGCACCTCTATTCAGGGAACACTTGCCTTGGTCCAAGGGTGTTCCCTGTAAAGATCAGAGGTTCCACTGTACATTTGTAATTAGTGTTACAATAAATTATTTTAACAGCACTAAATTTTAACTCACTAATTAAATTATAAAATAAAAAGCTGAAAAGAGAGGTGTGTGAAGGGCAGTCACAGCTACTTTCTCATAGCAATTGCAAACATCTTCACATTGCTTCCTTAGCTTTCAGTTTGCAATCTCTTGCTTTGGTTAAACATGTAACTCTCAAGAAAAAATAATTTTAATTTTGAAATAAAGAGGTTTCCTTTTCAGCATGCCCTGCAGCTGAAACATGAATGTGCAATTTTCAATCTCAAAACAATAAATAAATATGAACACTCATTTTGTTAACAAACACTGTTTACGCCCAGTAAAAATGGAAAAAGCATACATGTAAATCAAACCTTCATCATCTGTGTGGAGTTTTTTCTTTAGCTGGTCCATTTTTTTCTTATCCCTCTCTTCCATCTTTTTTAGTGATGCATCCTTAACAGACTTTTCATGCTTTATAAAAAAATAATTTAAAAAATATGGGTTAGTGTTTTATGTGTATAGATAAATATCGTTGAGATCAAGAGCATTACATATCATTACACTTTTGTTCTGGTCAGGATAATAAAAATTAATAGCATATAATATACATGCAAATTTTGTAGGAACATGATCATGAACAAATGCAAATTCATGCAGTGAGTACAAATGCAAAATTTCATTATGTACAATAATAATTATTATCATCGTACTGTTCTAAAACATACATTAAGAGACTTATTATTCCACTTCACTAAACATGTCAAACTTTGGTTTGTCCTCCCTTGGCAAAAAAACCCTTTCATACAGGGATTTCAAGGAGTTTTCTATGCAACACTGTGGAACAATAAATTTGTGTGTTCTCCTTTCCTTATACTGTAAAATGGTGGAAAGCTGAAATAAAAAACAAGGTTGTGCTCTAGCTGTTCCCAGTGGTCCCCAGGTGTCTAACTTTTTGCTCCCATGCCACTAGAAAATCTTAGTTTTCAAATAGAAATCAACCTGCAGCTGGGCACCCTGGATTTCAGAGGTTCAGAGCACTGGGCCTCTTTCAGTTTTTCTTAGAGCACAGCCTTTAAAAAGTAACTTGCTGTGAACACATGGTTCTACACGCTACCAAAACAGATTGACCACAATTCAAAGATCAGAATGACAGTTGATTTTGATGCCAAAAGTTGACGACTTAGGTCACATGGTCACATGGCATCAACCCAAAAGATGAACTCAAAAAATCAAACTCATGAGCTTTTCCTAGGCTAAGTCGAAAAAGGGCATTATTTGTCAACTGAAAAGAATGAAACGTCCCCAGAAAGCCAATCAATGAAAGTTCTTTCAGTTGCAGTATACAGTACTAGTGCTTTATATCTCCAATGACTCTAACAATGAACTTAGCAATGATAAAGGAAAGGAAGAACCATATGAGTTCACTTTTTTCGTGTGAGAAACAAAGCCATATGACCTACAATTATATATGTAAGTCGGTAATGCCTGGTGCTCCAATAAGATGTTGTACATACACGTATCTCTGGATATGCAGTCTACCTGTTCCAGTTGTAATGCGTTTTCTTCGAACTCTACCAAGTAAGTTGTTAGTTACAACAGCTGTGCTAGTTCAGAAATATCTCATGACTTGTTCATGTATATGTTGTGGTTCAAATTTAATCTTTGGTTTGAATTTTTTTAAACCAGTTTAAATTTTTCAAACTGGTTTGAAATTTTTAAACCAGTTCGAAATTTTTCACACTTAACTCATTCTCATTTATTTGTGCCTCACCTTGTAAAATATGGTGTAAAATATACTCACATTTTAGTAAGCGTTCATTTTAGTGATTAGGGTTAAGCATTTATTTCAAATGTTTAGCTTTCATGTAAGGTTATGGCCAAAGCACAGTTTCAATGATTACAGTTGAGCGCTCATTTCAGTGATTAGGGTTAAGCCTTTATTTCAAATGGTTAGCTTTCATGTAAGGTTAGGGGTAGCATTTGGCACCCAGTTTTGTGATTGGGCTTAAGTACTTTGTTTGAATGGTTTGGGTTACGGTTAGGGTACCATTTCATGCAAGCACTTAATCAAATGTAAAAAGCAACTTTTTCTAGTCGCAGAAAGACAAAAGTTAGACACCTGAGGCACCTGGGCTCTGCTAGAGCAAAGTCCTGCATGCAAGTAAGAAATAAAAAATAAGAAACACTTGGCTTTGGTGACAACATTAAATATTTATTTTTGGCACTCCTGTAAAATATTATTTTACTTGCAGCACACCAAAATAGAATGTTTAGATTATTCATCTACTATTTAACTAACAGAGTCAAGAAAACATTGAAGTTATTATTGAGCATTTTTGGCCAATTTACATGCACCAGTGAAGGAAATTTCTTTTTCATAATCAAGTTTTACATTTGTTGCTGTACATGGGAAAAGTCTGGAAGGCTCAATGAACCCTTTAATGCGACCAAAAGGTGTCACTACTTTCACATAATTATTTTCAATTTCAAGCACTTTTCCCAGAAGTAAATTTGGGTGGAAAGGAGATTTCTTGTCCACTCTATCTATTTTAATTGAAACCATGTCATCAACTTTGTACACTTTCTTTCTCGGATTTACTTCAGACTGTTTGATCATTTTGGTATTGTAGCTTTCCTGTGCCTCTTGAATTTCTTTTCTTTTCTGCTTTCCTCAGCCTTCTTCAAGATCATGGTCTAATAGTTCCCTTTTGGCCTTCATGTGAAACACTGCTTCATATGGTATCATGTTAATAGCACGATGATAAGTAATGTTCATTATGTAGGATGCTTGCATTGTGTACTTGCACCATTTGGAAATTTGGAGACCACATGTGCTCATTATCAAGCTTCTCATGTTTTCTTTGAATGTACGATTTGACCATTCCACTAGCCCTTGAGTGGTCGGAGTCCTGGCTGCTCCATGGAGAAGCTGGATCTGATTAGTGCTACAAAATGCTTTCATTTTCTTGTTTTCAAATTTTCTTGGGGTAGCCACAAGTTACGCAATACTTTTGAACTTCGTTCAGTACTTCATCAGCAAGTTTGTTATGGATGGGGTGAACAATGACAAACTTTGTGTGGTGATCGATAATATTTATAGTCCACTTGTGCTTTGGTTCACATTCACGTGGGCAATTTCTGAAATCTATAAGATCAACTTCAATCAAGGAAAGGAATGTTTCAGCTTGAAGAGGACTTACCACGGGTTTCACTCTGGTGGTTATGGGTTTCTGCTCTGCGTGAAAACGGCAAAGAGAAACAAAAGTATTCACAACTTTCTGTGTTACTTCAGAATAATTCTCAACAATCCATTTCTCAGTTTTTTGTCGTCCTCTGTGAGCAATTCTATGATGACATTTAGAAAGTATATCAAAGAGCATTCCTTGATGTGCAACTTCTTTCCCTTCTGTGGTTAATAACTTCCCATTCACATATTTCCATTTTTTTTGCTTGATGGTGTTGATTTCTGCCTTTGAAAGGTCTGGTGTTTTGATCGAAGCTGCAATGTCAAGCTCTTGTTCTGTGCGAATTTTAAGATAATTCTTCACTCGTTGATAGAAGTCTTCCTCGACAAACACATTTACTGATGATTTGTTTGTCTTTAAACAGTCTTTTAGCTTTTAATTTTTGCTTCAAACGTTTCTCTAGTAACAGTCGGCAATTTCATGGAAGTCCGCCATGCTTCTACTTGGTAGAAATGCGCATGTGCGGATGTGTTTAATATATGCAATATGAATAAATTACGATTTTGACCGAGAGGAGCCTGAGACGAATGGGTAATAACAAGAGAAAGAAATAAGGGTGAATTTGCAACTATTGCTTGCGTGGTCAAGTGGATAAGGAAGAGGACTGCAGATCCAAAGGTTGGGAGTTCAAATCCTGGTGAGTACCAACAAATATAAAGAAAAGGGAAAAAATAATAGTGAGATACTATAGGGGGTTACCTGAAAGGTAGTGTGAGGGGATAGGAAGAATTAGATTCAGGAGGGGAATGACAGAACAAGTAGGGGAGGGGTGGTTGGTAAGATGCGAAAGAACTGAGAAAATGAAATTTTCAGATAACCACTGATTCTTTTTAAGAACCCCCCAAAAAGCCAAGCCCCTATTTTTCAACCACACCCCAAAAATTGAAAGGCCCTTTTTCAGACAGTTGATAAAAGAACTGGTTTAAAAATTTCAAACCAGTTTGAAAAACTTAAACTGGTTTGAAAAATTCAATCCAAAGGTAAAATTTGAACTACAACATATACAAACCCGCTTGAGAGTTCCCATTTTTTCTACTTCTTCTCTCTCTTCTTTTTGTCCTTCAACTAGCAAGGAGAATTCTTCAACATTTGCGATACCTAAGAGAACAACAATCACACACTGTAAGGACATCACATAAGTCAGACATTGTACACTTTTTATCTTGAAGTCAGTACCTCTATGGTATATTTTTGTCTGTGTTTTACCCTATACAGCCAGGCAGCTATTGCCTAAAAGGAATGAGGAGACTTTGTAGTGTTTAAAGTTAGGTGGAGTTTCACTCATAGGTACAACTTTCTAGTTGTCAAGGATGACCACTCAGCTGCATAACGTGGATCCCTGTTTACAGAAAACTCAAATAAAGGCTGTTTGGTGATCCTCGCAGGAATGCAGGAAGGACAAAATTTCGAGGGGAGTGCTTAAAATGGACTAGCATTGACAGTCAATTAAACACTCCCATGTGCTTATTACACTGTACATGTACAAGATAATAATTATAAGCCCTAATAAGCTGTGGCTGTATACTTGGGTCATGAATTTTATGTAGTCTGCCTTAAACATTCCTTTTTCTGAAATCAACTACCCACTAATCATTGCCACATCCTGCTTTCACAGGACAAGTTACTCTTCAGTGGATACCAAGCATATGACTTGTTCTTTTATGTTGCAACGTTATTTTTAGACAGTGGAGTTTAACTTTAGTAATTGGTTTATTTTGGCACAGCATAAACACTAGACATACCCATTTTCATACAAACAGAGTCTAAAATCTGACCAACATTGTGACTGTCATCAATCTACAAAAAAACCAAAACCAAAAAAAAAATTTATTATTATTAAGTCACTACTTAATTTCCACTGACTACAATGTTCAAGTTATACAAGTACAAAACAGGGCAGTATATCTCTTCAGAATTAACTTGCTGAGCAAGAACCACTCAGCATGCAAAGAAAGGCGAGTCTGATAGCCTGAGGTTAGTGGATTTTGCTATCAAACTAGTGAATTCTGTTCTTGACTTGCCCGACAGGCAAGTGATCAGAAGTTCTTTGGGGAATTCAATTACAGAAGAACTACAATCAGTCGCAATCCTGCTCATCAAAAAATCTTTTCAGGCTAGTTAAAATGACATTATTTTGGGCTAGTACATGCTAGCTACAGCTTGCCCAAATGACAAGTGTGAAACCAAGTTTCTTTGCACACTGACACTATTTGACCTAGATCAGGCTCTTGCAAGGCACTTTTCACCTTACGTCATTTTATTCAAAAATGGTGCATCAAGAAGTGATTTTGTAACCTCTGTGTCCCTTACACATAAAAATCTCCAAAGAGGCATCCCATGGGATGCAAAGACCGATCAATCGATCTGAAGTTGTTGGTAGAATATCCTATTCGTGTGATTTCTGTGGCTGTTCTTGTGGCTGTAGTTTGGCCACACATATTTCTTTTAGTCTTCGTTGTGCTTCACAATAGAAGGAGTATAATTTTATTTTAGTAACCTGTAATTTACAGAGTCTGTTTTCAGATTAACTGTCTAGTTACATAAACACCCAAGCATTTTCAATGGTTTTATGAACTGGGACTCAATGGTTTTACGCTTGAACCTATGATTTTTCTTAAGATGAGTCCCATGCAGACTTCACCATAACTATTTGTGACAAAATCACTGATTGAGAGACAGACCTCACAATTCAGTCATACTGCCTCTCCTGAGATATGTTTCTTGTGAAATTATTTTAACACAATGTACAGCTACAAAAATTGGACATGTAGATGTAATAGCTGAGTGTATACAATAGATACAATTTAATTACCTGTAACGTTTTCACAGACCCATCCATGAATTTTATTTTGAGATGTCTCACTTTGGTCTTGTATTCAAGCATGTCCTGAAAACAAAGAAAATCATTGCTACCTGTCTGAATATGTATAATAGAGACTTTAAGACTCAAGGTCGAGATCAACTATGAGTACGAGATTTGATTTATAGTATTTCATATATTCAGTCGGTTTTGGAACCGTGCTGACCTAGACACTAGTTTACCTCGACCCGAAATCAAAGGTACACTGTACAGATACATATACATCTAGAAATCCATTTTAATTAGTATTGCATTCCATCTTCTATATTTTACAGAAAACCTTCTTCCAGAGTATTCTTTTTCTTATCCTATATTACTTTATCATATTTGGTTAAAAACAGTATGGATTGCATATCCAATGATGTGCAAATCAGCAAAGAAATGGTAGAGTGGTTACCTTTATTTTGTTACAGTGTACTTACACCAGACTTGAGTGGATAAAAGTTGAGTGCTCTTGCAGGTTCTAACCATTTTCCTTTTGATGGGTCATCATCTTGCCAAAACAAGCCATATTCTGATACTACAAAATAGTAATCACATAATTATGACCAGAATCTTAACTGCAGCTACAGTATTCAGATGAACTTATTAAAAACAAGTCCTTGGGTTAGCAAAGATGTCAATAGTCCAGTTTCGAATTAAAAATTACCGCTGAATACAAACATTAACGACACATTCATACAGGGTTAGCCTCGACGTAAAGTAAAATATTCAGAAACTCTGGCAAGTAAGTATTTGAAATTTGAATATACACAATAGACAGAGTAATAAACAGGTCTTTTTCTCGTTGGAATTTGTGAATATATTACTTCAGGTGGAGGCTAAGGCTGTAAAAAATGCGTCTTCACTTCTCATTTCAGCGGTCATAGCGAACTCGAAACTGGACTATTTTGAGGTAGCCCAGTAGCAAGTATCAGCTTACAGCTGTATAGCCGAGTGCAAAATCATGTCTAAGTTGATGGTTAATATTATTTTTTGTAATATTTTAGTGCACGTTTTGCTTTAATACTGTCAGAGTATTATTTAATGATGTACATGCTCAGGGCTCTTACCAGAATGCGGCATTTCAGCACTTTTTAAGGAAATGCCAAGGGGTCCCAAGGATGCAAAAAGGGGAAAAAAAACTTATTTCAAAACATACAGGTATGTAAATGGGTCATGTAGCAGCTGCTCGGAAGAGAAGTCACCAATGGTGCGTTTCCCTAACCCCAAACAATACTAAAACAATGGGAAGAATGACATGTCATTGTTTGCAGTGACCAATTAGGAGAGACCTTACGAGAAGCTGCTACACTACTGATGTAAACATACGTTCACATAATACATTTCCTTTTAATATAAACCTTGCTAACTGGAACTCAGATAATTTGAACTCCCTAATAACTCAAACTAAGTCCAATTTCCCTTGGATTTCACCCCACTTTTCAGTCATTTTTACTTAGTTAACTCAAACTCCGATAATACTCTAATTCCTTGTTAACTCACGCTAAATTTCTTTTCCGTTGATATGAATTTCACTGAAATTAATTACCCCGATGACTCAAATTCTATAACTCCACTCAGATGCCATTTAATTAGCTTTTGTTGTAAAACAGTAAACCACTAAAACTAACACTACAGCAATTTGATTTTGATTGGTGCATTGAACAGATCATGTTATATCACAAAAAGCATAATCCTGTTACCGATCTGGATCAAATAAGTTAAATTTGGGATGTTCTATACACTGAAGTGCTGAAAAAGCAGTAACTGTTAATTATTAAGATGGCAAATTTAACATCCAATCGACCCTGATAACTCAAACCCCCCCCTGACTCGAACGGTATTTTGTTTCCCTTCAGAGTTTGAGTTAATGAGGTTCTACTGTAAGCCAATATTTAATTTGGTTATGACGTCTTTAGAAATCACCCATCATTCTAAGAAAGTATGAAGTATTCACTCTAATTCAGACCTGGGAAAAGGTTCTTTCATTCAGACCATAAAGCAGTTGTTGTATAGCTCAAGACTTTTTACCATTTTTCCAAACTTTATCTCTCTGGGCAAATTAATTGTTTTCAAGAATTCAAGACTCTGTATGAAACCTGCTGTACTAAGTGAGAAAAAGGAAACAAAAAAATGTAAGCTCATTTTTCTTACTTTTTCCAGGTGTAGCATCATGAACTCTTTCTCTTATGATCCTTAATGCCTCAGCAACAGTAGCCTCTGGGTTAAACTGCATGGTAATCAATAGAAGGCAAAATTCATTATTTCAGACAACAACAAGCGTCTACATTTCAATACACTGACAGAACCGGAAATATTCTTTTTTAACAAGAACATACACCTCAACAAAGAACCATTTAAGTTACTGAACAAACCATATACATGTATGTGCTTAGCTGGCGGCCTTGTATGGGGGCCAAGGGGCTCAAGGTGAGGTGGTGGGGATAGATGGCCTTCCAGGGTTTTTCCAACTTTTGACTGTGACCAGTAAGCACAGTTGGGTCAACATGGCTAAAAAGAATGCTTTGAAATCAGTAAAGTTGCCAAGGTTGAAAGTCATCTGTTGAAAACTCGCGAAGATATAGCTCTGCAAAGCTGTATGGTGGGGGGCAACTTTGTGCCCCCAACAATACAAACATCTGTAAAATGTTACAACTTTGTGTCACAATTTCTCTGCTCACTTTGGATGTATCATCTTCAAACTTGGTACATTGTAAGTTTCCTAACTTTAAAGTGCTCATTCAAGCAGTGATGATAGATAATTATTATTCCCTTACTGGTCTTCATAAAAACTTGAAAACAACCATAGAAGGGTCCATTACCAGCCATGGCAATGGTACTCAGTCTAGGGGATTGCTGGGTGGCCACCAGTGGAAGACATGGGCATCCCAGGCACTCCAACCTCCATTGAGCGATGCAGTTGTTAACCAGACACTGTCTCATGACCGACTAATGTTATGTTGTATTTACAGCTGTGTGTAGACAAAACACTAAGTACTGGAAACCTTTTACCTGCAAATAGCTTTAAACTAATTAAGGTTTTTGAATAGTTGATTTAAACAAACAAAAAAGACAATGATGCATTTCAATCAACAAGTTGAAGTCAAAGTCACAGAAATGCAGTGTACCTGTAACGTCTTGATAGCACTGTTCTTTACAATATTTATCTTCAGCGACAGTGCCATGGTTTAAAGTCTGACTTGCAGTTCTTTTATCTTTTTTTACCCTAAACAACACATACACAAAAAAGGTAATAATTATTATTAGTGAATAGTAATAAGTCACTAGTAATAGTAATGACAGCACCTGGCAGCCACAGGGGGAAGGGGAGGGGGCTTCCCTGCAGGGTTGTCTTAGTTGGAGAGGTGCTAGTCTGCAAAGTGATGATGTCACAAGCTTGACACTCTTAAAATACACATTATAGTGCACGCCATAACTAAGGGAAGTCAGACACAGATGCGCAACTGACACAATGGACGCGTCAGCTCGGACGCGTCAGGAAGGAAAAGATTTTTCTTTTGTAATTCACTGTGACAGCTTTGCTTTTTGGGTCATTGTTGTAAAAAACAAAAAAAAATCCTAGGGTGTGAAAAAGCTTGATAGTCGCTCATTCTAAGGAACTTTTAACAAGGGATTTTGACCGTGATTTATGCAGGGTTGTCAGAAAGTTTTGAAGAAGATGACTGAGTTGTCAAAGTAAGTGGTCAGTCCAGGGATATTTTATTTAAAAAACGCCATCTGTAGAGAAATGCTGAGCAGAGTAGCCAGCTGATACTAACCAAGTAGGCAGCGATTTTCTTTAGCATCCAGATACTTTTGACAACCCTGTTTATGTCATCTTTTTATGATTTACATGTATGGGAAACATGCAGATATTGGTTTGTTTTCTGTCCCACAGTCCACTGCAGTACCACTAATAAGCAATTATTTGAGGTTTTTCTGATATCCACAATAATCAAGGTCGAGGTAAGTGTTATCAGCAGAGCCAAAGGCCAAGGCTGACAACACTTACCGAGACCTTGATTATTTTGGATGTCACAAAAGCTAAACCTAAAAAATTGTTTTATTATACATTGTTTTGAAGAAAATAACAACAAATACTCTGTTGCAAGGAACCTGAATTGATATATAAAATTTATTGTTATTGGAAATCATATGCATTGTGCATGCAACCTACATAATGATTAGTCAGTTGTCTGCTAGCAGATAACTGACTAACCTGTAGGTTGCGATGATTTCCAAAATTAGCTCTAGGCTCTTAGCCAATGAGAATGAAGATAATGAGTACAATGTACATGTATAATAACAGTAATATTCAAACAACATGACTGGCCATTTATTGATTTGACTATGGGACAATACCTATTTTAGACTGGAGACTGCCCTCTGACCAGCCATTATTTCAAGCCATTCAAATAATTTCAAGCACAGTTGTTATTAGTTTAACCATAGCCCCTGTGGCATACATGTACCATCAGTGCTTGAAATCAGAAGTGGTCTGGTTATCCAAGTTGACCAGAAGAGTTTATTGTGCAACTGGTTTTTGGTTTAAGAGGTTGTTTGGTGCTGAGAAAAATAACAGCAGACAACCCAGCCAAAAAAGAAAATAAATTTCTTATAAACCCAACTAAGTCTTGTGTGACGATATTCTATTGTCAATGTTCAAAGTAGAGTGAAGTTAATGATAATTTATTTATGTGGCAGGACATTTTCCTGTTTTTTTTTTTTTAATATCTTTAACTTTTACAAGACACCGTCACATAGGAGAACATAAGAGACAATATCACATGTACATGTAGCTAGATGATGGAGATCATGACAGATTTCACTTTGAAAATGCCGAAACTTAAATACGAGCCTCCACAAAAACCAAAAGCACATATGTGCCTAAGAACTATAAATTCAAGCTTGAGCACAATGTGATTTCACTCTCAACATGGCATGTAAAATAATAAAGGTAGGAATGTTTTGATGTCCCATTCTAAATATTTCAGTTTTAGTTTTGTTTTTGTTTTCAGTACAGAATACAAGTCAGGTCTTTCCCCACCGTCATAATGCAGCATTTTTGACTGACAAAAAACCTGCCACCCCCTCAAAAGAAAGCTTAATAATGACCAAGAGATGTACACTACAAAACTTAAGAGCAAGAGATGCACCGTAGAAAATTTAATAATATTAAAGAACACTAAAAAGGTAAATATTGATCTTTTGTGTAGTGATTGACTAACAACAGGACAATTAATCACTAGGTGCTTTCTGAGAGACAACCAAGGATTCATTAGGCAGCTAATTTCATGGATTTGGTTGCCCGGGATTTGAGAAAGGGGCATTATGTTTTGAGCCCCAATCTTTTTTCTTACCAAAAGATATCCAAAAAATTCTTCCATTTACTTAAAGACAGGAGGATGCTTATCAAAACAAAATATAAACCTGTACAAAATTAATGTGTAAACAAAATCTCTACTGAGTATGTGACCCTGGCAGTATGAAAATTATTACAGAACACTATGCAATATCAAAGGAAACAAAGTTAAGATGAATGCAAAACAAGCATATAATCAAATAGCAAAAGATTTTCTCTTAAATCTGCAGGGCAGTTTTATCAAGGTAACAAGTTTTCAGTTTTTACATGAACCATTCAGCTTTCAGTGTGACAAGATTATAATTTATTTCAGACCTTAACCGTTTTGTTTACAATAAAATATCCATGTACTGATGATTGAAGTAGACACTAAACAGGCATCAGCAGCCATGGCATAGTAAAACAAGAAGTAGAGTTGAATTGAATGAATTAAAAACTCAACCCCATCAAGACACAAATGTCTGTACATTGTAATAATATTGTATGTAGGAATAGAAATCCAAGTGAAATTGAACGCTGTTGTGGTAGCAATATATATTTTGTGCAGAATGTCTTTCAGTCGAAAGAAACAAACATCAAAGTTACTCCGGTTCATTGTTTCGGGGACAATACATAAGCTCTAATGGTAAGCTTACTTTTAATTCGTGACAGACAAAGATTAGACAGCTGAAATTAACATCCCCAGTTCTAAAGCTAATATATTCATATACATTTAAAGGATGCTTTAAAGGCCATTTAACATACGTTGTCCTTTCTAAAATGTTTTGTTTCATTAGCTACACATTACGTATAAAATGGCAATTTCATAAACAGCTGGACTATTGGAACAACAACTCTGTCTGTATTCTAACGGAATGCAATCATGTGGCGTACAACTTCACGGTTTCGTGAGCACGACTGGCCCATTTGACTGAATATCTAAACCAGCTGATATAGAACAATTACTCAAGCTAAAACATTGCAGTCGCTTTACACGTTATAAAACAACTACTGTAACTAAGCGTCGCGCTGGAAGTTTGTTTCGCTTACTGCCACCTGGGCATCAATCGAAGAAACAAACGAATAAAATGCCATAACACAATCCTGAGTGCAAGTCAGAATGAATGTTATCAACCTCAAAATCGCTTACCTCCAAATTTCAGCTCGGGTGCGAAAAATGTATGCAAATCCTTCACCAGATATTCGACAACTCTCTTACCTACACCTCCCAAAAGAAGAATTTGACTCACGGAAACACGACATCCTCCGCAACAGAACAGATTAAAAATGGCGGCTTCGTGACCGGATCGAAGGGCGTTAACCAAAACGGTCCAAATATGGTATGAAACAAACTCCGGCAAGTGCTCGAGTGATCTTCGGAGGAATTCTTCGAAATTTCTCTTCAGGTGATGACAAGCAAAACATGCAATGTGGTGTCTCTGTTTCACGATTTCAAAAAACTTCAGCTAATAATATACATGCTAAAATTCAGTTTATTGCGCAAACCTAAAATACTACATACAGGGACCGCGAAGGGGGTGGGGCTGGGGGGCTTTAGCCCCCCACTTTTTCGGAAGGTAAAATAATTTTTTTCCTTAATTTTAAAGTTAGCCAGATCTGTCACTTACCACACAAACAAGGTTCAGTAATATGACAAATACTGAACGCCCACAAACAGAGAACAGACAAACTTTGCCTTGTAGCTGTTGCCAATGAGTTTGTAGCTCCTAATGACAATCGGAAAGGTAACTTTGGCACCTTCAGACATGAATCTGACTTTAAAATGTCCGGGTGACACTGAACCGTTCTGACCGTTGCGTGTGTTGGGTTTAGCTCCAAAGTCTATTCATCTAAAATTACGTGAGGGCCAGGTTGTAACTTGTGTTAAGTGCCGATGTAATAATTACAAATTTATATTACTATTGGCAGTTTTAGATGCATTTATGGCCATTTCAGAAGACTTAAATATGAAATTTTCCCGGGGGAGCAAGCTCCCCGGACCGCCCTGGTTTGCTCATGCTTACGCTTTCGCATTACCCCCCCCCCCCCCCCGCCCCACCCCCCAATAGAAAATCCTCTCTGCGGGCCCTGATGCAATTATATTAGCCCAACAATATAAAAGGAATTCTACAGTTGATTTCTTCGCGTTTTTTCAAGGTCTGGCCAGGTTTTTTTTGAATTTCTTCTTTTACTCTGTACATCGTTTCGTCAAAAAGGACCAGAGTAACTAGCCAAAAAAGTCGTGTATACCCTCTCTCAACCTTTATGTACTTCTCGTGTAATCCCAATTAAATCCGGAGCTATTCTTCTTCCATATTTCTTCAAAATCGCAAAATTACATGACATTCACGAGTTCAAGGCATTTTTCGCGCGAAGTGAATAAGAATCTGTAAAGCAGTCTAAGATCTCAAATGGAAATAGGGGGGCAAAAAAGCAAATACAATTATAAAAAAACAACAGGCATGTACGTATTGTAAGATGTGTTTGAAACCCGGAAAAACCAATAAATCCATTGTTTTGTTTTTGCTTGTTTGTTTGTTTGTTTTGTCATTCCACAAAGCTTAAAAATTTAAAAATCCAGGTGATCTGTGACGTCACTGCGGGGGCCTGGGGAAAGAAATTTTAATGCCGTATCCCATAAACTAAAGCTGACGGGAACAGATTGAATTAAATTGAATTGGTGCGCGCGTTGGTTTATGGGATACGGCATTAAATTTCTTTCTCCAGGCCCCCGCAATGACGTCACAGATCATCTGGGATCAGTTTAAAGCCGAGAAAGAAAAGGAAGGGAGAGGAGAGAAGCAGAAGGAAACACCACAGGCCGCCCAGACTCTGCTGGAGTTCGTTAGACTTTACAAGAGAATGTATGAAAATACACAATATATACGTCCTAAATTCCCTTTTTTGGCAAAAAGAAAAATGACTCATCTCGTGTTTTTATTTTGTTATTTACTGTCTCTTTGCTTCTAGAGTCATTTGAAACATGGGCACCCACAACTGTTTTCTGTAAAGCAAGTAGTTAAGAGAAGCAATGATTACCGAGAATTCAGTCTATTACGTTAATCACTTGACGTTCATGCACAATTTTCGAAGCTTATCTAATAAATTCCCTACGATTTTCTGAAGTTTTTTTTTTTTTCACATTTCACTCCCTCTCGTAGAGAAAAGGAAACCTAAAATGTTCGGATTCAAAAATATGATGGAGAGAGAAATCAGAAAAGTTTTGGGGAAGATAATACGTAATATCGAAAAGACTCAAGTTCCCGGCAAGGATGACCAAACAGTTACAAATTTTATAGTGCCACTTAGGCCTGTTTCAAACGTCGTGCTAAGCTGGCTCGACTGTAGCTCGACAAAATGAGTTCGGAACGGCAGTAGCGCGACGTTTGAAAGCAAGTCGTGCTACACGGCAGTGGCACGACTTGCTTTCAAACGTCGCGCTACTGCCTCGGATACTGGCGTGCTAAAGTCAAATCTAGAGATCTAAAAGTACTCTGGATAGCCTAAAAAGTGTTTTCAATGCCGAAGTTAGGAAGAAACCGTCGTTGGGTGCCCCTGTTTGAAAGTCGTTTTATCGACGTTTAAGATTTTGACTTGTACTAACAATAAAATCTTAAACGTCGATAAGACGGCTTTCATATGGCTCTAGAAGCAGAGACAGTAAACACAAGGTGAGTTATTTTTATTTCTATTTTTGCCAAAAAATGGAATTTAGAACGTATACACTGCTGTGTATTTTCATACATTATCTAGACTCTTGTAAATTCAAAGTCTAACGAATTCCCACAGAGTCTGGTTAGCCTGTGGTCATCCAAGGATTTGACCGGTATATAGCCTCTGGCGACCAGGCCCCCATTAGGCAATAGATCTGTCTAGCCTACCATGCAGACATTCTTAGGGGTTCGTCACGCAATCATTCCTCTCCCCACGAACATGATTGCGTGATTAACTCCTAAGAATGTCTGCGTGGGAGGCAAAGGTCTGTCCCGATTGTGCTCGGGAACGTTTGAGCAACTTTTTGCGTTTGGGCACGCATGAGCAACTTTTGAGTATTTTTTAGCAAAATATAGGCTTTAAGAACATATAAAGCACGAAAAGTTAAAGACTTCATAGAAAAGTTCAACTCAAATTATTATTTAACACAACCTTTTACATTCACTTGATTTGTGTCAAGAATGTGGTTTTTTGAGGGTCTCATTTTTACCCTTGAGTTGGCATTGTGTTCCAGGTGTAATTCTTAGATACAGGGTACCTAAATACATGTAGTATGAGCTAAAATTCAAGTGTGTAAACTGCGCAGCTAGATGAAAAACAAGGCATCTGTTAAAACTGAACATTAGGAAAGCGATTTAATGAAGGTTCATTTGTTACCATTAAATTCTTAGCTTTTTCCCCCTTGGATAGGGTGTCAGTTTTCGGGTTTGGGCCTTAAATTTTCATTTGTCTCATCCTTAAACAGGATCAAGGTTACTCTTTACGAGAGTACTTCCCCTAGGTATGAAGGGGAACTAAAGAAAACCAGTCAAACATTTAATGGAGGTTATCAGACAATCCAACTATAATAATATTATTACTTATTGGACTGAGAATACTGACTCTTTTGATAGGGGGTCGCTTGCAAAAGGTTACTCAAGCACAGAGGTTTTTATTTATTTAATTTATTCCCATTTATTTTCTCAAACAAGATGCCTTCTAATTAAGCTGTGTTTTTTCCTTCGCACCTTCTTCTTAATCCCCCCCAGCCTTTATTGCTATAATGTTCATGCTTATCTATCACAGGAATGATGACTCCAAGGGGGAGTACTCCAAATTTCAAGTGACAGGGATAATCAAAGGATTTTTTTGTTTGAAATTTCGATTTCGGGATTTTTTGGGGTACTTATTGGACTGAGAATACTGACTTTTTGGATAGGGGGTTGCTTGAGGTGACTCAAGCACAGAGGTTTTCATTTATTTCCGTTTATTTTATTAAACAAGATGCTTACTAATTAAGCTGTATCTTTTTCCTTCGCACGCTCTTCTTAATCCCCTCCCCCAACCTTTATTGCTATAATGTTCACACTTATCTTTCACAGGAATGGTGACCACACTCCCAGGGGGAGTACTCCGAATGTCAAGAGACAGGAATGATCGAAGGGCTTGTGTTTGAAATTTTTGATTCCGGGATTTTTTTAGGTAGGAAAATTTGGCAAGTATTTCTCTAGGTGGCTTGATTTAAGTAGGGATTTTTTTGGGTATTCAAAACAACTTGAAGACTCATGGTAGTGCCCGCATATCCCAGCCGCAAACACAAACATTCAATATCCAATTTATTTTTTGTTATTTCATTTAACATTTTCTGGAAAATTTTAAGGCTCGGAAATTCTGCAAGGGATTGTTTGGGGGTTAATTTTTGGTCCAGGGAATTTTTTTGGGTTTTGATTTTTGCCCCCATTGGATCATCTCCATCACTTGAAATCTAGAGTACCCCCCCCCCCCCCACCCCCCTCCCCCAAAAAAAAAATAAAAAATTTTGGCATAAAGCTCAAGAGCTAAGACCAATAATAATTACATGTAACTATTACTAGATTCGGTTTTCGTATGATATGAAGAATTATGCAAATCAAGGAGGGTAAAAGCAGTACTTTGGCTGTTTTTTTTTTTCTTTTCACATAAAATGTGAAACATTCTGCCATTTTCTACAGCTGTACAGTGACAAAACAGCTGAGCCACTGTGCTATGGATCCCTGTTTCTGTCAATATCAATTCAAAATTGATGCCACTTGTATATTTGATATTTGCAAATATCTTCCAAATTTGGACAAAGCTGGCTAGTTAAGAAGAATCAATTAGCCATAACAGAAGCCCAAAATTTTTAATAGGCTTTGTTTTTAGTTTCTCTTAGGGCGATTGTAAATCCCAAGAGAAAATCAAAACAATGCTAATGCTTATGCTTATAACAAAGAGCATTATGCAGTATTTCTAAAAAAAGGCTTTTAAAACAAAAATCTGTTCATCTAGAGTAAAAGTAAGTGGTTCTTTTGAAAACACTAAACAAATTTAATAAAATTAATAGTATGGGATTTCAATTAAAGAGTGAAAAACCTAGTTTTCTCACGACCATTTCCATGCACCTTGATATTGTCAAACATATTATTAATAGAGCCATGACAGAGAAAAGTAAAACAATGTTAGATGTAAACGTTTGGATGGTGTCCACCCTTTTTTGTTAATGGCCATCACCCCATGAAATCATGTTCTTGAGGAATGGCTTGAAGACTATAGCAATATTTTTCAGCCAAGTCCCTCCGCAACACAACACCATGGCATAACCCAGCCTCTAGAACCTCATAAGTGGCCCGAGACCCACATCTATGTTTCCATAACAATAGCAAGTTATAGCATTTCTCAACAACTTGTCTGTTTTCTTCATCCACTGCCTCAATATCGGCTTCCCGTATTCCCAAAGCTCGAGCCAGGTTCTTCCATTTTGCTCCGAGTTCCGAAGACAAGTCTAGGAGTTCTTCCTCTGATGGCACACCAGTTTTTCTGTACATGACTTAGACTCTCCAAAACCCTGAATTCAACAAAATTATATAAATAAATAATGATTTTTACTAGCAGTTATCAAGTATTGCGTGTTTGAATGTTTACAGCAAAAGAACCATCCCAGGACACTTCGTTCAAATTCTATAACCTTTTCAGAGTTCTATCTAGCATTTGTTGTTTGGTGGAGAAGTCCTGAGTGGCCGAAGGGCAGGAGTTTACTAGGGGGCCTTGGGGCATGCCCTCCCCCTTTGAAAATTCTTTGAAATGAATATGCACTAAGATGCATTATCTGGTGCATTCTGAGACACAATTTTGAGAAATGTTACAGTGGTATTTTATTTTATTTTTTAGTCGTGATCACGTTCCAGCAATGTTAAAATACTCCATGTTCCTTCTCATATACAGTGTAGTATCCTTAGATACGGAATACTTATTTCATGTGCACTGACCTCGTTGCGTCTGGCTGATTTTTCCGATATATTTACTTATATGCTGTAATGATAACAATTTTTTTGAGGGGGGGGAAGCTGGGCATTTTTGGGGGAAGCTTCTACCCATTAAATACCCTAGATAGAACCCTACTTTGACAAAAAATCCACAGAGGGTTTTTTCCATGTGTGCCCCTTTAAGATTAGGGAACAGTACTCCTCTAGACATTTGTAAATTTGAACAGCATTTATACATTTTAGAACAATAATTTAAAGACCTATCTAATTTGGAGTAAATTATTTTATTACTAGTAAATTAATTTATCATGAGATCTGAATCTAGGGAAACCATTTGTGCTATCCAGTGGATAGAGATTTAGCTGGCGGATAGCGCTATCCACCCTTAGAACAACTGGGCCCAGGACAAATTGTTCTTTGAAAAACGATTTCGGGTCGCAAACCACCTTCGAGTAGGCAAGGTCTGGACCACCTGCTGTTTTTCTGTGCTGCCTTTACTTCATATCATGAAGAGAGTGACAAGGGTCAAACAATAACAGCCAAAAAAACTGACTAAATCGATGAATTCATACCAAAAAACACAGGAATACATCAAAGGTAAGTCTCCTTTATTTATTTTATAAAAAAATAAGTAAGAATAATGACATTAGAGATCTTTAGCATCAGGTTTTTCATGGGAAACCGCAAACCGCAAACTGTCATGTGACCACGACCTTGCGGTCACGTTTGCAGTTTGCAGTTCACATTTGAACCGCAGGGAGGGCTTCAAGTAGAAACTGATTTATGGCAAGGTTTTTTGCCACGAAAAATTGTGCAGCCTCGTGTTTAAAGGCACGAACTAGCTTTTTATATCCGTTTGCGATGTGTTTGTTGGATTTTTGATCTTGAATCAATGAATTATTCATGGTTTTTGGGCCCTTAAAGTGATGGACTTTGACTTGATGAAAAACAAAATGGCGGCACTAAACAATGAACACGTAGTTCAAATCGATTTTATATTCCTTTCTGCCGTAGTAACAAAAGAAAGTATTCCGTTCTAATCCAGAGTTAAATATTTTTTCTATCTTGATACTGAATTCATAACTTAACTCAGTCTCTGTTTAATAATAATAATAATAATAATTTAACATTTATATTGCACAAAATACATGTGAATATCATCAAATGCGCAGGTTTACATGTAGTTCCTATTTTTAAAGTATCACTCCACAAATTGCATTTTATTTTACTTATTTCTTTGTGACTGGGGAGCCCAGGTTTCATAAACCTTCCAGATGGTTTCTTCTGGGCTCCCTTGCAACCTTACAATTCCTATATATATTCTTGTATTGTATTATATTTTGGCTAAATAAAAATAAACTGAACTGAATGCCTTGCTAAAATTTAAAATCTCGGCAACCTGCAAACACATAACGGCAAACTGCGGTTTGCAGTTTCCTATGAAAAACCTAATGCTAAAGGTCTCTATTTAGCATTCGCAGACCTCACTATTTAATTTCTCATACAAAGTCTCAACGGTTACTTGTAACGCAACACCGACTATCTTGTGAGAAAGTTAATTTACATAACACACTTGTAATGTGAGCTTATGACACCTGTGGTGTCATCACAAATTCATGACAATCGCAGTCAACAAGTATCTTCTCCATAAATAACATCATGTTTTGTGCATTATGACGTCATCTATCATCCCTTCCCAATCAATTCTCAATATTTTAAGTCGTGGGGGGTAGACAGCCCTGGGATTGTGTCCTAAATTTATCACAACATGCTAAAAATATCATAAAATTCCGAAAATAAGCCCCTCCATGTACAAGACCCTCCAAATATAAGCACCCCGAATCGGTAACACAAAAAACCCTCCGTTAATCCTCAAAATATAAGCCCCCAGGGGCTTGTACTTGGAAATTTCCCTCAAATACAAAGTAAAGCAAAGTAAAAATGGAAAATTTACTTCCAACTACAAGGCTAGCCCAATCGATTTTGAAACGCAAATTTCCTTCTGTAGATAAGCCCCTCCAAAAATAAGCCCCTCAAAAAGGGCCTTTGAAAAATGTAAGCCCCGGGGCTTATTTTCGGAATTTTACGGTATTGCTTTTACACAGCTTCGCAAAAGCTCAAGGGTCATCAAAATATATTCATCAACGTTCGGAAGCCTTCGGAAAATCGTAAGAAATCCCGGTCGTGCATGACAAGACGAATCGA